>CAWUFW010002250.1:1657500-2329527 GCA_963921515.1 Calotriton arnoldi
GGTGGTTCACTGTCTACTAATGTAGCAACAACTAGCTCTCCTGGTAACAGTGATAACACCCTTTGTAAGCTCGTCTCCTGGAACATTTCAGGTTTACGCTCTAAGCTCTCCAATCCCATTTGGCCTGATGTTGTATTAAATTTTGATATATTGTGTTTCCAGGAGACGTGGGTAAAGGACATAATCCACATCAATGGGTTCAAGCCGTTTCATACACCAGCGGTTGCGGGGTCTTGTGGAAGGGCAAAAGGAGGGCTTTGTACCTATGTCTCCAACAGGTTGAATATAAAAGAGATAGAGATGTGTATAGAGGAGATATACTACCAATTGATCAAAATCCATATGGATAGAAAGAATTGTATTGTACTGGCTAATTTGTATAACAATATACCCCCGGAAAAAGCTGTGGGTATCTTAAGAAAATTGGGTAATGATTTGAAATCTCTGTGAAGCGATAATACCAAGGATACGATGTTAATCTTGGGGGGGGGGGGGATTTTATTTGTGCTTTGTGTCCTAATGCGGATGGTAAATTATGTGGTTTCATAAATGATGAAGGGATCAGTAATACTCACTTTCGACATTTCACCCTAGGTGAGCTGTATAATGACATAGTTTTTGGCCTTGACCTGGGTTTCGCCAATGAGCTATGTGTTACACCGACTCCCATGTGTCACACTTTTAATGGAAGAGGCTTGCATACCACAATAGATTTTATATTAGTGTCAAATAGCCATGCTAGTAGACTTCACTCTCTCATAGTAGATGACAATCCAATGAGTGACCATTTTCCCCTGAGGCTCTCTGTAACGCTACCGATAAGTCAATTTAGGTATCAGGATAAATCTGACTCAATCTTTGCAAATATAGCAATTAACAAGATAAATTGATATACCTTGCGTTGGGCGATGGTGGATCCAACAGCGATCACTAAGCAAGTGCTAACTAAATGCAAATTAGATATTGAGGTTTGCTTAAGCGAAACAGCTGCTCCAGACAGTATCTTATCTTCCTTTCAAGCAATATCAGGTGCTATCAGAGAGGAACTATTCATCCAGAAACGAAAAAAAGGTGAACACCAGGGATGGTTTGACTCAAAGTGTACACGAGCCCTAACTAAATTAAAATATGAACTACATAAGAACCCTAGAAACATAAACGACGTGAGGCAGGCCAGGGGGGACTATAGGCAGGCACTCAGGGAAAGAAAAAATGCTCTGAGAAATGAAGCCTGGGAATCCTTGCATAAGGCCTCTTTATTGAAAGATGGTGCGGCCTTCTGGAAGGCGGTAAAGGCCCCATTTTTGAATTCCGGAGGTGGCCCGACAATTGAAATTGCTATAACTGAGGACCAATGGATTGAGCATTTCACTAGGGTATATAATGGTGAGGGAAACCTCATCATGCAAGTAAATATTAACCAAAGGGAAGTCACCCATGATCCTACGATTCAATACACCGACCTCTAGTTCACACTGGAGGAAGTAAATCGTGCCATCTCCGCGAGCCTGGGTGGTAAGGCTCCTGGGCCGGACGGGGTCCCTGTAGACCTGTTTAAGTCGAATAAGACTCTATGGGGCCCGATTATTACCCAGGTAATTACTGCTAGCTGCCTGGCGCCCTTCTTAGCAACATGGGAAGAATCGATTATTGTGCCAATTTTCAAAAAGGGGGACCGCCAAAACCCGGGATGCTGCAGACCCATTTCTTTGTTAGACTCTTTGACCAAAGTGGTAGGCCGTATAATACTAGAATGTTTACACGATTGGGCAGAGGATAACAATGTCCTATCCGATATCCAATACGGTTTTCGTGAGGGCCTTGGGATGATTGAACAGAGCCTAAATTTAGCTATCTTTGTTGGGAAGTATTCGCGGGCAAAAAAGGGCAGGCTGTTCCTGGCTTTTGTGGATCTCACCGCAGCCTTTGATTCTGTGAGGCATGATAAGCTACGGGAGATCCTCAAGGCTACGGGGGTGGACATACAAATTATCCACTTTCTCAGGCGCCTATACAGTGACGCCAAGGCGCGAGCGCGATTTGGCCTGAGCGGTGACCGCTCGGCCCCATTTTCAATAAGGAGGGGGGTCAGGCAAGGCTGTGTTCTGGCCCCCTTTCTTTTCAACCTTTATGTTAATGGCCTTAGTGAGGCGCTGTTAAAAGATAATCAAGACTTTCCCCAAATAGCCGGCCGCCCAATACCCGCCCTCCTTTATGCAGATGACGCAGTCCTGATGTCACGCACGCAAGTAGGACTGCAGAGGGTTCTAGACAGTTTCTCTAATTTTATGAATAATCTCGTCCTCAGGGTGAACTTCTCAAAAACCTTCATAATGAGATGTGGCCGCGGTAGCCAGAGGTGTAGGGATATGTTCTTGGGTGGTCAAAAGATAGAGCCTGTAAAGAGATTTCCATATCTTGGAATTCTCTTTGACCACAATGATTCATGGGTCCAGGCAGTATCAGCAAAACAACTAACGTTTTCAAGGACTACAACCGCCCTCTCTAATTTCTCAAAAAAACTGAGCAGGAGACCGCCAGCAGAGCTTATCCAGATTTATAAAGCAAAATGTGTCTCTGCGGCCATGTATGGGGCAGGGGTGTGGGGTTTTGCCGATGTCCATCCGATACAAATTGTGGAAAACACCTTCCTACGCTACCTTTTGACCGTACCAAATGGCACATCCTCATATATCTGCAATGCCGAGTTGGGCTTACCATACATCTCTGACCTTATAAAAATGGAGCCTATACTTCTATGGCATAGGATTTGGACAAAGAAAGAGACAAAGCTAAACCGAGATATTTTAATAGATAGCTTGAAGCTGGAAGGAGCCCTAAAAATCCCAAGGTTAAGGTATGTTCGAGATTTTATGGGTGACCTAGGCCATACAGAATATTTCACTGATCCGAATACAATGCGGATGGTCACGAGAAAGGATTTAAAAAAAGAGGGCCTCCTGCTATTAGATAGAAACAGAATGTCAAGCGAGATTATAAAGCCCACTGTTCAGCACAATCAGTTGATTTTAACAACTTTTAATATACAACCGTATTTAACATTGGTACCTGGTGGCTATGATAGGTTTTTACTGACTAGATTTAGGCTTGGAATCTTCCACAAACTTGTTAGTTTTCCAAAAATGAATGACTGGGCCAGAGAAATGCAACTGTGTCCCTGTGACAACCACTCAGAACAATCAACCATTCATGTTGTTCTATTTTGTAGACTTTATAGCGATTTAAGGAAGGTATGGATTGTCACACTCTTAAAATCTTTGGGGATTAGACAATGTCGCCCAGCTTTTAATGTACTACAGATGTTGGATAATGAACATAGAGTGTGGAGGGTAACGATGTTGCTAAAAAAAGTACTAAGCCACAGGAAACGTAATATAATCACTGAGTTTAAACAGAATTTAATGAATTCCATCTTAATTATGAGTTTTATAATTAATTGTATATATCTTATCCTAACTTTTATCTTGTGTAACGAATGTTTGTTTTTATGTACTTTTATGATTGTCTGAAATAGCAATCGAATAAAGTTGTTTTGACTTTGATTTGAAATCCTATTGTAAAGGAGGGAGTGTGAGTGCTTGAGTGCGTTCCGAGAGAAAGGAAGAGAATTATCCAAGGACATGGCTGCCCACCCCTGCCTCTGCTAAACGAGACAGAAGTGTGGGGTTGGAGACTGTGTTTAAAGGCAGAAGAAAGGTCTAGCAAGATTAAAGCAGCATAGCTGCCGAAATCAAGATGCACATGGATGTGGTTAAGCACAATAACCAAGTTTCTGTACCACAAGAGGGGCAAAAGCCAGATTGATGATTATCTAGGCATTGGTGTATTCCCAGGTAGTTGGAGAACTGAGAGTTACGAAGAATTCACTGTTCTTGGTAGAGGCTGGGAGAAGAGAAACAATGTGATGCTTAGATACAATGCTAGAATCAGAGGAAGGTTTTTTTAAAAGAAGAACATCTAAGGCTTTTTTCCATGACTTGGGAACCAGAGGAAAGAGACTGATTGCAGATGGTCGTAAGATAAGGAAAGGAGCAATAAGAAGGACCCAGCATTTAAAACTTTTGTTTGGGCATCGATCCAGCAGAGACCCGGAGCAGAGATTTGACCTTATTCAGAACAATTCAACTACAGGCAGGGTGAAGAAAGTGAATGTATTCTCTGCTAAGGCAGGAGAGACAGACCAAGGGTGAGTAGAGTTAAAGAAAGAGGGACCAAAAGATTGAAAAGTTTGTAGAATACTATGGATCGTATTCTGAAAGAAGTAGGATAGACTGGTACTGAGTGATTGGGAGGAAATACCAGAGGGCTTACGAGCATCAGGATATGACAAACTGTTTTAGATGCTGAAAACTTCTTGTTTTATTAGTTGCTTGCTCAATACGATTGCAATAATATGCGATCTGGGAGTGCGAATATTTTTTTTGTATTTTAAAAGGATTTATGAGAGGTAATTGTGTCACTGCTGAGAGGAGTTGAAAGTCACTTGGCTTCCACCTGTTTGCAATTGTGTTTAGCAGCACCAAAAGCATGCGTGTAGCAGGGATTCACGCGTAGGTGAGATCCAGATGTTAATGTGGAGTAGGAGGTCTCAAGGTCAGTTGAAATGTTTGAGGTGCTGCAAGAGAGGGAACCAGCTACTCGCTCTATAAACACTTTAGACCAATTCGACCTAGTTTTATGAAGGAAAGGGAAGCGATGACCAGCACGAGGGCTCGAAAAGGGAGAGCAAAACAACTACAGAGCAGTTAGTCCAAGGAAATTCAGAGGAGTGGCAGTTGTGTATCAGTTCGGGAGTGACAAATATGAGTTTGAGTGTGTGGCCCTCTACATAGGCAGGGCGCTAACATGTTGAGAAACGTTAGAACTTCTAACTAGCTGTATGGCTGCATGTTCAGATGAATCATCAACGTCAAAGATAATAACGACCAGAAGCACAAAATGATTAGAATGAAGACCTAAAAGAGATTTTAAAAAATTGAGTAGGTTATGGGCAAACATGTCGGTATGAGAACAAGGATGATAAACCAGCATGGTTTTAATATTTGATTTGGGGTTGACAGCAATATTGATCCCAAGAAGCTCTGCTTCAGAAAAGATGGCCTATGGGAATTGCAGGATGTTACACAAGGTTTTAAAGATGGCTGCAATCCCGCCACCTGTAGTGGGCAGCCAATCATGACGGAGATTTTGTACCCTGAGAGGATAGTGAGTGTATCATATGGTCCAGAGTCCTCTTTTAGCCAAGTCTCTGTACTGAAGGCTATGTCAATATTATTTTTGATTATAAATTCATGGAGTTTGATATTATATCTGTCCATCGATTTAACACTGTTGAGCACATACTTTCCTGTATAAGGCGGAAGTGAGAGAAGGGGTAAGTGGAATGGGGGATACAGGTTGACGCCGTCCCACGAGACCCTCAGGGGCGAGTTGTATTTGATTCGTAAAGGAATGATGTGGGAGGTGGTGCAGGATGGTAGGATTTCATGTGCAAACTTAGTTCATATAGAGGTGCGAATGGCGGCATTTTGCCACTAAGATAGAACAGTTCCTCTATTTTGTAGGAGTGTATCTTTGTGTGCCTTGCACTGGGCTTGGCAGCATCTCTTCTGGTTGGAAGGGACCCAGTTAAAAACAGGTTGGGAGCCTTCACATAATACTTAGATCCCCACCCCTGGGGCTCTCACTGGGCAAGAAATGGTTCGTTTATCCTTTTTTTCCCCAGTATTTTTATTTGTTGTATTATTAAGGTATATCTTTATATTAGTATTTGTGAGGCATGTATTTGGCATTGGAATGTGGCCCAGAATATATGCAGGGAGCCTCATGCATTGATCTGTCTTGGGCCTGACTTTACCTTTAGCTGTTGCTGTCGGGACCAGAGCACCTACCCTGGAACTTGTCTCAAGTATTAGGATCCGGTTAGGATAACCCCTTAGGGTGCCACTTCTATGTATCCTAACAAGTACCACGGTCTGACATGTCTAGATTTACCCTCAGCATCCACCATCCCATTATCCAAGCCCAGCCGATCACCAGGAGCAGCAAAGCCTCAGCCGGAAGCTTCGGAGTCTGAGCTCGGCCTCGCGCGCAGGGCCAGAACGAGCCACTTCCGCGAGTCTGAGCTCGGCCTCGCGCGCAGGGCCAGAACGAGTCACTTCCGCCAAACCACAGAGCCTCTGACAGGTCTGAGTGGAACCAACTGCAGCAGTGGGGAATTCCAGAAGTCCAGAGCTGGGCCGAGGCCGAGCGAGGGCAGGCCGGGAGCCAGCTGGCGTGAGGGGGAGCGGCGATGGAGGAAGGAGCTAATGTTACGTAAAGAAAGCTGTTTGGGCGCCAGAGGAATGTGTGATTAAATACCACATCCAGCCAACCACAAACTGTTGGAAACTTGTAGACCGCTTCAAGACTTCATAAAAACACACTCATTATTCCTATTCGGTGTTTGTCCCGCAAGATTAAAGAAAGCAATGAATCCGGAACGCAGATGTACTGTAAAATTCGTATCCATGATAACAAAATTATTGTAAAAACTTGACGTGCTGCATGTTTCCAAAACCAAACTATTAGGAATTTCAAAAAGAAAATTATGAAACGATAAATAGAGAAGAAAATAAGTGTCTGCTTTCCTGCCAAGTCTCC
This sequence comes from Calotriton arnoldi, assembly GCA_963921515.1. Classification (NCBI taxonomy): domain Eukaryota; kingdom Metazoa; phylum Chordata; class Amphibia; order Caudata; family Salamandridae; genus Calotriton; species Calotriton arnoldi. The sequence continues at coordinate 1,664,164 of CAWUFW010002250.1, forward strand.
TGTGGCTGGATCCAGCCTTACTATTATGTGGTACCAGACAACTCTGCAGCCCAGATACCTACTTGCAGGCCTGAGACCTCACTTAAATCCTGAGGGTCCTTTCAGCCCTGTGAGTTCAGTCTGGTCATGAGACTTCTCTGTAGCCCAATGAGCTACTTCGGGCCATGCCACCCTAGCTAGACAAAGCTATCAACTGAGGAACCAGCACTAGCACCGCCATGCTGGTTTCACTTCTGTACTCCTTTTGTCAGTCCTTCTTGTGCTTTGCTGCTGTAGGTGGGTGATATCTTTATATTCCCACCGGTATGTCAAGGATATTACTTCCTGCAACTAAAAATCATTAAAGTATTGTCAAAGCCAGTGATAGATTGGCTTTAATGTGCTTACACATGAAAACAGCATTTGTGCATGCATGTGTTTGCTTGCATTAGCATGTTAAGTTCAGACCTATTGATTTTGATGCACACACACAGCTACCCATGCAAACAAAGCCAATTATATCTATATCTGTATATATATATATATACATACATACATACATATATATATATATATATATATATATATATATATATATATATATATATATATATATATATATATATATATCTACTGGCGGTCGCCAGTAGATAGTTATAGTTACAACCTATTATCCATAGGAAATCCGCGACATTCTATTTGCAATAACGTTGGCGCTGGTTGACGAATCTTCGCGAAAGTTTCCAACTTGTTAGGGCGCTCCGGTCCGCTCCTACCCTGAAAGTCTCGGGGTGATACGTCAGCGGGGGCCGAGAAAGGGGGTCCCAAAACGCGTTTTCCCATTCATTTTTCCATAGGAACCTTTAGTCGCAGTTACAGCTCGAACTGCTGAACGGAATGACCCCAAATTTGGCAAAGAGGTAGCCCTTGGTTCAGACTGGTGCCTTTTGCTAAAATGGTGTAAATCCGTTCAGTAGTTCCTGAGAAATTCACAATTAAAATCACATATATATCTATGGGCGCGTCGGATCCGCGTACCCTCCCGATCACGAGCTGCATGCTAATTGGCTGTCAACACTCCAAATCAAGAAGTGTTGGCAGCCATTTTGTCCTCGGTAGAACCGAGGGACAGAAACAAGTGCGCAAAGCGCAAAAGGGGGCAGGGTAGAAACACCCTGACCCCTAGGTCTGCTCAGGGGGTCCCACAAGGACCCCCTGGGCAGAAAAAAGATATATATATTTTTTTAAATCGGCGGGATGCGCTTAGGGTGCGCGTATCCCGCCGAGAAAAAAAAAAGAAACAAGTGCGCAAAACGCACAAAGGGGGCAGGGTAGAAACACCCTAACCCCCTAGGCCTGCTCAGGGGGTCCCACAAGGACCCCCTGGGCAAAAAAAAGCATTTTTTTTTAAAAATAAAATCGGCAGTATGCGCTCAGGGTGCGCGAATCCTGCCGAAAAAAAAAAAAATCGAAGCGCGGTCTCTTGCGCTTCGATGTTAATGGCCCCGGGTGGCCCAAGTCCCGGGGGCATGGTGAGGGGATAATTTAATGTGTGGGGGCCTCAAGGGCCCCAAGCCCCAGGGACCGCCATCCCCGGGGCTTTGTGAAGTCGGTGCGGGAGGGCTCTGAGCCCTCCCGCAGCCCCGAGGACCACCACCTCCCGGGGCTTTTTAAAATTAATTTAACAACCTGTGTGGGGGCTCCAGCCCCCACACGCCTCGGGACCGCCACCTCCCCGGGGCACTAACAAATTAAAATGGGGTCCGTTTTGGACCCTCGAAGCCCCGGGGACCACCACCTCCCGGGGCTGTGCTCATGTAGGAGGAGGGCCGCGCGGCCCCCTCCTGGAGCCCTTGATGGCCCTGGGGACCACCACCCCCAGGGCCGGCTCCTGCAGTGTCCCGGGGTGCCTACCCCGGGACACTGTAGTTTGCTATGGCAGGACGGGAGCCTCGCGGCTCCCGTCCTGCCATAGCAAACTGCTTTGGATATTGGAAGAGAGAGCAGGAAACCTGCTCTCTTCCAATATCCAAAGCACATTGCTTTCCACATGGGGAGCAGCATGTCAGCTGCTCCCCATGTGGAGCAGCAATGCCGGCTCCCAAGGGACGTGGGGAGCCGGCGGGACTGTGGGGGATTGGGGACCCCCACAGTCCCCAACGGAGAGGGCCAGCCCGGGGGATGGGGTCCCCGGGGCAAGTAGTGGCCCAGGAGGGGCCACGCGGCCCCCTCCCCAAAAAATAAAAATTAAAAAATGGAAAGGCCGGCTCCGGGGGATGGGGTCCCGGGGCCTTAAGTGAGCCAGAGGAGGGGGCCACGCAGCCCCCTCCAAAGAATAAAAATAAAAGGCCATGCCCCGGGGATGGGGTCCCGGGGCCAATACAGGCCCAGGGAAGGGGGCCACGCGCCTCCTTCCCGTTTTTTTTTAATTAAAAATTAAAAAAGGGTAAGGCCCTGGGGGATGGGGTCCCCAGGGCATAAAAACAGGAAAAAGGAAGGGGCCACACAGCCCCCTTCAGAGGACAAACATTTTTTTTTTTTTAAACGATCGGGCCCGCAGGCCCCGCCCCCTTCCTTCACCACTCTGCAAACGCGCCCCGTGGCGCGTTTGCAGAGGGGGAACGAATTCCCCTTGAATACTGGGGGTCCTTGGGGGCCAACTAGCCCACCAGGAACCTCCAATATGCCCCAGGGGGCTGCGTTGCAGAGACGTGTAGAGAGGCCACACCCCTTTTACACCTCTCTGCAACGCAGCTCTGTGGCGCTTTTGGAGGTATATGGTGGGCTAGTTGGACTCCGGGGACCCTCAGGATTCAAGGGACTAATCCCCAACTTAAAACGCGCCACGGGCGCGTTTGCACAGTGGTGAAGGGAGGGCGGGGCTTCAGGTGACATGTGTGCAAACAGGCCCCGTGGCGCGTTTTAAGATGGGGAATTAAATCCCCTTCAATCCTGAGGGTCCCTGGGGGCCAAGTAGCCCAACAGGTACATCCAGAAAGCGCACAGAGCTGCGTTGCAGAGAGGTGTAAAGGGGTGTGGCCTCTCTACACGTCTCTGCAACGCAGCCCCTGGCGCATATTGGAGGTTCCTGGTGGGCTAGTTGGCCCCTAGGGACCCTCAGGATTCAAGGGGACTTAATCCCCCAACTTAAAACGCGCAGCAGGGCGCGTTTGCACAGATGTCACCTCAGGCCCCGCCCCCTCCCTTCACCATTGTGCAAATATTCCTCTAAAATCAGCCGAAATACGAATTCCGATTTACTCACCTGTTATCAGGAGAGACCTCAGTGCTGTATCTTTCAGCCCAGTACTGGTCCTGAAAAGTAATTCTAACCATACTTACCAGTAACTTGAATTTCCTTCCATAGGCTAACATTGACTGGTTTCACTTGGAAATTCTTCTAAGTGTGGAGTTTTGGAACTTTAAAATATTCCTCTAAAATCAGCCGAAATACGAATTCCGATTTACTCACCTGTTATCAGGAGAGACCTCAGTGCTGCATCTTTCAGCCCAGTACTGGTCCTGAAAAGTAATTTTAACCGTACTTACCGGTAACTTGAATTTCCTTCATAGGCTAACATTGACTGGTTTCACTTGGAAATTCTTCTAAGTGTGGAGTTTTGGAACTTTAAAATATTCCTCTAAAATCAGCCGAAATACGAATTCCGATTTACTCACCTGTTATCAGGAGAGACCTCAGTGCTGCATCTTTCAGCCCAGTACTGGTCCTGAAAAGTAATTTTAACCGTACTTACCAGTAACTTGAATTTCCTTCCATAGGCTAACATTGACTGGTTTCACTTGGAAATTCTTCTAAGTGTGGAGTTTTGGAACTTTAAAATATTCCTCTAAAATCAGCCGAAATACGAATTCCGATTTACTCACCTGTTATCAGGAGAGACCTCAGTGCTGCATCTTTCAGCCCAGTACTGGTCCTGAAAAGTAATTTTAACCGTACTTACCGGTAACTTGAATTTCCTTCATAGGCTAAGATTGACTGGTTTTCAGCAAAAAGTTTCAAAGTGTTGATTTTCACAAACTACAAATATTCCTTAAAAATCGCCTGTATGACTTAAACGCATTCTTTCAACTGTTTACAGGAGATGCACCAACGCTGGATCCAGGATCCAACACTGAGTAAGAAAAAGTAACGATAACAGTTTTTACCTGCTAAGTGAATTTCCTTCCATAGGATAACATTGGTGATTCTATGAGAAAAAGTTTCTAAGTGTCAACTTTTAAAATACAATAATATTCCTTAAAAATCACGACTGTAACCAAAACGCTTTTACTCAACTGTTTACAGGAGATGTACCAGGACTGAATCTAGGATCCAGTCCTGTGGTTACAAAAGTAATCCATAAAGTAACTAATTGCATTTAACTAGAAATTCACATTGAGCTGAATGTTGCATTGTGTTTGAAAATGTGTTGCCCATTGCAACAACTGTAACTACTGTACTTAAAAGTCTATTGCCTATCTGCAAAGTATTTAAACTAAAGTAATTCATTCTGAGAAAGTATTTTTTGTAATGTAATGTATAATGTAATTACAATGTAATTTAAAAAATAAAATATGTAAAAAAAATTGTTTCTAAAAATGTAGTAAATCAGTATGAAAAAAATTAATATAACAATTAATACATTTAAAAATTGTCATTTACAAAACCTTTGAAATTCACTAAAAAACCATAGGTTTCAGACACGTTATAGTTACAAATTAGCATTTAAAAAACCTTTGAAATTCACTGAAAAAACCATAGGTTTCAGACACGTTATAGTTACAAATTAGCATTTAAAAAACCTTTGAAATTCACTGAAAAAACCATAGGTTTTAGGGACAGTTATAGTTACTTGGACATTGCACTCGTACAAAACCCGTGAAATTCCCCCGTTATAGTTAGTTCAGCTAACTATAACTCGCGCCCCGCAATGCACTGCTGATGACGTCACATATTACATCACTCATGACATGGTCAGTGACATCACTGATGACATCACTGATGACATCTCAAATGACATCACTGATGACATCATCCACGTGATAATCTGATGCACCTCCTCACACCCTAATATAACCTTTGATACACCCACTCTAAATTACAGACTGCCATTCGCAAAACCATAGACACTCCAACACCAATAACTACATACCCACTCACTGATTCTTAGGTCTACACACACACATCCACTCACTCACCCGTACAGTCACTCATACTTACGGTCACTCAGTACAGGACTATCATATGCACTCTTACTCCTATATAGACACTCAAACAACGCCACTCATCCATAGAGATACTCACACACCTAGTCAGTCATGCAAATAATTAAACACACTGCCATTTACTCACCTATACAGTTATACACACACCAGCTCACTTACTCATACAAATAGTAGCACATTGTTACGCTCTTATACAATCACTGATACAAGCACACAATCATCCATACAGCCACTATCACAATCCCTCACTCTTGCTTATAGCTATTTATATACTCCAACACACATATATACTGCCTTTCACATATGTAGTTACTCACACATGTACCACTGGGACATACATTCACTCACTAACACACTCTTACACACACTTACCCACCCATACAGTCTATCACAGATGCACTCTTGAAACCATCCACCCAGTGAATCACCCACTCACACATCTATGCACAGAGTTGCACACACCCCTCCCACACAAACACTCAGGCACCCATACAGATACTCAGACAAGCATTCAATAACTCATATAGACACTCATGTAGCTATTCACAAACACATGCAGCCACTTACACAGCAACAGACAGACGGATACAGACATTCATCCAGTTTAGTCACTAACCCATGCATTCAGTAAGATACGTTAAATCACTCACTTATAGTCAGTCACGCACCTACTAAATCATCCATACAGACACTTACACACCCACTCATTCTTCAATACGTCTTTTCCTATATATATTAAAAATATTTAAACTTTACAGAAACACACAGTCACTGGATGATGTCATCAGTGATGTCATCAGTGATGTCATTTGAGATGTCATCAGTGATGTCATCAGTGATGTCACTGACCATGTCATGAGTGATGTAATATGTGACGTCATCAGCAGTGCATTGCGGGCGCGAGTTATAGTTAGCTGAACTAACTATAACGGGGGAATTTCACGGGTTTTGTACGAGTGCAATGTCCAAGTAACTATAACTGTCCCTAAAACCTATGGTTTTTCAGTGAATTTCAAAGGTTTTTTAAATGCTAATTTGTAACTATAACGTGTCTGAAACCTATGGTTTTTTGAGTGAATTTCAAAGGTTTTTAAATGCTAATTTGTAACTATAACGTGTCTGAAACCTATGGTTTTTTCAGTGAATATATATATACACACATCTATGTATTCTTTTCTCTCTCGATGCGGCTGTAATTCCGCCATGCAGGTTTGTCGTCCAAAACGGTGAAGTTCACTCATACAAATTGCTCCACCTCCTGTCACCTGTTCAGACTTGCACCGAAACACAGAAGCTGCACTAGTTGTATATTTATTTACAGGCTAACTTGTAGCAGACAGCCTGTAAATATATATTCAACCGATGCAGCTCATGGACTTCGATTCACCAAAATGCCTGGAGTAGTGGAAGTGATGTCACACGCCCTTTGACACCAGATGATCTCACATGAAGTGGCATCACAAGACCTTTAACCTTGTGACATCACAGGAAGTGCCATCATGAGACTTTTGACACCTCCCCCAATGTAATCATGGGAAGTGCCATCACATGACCTTTACCCTGGTGCCATCACTGAAAGTGACATATCTGGCCTTTCTGGTCACACAAAGCAGTTGGAAAATCTCTAGCAGATACAAATGAAATACTCTGTACACAAACATACATTTTTTCAAATCCTATTGAAATACTCCCACATATGGTAGTAGTATCAAACAATATCTTCAGATACAGGGCTGAAATAATGCAGCATGAGGTAAGAACCTCTTAAATGGTGTACAACAATGGAATATAAGCCAGATCACCCAATATCGAATAAATGTGTTGTATAGTGGGAAGGTCAATGGGCACAGTATGCTCAGCTCAAGTGCAATTTGCTATTTGAAATTAAAAAAATACATGTCCCTTTCCCTAATGCCATGATAATGCCACTAGTGAACCGAGAGCCGGCTATCGTGTGTACCCTAATATTTGACCTAATATGCAGCCTAAGGGCCTGATTTAGATCTTAGCAGACTGGTTATTCTGTCACAACGGTGGCCGATATCCCGTTCGCTGAAATATAAATCCCTTAGGATAAAATGGTATTATATTTTGGTGGACAGGATATTCGTCACTGTTGTGATGGAGTAACCCGTCAGCCAAGATCTAAATCAGGCCCTAAATTATTGTTATAGATGGGGCAATATTAAAGTCTATTACACAAAAGGTTTCAGTACAATGCATGCTGAACTTTTCTATTTCGAAGTGCTCTCAATGTGGTGATAAGGGAAAATGAGGCACAGAGAAATAAGTTATTGGCTTAGCGTAACACAATTGGGTGAAGTGGGAAAGCCAGGATTGATCTTACTTTCACGTTGTGCAATGTCGCCACTAGATGGGTATCTCTTTCTTTCTTCAGTTTTACATCAAAGGTAATGATGTGTCTTTAATTCTTTCTCACATTAAAAGCTTAAGAGTAATTAATGGTAACACTTACATTAAAAATACACAGTGATAAGTAGAGCTGCATGTGGTGCAAACCACACCAGGCAGATGTTTCTTCATGTACTCTGCCTTTTGTGCGGTGGCTTGTGGCCTACACAAAGTGATAATCTAAAGTGGTATAATCCAGCCCATAGCCCACAGTTTTTGAACAGGGGGTGCTCTCTTTCCCTTGATGAAAAACCCTCTCAGGGAGATGGATCATCACTCTATCTCTTTCATGCTCTAACATGTGTGCTCTCCTGCCTATTGTGCGAAGCCTAGCATTGCCCCTCTTGGGCTAAAAGCACTGGAGGTTGCGTGTAATGGGATGGAAAGGCGAAGTTCCTTTGTAGGAGGCTTAGGACCTGATTGTGATATCGATCCGACCGCTGCATTACAATGCTGCCGGTCGGACCCACATCTGTCGATGACTGACCGCTGACTCTGCCAGGATCAGAGACTTCGCCCGCACGATGAACTCCATCCACTCCGGATCACCAACCGACCCCTGCCCACACCACGTCTTCAACAAAGCCGACGCCACCATCGCACCCCATCTCCGGGACATCATCAACTCCTCCTTCCACACCGCCACCTTCCCGGAGAGCTGGAAGCACGCCGAGCTTACCGCCCTCCTGAAGAAACCAACGGCGGACCCCACCGACCTCAAGAACTACCGTCCCATCTCGCTCCTTCCGTTTCCGGCCAAAGTCATCGAGAAGACCGTCAACAGACAGCTTGCCGCCTTCCTCGAGACGAATGGATCCCTCGACCCCTCGCAGTCCGGGTTTCGGGCCAACCACAGCACCGAGACCGCCCTTATCGCAGCCACCGACGACATCAGAACCCTAACCGACAACGGGGAAACAGCAGCCCTCATCCTCTTGGACCTCTCCGCGGCGTTCGACACCGTCTGCCACCGCACCCTAGTGAAGCGCCTCAGCAACATCGGAATCCGAGAGAAAGCACTGGAATGGATCATCTCGTTCCTCGCCGGAAGAACCCAGAGAGTCCGCCTCCCCGTTCAGATCCGAGGCCACCGAAGTCATCTGCGGCGTTCCACAAGGATCTTCACTCAGTCCAACCCTCTTCAACGTCTACATGAGCCCCCTCGCAGCCATCGCACGCCAACACAACCTCAACATCATCTCCTACGCCGACGACACCCAGCTGATCCTCTCCCTCACCAACGACCCCACCACCGCCAGAGCCAACCTACACGACGGGATGAGAGACGTCGCCGACTGGATGAGGAACAGCCGCCTTAAACTGAACTCAGACAAGACGGAAGTCCTCATCCTGGGCTCATCACCCTCCGCCTGGGACGACTCTTGGTGGCCCCGGCCCTGGGCACCGCGCCCAAGCCAACGGACCACGCACGCAACCTGGGCTTCATCCTGGACTCCTCCCTGTAGATGACCAGACAAGTCAACGCCGTCTCATCTTCGTGCTTCAACACCCTGCGCATGCTCCGCAAGATCTTCAGATGGATCCCCACTGAAACCAGGAAGACCGTCACCCAGGCAATCGTCACCAGCCGACTGGACTATGGGAACACCCTCTACGCCGGAACCACAGCCAAACTTCAAAAAGACTCCAGCGCATCCAGAACGCCTCCGCACGACTCATCCTGGACATCCCCCGGCACAGCCACATCACCGGACACCTGAAAGACCTGCACTGGCTCCCCGTCAGCAAGAGAATCACGTTCAGACTCCTCACCCACGCACACAAGGCCCTCCACGACCTGGGCCCCAAGTACCTCAACGACCGCATGACCTTCTACACGCCCACCCGCCAGCTACGATCAACCAGCCACGCCCTCGCCACCGTACCACACATCCGCAGAGCCACCGCCGGAGGAAGATCCTTCTCCTACCTGGCAGCCAAGACCTGGAACTCCCTCCCCACTCACCTTCGGCGAACCCAGGACCATCTCTCCTTCAGGAAGCAGCTCAAGACCTGGCTGTTCGAGCAGTAACTTACCCCCTCCCCCAGCGCCTTGAGACCCTCCCGGGTGAGTAGCGCGCTCTATAAATGCCGTGATTGATTGATTGATTGCTGTTGTAGGAGCTTACAATAATGGTGGCGATGCAGAGGCAGGCACCGCCATCAGGATTTGGATATCCCTTTCCGTCATGAAAAGGTTTTGTAAAGGGATAATGGTGGCCCCAAACAAGGCCCCCTTCCATCATAGACCACAGAGAGAAGTGGCCCTGGAGGCACATGTAGTGCCCATACTCACCTCCCTGCACTGTGTGCCATGCACTAAATGGTACATGGCACACAGTGCATGGACCTGCTGGAGATGCTGCATGGTAGCGGCCCTTTGCCATGGCTGCAGCATGCCACCGCCACGGTTCAGACAGCTTTGCAACCGCCAGCCCGGCAGCAGCATCGAATGAATGAATGAATGAGATAACATTTTTAAAGCGCATAGCTACCCATGGGCATCCCAGCGCTGGAGAATAACTGAAGCTTCCGAGACTCATTTAGGAAAAAGCCATGTCTTCAGCAACTTGCGAAAGGCCAGGTGGTTAGTCTCCCTTCGTAGCTGAAGGGTAAGGGAGTTCCAGAGCTTAGCGGCATTGTATGAAAATAGCCGGCCACCACTTCTGACTCTCTTAATCCTAGGGACGAATGCCAGATGTTGTTCATCTGAGCGTAAGGGCCTGTTGGCTCGGTAGGGTTTGACCATCGAAATGGGGCAGTCAGACCACCCATGCTTGTCGGGCGTTCTCCTGACCACCGCAATAGCATTCGGTGGTCCAACTTGATCTTCAATTTATGGGATCCCACAGTATGCTTTTTGATTTTCAGCGCCACCTCTACTGATGTCAACAGTATTGACAATGAGCTGCCATTCGGACAGTGAAGAAGGCCATCACCAAGTTTGGGGTCTTATTGGCAGTACTGGCTTAGATCATCGTCTGCAGTATTGAGGATCCTCAGCAACTGCTGCAATATTTCGTTTTTTCGTAGTGGCCTGAATTACTTAATATTGGTCTTAAGCGGACAATTTAAAAGCCAAATATATCAGAAATAATAGCCTGTTATTACTTATAAAGGCTGTGCTTGCGAGATGTAAGGGAGTGGTATAAAATTACTAACATAGGGGGTGATTACAACCACCCGCCATCGTAGCGGGGATCGGGACCGCCCGCCTGTCATGTGGCGGTCCCGCATTCCACATTACGATGCGACCGCCACCATGGCGGTCGCATCCAGCAATTTAACATTGGGGCGGGTGCTGCTGGCTGCAGCACCCGCTGCAATGCCAAAAATGCATGTAGTGCATTTACCTGCACTACGTGGCAGGCACCACGCGGTGCCTACCACTTAGTGCATAGAAATGCAGGGGGGTACCCCCCAGTGCACTACCACCTCCCCCCAACACAAGGGGGGCCCCGCAACGGGCCCCCGAAACCAATCCCCGCCAGCCTTTCCATATCGGTTTTGCCGCCATGGAAAGGCTGGCTACAGCCAGCATCGTAATTTGGCGGACGGTGCCTGCTAGGCACCGCCACCATTTTAGGCATGCTGACCGCTCCGCCAGGCAATCAGTATGATTGCCTGGTGGAGGTATGCCCAGACGTGGGTCCCTTGCTCACTTTGCCACTGTATTCAAGCTAGCCTGGCTGATGAAGGGTGTTGCCCAAAAACCGGTCCCAGGATGCTTGTTTCCGGTTCAGGGAAGACCTGACTTGGAAGTTCGGGCTGGACTGTTCCCATGAGGCACAGGGTCAAGACTGATTTGCATTTGGCTGGGTCTGAACTGAGGTGGCGAAGTGAGCTAAAGAATGATGATGGATTCAACCCAGATCTGTGACTGGGGGTGAGTGTCTGAAAAGTTTCAGCGCTCCGTCCATCATCTCCTTGTGTTTGCTTTGTTTGCCCTAAGTTGGCAGGGTATGCCCAGATGTGGGTCCCTTGCTCACTTTGCCACTGGATTCAAGCTAGCCTGGCTGATGAGGGGTGTTACCCAGAAACCGGTCCCAGGATGCTTGTTTCCGGTTCAGGGAAGACCTGGCTTGGCAGTTCGAGCTGGACTGTTCCCATGAGGTACAGGTCACGACTGATTTGCATATGGCTGGGTCTGAACTGAGGTGGCGAAGTGAGCTAAAGAATGATGATGGATTCAACCCAGATCTGTGACTGGGGGTGAGTGTCTGAAAAGTTTCAGCGCTCCGTCCATGATCTCCTTGTGTTTGCTTTGTTCGCCCTAAGTTGGCAGGGTATGCCCAGACGTGGGTCCCTTGCTCACTTTGCCACTGGATTCAAGCTAGCCTGGCTGATGAAGGGTGTTACCCAGAAACCGGTCCCAGGATGCTTGTTTCCGGTTTAGGAAAGACCTGGCTTGGCAGTTCGGGCTGGACTGTTCCCATGAGGCACAGGGTCAAGACTTATTTGCATATGGCCGGGTCTGAACTGAGGTAGCGCAGTGAGCTAAAGAATGATGATGGATTCAACCCAGATCTGTGGCTGGGGGTGAGTGTCTGAAAAGTTTCAGCGCTCCGTCCATCATCTCCTTGTGTTTGCTTTGTTTACCCATTGCACGCCAACAGCTCAAACCGGTAGAGGTGTAGACCCTATACGAACTTTGGTGCCCTCTGATGGACCCGCCCCTACTTAATAAATTCTGTACATTTACATGAAGCAGTAAGCATTCTCAATAAGAATGACATACATGAGCTAAAGTTTAAAGTTTTACTCAACGAATATAAGTACAGAAATACATAGCTGGACAATCAATCAGGTTAGCATAAATCATAAGTACAAAGAACTCAGTAAAGTTTAATAGAAAATCCAGCATAGAATTGCCTTCTAAGAAAGGGGAAAATGAAGGCCAATATACAGAGGAAAAGCACATCCTTTTTTAGCACTTTCGGCAAAAAATGTCATATATTCTCTACACAAGTACATGGTTGTCGGGGTATGCACCAATGGGTAACAAGCAAGAAGAAACAATTTACTACAGAATACATTTGGAGATGCTCTCATAATGTCAGTACATTAGATTCAGATGTTCTCAGAGTCTATTCAGGTAACATAAGTTGATACATACTATGTGACAAAGCCTGGGATTTGGCAGATTGTCCTGGATCAGGTACATTGTGCTCGGGGTGACTGGTAAAGTTTCAGTCTTTCAGTGCAAAGCTCATCATTATCTATTATAGCAAAGAAAATAACAGCGATAGTGATCACGTGGTACATTACACCGTCACATTCAAAATGGAAGAAAACATGAAATTAGTTTATGTTAGCGTAAGCTTGATTTCTAGAACATTAACACTGCAAAGGAATAAAGCAGATACCACAACCCCTGCTCTGATGATTTCTAAATCATTACATCTACATCATATTCAGTGGCATCTGGTGGAATTTGAAAGTGGTGGGGCGTAAGACCAGTTAACGAACAGGTAAACATTGGCCACAAGCAAGTGTAATGAACGAGCATGACGTTTCCATGAGGGTTCGGTGGGTTTATTCCCCCAAGATTTTATTTTAATTGGTGGAAAATGGTGCATTATTCCAGTTTAATTTAGGTAATAAATTGACCAAAAACACAGGGAGGCATGCCCTGATTCAGCACCCACTACTGCTCCCCTTATTAACATTATTTTCTTATGCAGATGGTTGAGGGAAGCTCAGCTTCTATTTAAAAAATGGTGGCTGCAAAGAGAGCCCTGTTGGTGAGGCTCAGACGTTTGTCTCCCTTGATCACACCTTCAGTTGTGCTGATGTCAACCAGTGCAAAATCTCACACCTCCCTGTGCCTCTGTTATGGGTGATCAGCGCTGGAAACAACCTGGCTGTGAGCAGTATCACTACACAAAGGAGAGCAGCCTAGAATGGACATTCGAAATGAGACCCACCACAAACCGGTTCTGTACCATGTACACTTTAAAAACATTTAACATCATTTTTTTAAAGCACTCCCAGGCTGTGTTAACCCAGCTGTAGAAAAATTGTGTACATGAAGAGGGAATTTGCACATTGGAACTGTGCTATACTCCACATATTTACATTATAGGTATATGGAAGTTTAGGAAATTTAATCAGAATTACACAAAAGCTGCATGCTGAGGCCAGGTTTAAAACCCAAGGACCAGGTTTCAATGTTAGTCAGTCAGTCACTCACTCAGTCGTATCTCTTTATTCGGATAAAAAAATATCCATAACAGAATCACAAAAACAAGATAAAAAACATTAAAATACATTTAATTCAATATCACAATATATCAAGACAACTTTAAAAAGGATAAAAGTGTTAATAAACTATACATAAGAATCTTAAAGCGGCTACCAGTTCACATCTTATGCTACTTGCAAGATAACTAGAATATATAATTTCATAACACAGTACTATTCATCACCCAATCTCATATGTTAGTACTTCCAAGTGTAAGAGGCATAAAGAGTGAAATAGAATACATTAAAATACATTTCACTCTATTTCACAATATATCAAGACAAGTTTAAAAAAGGATACAAATATTAATAAACTATACATAAAAATCTTCAAATGCAGCCCAACAGTCACTACTTTAAGGATAACTAAGATATCTAATTTCATAACACAGTACTGTTCATTGCCCAGCCTCATATGTTAATATTTCCAAATGTGAAAGGTGTTTCCTTCTAGAGATGGCAGATACAATAAAGGTGGAGACAGAATAGCATATATCCAGGTTATCTAATGTACAGATATACATAAAAGCTTCCTGGTAATAAATATATTTTCCAGTTTTAAACAAAGGTCATAAAAATTAACTTTCTTAGATCCTTATTAAATTTACAAAACAGAAGTGCATAGTAGATTGGATCGATATACTATCCCACGGGAATTTAGGAAGAGCCTGTGACCAAGCCCCCATTCTTGGAAAGGCAACCATAAAATGCAAGGTGCCTAGACGTAATCTAGTAAGGTAAAATCTGTGTTGCAAATTTCGCACAGTTAAGAAATAGTTTTGTGTTCCATCTTGTATGGGGCCTGAGCAGTAACTACCAACAGTGGACTTATTGCTCTCACGGTTGTCCCTATCTACCTCTCTTTTTCCCATTAAAATGACTTTTAATTCCTTCTTACAATAGCACAGAATGCTAACCAGATCATCAACACTAATATTTTTAGCGACCATTTTCAAAATGCTATCAATGTAAGCCAACCATGTAATCCTTTTACCAATCTGAAGTGTTAAACAATCTGTTATTATGTCTTTAGTAAACTTTGTACCTGCTTTACCCATAGGCTATGCCAAAATAGGACAGGACTAACCTGTATAGCGTCCTCTAAGAATGGTACTGCCAATTCCTTGTGTTTAATGTATGACGGGCTATAATTTGAGACAGCCAAAAGTCTATCTAAAGGAGGGCACAATTTGCCCATCCCTACAGTGGGGCCCCATAACTAACACTGGGGAGACACTTATTTTTATATACGATCAATAATTCTCTGATTGGTTTATTACCTACTTTAGCCGCAAATCTACAAAGTGCTCCCATAGATCTTAAAAATTTCAATTTTCCTGATTGGAACTATGTCCCCCATCTCCCATCACTAGTAAATTGTATTCCAAGATATGAAAAATGTTGAGTTTCGGCCAAACCCTCTCCCTAAATATGATGTAATCTCTTTTTTGCCCTACCCTTTACACACACCATAGTGAATGTTTTCTTTAAAATAATTTTCATATCTGTATCTTCCATATATGAAACAAAGGTATCAATCAAGAGCTGAAGCCCATTTCCGGATCTAGAGATCAGAACCGCATCATCGGCATATAGTAGGATTGGAGTCGGGTGATTTTTAACCCTAGGTGCATCTGCCTCCACTTTGTGCAGTGTCTCATCCACCCTGCTAATGTATAATGAAAACAGCAGGGGGATGAGAACACAACTGTGGCGTATCCCGTGTGAAACCTTGAAGCGGGAAGTACATCCCCCTTTGGCCCATAACGTACTCAGGCAGTCAGGTGGGAGTATAGTTGTGACAGGAATTAAATAATCCCTATCTGTGCACCAATCTCTGTCAGTTTTCCAACGTTTAGCGTGGTTCACGAAATCAAATGCACTGTTTAAATCTGCAAAACATAAGTGTATATGTCCCTATTTTACTAAAGTATATTTACTAATGAGGAGATGTAGATTGTCACATTGTTCCTTCATACCAACATCCCTCCCGAACCCATATTGTGTGTCGGTAAGGATATGTTTTTCGATCACCCACATTTCTAGCCTCTCAAAGAGGATTCTGCCCATCAATTTGGCAGTAGAGTCCAGAAGGGATATTGGGCGGTAGCATCTGGGATCTCCCCTATCTCCCTTTTTAAAAATAGGAACAATGGTGCTTTCAGTCCAAGTAGGAAGGAAGGAAGCCACCAATTGTGGCATTACACACTTGTGTTAAAAGTGGGGCCCATAAGGTGACATATGACTTAAAAATATCTGTTGGCACCCCGTCAGGGCCAGGGGCTTTTGTGTTAGCTGATTTATTTACCTCGTTAATTACTTCATCTAGGCTTATGTGAGGTAAGTATACCGCACTGGTTGTCAGTACTACTGCAGAGGATAGCTCTATGGCAAGTTTATCGGGGTTAAACATCGCTCAAAAATGATTTATCCAGTCCTCTTGATGTACAACAGCTTCAACCTTATGGGCCACTATATCTTTCAGAAAAGGCTGATTTATGGTTTTCCTAAAAGGGATGTTATCATTGGTATCATCAGCCTGTACTAAATTAGCCCAAGCCTTATCTTGCATCTCTATTTTCCTATTAACCAAGGGTTGATTATAGGCAGCTCTCAATTTAATGATTTTATCCATATCCCTCGATATGTCTTGTAAAGCTTTCCTCAGATTCCTATTTGCAACAGAGCAATTATGATCAAACCACCCCTGAATCTTTTTTTCTGTGCTTCTATTCGTAGATCTCAATGTGCCCGCTATTTCTGGCATTAGCTTACAGAAAACACCTATAATGAAGCATGGTGGGTAGCTCCAGTCGGTACATATATTAAAATCGCTATGATTGTCCTCTATAACCTTTTAAAACCTTCTAAGACTAATACTGTTTTTGCCCTGAATTTCTATGTTATCTGCAAGTTGCGGGCCATTAGAACGGGAGGTTTTAATATTTTAAACCAATATCAAAGGGTGATGATCACTAAAAGAACTCAGGGTGACCACAAAAGAATCCACCAAACCCAACCCATTTTCAGAGACTAAGATATGGTCAATGGTAGAGCTATGGCCGTTTCCTTGAAAGGTGGGTATTAGTGGCTTCCCTGGTTCATAAAAAAATTCTAACAACTCCAAGTTAAATTTAAACATAATTTCATAAATTGCCTCTCCGTGCGAGTTGTGGGGAAAATGTAACATCACCGCCTCAATATCTTTTAAGTAGCCACAATTTTTAGTCTCTAGCCTATCGCATTTACTGATATTAAAATCTCCTACCCAAATTAAAATATAATCATCCTTGATCTGGCTCGTAAAAAATTCCATGTCCCTGCCAAGATCAGTAATAACCCCAAATTTAGCGTTATCAAAAATATTATTATAATGATTAACTAGGAGAATATTCAGATGTTCGTCAGTCTGTAAGTGAAAAAACTGAAAATAGGGTGAACTGGAGTAGGATGTTTTTAATATCAATGGGGTGGTAGTGGGTATTAAAAGGGCTAAGCCCCTTTTAGCCCGTCCAGCCTCTGAGGGTGTGGCCGGGGTTATAATGGAGGAGTACCCTTCCACCTCCCATGTTTCTTGTAAACAGACTAAATGGGATGATTTCATTGTATCCAGCCATTCTGAGTTCCCCAATGTATTCTTTACCCTCGCAATGTTCCAAGACCTGACTGCAAGGTTGGTACTATCATTATTACTGATAGGAGGCACCCCACTATCCGTCATTACATGATCCTGCTCTACAGGCTGAATATCAATTGGATTAGACTCGTCAGTCTAAACAAGCCCCTGGAGAGTCGCCATAGTTTAGCCATTAGAACACATTGCTACACCAAAGTGATTTGTTAATTGGTGGTTCTAGCGTGGGCTTATATCTTGGTCAAACAGTTTGATCCAAAAGGTTCAAGCATTTCTATCCGAGGAAAGAAATATAATAATGTCGGGTGCAGCTTAAAACATGAAAGATTCAGAATGCCAGTTTGCACCAAGACGTACAAGGTTGAATCTCGACAGGGCCAGATCAGCACTTCATCCTTCTAAGTTCAAGTGTAGAGCACTCTATATCAACTGGGTATCACTGATGCTTGTTATTTGCTGGAAAAGGAAAACTGCGGTATTGAGCTAAGTGAAAAGGAGAGTAGAGCACTTGAGAATTAAATACCAACACTTATATATAGGTACAGGCATTTTTCTTTTAAATTTCATCTCAATCTTCTGGAGTGTTGTAGGTTTTTATAATTGTAAATATATAGTGCCCCATTTAAAGTCCTGTCATTATTGGCCACATTCAGAAATGGGTTGATTCCTTAAAAGAAATCAAGACAAATCCACCATTTGTGTTCAGTGCCGCTTAAATATTTAATAGTATCACCTCTTATCTACAAAGCTTAAAAACTGCAGACGTGCGGTAAGAAGCGCTGCATATAAATAGCTTTTCTAAGCCCCATTCTGAGTGACAAGGGGGTGAACAACAAATGTCTCCCTATAAACTAGGCCAGGATTCAAGAAGAAATGTAATTTAATATTGTACTGTAACATGGTGAGAAAATAAAAATATTGCACCTGTGTGCACTTGTGGCGCACGTTGTAGTAGAATTGGTTGGTGAAAAGGATTTCTGGTGTTTGTATGCAGTGATGTATTATAAATGAATGCCTTGACTAGACTATCAGCTTCTAACTAGAGATCTTTCATTACTCGACTGAAGTGGGATGACTGTCTGGTGGGGTGGGTCTGGGTCAGAGGTATCAATGTATGCTCCTCACCTTGATAATTTTGAATTGACCCGAAATGGTGCAGAGGAAGCTCTGCAGCCACTCACGGCTCTACTCCTCCTGTCTCTCGGCTGTACCTCAACCGGATGGGCTTGGCACTCTCCACCAGGTCGGGAGGCTTCTGTGTAACCCCACCTTTCAGGGCCGGACTGGCCTTGCGGACACTGGGCGTTTACCCGGTGGGCCGCCAGGGTGGGGGCTGATTTCGGGCCCCTGGGGGGCCGTGTTTGTTACAATCAATCAATCAGGGCATTTTAAACACACTACTCACCCATGAGGGTCTCAAGGCGTGGGGGGAGGGGGGTACAGCAGTTCCAATCAGTTGAAGAGCCAGGTCTTGAGCGCCTTCCTGAAGGTGTTCAGGGAGGGGACGCGTCTGATGTTGATAGGGAACTCGTTCCAGGTCTTGGCCTTGATGTAGGAGAAGGCTCTTCCCCCTGTTCTGGCTCTGCGGATGCGCGGGGTTTCGGCAAGGGCGAGGTTGGTGGGGTGGAGGTTTCTTTTGGGTATGTGGAAGGCTATTCTCTCGTTGAGGTATTGGGGTCCTGTGTTATGGAGGCATTTGTAGGCGTGGGTGAGTATCTTGAAAGTGACTCTCTTCTGGATGGGGAGCCAGTGGAGCTTCCGTAGGTGTTGGCTGATGTGCTTGTGTCGGGGGATGCCGAGGACGAGCCTGGCTGCGGTGTTCTGTATCGTCTGGAGCTTGCGGAGTAGAGACTTGTTGATGCCGGCGTAGAGGGCGTTTCCGTAGTCCAATCTGCTGGTTATGAGTGCGTGGGTGACTGTCTTCCTTGACTCGGGGGGGATCCATTTGAAAGTCTTTCGGAGGATGCACAGGGTGTTGAAGCAGTTGGACGTGATGGCGTTGACCTGCTTGTTCATCGAGAGGGAGGAGTCGAGAACGATGCCGAGGTTTCTGGCGTGGTCCGTGGGGGTCGGAGGGCTGCCGAGTGTGACGGGGTAGTTCTGAGTACGAGGACTTCTGTCTTCTCTGAGTGGAGCTTCAGGCAACTGTTGCGCATCCAGGATGCAACGTCCTGCATTCCTGGAAGTTGAGTCTGGTGGTAGTGGGGTCCTTGGTGAGGGAGAGGATGAGCTGGGTGTCGTCGGCGTAGGATACTATGCTGAGGCCGTGCTGTCTGACGATGGCGGCGAGGGGGTCCATGTAGATGTTGAAGAGGGTCGCAGTTGATTTCCGTGGGTTCGGAGAGGTAGAGTGGCAGTCTGATTCTTTGGCTTCTGCTGGGGAGGAACGAGCAGATCCAGTCGAGGGCAGTTCCTTGTATGCCGGCGTCGTGTAGTCTGACGACGAGTGTGCGGTGGGAGACGGTGTCGAATGCAACTGACAGGTCGAGCAGTATCAGGGGTGAGGTGTGGCCTTGGTTGAGGAGGGTGCGGATGTCATCTGTGGCGGCGAGTAGGGAGGTCTCGGTGCTGTGGTTGCTGAGGAATCTGGATTGGGAAGGGTCGAGGATGGAGTTGTCTTCGATGAACTTTGTTAGCTGTGCGTTGACGGTCGTCTCAGCGACTTTTGCCGTGAAGGCGAGGAGAGAGATGGGCCAGTAGTTTTTGAGGTCCGTGGGATCTGCTGAAGGTTTCTTGAGCAGGGGTCTGACTTCTGCGCGTTTCCAGTCGTCAGGAAAGGTGCCGGTCATGAAGGTGGCGTTGATGGTGTGTCATAATTCTGGTGCGATGTGGTAGATGTGTGTTGGGCAGGGGTCCATGGGGGCCCCCGAGTGGATGCCTTTCATGGTCGAGGCGGTCTCTTCGGTCGTGACCGGTATCCAGGAGGCGATGGTGGGCTGGCTGGTGTTGCTGGAGGGCGCAGTGGTTGCGGAGTCAGGTGTTTGGTCGTTGAAGTTGTCGTAGAGGTTCTTGATTTTCAGGTGGAAGTATGTTCCGAACTAGTCGCAGAGGTCCTGGGAGTGGGTGATGTCCATGGTTTCGCTGGTGGGTTTGGTGAATTCCTGGATGACACTGAAGAGCTCCTTGGAGTTGCTGGCGTTGGCGAGGATTTTGTTGTGGATGAAGGTTCTTTTGGTGGTTCTGATGTGTTGGTGGTATTCCGTCATGGTGTCTTTGTAGGTGGTGTGGTTTTCGGGCGTCTTGTTGTTTCACCAGTTCTTCTCGAGTCGTCTGCAGGTGCGTCTGGCTTCTTGGAGGTCAGCGGTGAACCAGGTGGCTTTCCTGTGGCGCTGTCTGTTGGCGTTGCGTAGCGGGGTGAGCTTGTCTGCGCAGCTGGAGATCCAAGTGTGAAGTCCCCTGGCTGCGAGGTTGGCGTCGGTTGTGGCAGTGGGGGTGTCGCGGTTGAGGGTGGAGTTGAGCTGCTCCTCGGTGACTCTGCTCCAGTTTCTTCGCGGAGGGTACAGCGCAGGTTTGGGCGGCTTGGGTTTGTTGACGAAGAAGTGTACACAGTGGTGGTCAGTTCATGGGGGTTGCATGGTGTGGCTGAAGTGGGTTCTGTTTCCCCCTGCAAAGATGGGGTCGAGGGTGTGTCCTGCCTTGTGGGTGGGCGTGGTGACGAGTTGTTTCAGTCTGATGTTGGCGAGGTTGTCAAGGAGGGTGGTGGAGTTGTAGTCTCTGGGGTTGTCGAGGTGGAAGTTACAGGGCCTTTTTTGCAGCATAGCTGCAATCTTGGCCCCTGTAACAAAATCGGCCAAAACTGGCCCTGGCAAACAGCTCGGCCGCACCCTCAACCCCCTGCGGGCCGGCTGAGCACTTTGTCAGAGCCGGTTTTCGTACCCAGTCCGCCCTGCCACCCTTTCTCAAGAAGTCATAGGGTGAGGTGGGGTCCGTGATGCTTAGTGACTCCACCCTACCCTATGACGACTTAGGAAAGTGTGGGATTGGAGAGGCAGTGATAATTGACATGCTTCCCAGGGCAATACAGGGCTCACTGATCCTCAGACGCCCAAAGCTGCTTTAAAAAGTGACACAATTGCACATCATCTGGGGGTGGACACCAAAGACCCCAGTCAGCGGCAAGACAGGGCTGGAGTGAATTAAGCCCATAGTACTCCACGATGCCTGAACATGTGCACTAGCACATGTGTCAGTGAATAGTGCCTGCCTCGCTGCCTCACCCTTCCATAACGTGATGGTCTGCTTGTGAACCTTACAGGGCAGGCACTGGTAATACGTTGTCGGGTGAACATGTACGTATTCCTACTTTATCTGCCATCCATTGATAACTAAATAATCATAATACACATGTGTAATGTGACTAATTTATTACTAATGTGGATGGCACATAAAGAAAGAAAATTAGAGGGGTGTGGCCCCAACGCTCAAAAGAAGCAGACACCTTTGTCTTTATTACATCACAGTTGTCAACATTTTAGGAATCTTTTCATTGGGTACTTCCAGGTCCATTATGGTATTGTACAGTTTGCTCTGCATCTCTTCAACTTTTACATCAATTCTTTTCCTCTGTATTGCTCTTGTTGCTGACAGCTTCTTGATCCCACATTTTAACTGATTGATTAAATTCCTTCACAAAATTTTAGCAAGAAAAGCACACATGCAATATTAATTAGTATGATCAAGTGAGGTGTTAAAAGCAATTTTATTATTCCTCCACCTGCGCTCCCTAACAATTCGCCTATCTTAGCGAATCCCTTTCAATAGATCTGAATACGGAACCTATTCCTTCCCAGGCACCTTTATCTTCCAACTCAGTTAGTTCATGCGTGATATTAGTAATGTTAGCAACATAAATGTTAAGCTGGTGATCTATTTTAGGAATGTACACACAGCATTGTCTAGCTGGAATTACCTTGCAGACTCCGCCTTCTATAGTGAGAAGGAAATCTAAAGCAGGCCTGTTTTGCATGATCATAGCTCTTGTCGCAAGCAATTCTTTGTTGATTATTGATAAGGCACCTGTAATGTTAGTAGCAAGCCTGTCCACTAAAGTTGATAATTTTTTAATCTTAACATCATTTAATTTGACTCCTACTCAGGATATCAATGCTCCAAAGATAACACTAAATATCTGCTTAAATATGTGCCTGCTCCATTTTATATAGTGGTCAAGGGGTAAAGCTAGCTCATTAGTGTGATAGATTCTCGGGAAGACTAAAACTACCTACTCAATGGTGCAGCTACTGAAAGTAAGCTGATTTGCCTCACACAAAGTATAAACCTTTGATACTTCTAACTCCACAAAACCTCTTCCTTTTACACAATAGCTTTGCTCACAGTCGCTTCAACCCACTACCTCAACAGTCTCATTCCCTTCTTGTTTCCTTATAATGTATAAGGTTCCTTTCTTGGCAAGATCTATGCTCAATCGTGGTGGTGGATCTTCTAGATTTTCCTTACCCTTCACAATGATATGTTCCGTTTTAACTCTTTTGCTCCCTTGCTATTCATCTAGTCTTATTTTTTGTTCAGTTCATCTACAAAAATTCTCTCATCTTTGCTAATTTTGCAGGTTAGATCATGCATGCTTAGATTAATAGCCTTCACAGTAGTTACAGGAGTAAAGAATTTAATCATATACTCATGCTGGCCCCTTTGTTTAAAAGCCTTACAGAAACAATAAGCATGTTTATAAGACCACAAATAAATGTATGCATCCGTCACAATTGGTACCACTTTGAAAGATTTTTCATAATCAGTATGAAACAACGTAACAGAATTTTGCTGATAGAATATATTTAGAAAGATATTACACAAAAAAGAGTAGGCGAGAGGTAGATGAAAATAAGCAGCTCCGTCAGCGGCAGAAGACGGAAGCAGTGGCGGCTGGTAACATTTGAAAGTGGTGAGCGTAAAAGTCATGGATTAGTGTTACGTCGCGAGCGAAGCGAACGAGCCCAACTATCAAAAAGGTGGGTCAGGGAGGTTTTTTTTGTTTTATTTTTTAAAGTGGGCAATCATTGCTCTCTAATATTATCAGTAGAATTGCGTGATTGTGCAAATGTAATGCCCATTTCAGTGGAAATGTGCTATTTGTGAATGAGAGTGTGCTGCTGCACCATCCTTTAGTAATATATTTGCGACAGTGTGCCCCAATCTGCATGACCACCAGTTACATACTACAGCCTTACAACTTTCCTGATGAACAAATGTAGTTCATTTGTGACACTTGTGCTTCTTTTGGATTTTTCACAATCATTATGATTTCAGTTATGCAACATTGATGGTAGCACCCCACTATGACTATTGTTCCAACACCACTGCAGCGTTTAATTATAGCACACCAGACCCATAGGCCTTGACCCGATGCACTTCCATTGTGAGCCTGAAGATGCTGATGGTAAGTGCTGCACTTTCTAACATCATCCTTAGGCCTGGGGTGGGTGTTGATAATGATGACATATAGACTCGCCCTCTGGGAAGTATGCTGCAAATGCGGGAAACCATCAGACACGAATAAAAAGTGGATAGTCTTTATTTTCGAATTTTAACCTTATAAAAAACAAAGAAAAGTGCCAAGATAGCAAAGTGCAGACAATTGCAATGAGAAGAAAATATGGCTTTTAAGATGTGGTGGCTTTAATGCACAGGTTGGCAGTGCTGTGTGTGTGCTGTGAATGATTTGCAAGCACCCGGAGTAATGTGGGTGCTTTGAGCAGGTGATATGCATGTGCTGTGGGTGAAGTGAAGTGTAGCTGGTGAAGTGTCTGCACTGCATGTCTCACGTGGAGCTGTGAGAGAACAGGAAACAAAGCTTGGTAACCACAGGAGGGTTGCAATAAAAATCCCACGGGCAGACACCCAACGCACATTTTGTGGGCTGCCCGACGTCCACAAAGGGGACCCTCCTAAGAGGGCGGCCCCTTTAGTGCCACAGGATGGCACACGGGACAGCCCAGCGTCGCGGGACCCCTTTGGGGTCCCGCTCGTCATTTCCGAACCAGGTGGGGGAAGGGGAGAGGTATAAGTTCCTCCCCCGCCCACCTAGCGGCCTCTTTCTCCTCACCCCTGACGCCGTTTGTTTGTGTTGTGTCGTCGCGTTCCCGGGACCGAGTGGTGTCTGTCGCGGTGAGTTTTTGGGATGGGAGGGCCCCTTGGCCTTTAGTTGCGACTGGCCCTTGTCCTTCATTTGGTTGGGGGCCTCCTGTCGTCCCGATGGTGTGCAAGGCAGGGTAGACTGAGCGTGGTTTCCATGCCAGGATTCGACCTGCAGTCAGTTATCGGGGCATTGCTGCGCGGTGTCTGTCTTTGGTCCCGGGATGGAGTGGGTTTGCGGATCGGCAAGTGGGATGTCCTTCGGTTGTTTTGGGTGCCCACCTACCTCATTTGGGACCAGTCTAGATGTGGTCCGTATGTTTGGGTGCCAGCCCAATGTCCAGGGGGGGCAGGAAGGCTCCTCATCGCACGCACCGCATTGCTCATTAAGACTGTCTGCTGTAGTTAAAAGTTTTCGTTTTGACACTTAAATAACCGTTGCCCTGTCCTTCACTGCAAATGGAAACTGTGTTGAACATAAAGCAACGCTGCTCTAAAATGGTTATACGTGCTAAGGTCTTTTACATCTTTAATGATTTCGAGCACTTTATACCAAATAATCATTTGTGGTTGCCAGGTCATCCCGGGGTCAAGCGATGCAGTGTTTTCCATTGGGGGCTCGCTGTGGGCGATAAAGAAACCTCTTTTATTTTGGTGAGGTAGGAAGTCATGATAAAGAGCATAGTGCCAATATCGGCAACACTCACCAGTCCTCCCACAGCAACATACATACATAATAAATAAGCAGACAAGACAAACTTTTGGTGGGAAAATTGCTGCAGGTTTATTAGCATACCAAATATGCCAACATGGTGGGTTATCTTACAGGCGATCAAAAGGCAAGCCGCCCCTAGCGGCCTACCACCTGATGGGCTAACTTGCATCGTGGCCTTAGCCAATCGGTGTTTAGCGGTTGTGGTGAGGGGATAGCCGCACCCACTTCCGGTGAACCATCGGTCTGCCCTATTACTCACGCCCCCCCTACGAGGGGCGGAGCGTTCAAGCGACCCCCGGTTGTACAGGTTTCCAACCGCCCGTAGGACAGATGGGGCGCCGTCGCACCCCAGGGTCCACCGCACAGACTTCCTGGGGATATTAGGCCTCAGCACCCTTTGTGCTCCTGAAGAGGGTACCCCTGAGTACCTTTCCGCCTCCGGATCGCCCTGTAACTCCGCCTGCAACACAAATAAAGAGGATTAGAAGAACCTTCCCCCCACCCTGGATACGCCGGGTAAGCGGTAGGGAGGGAAACGGCGTCAGGGTGAGGGTCAAAGAGGCCGCCAGGTGGGCGGGGGAGGCATATATACCTCTCCCTTCCCCCACCTCGGCCGGAAGTGATGCGCAGGACCCCGAGGGGTCACCGGACACTAGACTGTCCAGTGTGCCATCTTGTGGCACTAAAGGGGCCGCCCTCTTATGAGGGTCCCCTGCAGGGACGAGTCGGTCAGCCCGCATAGTGCCAATATTGGCAACACTCACCAGTCCTCCCACAGCAACATACATACATAATAAATAAGCAGACAAGACAAACTTTTGGTGGGAAAATTGCTGCAGGTTTATTAGCATACCAAATATGCCAACATGGTGGGTTATCTTACAGGCGATCCAAAGGCAAGCCGCCCCTAGCGGCCTACCACCTGATGGGCCAACTTGCATCATGGCCTTAGCCAATCGGTGTTTAGCGGTTGTGGTGAGGGGATAGCCGCACCCACTTCCGGTGAACCATCGGTCCACCCTATTACTCACGCCCCCCCCTACGAGGGGCGGAGCGTTCAAGCGACCCCCGGTTGTACAGGTTTCCAACCGCCCGTAGGACAGACGGGGCGCCGTCGCAACCCAGGGTCCACCGCACAGACTTCCTGGGGATATTAGGCCTCAGCACCCTTTGTGCTCCTGAAGAGGGTACCCCTGAGTACCTTTCCGCCTCCGGATCGCCCTGTAACTCCGCCACAGCCCTGGGTGTGGCGACCGTCGCAGCCAGGGCCCCCCACCAAGGCCGGCATTCGTACCTACATCCTGCTATCTCAAGGGCCTCGCCAAGACCCAGCAAGAGCAGGTCCATGCCTATTCTGGACAGATGTAGCCCATCGTCCTCGAACACCCTGTGGATTTGGCGTGTCGCATCCCCTGTCTGTTGAAGCCAAATACCCTCTGTTCATTGAATTTACGCATAGTGCAGAAGACCCTCCTGCGCACAGGCTCCATCTCCTCCACCGACTGAGCTCCATGCCACGGGAGCCCGGGGGTAAATTCAGACCACTAAAGTTCACCTGTCCCCAACTGGTTGCTACTTTGCACACTGTGGTCTTCTTCTAGGGTGCATTACTTCGCCACATTGACCAGACAGTTTCCCAGTTCTTTTCGATTGCTACCTGGCGAACATGGTAATGGTGTCAAAACAGGCGTGAGGGAATATGTGTATGGTGCCCGTTAGACACTGCACCGTTTCGTGGAGTGACAACTTACTCCGCCCACCCTGCCTGCTGAACCCTCAACCGGTCACAGATGCCCAGTCCCTGCTATCCACCTGTGACTCTTGATACTTACACCAGTAGTGGTGTCGGACTACGAGATTCTGTGTCACATGTTTCGCTGCAGTACCTGTGGAGGATCCGCTGGGGCCCTTCTGCATCCCTGCAAATGCCTTGTCACGAACTACAGCCCTTTAACGCCCTTGCCCGTCCCTCAAAGACACCTGACAGCAAGATGCCCCCCGCAGCTTTGGTGAGGGGTTTTGGGCCCAGTGCACCCGGACTGTGTTTCCAACAATTGTCCTCCCTAGAGGCTCCAGTTAGTGTGAGTGGCTATCACTGTCCTGGCAAGGCATGCCCATGGCCTGTCCCCCCCTTTAGTGACTATCCTGCCCTTGGATATGTGACAATAAGCACGGGTGTTCTCGTGTACCTGACGTATACAGGGGGAACAACATGTATGAATTATGAATACCTGCCCTTCCTTGCGCAGTGGGAACCCAAATCAGTCCTTCTTCAATCATTGTAGCCAAATTGTGATCAGACCCCATATTCCCCGCAGCTTATTGCACCGCAACCTACTAGTTCGATGGCAATTTCCGAAAATGCCTGGCTGCCCTGGCTACAGGGTGGGTGTTTTTATCTCACATGAGCAACTCGTGGCATGCCCATGCATACAGAGTGCACCTGCTCTGCTGCATCGAACAGACATTTGCGCGGGCAATTCTGTAGTTGAATTGAGTTGAACAAATGACTGATGTCTCTCTGGTTTGTGTGACTGTCTATCGTGCATCTTCCACTGTGTGCCCTGCTATGGTTAGTGTGTGAAGCCAACACCGGTGCCAGACTACTATGCCCCATCTCCGTGATACTTTATCAGCTCAAGTATTGTCATGAAATTAATTAAACGCCTTCGAGGGTGAGGGCTTAAGGAGTGCCTGTTCTCTTGAGAGAGAATGATGCACATTTGGACTGGTAGCCATGAGGTTGCACACGCCTGCATATACTATGTTCAGGACAGGCAAACCCTGCCCAAAGTCCCCTGTATTCTTGCCTGGCATTCTTTTATGCCCAACTATACAAAGCGATCATGCTCTACCTGGTCATAACGACCCCAAGAGACCTCCATCCTCCAATCCCTTTACAATTCAGATTCTGACTGTAATTGGAAATAGTTCACCCCATGGTATCTTGGCGCTGCATAACATGTTTATTGTTACTCAACTCAATGGTACTCGTTTTGCCGACCTCAGAAGGATGAAATGCTAGGTGGACCTACCGGGCTCTGAACCTGTGACCAAGAGGTTGAGCACAAACCCCTCACATTTCTGCCGCTCCAGGGCCTGTGAAATTGTATCCCAGGGCCGACTTCTGGCACCTGGACCCTTACTTGGACATGCCCGAGCTAGAAACCCAAATCTAGAAAGCCTGCCAAACGGCTGACCACCTCCAACACCAGAGTGTCACGCCGCCACTCCATAGCCGGGAACTAAACCAGGTACAGCTGTATCGGGCGACCCATTTCTTGGCGCCTGCCTGCCACAAATTTCACTGTGTATCCTAGTCTGAACTGCTTTGGATTTGACCTCACCTAGCCAACTCCCTTGGCATGCCATCCCTTTAGCACAACGTTACAGCTATCGGCATATCACTTAAATCGTCTCCATCATGCGTTTAAGGCAAATTAGTTTGAGTTCTGCTTTTGACAACATCCCTTCTAACCAATAGTGTTGAGAAACCACTCATGGTTGTTTATTGTCCAAGTCTTCCCCGTAAGCCTGGCACTCGTTAGACCAAATGAAGCTTTTAACAAGCACCCTATACACATGTATATCTTGTTGCGCAACTAGGGACACATACTTCATCACTACGTACTTCAGGCATGGAAATACTGGAGAATGGTCTTAGAGTGAGCCCGAATGGAAAAGGTATCTGAATGGCTAATGCAGGTCCAAAGTTTTGTAAACATTGACGCTGCATCACAATAATGCCAATGGCCCTGAGTTTGAAAACGAGGGTGACCAGTTCAGTTTGCACCACACATTGTTCCTGCCGTGCTCCCCATCCGGGTAACATCCCCACTGCTAACCCTAATAATTTTTTCCCTTATATCCCTATGATTTCTGAGTCCCTCCAAGTGTTATTCTTCACTACACCTCATGTGCACTTGCACACCGTTTTACTCATGTGTACTTGCACACGGTGTCACCTCCTTAGTACTATGCACACCTCCTGCGTAAATGCACAGCGTCACTTCATGCATAAATGCACACAGCGTCATCTCATGCGTAAATGCACACAGCGTCACTTCATGCGTAAATGCACACAGCGTCATCTCATGCATAAATGCACACAGTGGCATCTCATGCGTAAATGCACACATCGTCATCTCATGCGTAAATGCACACATCGTCATCTCATGCGTAAATGCACACAGCGTCATCTCATGCGTAAATGCACACAGCGTCATCTCATGTGTAAAAGCACATGTCACCTCGTGTAAATGCATACCACGTCACCTCGTGTAAATGCACAACGCGTCACCTCATGTGTACCCGAGGGAGCATTCCTTTTAAGACACAGGGATATAGCGGCAGGTGCACTCTGTAGTCCCCGCCATCGAGCACACTCTACATTCTAAACATAGTAAAACAGGTAACTGTTTCTCCATCGTGGGAGCTCTTCTCAGTCTTATCAGCACCCTTGAAAAAGAAGTCAGTGAGTTGGCAGTAATCCCAGCAGCCAGTGGCTCTGATTTCGTGAACCCGGGCAGGGCTAGACTCCTGCAGTCATCCCTACTTGGGCACACCCTTGATACAGTGTGACCACTATTACTCATGAAACTGCTTCCCAATTGACTCTTTACCTGACGCAAAACTTTTAGCGGGCGGGACAAAAGTGAGGTGTAGATGAACACAGCGCTCCTTGATGCAGCCTATGCTGCCACCGCAACCCGGAGGAGCTCCGGTGCTGTGTCTTATGCCCACCCCTTCAGCCTCTGAAATCAAGGCTGGCACGAATCAGGCTGGCCTGTATCCTGACTGCCAGCTGACATGTAGTTAGTGTACCTGAAGTGCTATCCAGATCATTCAGCTGTACAAAATTAAACGTGACCCCTTCCTGGCAGGTGCCCACCAATTGCCTGACCGGATGCATCATGCCGATTTGAATTTACCTTTTGTGTAGACAGGGCACTATGTTCCATGGCTACCTAAAGTACCTGTTCCATAAGAAAACCAGCAGCAGGGGGGGGAAGAGACCGCAAACACTGAGTAATCCCCTCTCCAGGCCCCTCATTATCATTGAAATTTCTTACAAACTATGATTAATTATATATCTTCCTTAACACCATGACCCGGCGTGCACCAGCGCTCTCCTTGCACTGGGCTCAATTCCTCCACCCATCTTATCCGGGAACCGCAACCAGCAGTGTCTGTCCCCGTATGTGCAAATATTGTTGCTGCGCAAGCCAGGGAAAATTCCCTGATTAATCATGCTGCGCGTCCACAAACCATTGTGAGCACTTGCTCAAAGATAGCCTCACATTAAGTTTGTGCCCTTGGAAGCCCTCAACACATTAATGGTAGATATTACCGCACACACCCACTGATGTTTTAGAGTGATATCACCATTTGTCATGCCAAACAAATTGCCCCTGTTGCTGCACTGAGCCAAGGGAGCGCTCTACTGCTTTTCCGAAAATGAACAACACCATCAGTCCGTCAGACCACAAGTCCCTTTTTCACCTGGCCGAGGGCGCCGGACGCGCACGGGGTGACCTGATTTTTTAGTGGGGTGTGCAGTGTCTGATTTTACCAGCTTTTTAGGGGTTTCCTGGGCGGTCCCTCCCAACCTCTTCCACTGAAGAACTGCCCTGTAAGGCTTAAAATTGCGATGAACTCAGAGCGTTACTGGAACGCTCAATTCGCCATCGTCCGGACTGATGATTCCTCCCCCCGCTATCGAGCAGACTCCAAAGGGCAAGCTATTACCACTGGACAGTTGTTGGTAAAGCCAGCGCCATCTTCGCCAAAGAAGAGACCATCTTTTGATCGTTCCAAGATGCATGGCCGGAATGCTGTATTCTGCAGCCCGCAGCGTGGAATATAAACACCCAGGAAAAGAAAGGGCAAGCAGTTTACTGCTGTCCTGCCCACCAGCAAGGGTGAGCTAGGGCGGGGGGGGAAGAACGTCTCGCTCCCCCCGCTTCCTCTAATCCCCCTGCCCTCCCTTCCTGCATCCCCAATCCGGGTGGAAGAGTACTCAGGGGAGTGAGCAGACGGCCGATCGGCTCACTGCAGTGAATGGCGACGGTCAGTGTAGATTGTGAGTCTACCCGGCGGGCGCACCAAACACTGTGCTTTGAAGGGGCCTGTGCTTGTTGAGACCTGGACTGAGGCTTGGCCCACAAGACGACCCCCATGGGACCCCGCCCCCAAGCGATGCGCAATGATAAACAAATATGAAACGGGGGGAAGCGCCTACGCCGCTTCCAGGCATAGGGGTACCTTCCAGTGCGCAAAACCAGGTCAAACCTAGGCACCACTACCCCTAGAAGGGGCCCAGTGCCGCTCACCTGCCCCATGATGCTCCGCCCCGCTCGTAGTGCGCCCCTCCGAAACAGCGCCGGAGCCGTTGGGCAACTAGCCACTATTGGGGGGGGGGGTGGAACTCGTGCTCTGCCGAACTGCGGGACAGCTGGAGCGTGCATGCTGCGTATTGCATTTATTCTTTGTCCCCTCAAGCACATCAATTTTCAGTGCAATGCAACCTTCCGTGCAGCAACTTGTAGAACTGTCATTTTAATTACTGGTAGCCTTAAACCAAAGACCACTGCAATAGTTAAAAATCCCTTGCTGTCTCACATTTCTGCAAACCTTATAATTCCTACCAAATTAATTATAGTGGATACAAGTACACGGGGCTTCAGACCACCCGCCACGCCGCTCAACTTTCCCCCCCGCACACCATTTAGGTTCCATATGAATACTGGTTCCACGGTCTTTTTGTTCTAACTAAAGTGGGATTCATCGCAGGTTTTAGCTCCGCATCACACTTCAGTGCACATTTTGACTATCCCTCTGCGGATCACTTCAGTGCACAATGTGCCTGTATCACGGTGGCTCACTTCAGTGTACATTTCGACTATACCTCTGCGGATCACTTCATTGTAAACTGACTGTACCTCTACTGTGCACTTTAGTGCATTATGTGACTTTTTTGATCTTTTCTTTTCCCAGCACACTAAGTGCACACTGCGACTGTGCCTCTGTGGGTCACTACACTGTACCAATGTGGCTGTAGCTCTGAGGCTCACTTCAGGGCGCTCTTCCGTGCACACTCTGACTCTACCCTTGTGGTGTACTTCAGTGCACACTGTCATTTTACCACTTTGACTCACTTTTGCACACACTGTGACTGTACCTTTGTGGCACACCAGTGCACCCTGTGGCAGTACCTCAGTACATACTTCATTACACACTGTGACTGTACTTCTACCGTGAAGTGCACACTGTGACTGTACCTCAGTGGTGCTCTTCGGTTCTCACTGTGACTGTACTTCTGCCACTTATTTCAGTGCACACTGTGACGGTACCTCTGTGGCGTACTTCACTGCACACTTTGACTGTACTGCTGTTTGCTCCCGCGCACACTGCGGCTGTACCTCTGCGGGTCACTTCCCTGTACAACGTGGCTCTAGCTCTGAGGCTAAATTCAGGGCGCATCTCAGTGCACACTGCGGCTGACCTCTGCAATGCACATTAATGCATACTTTGACTCCGTATATCTGTGGCGCACTTCCTGCTTTCAGAGCTGACACGCAAAGCAACACAGTCTAACAGCTCTCAAATTAGCCATTTCAGCCTGCTCATGGCGCCACACTCACCGCACCATATGACGCAGCGACCTTCACTACATTGTGCTGGACATTTAACATATACGGACCATATGTGGACTGGTCCTAATTACAGTAGGTGGGCGCCTGAATTCACCGCAGGATACCCCACGTGCCGATCTGTATACCCATTCCGACACGGGACACACCGAAAGACACCGCGTAACAATGCTGTTTCCACCACGACTTTATGGCCCTACACGTGAGCTAGCTCGATTAGTTAGACCGACCGACCGACCGACCTCTTCAAATATATTATATTTTCCTATCTGGGGAATGGGATCTGTAGCTATCCCAATGACAACGTTTCAAAACATTAAAACAACAAGGCTTGAAAATATGTGCGGGCGTCATGGCTGATGTGCGTGCAGGAAGGTGTGCAGCAGGGGAGCTCCGGACCCAAGGGCCCCCTGCACACAGACCAAAAGCAGAGGTCTGCGGCTGGCACGGAGTCGCAAGACCAGGGAGCACGGCGGCGTGCCGGAAGAGTGAACCGGAGAGACGGAGCCCCAATCCAGCGCCTAGGACCCGCTCCAGGGGGGGGGGGCACCTACGTGGCATAGTCTGCCCTCCCCCGGAATCAAGACGCCCCCTGCGGCGCCAGGCCTAATGCCCGCCGCATAATGGATTCCCGGACGAGGGCACCTGCACGGCACCCGCTGCCCCCAATGTGGCGGAATGTCCCCCCCCCCAGGGCCTATACCACGCGCACTGCTACTCCCCCAGTCCAAGAACCATCCCCGTTGCCAACGGAATCCCTGCTGCCCCCACACGGGCCAAGGCCTTGGCCCCCACCGCCCTTGGAAACACGTTCCCCGGAAGGGGGGGGGGGGCTGCGCAGCCCTCCGGAGACAGACCCAGTCGGGCGATGGGCACATCTACCGCATGGACAGGGGCCCCCATAGCCCCTATAAGGCAAGCGCCGCCGGCTAGGGGCCCCGCCTCACCCCCCTACACCTAAGGGGGAGAGCCTCTAACTCCACCACCCGCGACGCCGAGAGCTGCTCAAAACCTTCCACCCCCCGCGGGCCGCAGCCGTAGCCGGGCCGTCCACCCCTGGGTACTACCCCAGACTGGGGAGACCGGGCGGGGGGGGGAGTGGGGGAGTATGCACTCACCGCGCTGGAGATGCAGCAGCTCAGGGGACACGACCAAAACGGCGTCAGGGTGAGGGTCAAAGAGGCCGCCAGGTGGGCGGGGGAGGCATATATACCTCTCCCCTTCCCCCACCTCGGCCAGAAGTGACGCGCGGGACCCCGAGGGGTCACCGGACACTAGACTGTCCAGTGTGCCATCTTGTGGCACTAAAGGGGCCGCCCTCTTATGAGGGTCCCCTGCGGGGATGAGTCGGTCAGCCCGCAGAGGTCGCCTGTCTGTCAATTTCGGGTCTGCAAAGATTTTCGGAACAACTGTGTTTCCCCCTTTGGTGCTGCTATCCATGGCACCGTTCAGACACATGCTCATCAAAGTACCCCAATCTGAAACTTATTAGTGCGACGCACTGTATGTAGCCCAGGCGGGATTAGATACGGTCCTGCAGCTTCGAATTACAGCAGCACGGGCACTTCGGGATTTGACAGGAGGCTGCTTTGAGGGTAGGTGGTTGGCCCCATGTGGGTGCACCTTTCCTTGGTTTCGTGTGTCCTCTGGTCTCGATGGAGTCCAGCGTGTAGCTTCCCCGCGGTAGTTTGGTGGCGGAGCTATTGTACTTCGTGTGGGGTGAGGATGCGCGTGTGCTTGTGTTTGTTAGAAGGTGCTTTGTAGGGTGGGGGTAAGGCTGCAGCCTGTCTTTAGTGACGGGTAAGCCAGCGCTACCCACCCACCGATAACATTTGGGCGCAGCTAGCAGGGACACATGCGGGTAATTTTGGGTCCTGCGCAGCCGCAGGTTTGTGAGGCTCTTCAGCTATCACCTCAATCCCGAGGTAAAGGGCAGAATTGCATTAGTGGTGATTAACTGGCTACATTGCCAGGCAGTATGAACCAGACCTCTGCGTGTGCCCGTCGCTGCAGCTTGTCAGGGTTATGAAGTAGCTTTAATAGCGTCATTGTTACAGCCTGAATAGATTACCAAGGGTGACTGCTCAGAGGCACAATGCTATGGCCGGTCAGCAGGCATTAGTGCTCCATAGAATTCAGAGGTAGGTCGTAGGTCCGCGAGTTTTTCGTCTCTGTTGGGAATTTGTGAAATTGGATGACAAGCTGAGCGCGTGTTTGTTGCCAGGGGGCAGCAGCCCCGAGGCAGGGCTAGCGTGGGGATTCCATTCGCACCACATTCCGCGTTTGGTTCGCATACAGCCTATCCTATGCCTAGTACATTTACTAGGAGTATTTAGGGAGGTGAAGGTGAGTCGCATTGTGTGTGGGCGGCCAGTATTGGAGGACTGTATGTTCCTCAGCCTACCTAAGTATGTAATTAAGTTCCGGGCACGCTGATTGGCTGTGGTATCCACACGTAGTTTGTCAGTTTTCAGACAGTGTCGGCGAGGCTGCTCAGCACCGTGGCCGGGTGCTGTATGCAGCACGCAGTATGGAGAGGCTGGTGCCAGGCAAGGACCTAGCAGTACGGCGCATTGTGGCGGTTGCAGCCCGCGCAGGAGCTCCTCGGGATACGGAGGGCGGGTGCGGGTCACCTAGCCATGGTTGGTTCCGGAAAATGAAGGGGTTTCTCGGGTCGCTGGAGGGACCAAGACCGTATACTGCCGTACGAGTCCTCTTCGCCGCTGTGGGAGCCACATGCCGTGGGGGGCATTCCGCCAGTTGCACGTCGGGCACTGTGCGGTCGGTCAAGTTGGACGGCCTCGTGGCATGTGGGGTTTCCGGTAAGGTGCATTGGGCCCTCACCGCGAATGCTGTTTAACAGGTTTAAATGTCAGTTGTGGGGCAAGCATGAGACTAGGGTCGTGTCTCCTCCCACACACTAGTTCTGCAATCATTCACCTTGGCCACGGGTTTTATCGGTTCCTCCGGCTGCTTCACGGTCATCCCATGGGGTGACCTGGACAGCAGACAAACTGGGGTGCTGGGCTTAGGGGGTTCCCGCTCGGGTCCAGGCCCTGGTCTGCTCTAGCTGGAGTCAGGTTTGCGGCCCATCGCAAGTCGCTGCTTATTTATCTTATGCAACTAACAACCATAGACAAAGATAACAGTCCTGACTTGTTGTAGGTGATGTTACTTGCTATATTATATATCTGGATGCAATGAGATGAAACAGCCAGATACTAGTCGGGCGGCACACTATTCTAAGCACCCGTGGCTGCGGGTGGGGCAGGATGGCCTCTTCCGTGGTTTGCTCGGGCCTTGAGGGAGTTGTGGCACGTCGGGCGGGCAGGTCGTGGAGCTGGTTAGTGTTGGGGACAGCGCAGTGGCTGCAGCCGTGTGTTGCTCTTGTGCCCTCCCCCCCATCCACATCACTCGGTGGATATCCTGACCTTGCGGCTTTGCTTGGTGGTTTTTGCGGGCTGTGTCAGTGTTTTAGGCGTGGCCCGTGGGTACAATTTCTTTGGCATACCAGGTCATGCGACCTGCTTGGGCAGGGAGACTGGACTGCGCTGGTGCGTGTTCAAATTAAAGTAACTTATCCAGTAAACTTGGCAAATTGGAAGGCCGAGTTATCCCCTTCCAAGTCACGAAAACTTGAGCTCCACATCGCGATAGAGGCTTGTATAATGTTAAGCGTAAGGTTGATCCATTGCATACCTTTTTCGGGCTCTAGTGCTTTCAAATACAGATGTAGGCCACACAAGGTATATGGCCCATTCGCTGAGGTTTCCATGGGGTGCCGTGCATCATTGTTCTCTCACTTGGACCCATCTGCTGCCCATGCAAGGGTTGTTGGACTTCCCTGGTGTAATTTTGTACCCTCCCCGGTCAGGCCTGGGGGCGAGCTGTGCTCGGTCTCGGGCGTGCGGGGGGTGGCACTGCCTTCAGTGCCTGGCGGTGGCTTCTGGGCTGCGGGGCAGGCATGGCTCTGGCGATGGGGGCAGCATTTTGTAGTGTTGTGTCGCGCGTTGCCGGCCGCTCTGCCCATGACCCGTCTGCGGGTCTTGCGGCAATCTGTGGTGCCACGGCACTGAGCCTGTGGGGGGGCGCTGGGTTAGAGCACCTTGCGAAGGTCCTTGAAATCGAGCAGCGTCCAGTCTGCTCACGCAGTTGGGCACAAGGTTCAATCCTCAATTGTGTCGTTGCTGAGGCCTGACATCTTGGGATATTTCACTTTTCTGGTCCAGTTCATTCTGCGCCCATAGTACCAGTTTCATCAGCTTAGCCAGCTTGGGAGTGGACTCGCAATATTCATAATCCAGTACAGCTTGGTTGACTTCAATCCATACCTATGGCCTCTGCAGCATGCTATGCAGGTCTCCAAACGGCGTCTCTTCTGGGATATCAAAAACAGGCGAGGCCGATGTACGTTATCCTTCTGTCAGACACTCTGTGCTCTCCTCTCCCTGCACCTCCAACTGTGTCTGGGTAAAACTCCAAGGCTGCTTCAGTCTCTCGTTGGCAAATCAAATCTATAAATTGCTGTTGCTGCACCCGATAGTGCAAGTATCCGTTTGTGTCTAGCAGCTCCAAGTAAGGCCATGTATTGGTACAATAGTTTCGTGGATCTGACCTTTC
This sequence comes from Calotriton arnoldi, assembly GCA_963921515.1. Classification (NCBI taxonomy): domain Eukaryota; kingdom Metazoa; phylum Chordata; class Amphibia; order Caudata; family Salamandridae; genus Calotriton; species Calotriton arnoldi. The sequence continues at coordinate 1,701,737 of CAWUFW010002250.1, forward strand.
AGGATAATCTCTCGTGTTTCATGGCGGTGAATGCTCAATATATCTCAGCCATGCTCAATGTCTTGTTTTGTACACGGCAGGGGGAGGGGCCCTAACATGTTCTCCCCGTCTAGTTAGTCACGGGGTACGCACTTGTCAAATTTGTACCTTGTTTTAACCCACAAGGTGAGAAAGTCAAGTCTGGACTTCCGAAAGCGCGGCAATGGCCCACCACTGCTATTTTCAGCAGCAAGTTCACCTGTGCTAAATCTGACTGGGTGTTTTTTTCTGGTGCGCGGCACCGTCACTTAATTGTCACCACCGGCGCCTCTGACAGTCGGCCACTAGGTGGCACTGTCTGGCTTTTAGAGAGGACCACTACAACAGGCACTGTACTCAAGATCATTGTTGACTAGTGCCTTCTGCCCAAGCCATCCTTTTAGCCTTGGGGGGCCTGGATTGCCTCATTTGTCACACTTCGAGTTCAAGTTAAATAGAGGCTTGTCAGCTCTGTAATTTCGATAGCCACATTTGCTGCGCTTCAAGGACAGAGGTTGAATGTCACCTGACAAGTTCTGCTTGCATTTTAGGTTTACATTGGGTTTGGTGATTACATTATCCTTTCACTTGTGGTCAGAGAAAGAAGATAATCTGGTTGGATATAGCAGTGCATGATCTGGGACACTTAGCAGTTAAGCCGGCAAACATGAAGCACATAGATCGTCATCCGGAAGGGGGATGCAGATGTTTCAGTTCAGGACCAGGTGGAAGCAGGTTGGGGATTTGCTTGGTCTACATCAAGGGGCTGTTCTAGGACATGTTGGTCCTTTTGACATCGAGGGCTGCTTTTGGCAGCCGAAGTCTCTGGCATTTTGCCTGTCTGACGTCATCCAAGGGCGTTACCTCAGAGACATTTTAGGTATGTCCTTGGTTCATTGCGAGGCTTATTATGTTTTCATGGCTATAGACATTCTATGCTCTTGGCCACATGCTCCGAAGTGCATCTAAGCGGGGTAGGCATGTAGCATAGGGGACAGTCACAAACGTATTATCCACTAATGGAGTTAGGCATGGTGCAGGCCAGGAGGTATGCCAGTAGGATCTGATAGAGCATTGGTAGAGCGTGGTATGGGGCAGGCAGTATTTGGTGCCAACCAGTAGAAGGTAAAGACCCAGGGGGTGGGAGGGGTCCCCCCCCCTTCCCCAAAGTAGTTGCACACTGGACCCGGGGCCATGTTACAGGCTGCAAGTTGGCATGTCCATTATTGAAGTGAAGGCAGGTAGCCGTACTTAGGGTGGTCCCCTCCCCCCCCCGGTCCCCATCATCTTGTCCGCGACCGGGTTCGCATTGGCGAAGCTTGGAAGTCAGGTCTGGCGCGACCGGGTTCGCATTGGCGAAGCTTGGAAGTCAGGTCTGGCGCGAGTAGGGGACATCATCCTGGTATAACAGCAGTTATCACCGCAGGCTGAAGGTGAAGGGCTAGCAGGCATTATGGCCATGTTTCAAGCAGGTTGCGGGGGTCTGGTGGGATACCAGGACATTACACCGGCTAAACATGTGCAGAAGGATACGGTGCCAGGAGCAGCGTTTCCTCTGCTCGCGATGGGCTATCAGGGGTTGTCTTTCCAGATATGGGTGTGCTGCGTCACCTAGGAGGCCTGGCCCTCGCTCTCCAAGAGAGGATATTTTCAGTTGCATGCTGACAGCTCGCCTCTTACCTTGGTTCAGGTAGAGCAGATATTGAGGCATCTTTACATTGTCAGGCATTGCAGGTTATGGCAAGCTTTCTGTAATCACTCTTCCTGGATGGGCAGCGTCTGCAGCTTGCAGGGCGGGCCTGGAGCGGAGCGCATCATGCAAGTGGGACTGGGTATCCCAAAGTTTAACGGTACTTCCGTCCGTAAGCCACCCAGGGAGAGAATCATGTTCAGTGTGAGTTCTGAGTTACCAAGGGCAACCCTGTGAGGCTTCAGGGTTTGGCGAGGGCAGTGTTAGTGTGTGAATTTACGGGCAACCTGAGTAGTGGGATACAACGGAATTTCTTGTTTGGTCAGAATCATACGTCTGGGCGAATGGCTTTCCTGCGCCTTGAGTGGGGCACAGGAATGGAGGCATGGGTATTTCCATGACTGAGTAAATTTGGTTGGGGGTCCCAGGCAGGCGCTGGAACAGCTTGCTGTGAAAGCTGCGGCACAGCCTAGGGTGGGGGAGGGGTGTCTCCCCTCCTATCAACTTTGGTCTTACACCTGGGAAGCTTTGATTTGAATTGCCTGGGTAGGAGGGCACGGCTGTAGGAATGATTTCCTCCAGGTGTAAGTTGAGTGGTAGGGGGGTTGCATTGAGGCAAGAAAGGTGTTTGGCAACTTTACATTTCTTTATTCTGCCAGGATCAGAGATCTGGGAGTTTGGCCATTTGGGCATCTGGTGTGTGGCACGTAATGCAGGCATGCTTGAGGTTGTCAGGGAACAAGGTCCCGGGCAAGCGATTCTGCAGCCACTCATTTCGGATAGGGGCGGCAACGACAGCCTTAGGGCAGGCATGGTGGCAGAAGGTATCATGTAGGTGGGACGGTGGGAGTCCCAAGGTGTTAAGTAATAGATTCGTCCATGAGCCACGCAAAGAAAGGGGGCCTGTGGACATGGAAAGTCTTGGAGTTACTGGCAATCGTTCAATGTTCCTGGGGGAACCCAGTGCAACACCAGATTCTTGGGGGCCGGTTGTGACGTGTGTAATCAGGTGCAATTTAGCTGTGGTAGTGTTTTGCGTGCCGTGTTTCAATAAAAGTTTTGCAACCTTACATTTCCTTATTTGCCAGAAAGAAAGGTCTGGGTGATTGGACATTCGAGCATCTTGAGAGTGGCACGGTGGGCAGAAACCTGGTAATGGAGGCACGGTTTTCCGCCACCGAAATCAGTTGGCTGGGACACGCAGGCACGCGCTGGAGCTGCTTGCTGGGGAAACAGCACCAGAGACTGGGGGGGCGGGGTGTCTCTACTCCCAACGTCCTGGTCTTACACCAGGGAGGGAATGATTTGACTTTCCTGGGGAAGAGGGCTCTGCTGCACAGAATGAAGTCCACTGGTGTGAGTTAAGGAACCAATTAGGTACATGTGAACTAGGGTGGTCGGAGACCCCCCCCGCCTGTTGTAGCAGCGCTATGCGTAAATTCACCGAGTAGAAGGGGTTTTGCATTATTAGACATGGTTGCTGCACACCATATCCACAGGGTGTTTTGAGGAAGTACCAAGGAGCTATGCTCAACGGTAAGCCGGTGCCTCTGGTGGCACAGGCTCACACAGGAAGAGGACTTTGCTTCAAGAAATGAAGACCACAAGGTGCAAACTAAGCAACAAGTTGGGGACAAGTGAACCTTGGTGGTCAGAGATCACCCCCCGGCTCTTGTGACATGGAGCTCGGTCAGGGGAGGCTATGGAGGCTGCGCGCAGGAGGGTCAACTGCGCTGAGTTAATGAGGCCATGCACAGAGTTACGGAACAATGGGGGTTCTGTTGATCAGGCATGGCTTGCGGCATGCCAAAGTCCACAGGGAGTCTTTATGAGGATGGGGTGCACCTGTCAAGGTGGGACTTGCTCTTGCTGGACCTGGAGGAGGCCTGGAAATAGCAGGATGTGAGTAGGAATGCTGGCCTTGGTGGGGGGCCCTGGCTGCGACGGTCGCCACACCCAGGGCTGTGGCGGAGTTACAGGGCGATCCAGAGGCGGAAAGGAACTCAGGGGTACCCTCTTCAGGAGCACAAAGGGTGCTGAGGCCTAATATCCCCAGGAAGTCTTCGCGGTGGACCCTGAGGTGCGACGGCATCCCGTCTGTCCTACGGGCGGTTGGAAACCTGTACAACCGGGGGTCGCTTGAACGCTCCGCCCCTCGTAGGGGGGGGCGTGAGTAATGGGGTGGACCGACGGTTCACCGGAGGTGGGAGGGGCTATCCCCTCACCATAACCGCTAAGCACCGATTGGCTAAGGCCACGATGCAAGTTGGCCCATCATGTGGTAGGCCGCGAGGGGCGGCTTGCCTTTGGATCGCCTGTAAGATAACCCACCATGTTGGCATAGTTGGTATGCTAATAAACCTGCAGCAATTTTCTCCACGAAAACAGTGTCTTGTCTGTTTATTTATTGGGTATGATGCTGCATGAGGGGTGATGAGTGTTGCCGATATTGGCACTATGTGGGCTGCCCGACGTCCACAAAGGGGACCCTCCTAAGAGGGCGGCCCCTTTAGTGCCACAGGATGGCACACGGGACAGCCCAGCGTCGCGGGACCCCTTTGGGGTCCCGCTCGTCATTTCCGGCCCAGGTGGGGGAAGGGGAGAGGTATAAGTTCCTCCCCCGCCCACCTAGCGGCCTCTTTCTCCTCACCCCTGACGCCGTTCCTCCCTCCCGCTTACCCGGCGTAATCAGGGTGGGGGGAAGGAATTTCTAATCTGTTATATTGTGTTGCAGGCGGAGTTACAGGGCGATCCAGAGGCGGAAAGGTACTCAGGGGTACCCTCTTCAGGAGCACAAAGGGTGCTGAGGCCTAATATCCCCAGGAAGTCTTCGCGGTGGACCCTGAGGTGGGACGGCGCCCCGTCAGTCCTACAGGCGGTTGGAAACCTGTACAACCGGGGGTCGCTTGAACGCTCTGCCCCTCGTAGGGGGGGGCGTGAGTATTGGGGTGGACCGACGGTTCACCAGAGGTGGGAGGGGCTATCCCCTCACCATAACCGCTAAGCACCGATTGGCTAAGGCCACAATGCAAGTTGGCCCATCAGGTGGTAGGCCGCGAGGGGCTGCTTGCCTTTGGATCGCCTGTATGATAACCCACCATGTTGGCATAGTTGGTATGCTAATAAACCTGCAGCAATTTTCTCCACGAAAACAGTGTCTTGTCTGTTTATTTATTGGGTATGATGCTGCATGAGGGGTGATGAGTGTTGCCGATATTGGCACTATAGTGAAGAGAGCTGAAAAAGGTATAACTCTTTATATCCACCTCTAGAAACAAGATTCACGGTAAGTCTAACTGGAAGGAATTATGTTTTTGTAAATTAGTGATGCTCTCTTCAATCCTGCTATTTCTTTCCTGTAACAAAAAATATCAGATAGTGTTATTCGTTGTATTTCTTTAATTCGTGTTTGCTTTTAATGAGTGGCTCATAAGTTTGCACACTTTATCACGCTTTACTGTAAACTGATTCTTGCCATGCGGCCTCCGAGCACATTTCTTCCAGTTGCTCGACACAGTCACATGCCGGCCTTTCTTCGTTGCTGGAGCATTTCATTGCTGATCTATTAAATGGGAGGGGTTGGGTCGCAGTAGAATCAGTAGTCAAGGCCTTGCCAACCCAGCGGTTATCGTGTCAGTCAGAGCCCGGGGGTTATGTAAATCCCAGAATGCCTGTTTTTGGAATATTTCAATTCAGTGCAAGAATTAGCATTTCCCCAATTTTTAATCCGACCCACTTTATTTATTTTTTGCAGATTTATATAGCGCGACCATGTCCTGAAGGAACTGGAACGCTGTACATGAGCATCCGGAGTCGTTACATGTTGGTATCAGCCAATTGAGCAACTATAACCATGGCTGTGACTCCGGGAGTTAAACATTCGCTGCTCAATTCACAGATGAGATCCGGGCAGGGCAAGTTCAGCCCTTCATGCTTCAGGGATCGGCTAAAATGGTATAATTGAGTACGGCCATTTACAACATTACAGACCTGCAATGCTGTGTTGGAAACAGCACTGGTTCTTAGTGCCTCCACTGGGTTGAAAACACTCCCGAGCAGAGCACACACCTGTCCCAGAGTCTTCTGGCAGATATGTGCTGTCAAAGTGCTCAGTATGCAGAGGAGCACACATTACAGTGCCACCACAACAGCGCCAGCTGGGTGGAAATGCAGCAGCATACAATGTCTCTGCCTCGAGTGCGGTGAGGTGGACCCGGGGGGTCCAGAGAACTATTACGAGTGTAAGTCACTGGGTTTGAGTCAAGGCACCAATTGCATCGCTAGAGGTGGCGGTGCCTACATATGAAACAAGCATTGGCATAGCCAATAGGTCTCGCCTTTGGGACCTTATGTGTTTAGCCAGAACTTTTGGCTATGTTGTAGAGCATTGTGGCTGCTGTGCATCATGTTGAAAAGTTATAATAAAAAGTGTTAAGCATTTTTGTTACCTTTATACAAACCAAGACGACATTATATACAATTGAACAACCTGATTAAAAAAAGATTTTAATATAAAAAATGTCTTCTAGTTTTTTTGTACTTATGTGGCACAGTGGTATTATGTGGAGTGTATTTGTTGCATTGAATAGAATGTAATTATGTGACATGTAATTATGTGGCACTGAGTGGTATTATGTTGAGTGTATTTATGTTACATTGAGTAGAGTGTAAATATGTGGTGTGTAATTATGTGGCACTGAGTGGTATTATATGGAGTGTATTTATGTTGCATTGAGTAGAGTGTAATTATGTGGCGTGTAATTATATGGCACTGAGTGGTGTTATGTGGAGTGTATTTATATTGCATTGAGTAGAGTGTAATTATGTGGCATGTTATTACATGGCACTGAGTGGTATTATGTGGATTGTATTTATGTTGCATTGAGTAGAGTGTAATTATGTGGCATGTAATTAGGTGGCACTGAGTGGTATTATGTGGAGTGTATGTTGCATTCAGTAGAGTGTAATTATGTGGCGTGTAATTATGTGGCAGTCTGTGGATAAAATGATCTCTCAGAAAAGAACTCTTATGCATTGCAATGGCATCCCAACAATTCGAGAGAAACTGCAAGGACAGAGGGTGTTTAAAAAGGCAGCTGTTAAGCAAAAAGTACATTGCAGTGTACGCTGTAAATAAACTAAAGGGTTTCCTTAGAAGATTCACTGGGCTTTGATTCGCCATTAAAATTGCCTACAATTCTTTAGTTTACTGTATCCATTTTCACGGGATAACACTAGAGATTAGGCAATAGAGAAAAACAGGAACAATGCAAACACATTAGGAATGCAGTACCCAGTGCTTAAAAAGAATACATAAATGTGCAGGTACTCAATAGACCTCAGTAACCTGTTCACTAGCGAGAAGTGCCCGTATTTCCATGTTAACCATGCTATACCACTGCTGAGAAATACTGGCAGACTCTCTTGTAAAAATAAATAATTCATATGGTCAGTCCACAATATTACCTGCCAATTTAAAGCACTGGCCATACCACCTCAAGATATAAATTGAGATTCAGCAATTAGACAAATTAAATCATCAATGTGACGGGGTGGCATTCATTACCATTGCTTGCATGTTGCCCCAATCGCTGATTTTTCAGTTTCCCCTATGGCTTGAAGATGAAAATATTCAACCCTGAACGCCGCACAACGCAAAATATTTACCCCAAAAAGTCAACTGTATGTGATAGCAGGCAAACGCAAAATTCAGGCATCAAATGTGGGCTATCAGTCTCATGAAATGCAACCAAACGCACTTAGGAAATGGAAAGCGTGTTTAACGCACAATCCAAGGAGCAAACCAGAACATTGTGATGTCTTCACCAACTCGAAAAAAGATGACGCATTCACGGCGGCATTACCTTTAGGGTATCAACACGAAAGAACACAGAATTAAATACGGAAATATGTTCCTAAAATATCAATATGGTTAACAGAGCAGACAGATATAGGTACGTGTTTCACCAAGGCGCCCCACCGACAAAATGTGTCAGGCAACCCTTCATCGGGGAACGTGAAGTAACTCAGCACCGCCCTCCAATCAGTGCAAGTTCACTGTTGTTACGGGATTACAGTGTCCTTGGCATGACAATGAATAGGCAGCGCCATCTCACGTTGTTATGCAACTCGCTGTCTGGAACGCTGGCTTGCAGGCGTCCTTTATTCAGCAAGTGCCAAGTGCATGTTTAATCAATGCTACATCACGCTCGCGCATGCAGCCGGTGCCGCTGTCCCCGTGCCCCTCGGATGAGACTGGGTGATATGCTATGCCAAGCCCAGAATCCCTCGGACGCGGCATCGGGAACGGTGAATGCAGGTGTGGGGCTCTCCCAGGACTGGCGTCACGGCTCAGACTCGTGCACACATTCCTCAATGTCTGGGGCACTATCGCATAGTGGAGCGGAGCGTGTGAAGTATAGTTACAAGGCGCCGTGAGTCGCATCTATGGATGGCTGATGAGAAACCGAGCACGGAGGCTCGTCGGGAGGGACTGTCGCGACGCAACCACTCGTAGGCAGCAAATATTTCAGAGCGCAACCTTTGTTCTTCATTGTTTCCGAGCCCCAGCAACAAGGGACGTGCGCTGCTTTTTCATTCAAAACATTCGCCGCAAGCGAGAAGGGAACCATACATCTATGAGGACGGGCCCCTTTTAATGCTGGAGATCGATACCAGAGAGCATCATCCTTCACTCGCGCTGCCTAAATGGATTTTTTATGTATTGGGCTTTTTTTGTGAAGCATTTGGTAACCCAGGACAACCTGTGTATGTTTGCTTTTCTAGAAAACTACCCGCGAGTGGTGTGCAAGCGCGTGCGCACTACAAGGGAAAACCAGCACGACCAGCGCTGACCACCATCTGTTTCCAATTGCGATAATTGGAAACAGATGGCGCTACTGCTCGCTCCCGAGGTCCCTTGGCCACAGTAGACAGAAGGCGGGACATGCACCCGCCTTGGGCCAATTGCGTGCTGTCTTTCTAAGAAAGACGCATGCAAAGGCCAATAGCGGGTGAAAAAAAAAAGCACACGCACGAGAGTGTGTTTAGAGTTGAAAAGCCCTAACTTAAAGTCTCGCAGAGCACCGCATGCGCGCTGGCTCAGGCGAGACCTAAAAACAGCCCCATGCTGTTGGGGCACGCGCTCTGATGCTTACGTTTCAGACATCATCGTTAAGAATCCATGCAGCTCCAATTGTTCAAACCGTGTGGCCCTCAGCAAAGTAATACATTACACAAGATCAGATTCATTTTTTTATTTAGGCACAGGATGATTTCGTGATTTGCCTAGTATCACAGAATGTTGAGGTGGTAGAAAGCCCGTACTGGCTGCTTGCATTCCTGATGCCACATGAGCTCTGCTCCTGCTTTAAAATAAACAAGCAAGCCTTGTTTTTAGTATGCTAATTATAACACATACCTTTTTAAGTATGAATATGCACAACTCCTTTTTGCGTTTTTGTCACAGCGGCCGACAGCTCAGTTTGGGTCCCATTCTGGTTGTCTCTCAGTCTCCGAGTCCTGGAAGAAAATTGCGGGCTCCACTAAACTCCAACGTGGCCGGTTTGTTTTCAAAGCTAACGCTCGTATCGTGCCGTAACTACGAATTCAGCCTGTTGCATCACCTGCCTGCATCTCCTGAGCCAATCCAGACGCTGCTTCTTTGCTTTTTATGTTATCAAATAGCATGGAAGCAGCTCCAAGATTGGCTGGAGCAGGCAAACCCAGTGCTCCTCAGGAGACCACGGGGTTGCAGCTGCAACCCCCCAGGCTCACTACCGATGCACATAGAAGAAGTCTCAAGTGCGCATGTCGGGTTGGACGTAGAAAGGCACCCGTACAGCCTGATATGCGTATTTTACTTCAAACCAAGCCTGCTGTAAAGGCCCACCCATGCCTGCCTGCCCTCTCACTCATGCTGATTGACAGCGACACCTGCCCTGAAAGGAAAGTATTGTGGTCACCTGGCCGAGAATAAACATTGTAAACGAAATCAATCTTAGATTGATTTACTACTGGAGAAAAGGGGGCAACAAATAAAGGGGGGCGACGCTCCAGCGCCCTATTAGGGCCGCCGTTCCTGGACTGAAGATAGCAACACACAAAGTAGTTCTCTACCTGCATAATTTTCACGTATTCAGCTAACATTTGAAAATAGGCATCTACCTTCATGCTATTATGTGGTCACATTATCCCCGGGCAAAACACCACCATTTTACATGCTCATGTTTAAAGTTGACAACTTTTCTTGAACGCTGACACTTGACACAAATTTGCTTGCATGCTTGTATCGGATAATGTTCCATGAAATAACTTTGCTTACATTTACACATCTTCATTGGCATATTATCGGAACCTCGAACAGTCTGTACGACAGTTAAAGGTCACTGCGCAAAATGTTGTTTGTTATTGTTCGCTCGGCGACAGCTTCGTCAGAATAATGACAGTCTGAATGGGACTACAGCATGGCAACATGGATGAAGTTTATTATATAAACATTAACAACATCACTCCTTTGTTTATTTAGAGGAGCATTTCGCTGACACTGTTGAGGTCGCCACTTGCCCAAATTTCAGCCCAGCTAAATCCTGTTTACCTCCTGAGAAGGATGGTGCCCAGCTCTACACCAAGTCGGGCTATCAGATGAAACATACTCACAGGTAACTGGGGAGTTAGACCACCAGCAGGGATTCTGGCAGATTCACCCACCCTAGGTACACTAGGATAGGGCGCGCTAGATAGGAGCATAACTATACTCATATGCAAGCATATATTCTGTTTAACAGCACAATAGTCGAATTGTTCATTTTCTTAGCCAATCGCATGATGCTGATTACTCTGTTTTGTTTCCTTCTATTAATAATTGCAATGCACGTATTTTACACAAGAATCTTATTGCTTCAAAAAATATATGAAATGCCATTTCAAGTATTTCTTGTGTTTCCCTTTGGGCATGCATGAGTTACAAAATGAAAGGGCTTTAGATCTGTTTCCACAATTTCCTTGGGAAGTCAGGGTTGTCATGTTCTCAGGGCACACATACAACCTGTTATCTTGCAAGTTTAGGGGTACAGATGGTGCACTGTGAGCTAGCCAGGACTAAGGCCGACATATCCTGATGGTGTGTGTGGACTCAGTCTTGTGCAGTTTTGACGTTTATGTTGTCCAACAAACGCACAGTTTTACAGAGAAAGTATGAACAGTATGGCAATACATTTTCTCACTAACAGCAGCAGGGCTGGAATGGGAACCTAAAGCAGCCCTGTCAAATGTTGTCAGATCAGCCTCCGTATGGTGCTTAGTGAATGTAGCAAATGAGCCTGACCATTGCAAGGAGGGTTTTGGGGGGCTCTCCCCCAAGAAAATGTGGGCAAAATGGCACATTCTACAACACAGTTTTCATTATATATTTAATTGTATTAGCTTTTAAAACATAGTAAATGCTGACCTTACAGTGCACCAGGATACAACAATCTTTGCTGGAACCTTTCAATGATTCCCTCACTATCACCCTCCAACAATGCCTATCATCTCTTCATAGCCCCTCTCTCACATGTATTTCATTTGTTTTATAGCACCTCTCATACCAGTGTAGGGCAGGGGCGGCTGGTGACATTTGAAAGTGGTGGGGCGTAAAATGATTGGCATACTGCACCGTAGCGAGCGAGCGTAGCAAGCGAGCCCGAACAAACGAGAGAATTTTGAAAAAAAAGCGGAAAAATTGTGCATTTTCAAGCAAATTTGAGAAGGCAGGAAGGTAAATAAAGCAATTGTGAAAGTGCAGTTATTACATTAATAAAGAGATGTCATATAACATAGGTAGCTGCTTATTCAGTATAACCACAAAGCTCCATTGCTCTCAAACACCACTTGTGCTCTCCAATACCAGCAGAGCTCTCAACCAAGTACAGCACTTTAAAACAACTCCTAAACTCTCCCGGTACTGCCAATCATTACCAGTGCTCTCAAAGATATCCAGTGCACTCAATCACCGGCAGTGCTCTGAAAGACCCCTGGGTTCTCAATCACACACAGTGCTCTCAAACTGCCACACGCACACAATGACAGTCAGTCAGTGGCACCATACAGCCCGTGCTCTCAAAAAGCTGAGGTTCTCAATCACTTCCAATGGCCTCAGACGCTGCCAGTGTTCTCAGTCACCTGCAGTGCATACAATCAGCCACGGAGCTCAGAGATAGCGCTATGCATTCGAGCACAGTCAGTGGCACCCAGCAGCTCGTGCTCTCAACAAGCCCTGGCTCCCAATCACCCCTACTGCTCTCGAGAACTGACAGTGACACATTGGTCTGAACATCCCTAGGCCTCCTACACACCCACACTTCTCTCAAATATCCCCCAGTAGTTTCAAGCGCCAGAGGTGCTCTTAAGTGATAACGGCGTTACACATCGCAGGGCTTTTCGGCACTGCCAGTACTTTCGGCCACTGCCTCGAAGACCACCTGTTCCCTCACGTACACCCGACTCTCGCAAACATTCCCGGTGCGGTCACCCCCACGCGCTCCTAAACACCTCGGACACTGGGGGCGAGTTGTTCCACCACTCGCTTGTCCTATTATTACTGTTTCGTTATTTGGAGGTCACGGGGTGTCTGCGAGCTTTCCCCTGCACTGCCCCATAGCACCTTCCTGATGCTGCTTGGTGATGAACCCCATTCGTCAGAGGGGAGGGGTTCCAACAGAGGGGTGTCTTTCCCTCCTCGGTTTAACAGGGCCCCCTTTGTAGCTCTCCGCTTTTCAATGCTCTGGAAATTAAAGGCCCCTTCACAGTTCGGGCCTTGGTTGTTGGCATTCAGGCGCGCGGGCACACTCTGTACGCCCCCACCACCAAGACTTCATGGTCATTCATATGGAAATGTACCATTCAGAACCACCTCTTGTTCTGCCTAATTTACTCCAGGGGGCTTATGAGCTCAATTAAACTTGTTGAATTGGTGGGGAGAGGCTCCGGGGTTTAAAAGAACCTGGTGGGCATTCAACGGGGCTGAAGGGTGGGTGATGGTGGAGAGATAGCCACGGAGGCCCCCAGGCCTTTTCGAACTGCCAAGGATGAACCTTACACATCAACGCAGTGGTGTAGCAGGGACCCCACGGGCCCTAATGCACGCCTGGAAATGGACACCCATGCTCCCAGCTGTTGTAAAATGCAGACATGTTGGGGTGAGTGACCACCACCTCTCACAGAAGCAGATTACTGGGGCCTGGCATAATCTGTGTTCTGCATTGCAATCAGATTGCAATGCAGAACACAGAATATGCCAGGCCCAGGAAGCCCTTTCTACAGGCAATCCCGTCTGCAGACCCCGTGCGTGCGCCTGTACACCTCCCAGCCTGCACACACTTTATTATTCAACTTCAACTGTTCAAGGAGCCGGGCCTTCGGTACCTGGTCTCGGACTACTCGTCGTCGTCACGTCGAGCCAGCCAACACGAGCAGCAGTTGAACAGTTAGTCAAGAAGAAGACACTGTGACCGTCCGTCACCGCGCACGAGGTCTGTGTGTGTCGTGTGGTAGCGCGGTGACGTGAATGCTGCGCTGAGAGGAATGAAATGGCCATCCAATCACTGCATGGCTTCCACATAATAGCCACAGTGATTGGCCAGACAAGTGCGGCTGCGGCAGTGCCACCACCCACGTGGGCACCCATTATACTACTATAATTCCTGCCCTCAGGCGCTCAGGCCACGCGGTGTTTCAGCCAATCCTGGAGCTGCTTGCAGCGCCAGGATTGGCTAAGAGCAGGGTGAGTCACCGCCCATATGAGACCCAGGGGCTGCTGTAGAAGCTCCCTTGGGTCCCTCCCTCGCCAGTTGCTCTGTGGGAAGGTGGTGTGCTGCGCATGTTCCGGCCAGTCATAAAAATGACCAGCCCAAAGAGGACATGCGCACTACCGCGCTGTCTAGTCTGTCACTCAAGCTGCCAAGCCCCATCCCCTTCAGCGCCGTCCGCGTCTGCTTCATGCCTCGAGTCGAGTCGGGACTCGGGCGTCAATCACACTCACAGATGTTGGTGGTGGTGTGACGGTGACGGTCGGTGGGGCAACGCCCCAACGCCCCCAATGGACGCACCGCCACTGGTGTAGGGTGTCATAGCACTTTACATCACAAACAAATACAGAGACAATGAATAATACATGTGTAAATCAGTGTATAGAAAATGTTACAAAGACAAAGGGAAATGCAAGGTGTAGGATTCACATGTCATCCATACTGGTAGGCATTTTTTAAGAGTGCTTGTTGTGGAGAAGCACAAACCCAGGATTCAGAACGTAACACAGTGGTAAGGGCTGGCTTTACTAATAAGAATTTATTTCTACCGAAACAAGCCCTTTTCAGCAACATTAGGATAATGAAAAAGTCGAAAAAATATATAACTTTCTAACCTGTACCATGTAGTTTGCATGTAGCTCTTTGATGACACTTTATAGCTCACTGTGCTAGATTATGAATGTAATTTATGAACTGCCCAGTATCAAAAGGGTCTCTGTGACAAAAGAAGTAACCCACTAAGCTATGCACATAAAATACTTTTCTGTGATCTACGTTGTACGTGTCCTTTGCAGCAGGCACATTAACCCTCTGCGCTACCTTAGATGAGTCAAAACTACCACTAGAGAAAACTCCGATCACTCTCCAGCAGGTACATTATTCTTCAGAGTTATCTTGACACTTTTATTGTTGCCTAAAAACTACTGCACAGAGCAACTGCATTAATTCGTTTTTGAATGACTTCCTTGATCTGATTAAAGATAAACTGGCATCCTAAAACGCGGTATCAATACCCGCAACAGTAGGTTGGCAACTGTCAGACTATCACATCTCCAGGTGGGATACGCCCTCACCCTGTGGGAAAACAGGCATACAATCACAAGGATATAACTTAAATGATTACATTGGGGCATTTCCTACAAAATTGATCTGGTGACAGTTGAAGGGACTATCAGACTTCCCTATATGGCTCATGGTCACCCCAACCTTCTTGCTTACATGTTGTTTTTGGCAAATTGCATAGCGGTGGCATAGATTCTCTCCCATTGCATGAAAGTGTGGATTATGCCAAAACTGCCTAAATGTCAGTACCATCCCATCTCTTCCCACATGTGTCGATCCATGCATGTTTATTGCCATGGTAGGTAACATGGAAACAGGAAGCACAGGCTTTCCATCACTGGATGCTCAAATGTCACTGGCATCCTTCACGCATCCCATCCTTTCCAATTTGACCCTCTCAATCTAGGGTGGTATGCTGCAGTTGCCTCAGCTCATTCAAAGTTTGCACAAGTTTAAGTAACATATTCGTAACAGTTTATTGCTCAGCATTGCATGGCTCATCTGTGTGGAAGCTACTGGACTCAAGAGAGCGGTATTGGGCAATCACATCTGCATATTAGTTGCCCCTAGTAATGAAGTCATTGATGCTCATGTGTGCAGCACACTTCACTGCTGCAATTTCCTTGGGTCATTGAAGGGCTTCCAACAGTTTGGAGACATACAGCCCATTTCTAATTGGTGAGACAGCTGAGGTCATAACCCCTCTCTGTGACCACATCTGACCAAAGTCATACACAACACTGAATCCATACTGGCTATGAGTGTAAATGGTAACTCGTGATCCTTCTGATGTACAACAGGCTCTGGTGAGGCCAATCAATTCCGCTACATGTGCCATGGTTACATGGCACAGGTAGGAAGCTTCTACCACCATGCTTAGGGTGCATACAGCAATGGCGGCTCTCAAAATGCCGCGCCTGTCTCTCAAACAAGAGCCGTCGACAAACATGGTGTGGTCAGATTTAGGAACGAGGACATCCAGTATCCCCGGCCTTGGCTTTGTGCATAACTCGGTGACGCTCATGCAATCATGATCAAAATTTCCCTCTTCATCTCCCTCTAAGGTGGGCAATACAGAAGCTGGGCTTAAGGTATTACACCTTCTTATAGAAACTTTTTTTGCTGCAAGAATCATTCTCCCATAGCTGGTCAAGCGGCTGTTGGTCAAATGTTGTATGCGGGTGCGAGTCATGGGAATTTCAATTGAGTGTGGCACCATCACAATGAGTGGACAATCCATCACAATCCCCTCAGTTTGCTGAATGCTTATGCTAACTGCTGTAACTGCTTTGAGACAACTAGGTAATGCTGCAGCAACTGGGTCAAGAGTTGCTGAAAAATAGCTTATGGGACACTTAGTCTACCCATGCATCTGTGTCAACAAAGATAAAGCACACCCATCTCACTCATGGCAAAAGAGTATGAACTCTTTGGTGTAGTCTGTCATTCTGAGAGCGGGTGCATTGCAAAGTAGATTTTTGAGCTCCTGGAAGGCTTCCACGCTCTCTTCATCCATTTGACATCATAGTGCATCAGCCTCAGCAAAGGCTTGGCCACGAAGGAAAAGTTTGGGATCCATTGTCAGCAATAGACAACCATGACCAAAAACATTCGTACTTCTCTCTGTGTGGTCGTAAACTTCATCCTAAGGACTGTTTTGATGTGCTCATGGGACACTCTTCTGACTCTGTTTTCAGTTTGATGTCTCAAATATTTGACTTCTTTCTGACAATATTGCAGCTTTTCTGGGGAAACCTTGTGCCTGTGCTCAGCTAAGAGGTTGTGCGAGGAAATTGTGTCTTGCCTACAAGCTTCTTTTGTTATCGATGCAATGAGAAAATTATCAGTGTACTCTCTCAGAGTTGAACTGCATGGTAGCTGCAAGGTCTTTAAATCCTTTTTAAGTATATTATTGATATAGGATGGGCTCTCTGTATACCCCTGAGGAGCGCAACACCACAAGAGTATTCTCTTGGAACTGGAAGGCAAAGAGAATTTGACTCTCTCAGTGAAGGGGAACTGAGAACAATGCCTGGCAAAGGTCAATGACCCTGAACCACTCCACTTCTGGGGGGGGGTGTTGAGATAGGGCCGCGGCAGGGTTTAGTATCACAGAAAAGCATGGAATTACTATTTGGCTGATTTTTCTTGAATCCTGCACTATCCTCCATTTCTTATTTGCTTTTTTCAAGGCCATAATCGATGAGTTGCATGGACTCCAAATGGCCTCCTTCAAGATGCCCTGTTCTAACATGCTCTTAATGACTGGTGTTATTGCAGCATGGGCTTCTGGGGTCAGTTTGTAAGGTTGTGTTTGAGGAAGTACTGTGTCAGATCAAAGAGTTATTTTCAGGAGTTTGGTGCTCTTAATCAACCCAATCTCTCTTCCTGCAAAATCCCTGTGTAGGTTGATGTGTAAGTCTTCTTTAGAAATGACCCAATATAATCTGACTACAGATTCCAGTGTTTGCAACATGAACTCAGCATCAGCTGCTTGACTTTCCGAACTCATTCCGTCTGACATATAGTATATGATGCAACTCAGTTCCTGGAGAAGGCCCCTTCCCACAACATTTACAGGACTCGAATCATACACAACAAACTAGTGATGCTCTTTGATTTTTCCCATTTTCACTGAGACTGGGGCAGTAACCTGATTCGTTTGCTGCTGATTTGTGATTCCAACAACTTGGACTTCCTTTCCCGAGAGGAGCAGGTTTGGGATCTCAACTGTTCTAACAGTCGAACAAGTGGCTCCTGTGCCTATCAGAAAAGATACGGGGTGTCCGTTAACCTCTACATCTACATATGGGCCACTCTGTTCCACTTCCAGGACGGCGCCAAGCACGTACTCATCCCAGCCCCCTCAGGCACCGTCATTGGGCCTGTTCAAAGTCTGTGGAGCTTCCAAACATTATAGGGATCACAGCAGTCGGGGTTGTGAATGAGGTATGTGAAACTCTTTTGGTGGGTTGGAAATGGGGATTCCCTTCTTGTAGCTCCATGCATCTGTATAGGCCCAAGGGAATGTTGTGGTATCCTTGGTTTTGGGATTTTTGGAGTTGCCATAGGGGATCTGGGTACTGGGAGAAGCTCTCCATGCATCGTGAAATTTGCAGCTTGACCATCAATCATCACTCGATCAGAAGGCGTGCCAAATGAAACCCTGTCTGTGCCTGTCTGCGCTAGGACTATGCCCAGTGCCAGAAACCCTGGTCCAAATGCCTCATGCAACTACACCACAAATTAACTCCACCTGCTCAACCCTGGACGCCACCATGAACACTGCTGCCTTAGTCTGCTGTGGGTCCCTTTGCCTGCTTGCATTGTCACTTCACCTGCCTCCACACAGCTGCTCCCACTGACCACACACACTTCACACCCCTCACCTTGTCAGAGCTCAAGACCCACACTCACACTGCACAACACACATACAACCCGCACAACACTCTCTCCCATGCATGCTTCTCAACACATGGCTACTGTGCAAGCACTCCACAGAAATTTGAGACCTCATCGACTCCAACGCACCAGTCTTCCTCTCCCTCACCGAAACCTGGCCCAACCCTACATCGGCACTGGACATTGCCGCAGTCATCTCTACTAGATACAAAATCCTGCACCAGGAATAACCCCATAAACCAGGAGGAGGACTCGCCATCATCCACAGAGACACCATCAAATGTACCTCTTACACTGACTCAGAAGCCCCCTTTATGGAACACATGCACTTCAAGCTTCAGATGAACAGTAAAACCACTGTCAAAGGCACCCTCGCTTACCTGCTCCCAGGACCTCACAACCACTTCAGCAACCTCCTCATGACCTCACTGCACCCCACGCCATGGGGACTTGTGACTTCATACTCCTAGGCGATCTCAACTTTCATCTCGACTACCCCACGGACTCCAACTTCACAGACTTGCGTGAACGTCTACAGAACATTGGCCTCACCCAGCTTGTACAAGGACCAACTCACATCTCCGGACACACCCTGGACTCAATCTTCTCCTCCAGCGACATGGTTAATGTCAGCCACATCACTCATCACTGCGTAGAGTGGAGTTGCGTTGTAGAGTGACATAGAGTGGAGTTGAGTGTTGTAGAGTGGAGTGGCATAGAGTGGAGTAGAGTGTCAGAGTGGAGTAGAGTTTAATGTAGTAGAGCATCATAGAGTGTAGTGGTGTAGAGTGGAGAATGGAGTAGAGTGAAGTGAAGTGGTGTAAAGTGCAGTGGTTCAGAGTAGATTGGCGTAGAGTGCAGTTGCGTAGAGTGCATTGGTTTTGAGTAAAGTGGTGTAGAGTGCAGTCCTGTAGAGAAGAGTGGTGCAGAATAGATTTCGGTGGCATAGAGTGCTGTGATGTAGAGTGCAGTGCCATAGAGTAGATTGTTTCAAAGTAAAGTGAAGTGGCGTAGAGTTGAATGGTGCATGGTAGAGTGGAGTGGTGCAGGCATTGTGCAGTGGCATAGAGTAGCGGCATAGAGTCCGTTGGCATAGAGTGCAGTGGCATAGAGTGCAGTGTTGCAGAGTAAAGTGGCATAGAGTGGAGTGGTGCAGAGCTCAGTGGAGTGGCCTACACTGGAGTGGTGTAGAGTGCAGTGGTGAAGAGTGCAGTGGTGCATAGTAGAGTGTGGTAGAGTGTACTGGCATAGATTAGAGTGGTGCAAAGCAGAGTAAAGAGACTTAGGGCCAGATGTACTACCCTAGTAAATTGGTCCTCGAATTTGCGCTTGATTGCGAGCCGCAAATTGCGAGTCGCAATTTACTATGTACAACAGTGTCAGAGACACTGATTGCGATACCAATGGGGTCGCAAAATGCGAGGCTCATTAATATTAATGAGGCACTCGCATTTTGCGACCCTATTGGGAATGGCTGGCCCTCCCAGGGATGGTGGCCTGCTGGGCTCAGCAGACCACCATGTCTGGGACTGCTTTTAAATAAAGCAGCTTTTTTTTTTTTAAATGCAGCCCGTTGTCCTTAAAAGAAAACGGGATGCATTTAAAAAAATAAAAATGAAACGTTTTCGTTTCATTTTTTATTGGCAGGCAGTGGTCCCTGGGACCACTGCCTGCCCTTAAAAAATATTTTTGCATGCATTTGCAAAGGGGAAGGGGTCCCTTGGGGACCCCTTCCCATTTGCGAATGCATTACCACCTACCTGAAGTAGGTGGTAATTGCGAGTGTTTTGCGACCGCAATTGCAGTCGCAAAACATTAGTACATGGGTTAGAGAGTCGTTATTTGGAAGGGAACGCCCCTTCCAAATAGCGAGTCTCTAAACACTTTTTTGCGAGTCGCAATTCATTTGCGACTTGCAAAATTGTGTTAGTACATGGCCATACCAATTTTAGCATGCGCAAACGGGTCGCTAACCCGTTTGCCCATGCTAAAATTGGTCATACATCTGGCCCTTAGAGTGAAGTGGATAGAGTGCAGTGTTATATAGTGGACAGTAGTGCACAGTAGATTAGAGTGGCACAGAGTGTAGTGGTGTACAGTGTATTGGCATAGAGTGCATTGGTGTAGAGTGGCATCAAGTAGAGTGATGCAGAGTAGAGTGGCATAGAGTTCAGGGGTGGAGAGACGACTGGCATAGAGTGTAATGGTGTAGAATGCAGTGGAGAAGAGTAAAGTGACATAGACTGCAATGGTGTGGAGTAGAGTGGCGTAGATTGCAGAGGCATAAAGTAGAGTGTTGCAGAGTAGAGTACAGTGACTTACATTGCAGTGGTGCAGGGTAGATTGCCGTAGATTGCAGTGGCATCAAGTGTATTGATTTTGAATAAAGTTGGCAAGAGCTGTTGGATTTGCCAGTATGTTTAGGGTGCATTAGCTTGGAGTGCTGTGGTACAGAGTTCAGCAGAGTAGAATAGAGTGGCGTGGAGTGAAGTGGAGTGGCACAGTGTAGATTGCAGTGGTGTAGAGTGGAGTGACGTAGAGTGGAATCCCGCAGAGTGGAAAAGAGTGCAGTGGCGTAGAGTAGATTGGTTCAGAGTAGAGTGCAGTGGTGTTGAGTGCAGTTGCATAGAGTGCAGTGGTGCAGAGTTCAGTGATGCAGTATATGCTGGAGTGGTGCAGGGTAGAGTGCAGTAGCATGCAGTGTAGTGGCATAGAGTGCAATGGCGTAGAGTGTTGTAGTGTAGAGTGGGGCAGAGTACAGTGCAATGGCATAGAATGCAGTGGCCTGGAGTGGCAGAGAATAAAGTGGCAGAGAGTGCAGTGTTGCAGAGTAGACTGTAGTAGAGTGCTGAGATGTATAGTAGAGTGGCGTACAAGTGCATTGGCATGGAGTGCAGTGGCATAGAGTGGAGCAGAGTAGAGTGGTGTAGAGCGCATTGGCATGGAGTGCAGTGATGTAGATTGGTGCAGAGTAGAGTGGTGTAGAGAGCAGAGGTGTAGAGAGCAGAGTAGAATAGAGTGGCTTTGAGTACAATGGCATAGAGTGCAGTGGTGTATGGTGCGGTGGCATAAAGTGTTGCATAGTAGAGTATAGTGGCAAGAGTGCAGTGGTGCAGAGTAGTTGGCGTAGTGTGCAGTGGCATAGAGTACATTGGTTTTGAGTAAAGTGGTGTAGAATGCATTGGCGTAGAGTGCAATAGTGCAGAGTAGAGTGCAGTGGTGCAGAGTGGAGTGGCGCAGAATGGAGTGGTGCACAGTAGAGTACAGTGATGTAGAGTGGATACAGTGATACAGAGTAGAGTGCTTTGGCATAGAGTGGATTGGCAAAGAGCGCACTGGGGTAGAGTGGAGTTGTACAGGGTAGAGTGCATTGGCGTAGGTTGCCGTGGCATAGGGTGCAGTGTTGCAGAGAAGAGTGGAGTGGCACAGAGTGTAGAGTACAGTGGTGCCTAGTAGAGTAGTGTGGGGTAGAGTGCATTAGTATAGAGGAGAATGGTGTAGAGTAAAGAGGCATAGGGTGAAGTGGCATAGAGTGGAGTAGTGCAAAGCAGAGTGCAGTGATGCAGTGTGGAGTGGCGTGCAGTGGAGTGACATAATGCGGAGTGGTGCAGAGAAGAGTGGAGTGTCATAGAGTAGAATATACATGGTTTGGTAGCACTATTACATTGCCTCTCCTACCTCTTCAGCACATCTTCCATTGAAATCACCATTGCATTTGCACAGGCATACAGTTTCACTGATAAAAGTATACAGTGCACAAATGATAATGTTGGAAATGTCACCACCTGTATTGATTTGTTTTGATCGTTTTAAAATATTTGTTTCCATCACACTTCAGAATTACAAAAAAATATGCTTCTGTTGAGCTTTTCTAATACTAAAATATCAGCACAGTTCAATTACAAACATTTAAATTTTGTTGTGTGCTAGAAAACAAATAACATTGTACACCCCCCCCCACCCCACTGGGGGTGAGTGTCTGAAAAGTTTCAGCGCTCCGTCCATCATCTCCTTGTGTTTGCTTTGTTCACCCTAAGTTGGCAGAGTATGCCCAGACGTGGGTCCCTTGCTCACTTTGCCACTTGATTCAAGCTAGCCTGGCTGATGAGGGCTGTTTGCCCGAAACCGGTCCCAGGATGCTTGTTTCCGGTCCAGGGATGACATGGCTTGGCAGTTCGGGCTGGACTGTTCCCATGAGGCACAGGGTCAAGACTGATTTGCAAATATCTGGGTCTGAACTGGGGTGGCGAAGTGAGCTAAAGAACGATGATGGATTCAACCCAGATCTGTGACTGGGGGTGAGTGTCTGAAAAGTTTCAGCGCTCCGTCCATCATCTCCATGAGTTCACCCCCCCACCCAGCCAGCATGATTGTCACATAAATCCTCTCCCTTTGAAGTCAGAGTAAGAATAGTAAACACCAAGCTCCCTGGGAGAGAGATCTTGACTCTTAACATTTGACCTCTGTCTTTGAATGACACGCAAATATGACATGATAAGAAGATTTAAATGGCTGTGTACAGAAATCGAGCACTGGTGGACAAATTCAGTAAATAGGGTTTGGGCAAGGGAAGGGACAAACGTGAGCTGGACAGCCTAAAACAAACAGAGCCAGCAAATAAAAGCAAGGAAATAAATGAATTAAATTGCTTAGAAAGTGAGAGGGACTTTTGAGAGATAAAAGGGTTACTGAGACGGTAGATGTTCAGCCCGGCAGATGGAGTACAGACATAAAGGGCGCAGAGAAGAAACAGCACGACGTAGGAGATAGATGAAGTTATCAAAGACAGTCAGAACACAGAGGAACAGAAGCAGCCCATCATAGAGAAGGGGCACGAAGATAAAACTGACATGGGGACCAATGGCACACACAGAGACGGGAGCATAGAGAAAACAAAGATAGCCTAACCTGTATAGCAGACGGTAACAGCCACTCATCCCACATTACTGGCACACAGTGAGTGTATTGTAGCAAGAAAGTCAAGTGCTCATATTAAAAATAAAAGCACTGGCCTTGTGTCGGCGGAATCCATAGCTGCCACGATTTCAGAATGCATCACATGCCCATGTTTCCAATGTGCTAACATGTGACATTTCAAATTCAGTGCCTTGTGTTTGCTAATTTGAGCAACATCTTACTGTGGATAGAAAGAAGCAATATTTTTATGTAGAGAGCGCATCTCAGAAATCAAGTTCTTTTGTGCAATGTTATAGTCTATAAACTACATCTACAATACTTCTGCAGTGCATTTACATTGTCACTAATCATCCCTTTTTGGGTCAGGCCTAGAGGCAGCGCATATGCGCTGCTCTGCGAGGTATGCTGTAATCCCTCTGTGGTGTTTGAACACACTCACCACATGCTCACCGCTTTTCATTGGTTGCTTGGTCCGCCTTTATAAATTCCATAGTTTTCCTTGGTGAATAGAGTACATTTGTCCCGCCTTATGGCTGTTTTGTTCCCACCCTGCGGACTGACCCTGCTACATGGATCCTTTCGACATGGGCCATATGTTTTGGTATGCGCACTACTTTTTCTCTCTGCCTCTGCTTGTTTTGTAACTTTCCTGTTCGTGTTCCGAGCTCAGCTACTATCTGTCCTTGTTTACTTTGCTCCCACCCCCTCCCGTTGTACGTGTTTACTTTGCTCCCCCCCTTCTGTAGTTTGTGTTGCCTTTCTTGTTCCCCCTACCGTTGTCCGTGTTGTCTTTCTTCCCGCCCCACTCCCATTGTCCGTGTTGTCTTTACTCCCGCCCCTCCCGTTGTCTGTGTTGTCTTTACTCCCGCCCCCTTCCGCTGTCTGTGTTGTCGTACTTCCCGCCACCTCCCGTTGTTCGTGTTGTTACTCCCGCTCTCTCCTGTTGTCTGTGTTGTCTTTTCTCCTGGCCCCCTCCTTTTGTCCGTGTTGTCTTTACACCAGCCCCCTTCCCCTTTTCCTGGTGTAAAAATGCTTGTCCTCTCACCATACATCGTGTGTAAAGCTCTTTAACATCCCTGAGCATATGTTCTCACTGTAAAAAAACCAAAAAACAACTGACTAATGCAATTGATGGACCTTGTCAGCACGCTTGCGTTAAAAGTTGAAAGTTCACTCTCTCACACAGGTGATGGTTACTCTCTGCATTCTAGATGCAGAGACTCCCCCTCTCCACTACATTTTAGGAACATGGTTTTTTCTCTCCATCCTGGACACAGTTCTTCTCTCACTAGTCGGGGTTCAGGGCTCCTCTCTACTCATGCTGAATACAGTCGCGTCTCAGCCCCCTCTATTTCTCTGTTTTGTACATATTTTCTATCACCACCCCATTTTGTACACCGGGGTCCCCCATTTGTCTCTTTCTGTCCCTTTCTCTGTTTCACTTGTTCATTCCGCGTGCAACGAGTCTTCCCACCTGTCCTTCCTGAGTACAATGCTTCTCTCTCTCACTTTTTTATTCTGAAAGCCCCCCACACAGTTCCCATACCTCATTTTTTCCCCAGATTTCTGAGGGAAAAGTCCATCTATGAGTTTAGAAATACAAGGCACAGTCCCCAGTGGTGTGCAGGGGTCAGTGGTGGCTGGTGACATTTGAAAGTGGTGAGGCTTAAAAGTCATGGATGAGTGTTACGTCGCGAGCGAAGCGAGTGAGCCCGACTATCAGAAGGGAGGTTCAGGGGAGGTTTTTTTGTGGTTTTTTTTTTAAGTGGGCAACTCATTGCTATATAATATTATCAGTAGAATTGCGTGATTGTGCAAATGTAATGCCTATTTCGGTGGAAATGTGCTATTTGTGAATGAGAGTGCGCTACTGCACCATCCTTTAGTAATATATTTGCGACAGTGTGCCCCAATCTGCACTTCCACCAGGTGCACACCACAGCCTTACAACGCTCCTGATGAAGAAATATAGCTCATTTGTGACATTTGTGCCTTGTACTACCTTTGGATTTTTTACAATCATTATGATTTCATTTATGCAACATTGATGCCAGCACCCCACTTTGGCTATAGTTCCAACACCATTGCAGTGTTTCTTTCTCTTTCTTTCTTTAGCACTTTATTCTGAAGGTTTTCCATCCATAAAAGTAACATACATCTCACAGTTGACATTTCATTCAATTAAAAACACAATTTAAATATTATCAAAATAAAAATTACAAATAGCAGTAAGTTATAAAAAGATAAAGTGCCATGTGCCTTCGCAGTACATCAGGTGAACCTACAGGTTCAACATGTTTCATTTTCAGACAATTGAGTGGCAAGATATGTGTAGCTCAGCACTATTTATCAGAAGTAGGATTACAAATAGCAGCAATTTTTTAAAATAATAAGGTCCTACGTGCCCTAACAGCATGTTTTAAAAATGAACCTATGTGTAAGCATGTTTCATTATCGGACAAAAATATAACAAGTGCGAACATAGCTCTACGCTGCCTAATATCACTGTATTTCCTTTTAAACAGCGGAATTAAGAATAACCGTGTATAAAATTCATAGAATTTGCAGGACAATAAAAAATGTAACATGTTTTGGCCTGATTTGTTATCACACGGGCAGGGAATCGCAGCAAGGTTTGGTTGATACCCAAGTGTAAAGCACAATAAATATTTGACGGTGTCAGCTCGGAACTTAAATAGCAGAGAGCGCTCCCATCTCCCGCAAGGCTGCTCTAAATAGACGGGAGGTGTCGCCGAGGCACACAAAGACAGGTAGGCAGAAATCAACGGTTTCCCTTCCACCTTTTTGAGGCAGTTCTCCTGCGCTAATTCATAAAAAGCTGTGGCTACTTCCTTTTTATTAAAAGTAGAGAATAGGTCTTTCTCTGTAAAAACCTTCTGCATACCAATTTTTCCTAATTCCGATTTAATATACGCCAACCATGTGATTCGGAGGCCGTTATCACAGGAGAGGCAGTCATTTATTATATCTCTTGTGAGTGCGGCCTTCTCATTGCTCCAGATAGATAACCAAAATAGTAGAGGCCTCACTCTAATAAAATCAATTATATACAATAGGTTTAGCTCTTTGTGACAAATAACATTAGGAGATGAAATTGGTACTCCGAGGAGTCGTCTGCAGAACCTATTTTCTTCATTTTGTAAGGTTTCACAGTGAGCAGCCCCCGAGATTTCAGAACCATAGGTGGCAATAGGAGCACATTGAGATTTATAAATTTGCAACATGGCTTTCAGTTGCCCCCACAACGAGATTGGGGGAGGGAGAATAATGAACCAATTGCCTTTGAAAACTGCGTTCTACGGTGTGCAATATTAGGTGGTTAGGGAATTTTCACCTACTTGCATACTAGACAATTGAATGCAGCGTGGACCGCATGCCATGATGTGTGATTTAATAAAATTAGTTCTAAAGTCAATGCTAGTCATAAAATCTGTGAACGCAGATACTAAGAGGTGCAGTGCGTTGGGGGTCCGAGCCATTAACACAGCATCGTCCGCATATAAAAGTGTGGGTAGAGGATTACCTTTAACAGATGGGACGTCACTGGTTATCAAAGCTAAAACCAGGAGGAGATCATTAATGTACAATATAAACAAAAGTGGGGCGAGCACACACCCTTGTCATACACCCCTACCAATCTCAATATCTTTAGACACATTCCCATTATCACTTAATCTACCTCTGGCTCTCATGCCCCTATGGAGATATGCAAGGAAATGGATGAGAGATACATCCAGGCCAGTGCACAACAGCATGTGCCATAATTTAGTTTGATTTACACAGTCGAAAGCCTTGCTTAAGTACATAAAAGCCATATATAGTGGTACACGCATGACAAGAGTGAATTTACCTATTACTAAATTTAAATTGGCTCATTGCTCAATTGTTCCTATCTTGCTTCTAAAACTATGTTGGGGGGAATGTAAAATAGATTCTGCTTAGGCCTACTCCTGAATTCTATTGTAAATAACGCGTCCCTGAATTTTAACAGTTGTATCGATTAAAGAGATCGGTCTATAACAACTGGGGTCTTCACGGTTACCCTTCTTAAATATGGGGACAATAATGGAAGTCCGCCAAGAGTCTCACATTTCTGTGTGTGCCAGATTACTGAACACATTAGTTAAATGGGAGACCAAAGTTGGATATTAAGTTTAAATAGGTCGATCCATACGCCGTCGGGCCCTGGGGCTTTTCCTCTGTCACGTGGCCCATATGGGCATTGTCGTCTTCCCTATGTTAGCACGAGCACAGTGCTGACTGTCCGCTGCTTTGCGCACATTACTGCACGAGTTTATTTTGCTTGTGCCCCACTGAAACTTTCACATAGAAACTACTGTTATTTTTCCACTTTGCTCATTCCTGTGATTTAGTCTGAACATTGTGAACAAGGTCGAACAACAATGCCCCTTGTTATTCTGTTCTGGTCAGGCCCTAGCACCTAGACAAAACATACAGATGCAGCTGTTGTTTGGGAACACGTACCTGCGTCATATGAGGGTACACCGATAGGTGGCACACACTTGGAGAGGGACCTTTCCAGGGAGAAGAGCATGACAGCACCTGTGATGCAGATCTACCTTCTATAGGCTGAGGTATGGGGTCTGCAGATAAAGCCCAGAGATCTTCTAATATATAATCATCTTGCTTCTATACAAGGGAGGGAGGTTAGGCTATTCTGTCATGACAGCTCCTTTTATGATTTACGGACTACTTGCTATGCTGCCCGTATTTGTGTTAGGCATTTTTCTACTGGTTGTGGCACGTATACTGCATACTAGAGCACGTTAGTTAAAATAAATATTTCAAACTTGTTCGTGTGTCTGTCAGATCTTATTGTGGATGAGCACAAGAGCGTGAGTGAAAGGGTGTGTCTTGCTACCGCGATTCCTGAGCGAGTCGGGAGTGTTGTGTTCTGGGGTGCCTAATCACTTGTTCCTCTGTGAGTGAGTAGGAGGGCAAGTGAGACACTAAGCTAGTCGGTCCCGGGCTCATGGGTACTAAGGTGGTAGGATAACTCAGTCCCTCCCTACTAAGGTCCCATAATCCCAAGCATAGTTCTGTGATTGCGCAGAATCGTTGCAACACCTCCCATGCTTTGAGTAAGGGCTTCTTCTACCTCATCCACTGTCAGCCTTACAGCTATTAAATACCTGATGTCTACAGTAAAAGTATCTCTGTTTGGGGGAGCAGCATAAACTTTACTGAAGTGATCTTCCCAAGATTCACTTGTAATGTGATAGGAGATCAGGGAAACTGCCAGGTTTTTGGGTCTCATATCTGAGACTGTGGCCCAGAAGTGCTTGCTATTTTTCATATTAGCTGCTTGTGCAAGTAACTACCATTGGTCAATTAGGACTTGCTGCCAACGCCTAATCATGGTAGTCTTATAGTGCTTCCTTAGGGCAACAACTAGTTCTTGGTTTCTAGGTTTTTCCCTAGTGCAAGCCTTAATTCTCGATTAGCTACTGTAGAGTCATGGTCGAACCAGCCATGCATCTTGTTTGATGAGTGTATTGGCCTAAGCAGGGTATTTTTTATGGCTAGGCAGAGATCATTAAAAGCTCCAACTATGCAGGTTGCACTGTCCTTATCTGATAGACAGACCTCCACTAGTCTCATGTTCTCTTTTAAAATGAATTTGTGAATTCGGGCTGGTTCACACATTCTCCATATTAGTTTTAGGTTGTCCATCGAGGGTTGGAGATCGCTGGCCTCTTGTAGACTTTTCCTTGGGGCCTTTAGGAAGGCAGCCTCGAGACGATTGTGGTCGCTAAAAGTAGATTCAGCAACCGAGCCATATATCAAGATCTTCTCTAGGCTCTGTGTAATAAATATAAAATCAATCGTGGATGGAGTCCCTCTACCTTTAAATGTGGGTGGTGTGATAATATCTTTCCCTGCAATTCCCATAATGTCTACTAGGTCGTGAGAGTCCACTATCAACTCCAACTCCTGACTTCTTGGGTCCAACCCTCCCTGTGTAGAACCTAGGTTATTTCATGACCATGAGTAATAACCCTGTCGGATAACTTAGTAAGAAAATGTGTTAATTCTATAAATATTGGGTTTGGTACATTAATAAAATCATTATTGTAAAAGTTAACCAAATATAAATTAAAATTAGTTTTCCAGCAAAGCACTTAAAAGCTGGTGCTGACTGTCTCCAAAACCTCCACCTGACCACCAAGTGCTATTTTCAACCACAATGACAGATCACCAGATGCGCGGCCAGAGCGGGAGGTAATGGCTGGGATGCTATAACATTGGTACCAATCAATAAAGGTTGGTACCACCTCCCATGTCTCCTGAAGCATAATTATATCATAGCTTTTAATGAGCAGTAGCCATTCTGGTACGCATAGCTTGGGTCGAATACCTGCCACATTCCAGCTCATGATTCGCAACGTATTATCGTGAGCTGGTGGCATAATAACAGTATGAGTAATCATCACGGCTGAACTAGATGGGGAGTGCATAGAGGGGGAGGGGCGGCAGCTGGTAGTCATTCTATATCTTCCAGGGTGCTACGGGCATCAAATCTATTAGTACAGGTCAGTGAGGGCGTGTCCCAATTAGTGAAATTGCGAGAGATCGGGGGTATTACTGGCTTATAGAAGTAGCCAAGTAATGGCACAATCTGAGAGTTAGTGTGTGGCAATGATTGTGCAGTTTTTAAGATGTTACAAACATACATTGGATCTCTGAAATTTACCATGATACAAATCCACCAGAATGTCCTTTGTCCCCTGTCCCACCCATCCAACTCTTCTTAGCATAATAATTTCCCCCGTGTTCTCCATATTGAGGTATTTGTGCTTGTTTAGCCAGTGTAAAGTTTTATTCATTAGCTGTGGGCAAGTCTCGACTGAACCTGTCTTCAGTGGAGTAACACCAGCCAGTATCAGGACGAAAAGGCAGGCTGCTGGGGGAAGGTTCAATGTATCCTTGAGGGGAACAGTCACTTCCTTAGGTCCTTCAGGGGGACCGGTACAGCTGGGTTTCATGAATGCCGATTCTTTAGCTGACTTTGTGGTTCTGGGGTCAGCAGATAGTAAAGCCAAGTTCTTTCTGGGAAGGGGATCATTAATGAGAGTGGGCTCCCTGTGTTGGGTGTCTGCCCGTAGGCTTTTTTATTGCAACCCTCCTGTGGTTACCCAACTTTGTTTCCTGTTCTCTCATAGCTCCATAGCTGCAGTTCAGACACTTCACCAGCTACACTTCACTTCACCCACAGCATATGCATATCACCTGCTCAAAGCATCCACATTACTCCGGGTGCTTGCAAATCATTCACA
Source organism: Calotriton arnoldi (assembly GCA_963921515.1). Classification (NCBI taxonomy): domain Eukaryota; kingdom Metazoa; phylum Chordata; class Amphibia; order Caudata; family Salamandridae; genus Calotriton; species Calotriton arnoldi. The sequence goes on from CAWUFW010002250.1 coordinate 1,731,931, forward strand.
GCACACACATAGCACTGTCAACCTGTGCATTAAAGCCACCACATCTTAAAAGCCAGCTGAGGACAGCCAGGAGGAAGGAGACCGCATCCAGAGCCTGTGGATACGGAAATGAATGTCGTGTGGCAGGTAAGTTCTTTGTTTTAAAAAAATACGTTTTGTATGTTTTCCCCCCTTCTCCCCACCTCCCGGTCGTCGTCCCCGCCCCGCCAGTCCAACCCCACACCAGCCGCTACTGCCCTCCCCAGAGCTGCAAACAATGCTCGAGGCAAGGCCTCAGGAACCAAGCACGATACCCCGTTTTCTGGGCAGTTTTATATAGCGCGAACTCGACCTGAATGTATTTAGGCGCTTTACAGAAACACTAGTTACATTACAGATGAACACATTGATTTTTTTAGGCACGTAGAGATTACGTGATTTTTAATCTTAAAATGTTGAGGCTCCAGCTAGGGTGACCAACTGGCAGGGTTGTAAATTCAGGATGGTAAGTGTAAAAATTCAGGACAAAGGGTCAAAATTCAGGACAAAAATTCAGGACGGAAGGTCAAACTTCAGGACAAAAATTCGGGACAAAGGTACGTTCTACAGACACTACGAAGGAGGTCCCGCAATGGTATATTACAGGCAGGGCACCAAAGGGCATGAATCCCGACCACACAGCCCTGAAGTGTCTCGTTTGTGCAAGCTCAAAAGACTCTCCATTCTTAAGAACTGTTGTCTGGCTCTACTTTACTCTGGTCTCCACATCTCTGCACTTGATGAGATCAGATAGTAGAGAACGGAGAATAAGTATTCATCAGAAGTTCTGTGGGACTGTCATTAGGTCGAGCCTAGAGCAGCGCGCATGCGCTGTCCTGCGAGACTTTTAGTAAGGGGGCTTCAGAAAGCTCACCACACGCTCGTGCGTGTGGTTTTGTTTTCCTCACTTTCCTCACAGGCTATTGGGCTTTGCGTGCGTCTTTCTAAGAAAGACAGCACGCAATTGGGCAAAGGCGGGTGCATGTCCCGCCTTTGCTCCGCCCACGGCCTATTGCTTGCGGTTACCCGCAGCAGCGACATCTGTTTTCAATTATCGTGCCCAGACACTGGCGCGATAATTGAAAACAGATCGCTCACTGTGGCGCGCGCGCACCACTCGCGGGCTTGTTCTGGATTCAGGGGATGTGCCTATTGTGCGCGGTTTGAGTGAGCGCTGCAGACAGTAGACTGCAGATCGTCGTCGCTTGGTTTTCCACTAATGACAATTACATTAACGGATGAGTGTCAGTCTACGTGTTAAAAAAGCGTCTGGTGCAGGCAAAGTCTCAGTTCTAGTCCGCAGACGTCCGGTGACTCCGGTCACGCCGCTAACACTGCTGTCCCGTTCGAACTACTATTACTACATGCAACTGAACAGACCCTGGGCGCGTCAATGCATTCGTACGTTCATTCGTCATCACGCACTGCGCTTTGGCAAACCTTGGAAAGATGGCGAAGGTTTCAGACATGTACGATGTAACATGGGAAGGTAAATATAGGGGCTTGGGGTCCAGAACCGTACATGTCACTTGCACGGGCAGGAGGCAGAACTCGCAGAGTTGGTGGAGAGGCAGGCGTAACTTGTTCATTTCAGAGAAGGTGCCCCCTGTAGTGCGCCATGGGACTTTAATCGCTGACACTCTGCTCCCCTCCAATGGTCTGCATTTCTAGTGTTCGCTGTGTCGCTGCAATTCAGTGTTTGCACTGTCCACCGTACTACCCCTTAGGGATTCCATATCACACCATCTCGTATGGACAACACGTTCCTAATCCCCGACTTTCCTTTTGCAAATAAATATTTTCCGTCTTGTTAGTTTGAAGTGTTTAAAGACTACAGCTATCAAAACGTTCTGAATGATATCCAAGCCCCAGAAACATTGTATTGTAATTGTATTTATATAGCGCTTATTACCCCTGACGAGATGCCTAGCTGACACTAAGTTATCCAGTAACCTGACTCTTCATTTTTTCTATCTCCGACGACCTTTCTCATCATCAACCCCCCTTCTCCCCACCATATGTATGTATATATTACGACTTATATACCGACTGTGAAAAGAAGCGCTATATAAATGAGAGAATACCACCAGTGATACCCACCGCCTGCCTCCGCAGTCGTCTGCTCGCATTGCCCAGTCAGCCCCCTTTAGTCCACTGCCCTTGTTAATCAGTTATTTGCTTTGCCTCTCTGTCTGATCAGCCTGCTCGTGTCCTCATTTGCAGTGCCCTCAGTACAGAATCATAGCTAGGCAGAACCCCTTCTTGTCAATTTATACACTTCAGATAACCTTCAAATGCAGTCTTAGCATCTGCACTCTTTCTTTACAGCTTTAAGCGTTATAAAGGTTTAGAATGTGACGGCATTTTATTGCACAGGAGCTGATGTCTGTAGTTCCCTACATGAGCATAGGGCAGAAGTGTTGTACAGTGATTGCATCATTAAGGAGAGTTGAAGCTTGTAATTCTGTTTTGGTTCAAGGAATGAGATGGACAGGAAGTCTTTGTTTTCTGCAGGCTAGATGTTTAGTTCACAGCATGTTTCTGTCATAATTTGTTCATTGTGTAAACGGTCACTATTGAGGTGGTAAATGATAATCCTTGGTTTTCGTGGTGTTATGAAGCTGCAGGTCTGATAGCAAGCATATTATTGAAACCTGGTGATATTTATTGTTTAGTTTACAGCCAATAGGTCTCGCCTTTGGGACCTTATAAGTATTTAGTTATGCAGCACAATATCCTTACTGCAACAACATTAACTGTTGCATGGCTAAACACTTATAAGGTCCCAAAGGCGAGACCTATTGGCTATGCCAATGCTTGTTTTTCTGTGGGTAGCCACCCCCAGAGAGTTCTGTCTTTGCCCACAGTTCTCAACCAGAAACACAACCTAATTTGACTTGCATCGGGCCTAAATGATAAAACTGTGATGTTGTTGAAGGAAATAGCCATGAGAGCAGCACTCCCACCCACAGTACTTGGAAACTTGGAGCGCAAATCCCTTGACATAGAATTTCCTGCAGAAGTGTTCTTGAACTTTCAAGATTTTGCCATGGGCATCATTTATGGGTGCAACGGTGACCCCCTGGTCTCAGCGGAGTAAGGGTGGTGTCAGAAACAATGATACAAAGCTCTAATGAGCCTTGTTTGCTTTCTGTACCTCTCACCTACATCATTTGAAAGTAAAGTCATGAAAGTTCTAACCAGTAGCAGGTTGTAAGCTAAGCTACAGACTTACAAAACAATTATTTATTTCTGAAAGTGGAACCAACCCTAGTAAAAGTTAGTCTCTGTCACTCCTCCACCCCTGAGCGCGTGACGGGAGCAAGAAATAAGAAGTGCAGCAGAGGGGGAGAAAAGGGTAAAAGAGAAAAACTATGAGGGGAAAATAAGGAAGGAAGAGCATGAAGAGGACACTAAAGAGACAGGTGAGAGACTGAAAGATGGGGTGTGATAGAGAGAGGGATTAAATACACAAGAGAAGGGCGACAGGTATAAGTGAAATATAGACGTGTGAAACAGAATGAGGCAGGTGACCGCGGTAGGTGATATGCACATAGACAGGTGACAGAGAGCCAAGATTCAGAGAGAGAGGAAAATTGGCGATATGGGATGACAGTATGAGAGTTGTGATCTACATAGAGGCAGATGACAAAGAGAGACAGGAAGAGAGGAGAGACAGATGTGAGAGAGGTGCGATAAAGAGAGGTTATAAAGACCGCTGAAAGGGTGGGGTGGTAGACAGGTGAGAAAGTACAGATGAAAGAAGGGACACAATTGAGAGTGTGGTGATAAAGTGAGAGACAGGTTATGTCGTTTATAGTGAGAGTGAAATAAAAAGAGAAGCTGGTGATAAGAAGACACAGGTTAGTAAAAACAGCTGGAGGAGAGGCAGGAAGGAGGAAAGGTGAGAGGTATGGACCTGATATAAGACTGCTGCGAAAGAGACAGACAAGGGGTTATAAGAGAGGTGGAAGACAAGTGAAAGATGTGAAAAAGTGACAGAACAGGTAAGAAAGTCAGTTGAGACTCCTTCAGTTACAGATCTGCAAAACGGCATCAAATATTTTCGCCCAACCACATCAAGTGGCAGGGAATTCTACTAGAGCCAAGTGGTTCCCACCGGAACAGGTTTTTTCATATATTGTTTTTAAATCCAGACAAACTATCATCCGCTCAATAGCTGATGAAGGGCAAACCGAGGCAGGATGAGCAAGCATCATTTATTCACAGCTAGGCTGAACATCTTCACCTTTTGAGACGAAACCATTGCTTCTAAAACTATGTTGGGGGAATGTAAAATAGATTCTGCTTAGGCCTACTCCTGAATTCTATTGTAAATAACGCGTCCCTGAATTTTAACAGTTGTATCGATTAAAGAGATCGGTCTATAACAACTGGGGTCTTCACGGTTACCCTTCTTAAATATGGGGACAATAATGGAAGTCCGCCAAGAGTCTCACATTTCTGTGTGTGCCAGATTACTGAACACATTAGTTAAATGGGAGACCAAAGTTGGATATTAAGTTTAAATAGGTCGATCCATACGCCGTCGGGCCCTGGGGCTTTTCCTCTGTCACGTGGCCCATATGGGCATTGTCGTCTTCCCTATGTTAGCACGAGCACAGTGCTGACTGTCCGCTGCTTTGCGCACATTACTGCACGAGTTTATTTTGCTTGTGCCCCACTGAAACTTTCACATAGAAACTACTGTTATTTTTCCACTTTGCTCATTCCTGTGATTTAGTCTGAACATTGTGAACAAGGTCGAACAACAATGCCCCTTGTTATTCTGTTCTGGTCAGGCCCTAGCACCTAGACAAAACATACAGATGCAGCTGTTGTTTGGGAACACGTACCTGCGTCATATGAGGGTACACCGATAGGTGGCACACACTTGGAGAGGGACCTTTCCAGGGAGAAGAGCATGACAGCACCTGTGATGCAGATCTACCTTCTATAGGCTGAGGTATGGGGTCTGCAGATAAAGCCCAGAGATCTTCTAATATATAATCATCTTGCTTCTATACAAGGGGAGGGAGGTTAGGCTATTCTGTCATGACAGCTCCTTTTATGATTTACGGACTACTTGCTATGCTGCCCGTATTTGTGTTAGGCATTTTTCTACTGGTTGTGGCACGTATACTGCATACTAGAGCACGTTAGTTAAAATAAATATTTCAAACTTGTTCGTGTGTCTGTCAGATCTTATTGTGGATGAGCACAAGAGCGTGAGTGAAAGGGTGTGTCTTGCTACCGCGATTCCTGAGCGAGTCGGGAGTGTTGTGTTCTGGGGTGCCTAATCACTTGTTCCTCTGTGAGTGAGTAGGAGGGCAAGTGAGACACTAAGCTAGTCGGTCCCGGGCTCATGGGTACTAAGGTGGTAGGATAACTCAGTCCCTCCCTACTAAGGTCCCATAATCCCAAGCATAGTTCTGTGATTGCGCAGAATCGTTGCAACACCTCCCATGCTTTGAGTAAGGGCTTCTTCTACCTCATCCACTGTCAGCCTTACAGCTATTAAATACCTGATGTCTACAGTAAAAGTATCTCTGTTTGGGGGAGCAGCATAAACTTTACTGAAGTGATCTTCCCAAGATTCACTTGTAATGTGATAGGAGATCAGGGAAACTGCCAGGTTTTTGGGTCTCATATCTGAGACTGTGGCCCAGAAGTGCTTGCTATTTTTCATATTAGCTGCTTGTGCAAGTAACTACCATTGGTCAATTAGGACTTGCTGCCAACGCCTAATCATGGTAGTCTTATAGTGCTTCCTTAGGGCAACAACTAGTTCTTGGTTTCTAGGTTTTTCCCTAGTGCAAGCCTTAATTCTCGATTAGCTACTGTAGAGTCATGGTCGAACCAGCCATGCATCTTGTTTGATGAGTGTATTGGCCTAAGCAGGGTATTTTTTATGGCTAGGCAGAGATCATTAAAAGCTCCAACTATGCAGGTTGCACTGTCCTTATCTGATAGACAGACCTCCACTAGTCTCATGTTCTCTTTTAAAATGAATTTGTGAATTCGGGCTGGTTCACACATTCTCCATATTAGTTTTAGGTTGTCCATCGAGGGTTGGAGATCGCTGGCCTCTTGTAGACTTTTCCTTGGGGCCTTTAGGAAGGCAGCCTCGAGACGATTGTGGTCGCTAAAAGTAGATTCAGCAACCGAGCCATATATCAAGATCTTCTCTAGGCTCTGTGTAATAAATATAAAATCAATCGTGGATGGAGTCCCTCTACCTTTAAATGTGGGTGGTGTGATAATATCTTTCCCTGCAATTCCCATAATGTCTACTAGGTCGTGAGAGTCCACTATCAACTCCAACTCCTGACTTCTTGGGTCCAACCCTCCCTGTGTAGAACCTAGGTTATTTCATGACCATGAGTAATAACCCTGTCGGATAACTTAGTAAGAAAATGTGTTAATTCTATAAATATTGGGTTTGGTACATTAATAAAATCATTATTGTAAAAGTTAACCAAATATAAATTAAAATTAGTTTTCCAGCAAAGCACTTAAAAGCTGGTGCTGACTGTCTCCAAAACCTCCACCTGACCACCAAGTGCTATTTTCAACCACAATGACAGATCACCAGATGCGCGGCCAGAGCGGGAGGTAATGGCTGGGATGCTATAACATTGGTACCAATCAATAAAGGTTGGTACCACCTCCCATGTCTCCTGAAGCATAATTATATCATAGCTTTTAATGAGCAGTAGCCATTCTGGTACGCATAGCTTGGGTCGAATACCTGCCACATTCCAGCTCATGATTCGCAACGTATTATCGTGAGCTGGTGGCATAATAACAGTATGAGTAATCATCACGGCTGAACTAGATGGGGAGTGCATAGAGGGGGAGGGGCGGCAGCTGGTAGTCATTCTATATCTTCCAGGGTGCTACGGGCATCAAATCTATTAGTACAGGTCAGTGAGGGCGTGTCCCAATTAGTGAAATTGCGAGAGATCGGGGGTATTACTGGCTTATAGAAGTAGCCAAGTAATGGCACAATCTGAGAGTTAGTGTGTGGCAATGATTGTGCAGTTTTTAAGATGTTACAAACATACATTGGATCTCTGAAATTTACCATGATACAAATCCACCAGAATGTCCTTTGTCCCCTGTCCCACCCATCCAACTCTTCTTAGCATAATAATTTCCCCGTGTTCTCCATATTGAGGTATTTGTGCTTGTTTAGCCAGTGTAAAGTTTTATTCATTAGCTGTGGGCAAGTCTCGACTGAACCTGTCTTCAGTGGAGTAACACCAGCCAGTATCAGGATGAAAAGGCAGGCTGCTGGGGGAAGGTTCAATGTATCCTTGAGGGGAACAGTCACTTCCTTAGGTCCTTCAGGGGGACCGGTACAGCTGGGTTTCATGAATGCCGATTCTTTAGCTGACTTTGTGGTTCTGGGGTCAGCAGATAGTAAAGCCAAGTTCTTTCTGGGAAGGGGATCATTAATGAGAGTGGGCTCCCTGTGTTGGGTGTCTGCCCGTAGGCTTTTTTATTGCAACCCTCCTGTGGTTACCCAACTTTGTTTCCTGTTCTCTCATAGCTCCATAGCTGCAGTGCAGACACTTCACCAGCTACACTTCACTTCACCCACAGCATATGCATATCACCTGCTCAAAGCATCCACATTACTCCGGGTGCTTGCAAATCATTCACAGCACACACATAGCACTGTCAACCTGTGCATTAAAGCCACCACATCTTAAAAGCCAGCTGAGGACAGCCAGGAGGAAGGAGACCGCATCCAGAGCCTGTGGATACGGAAATGAATGTCGTGTGGCAGGTAAGTTCTTTGTTTTAAAAAAATACGTTTTGTATGTTTTCCCCCCTTCTCCCCACCTCCCGGTCGTCGTCCCCGCCCCGCCAGTCCAACCCCACACCAGCCGCTACTGCCCTCCCCCAGAGCTGCAAACAATGCTCGAGGCAAGGCCTCAGGAACCAAGCACAATACCCCGTTTTCTGGGCAGTTTTATATAGCGCGAACTCGACCTGAATGTATTTAGGCGCTTTACAGAAACACTAGTTACATTACAGATGAACACATTGATTTTTTTAGGCACGTAGAGATTACGTGATTTTTTAATCTTAAAATGTTGAGGCTCCAGCTAGGGTGACCAACTGGCAGGGTTGTAAATTCAGGATGGTAAGTGTAAAAATTCAGGACAAAGGGTCAAAATTCAGGACAAAAATTCAGGACGGAAGGTCAAACTTCAGGACAAAAATTCGGGACAAAGGTACGTTCTACAGACACTACGAAGGAGGTCCCGCAATGGTATATTACAGGCAGGGCACCAAAAGGGCATGAATCCCGACCACACAGCCCTGAAGTGTCTCGTTTGTGCAAGCTCAAAAGACTCTCCATTCTTAAGAACTGTTGTCTGGCTCTACTTTACTCTGGTCTCCACATCTCTGCACTTGATGAGATCCGATAGTAGAGAACGGAGAATAAGTATTCATCAGAAGTTCTGTGGGACTGTCATTAGGTCGAGCCTAGAGCAGCGCGCATGCGCTGTCCTGCGAGACTTTTAGTAAGGGGGCTTCAGAAAGCTCACCACACGCTCGTGCGTGTGGTTTTGTTTTCCTCACTTTCCTCACAGGCTATTGGGCTTTGCGTGCGTCTTTCTAAGAAAGACAGCACGCAATTGGGCAAAGGCGGGTGCATGTCCCGCCTTTGCTCCGCCCACGACCTATTGCTTGCGGTTACCCGCAGCAGCGACATCTGTTTTCAATTATCGTGCCCAGACACTGGCGCGATAATTGAAAACAGATACGCTCACTGTGGCGCGCGCGCACCACTCGCGGGCTTGTTCTGGATTCAGGGGATGTGCCTATTGTGCGCGGTTTGAGTGAGCGCTGCAGACAGTAGACTGCAGATCGTCGTCGCTTGGTTTTCCACTAATGACAATTACATTAACGGATGAGTGTCAGTCTACGTGTTAAAAAGCGTCTGGTGCAGGCAAAGTCTCAGTTCTAGTCCGCAGACGTCCGGTGACTCCGGTCACGCCGCTAACACTGCTGTCCCGTTCGAACTACTATTACTACATGCAACTGAACAGACCCTGGGCGCGTCAATGCATTCGTACGTTCATTCGTCATCACGCACTGCGCTTTGGCAAACCTTGGAAAGATGGCGAAGGTTTCAGACATGTACGATGTAACATGGGAAGGTAAATATAGGGGCTTGGGGTCCAGAACCGTACATGTCACTTGCACGGGCAGGAGGCAGAACTCGCAGAGTTGGTGGAGAGGCAGGCGTAACTTGTTCATTTCAGAGAAGGTGCCCCCTGTAGTGCGCCATGGGACTTTAATCGCTGACACTCTGCTCCCCTCCAATGGTCTGCATTTCTAGTGTTCGCTGTGTCGCTGCAATTCAGTGTTTGCACTGTCCACCGTACTACCCCTTAGGGATTCCATATCACACCATCTCGTATGGACAACACGTTCCTAATCCCCGACTTTCCTTTTGCAAATAAATATTTTCCGTCTTGTTAGTTTGAAGTGTTTAAAGACTACAGCTATCAAAACGTTCTGAATGATATCCAAGCCCCAGAAACATTGTATTGTAATTGTATTTATATAGCGCTTATTACCCCTGACGAGATGCCTAGCTGACACTAAGTTATCCAGTAACCTGACTCTTCATTTTTTTCTATCTCCGACGACCTTTCTCATCATCAACCCCCCTTCTCCCCACCATATGTATGTATATATTACGACTTATATACCGACTGTGAAAAGAAGCGCGCTATATAAATGAGAGAATACCACCAGTGATACCCACCGCCTGCCTCCGCAGTCGTCTGCTCGCATTGCCCAGTCAGCCCCCTTTAGTCCACTGCCCTTGTTAATCAGTTATTTGCTTTGCCTCTCTGTCTGATCAGCCTGCTCGTGTCCTCATTTGCAGTGCCCTCAGTACAGAATCATAGCTAGGCAGAACCCCTTCTTGTCAATTTATACACTTCAGATAACCTTCAAATGCAGTCTTAGCATCTGCACTCTTTCTTTACAGCTTTAAGCGTTATAAAGGTTTAGAATGTGACGGCATTTTATTGCACAGGAGCTGATGTCTGTAGTTCCCTACATGAGCATAGGGCAGAAGTGTTGTACAGTGATTGCATCATTAAGGAGAGTTGAAGCTTGTAATTCTGTTTTGGTTCAAGGAATGAGATGGACAGGAAGTCTTTGTTTTCTGCAGGCTAGATGTTTAGTTCACAGCATGTTTCTGTCATAATTTGTTCATTGTGTAAACGGTCACTATTGAGGTGGTAAATGATAATCCTTGGTTTTCGTGGTGTTATGAAGCTGCAGGTCTGATAGCAAGCATATTATTGAAACCTGGTGATATTTATTGTTTAGTTTACAGCCAATAGGTCTCGCCTTTGGGACCTTATAAGTATTTAGTTATGCAGCACAATATCCTTACTGCAACAACATTAACTGTTGCATGGCTAAACACTTATAAGGTCCCAAAGGCGAGACCTATTGGCTATGCCAATGCTTGTTTTTCTGTGGGTAGCCACCCCCAGAGAGTTCTGTCTTTGCCCACAGTTCTCAACCAGAAACACAACCTAATTTGACTTGCATCGGGCCTAAATGATAAAACTGTGATGTTGTTGAAGGAAATAGCCATGAGAGCAGCACTCCCACCCACAGTACTTGGAAACTTGGAGCGCAAATCCCTTGACATAGAATTTCCTGCAGAAGTGTTCTTGAACTTTCAAGATTTTGCCATGGGCATCATTTATGGGTGCAACGGTGACCCCCTGGTCTCAGCGGAGTAAGGGTGGTGTCAGAAACAATGATACAAAGCTCTAATGAGCCTTGTTTGCTTTCTGTACCTCTCACCTACATCATTTGAAAGTAAAGTCATGAAAGTTCTAACCAGTAGCAGGTTGTAAGCTAAGCTACAGACTTACAAAACAATTATTTATTTCTGAAAGTGGAACCAACCCTAGTAAAAGTTAGTCTCTGTCACTCCTCCACCCCCTGAGCGCGTGACGGGAGCAAGAAATAAGAAGTGCAGCAGAGGGGGGAGAAAAGGGTAAAAGAGAAAAACTATGAGGGGAAAATAAGGAAGGAAGAGCATGAAGAGGACACTAAAGAGACAGGTGAGAGACTGAAAGATGGGGTGTGATAGAGAGAGGGATTAAATACACAAGAGAAGGGCGACAGGTATAAGTGAAATATAGACGTGTGAAACAGAATGAGGCAGGTGACCGCGGTAGGTGATATGCACATAGACAGGTGACAGAGAGCCAAGATTCAGAGAGAGAGGAAAATTGGCGATATGGGATGACAGTATGAGAGTTGTGATCTACATAGAGGCAGATGACAAAGAGAGACAGGAAGAGAGGAGAGACAGATGTGAGAGAGGTGCGATAAAGAGAGGTTATAAAGACCGCTGAAAGGGTGGGGTGGTAGACAGGTGAGAAAGTACAGATGAAAGAAGGGACACAATTGAGAGTGTGGTGATAAAGTGAGAGACAGGTTATGTCGTTTATAGTGAGAGTGAAATAAAAGAGAAGCTGGTGATAAGAAGACACAGGTTAGTAAAAACAGCTGGAGGAGAGGCAGGAAGGAGGAAAGGTGAGAGGTATGGACCTGATATAAGACTGCTGCGAAAGAGACAGACAAGGGGTTATAAGAGAGGTGGAAGACAAGTGAAAGATGTGAAAAAGTGACAGAACAGGTAAGAAAGTCAGTTGAGACTCCTTCAGTTACAGATCTGCAAAACGGCATCAAATATTTTCGCCCAACCACATCAAGTGGCAGGGAATTCTACTAGAGCCAAGTGGTTCCCACCGGAACAGGTTTTTTCATATATTGTTTTTAAATCCAGACAAACTATCATCCGCTCAATAGCTGATGAAGGGCAAACCGAGGCAGGATGAGCAAGCATCATTTATTCACAGCTAGGCTGAACATCTTCACCTTTAGAGACGAAACCATTGATGAGGTTTCTTGAATCATAAACATAATGTACAGAATACCACGCTGTGATATTGATATGATATTTTGCTCCTGCTCTCAGGAAGACTAAGGGGCCCATTTCATGTTAGATGGGATATTGTTCTCCAGATTCCAGCTTTACTGGGTGCAGAAATGCAGGCAGTAAAAACAAATGTGTTTCTGTTGAATGTGCAGGGACAAGGCCTCGAATCGGGACACACATGTAAAATTGAACTTGGTAATTCCATATCAAGCATGATTTCCCCGATTTTGGACCCAATAACTCATGACTCCTTGTAATTGGGGAAGACAGTGACTGAAGTCATTAACTTCGGCCCAGTATCCCCTCACCTCGTTAACAATCATTCCTCTTATCTAAAGAGTGAAGCGTAGTTTGAAGGTGAAAAGGGCGAGAGAAAGCTAGAGAGAGCCTAGGAACGAGTACACTAGGGGAAACTGTGAAAACGCTGACACACTTCGATGAACTGGAAATAAACGCACACACACGTAAAAGAACGGTAAAAAGCACATTTATTAAATTTACCGACCGTTTGAGAAGTTCTTTGCAAAGGGTAACGAAGTCCATGGCTGACTCTGTGGTCCAGAAACTGGGGCTGAGAGAGTCTGCAGGCCTGGGAAACGACGTCACTCTTCCAAAAATGCAGGAGTCGGACCCTACAAACACAAAACCGAAACCGAAAGCGTGCTTCTGCACGTACTAAAGTAATGTAAGGCTGGTGCCCTAAAGCTGTTCTCATTGGCCCTGAAGCATCGGTGCCAATGAAAACAGTCCTGCAGTGGAGCCTGGAGCTCTAGGATTGGCTGAAGGCTTTCAAGCCAATCCTAGGTTCTCCACACAACGTCTTGGGCAATCATTGAAGAGTGAAAGCCACAAAACGATTGGCTCTCAGCCAAAATAAGCAGAATTACGGACAAATGGCGTCCGTTAAAGATGTTGTCACGGACAACGGACAGAGGGTGAAAATTACGGACTGTCCGTGAAATTTACGGACGGTTGGTCACCCTAGCTCCAGCCGAGGCTCGAACCCAGTTACCCAGCTTCAAGGTCAGCCGCTCTAGCTGTTACGCCACATCCTCTGCCAATTTGACGGTGCCAGAGTAATTTGAGATAAACAAAAGTCACCTCAAAGGGGGTTGGGAGGGTTCAGGTGCCAGGCATGCATAGGTTCTGGTGTGACACTCCCATTTCATAAATGTCTCATGCCTACTGAAAGCCTGCAGCTTTGGGCACATTGAAGATCCTAAAGAGGAAGGACCCCACAGCAGCACACTAAAACCAATTTATTGCTGAAAACGGCATGCTCCGCCTGTCACCCTCCCGAGGTCGGAAAGCTCCAAATTATTCTTGTTTATACTGCATTTTGTTCCTAGCGCCGCTCTCATCACATTTTATGTTTTCCAAGTGCGCCTCTTCCGTCCCCTTTCAGTCTTGCCTTTTTTCTTGTCCCTCCAACTCTCATCCCACTGTTATGTTCCATATAGGTACCCTAATATTGGCTCAGGTAGTCACCTAACCCTTCACCTATATTCTCCCTACCATTGCACTACATAAGGATTCTTAGTACTGACCTTTTACCTAGTTACGGTAATGTCCAAAGATGACATGGGGTTTTCTCCGAATAGCTTAAGCCTCATTCATTATGCATGAGGATTCTTGGAATCACAGCAGGACAGCAGGCCTACCATCCCCTGCATAAAAACTATGTATAAGGGTCATTCCTTCCGTCATCCCAGTCCGACATGACATAGCAAGGTATATCCCCAGGGGGTACCACTTTGGGTATATATACATCATCTCTTGCTGAGATAGTCAGAGGAGAAAAGGACTTCCATGCTGAGACGCTGAGGCTCCTGCTTGCAGACACTCCAGCTCGCAGTGGTCTGACATCCCTTGCGGGGTGTCCATCTCGAGACCAAGACGGGGTCCCACAGTCTCTCACTTCAGGTAATGGGGTTGACTTTATCCTAGAGGGATTCTTGGCTTTACACCCACATATATGCTAGGTACACTTAGGTACATCTAGTTAGGGACGCATCGTAGGAGTACGCATTTTACTACTGTCATGTATTTTATATACTTGCCTGTATTCATTGTTTTAGCACGATGGTAGAAATCTACCATCCTTTTACTCAGTTAGTGCTTATAATCATTTATATCTGTTACTGTCTAGTGGTTGTTTCAGCACACCTATTTTACACTAAAATGACGCTGGTTCAATTAATGCTTATTGAAAATCGTCCCCACCGTTTATTCTGTGTATCACTCTGAGACGAAGTGAGCAAAGGTGATTGAACGAAAAAGTAGTACACTGTTTCCACGATCCTGAGGGATCAGGGTTGTCATGTTCGATGGTTGCCAAGAACTATTCTCTCCTTGGTAAGAGGAGTTTCTAGTGGCACTGTGAGCTAGCTGGTATACAGGCTGACATATTCAGTAGGGGTGTCAAGAATCAGTCTGACTCCAATCCTACAGTATATGTTGTCTAAACGTGCAGATCCTATATCAGTTTATAGGAACTACACGACATGGCGCCTCCTACGTTGGTTTAGTACTTATTTAACAGTCAAAACTGAGTAGTTCAGTCATGCTATTCTCAGAGACCCCTACTCACATTTCCCCAGAGACGTCTGGAGTGGGAGGGAATTATCCGCCACAGCTGAGTAGGAAAAATATCCTATGTATTGGCTGTAGGTTTATCAAGCTTGAAGTCAAACAGTTCCTATTGTGCATAAAACCTTATCTCAGTTTCCTTGAAACTGTTCCTTGAAAATTATTTTTCAACAATTACAGAAGATGACGCTGTGCAGGACAGCACGTTTTAGTACAGGAAGAAGAAGGGGAAATTAAACATTTCAGAAAATGCCAGAAATGCCTTTACTCAAAAGCTAACAGACTATGGAGTCACAGCTAGGGGTGGGACGGTAACCTTCGTGATTGAGGCTCACAAATCATATGGAACAGAGGTATTATTTTCATGGGTTGAATTCCCACAAGCAGATGCACAATCAAATACATTTCATTCTTACACTGAAGATGAACCACCAAATGAATACAGTCCGTATGAGGTCATTGAAATTCCGCTCACCTACCAGGAGCATATAAACTGGTTTAAAGGCGCCCTCCCCAATACAAGAAACAAAGTAAGACTAGGTCCGCTCGGAAGAGACGGGGCCACTTGGCCTGTCCTTGCGGCTTACACACCACATCCAGACATTGACACAATGCCAGTAGCAGACTTACGTACATTTCACAAAGAAATAATAAAACTCTATTGGAACATGACACAGTTCGTGATGAGAACACTCACACTTCAGCCGACAAGAGCTACACAAACAAGTCAAGTTCAGAGTTCAACAACTAAAATTACTCCACAAACGCTATACGCAGTTATGGGTAGAATGCCCACTAAATGGGAACATATGCCACTCTGGAAAGCTCAGAAAATAACACAGCTTGAGGCAGTATTTACACACACAAGCCCTCAAGAAAAACACAGAATGCTAACAATCTGCTTGCCAATGGGGGTAGCTCCCCAGATAGAGGATTGTACCACTTGGGGTACAGTTTTCACTGCCATATATACCAGAACTCATGGTATCCCTTCATTAGCAGTAATACCAGACGAATTAAGACAAATACAGACTGAGTATGGAGCAGAACCTGCTCTGAACTTAGGAATGAAATTATTAGGTCATTTTGCCCAAGTATCAGCTATCATATTAGCTAATATCAAAGGGGATGCAGCAGCAGTGGCAATACGCCAATGCCTGTAGGATTTCACTCCTTTACAACAGGAACGTGAATTACCTAAAATTATCACTGACACCTATGCTGAATTAGGCAGAGATAGTTTGGGAGCTAGAGCAACAAAACCTCAACTGATGGGTGGTCCTGAGAAGGATAACACCAAGCTAGCACCTGATTCTTCTAAGAAGAAATGGGATAATAACAATAAAAACCAAAATATTAGAGAAAATAGCTCTCTATCTAGGAGTGGGTCTCCTCAGCAGGAGAACTCCGAAAGGAGATACAATCTCAGGAATAGAGATAACATTAAAAAACCTCACAGGTATCAGGATACTGATACACGTTCCTCTCATTCCTTCCAGGGTTCACCAAGAAACTCCGAGAGAGAAGGACGGTCAGAACACAGACAAGAAGAGTGTACAAAGTCCAGAGACATGCCACGCGCTTCAAGCTACCCTTCTACAAAAAAAAGAAGACAAGCCACAATCAATTTAAAAAGAAGAACGTAGCAAGTCTCAAAGTTAGACATGCCCAGAATTCTGAGGACTCAACTACTGAACCGGCAATGGGCTCTGACGATGCTAGACAGCGCAGCAGAAGTAACAATAGCTCGCCAGAACCTGATGGAATTTCTGGTGACAGCAGAGTTGAATGAGCACATCACGGTGGAAACACCTGATGTGAGGGTAAGTGTCCCACATAGATTACATGAGATAACACTCCAAATGGAGGGGGACAAACCCAGGAAAGTTAAAGGTCTCTTTTGGGAGAACTTGACTTTTGGCGATGACATACTTTTAGCTGAACAAGATTGGCCGCCTGAAATTGTTATGGATTGCCCAAAGGGAGAAACGGTAATTTTACCATCATTTTTTGACCACGTTCCAAAATACTTAAAACACACGCGTGGTAGTGGGAGGTAGCCCTTGCTCCAGCACTTTATCGCAACCATGTTGGGTGGGATGCTGAGTCATCACACCATGTAATCCCAGTAAAAACTACTCCATCTCCACAGAGACAGTACCCAATAAAACAAGAAGTGAAAATACAGGTCCGGGAGATCTTAGATCAACTTGAATACCAGGGTGTAATTGAAACTTGCACCTCTCCAATGAATAATCCTTTGTTTCCCGTAATGAAACCCGACAATTCATATTGTCTAGTTTTAGACTATAGACATCTGAACACATGCACAAAGACATTTGCAGTACAGAATGCACATAGTGCCGCATTAATGAATAAAATTGTGCGGAAAAAATACAAAACAACACTGGATATCTCAAATGGATTTTCCTGCCAAAATATAGCACCTGAAAGCAGGTACTTAACCGCATTCTCAGCGCTAGGTTCCCAGCGTCAGTTTTGTCGACTCCCCCAAGGGTATAAGAATAGCCCCGGGTTGTTCAGCGCTAGGCTAACAGAATTATCTCAGAATTTGGATGAAGAGGCATTGTCCTATGTAGATGATATTTATCTGATGGTTGATGATTTACAGGATCACTTGACCAGGGTGAGCACCATAATTTTGGGATTCGCCTCTGAGGGCTACAACTTCAACTTTAAAAAATCAAAAATAGCCCACCTCAATGTCCTATTTTTAGGATACGAGATATCAAGTGAAGGAAAAAGCCTGGCAGCTAACTTTTTAGAAAAGTGTGGTCTGCTCCAACCACCTAAATCTTTGAAGAACTTACAATCCAGTGGGATTTTTACATTTTGGGAGAACATACATTTTGAATTACGCAGAAAGAGTAAAACCTTTCTACGACTTAATAAGACCTGATTTTCGGTTAGGCATTGGACACAGGAACACACAGATATCCTTTGTTCCCTACAAGCTGACATGATAGCTTCAAAACACTTGCAGACATGCGTAAACGTACGCAATCTAGTGATCTGCGTTGTAGTGGGTCAATCTGGGTATACATATCTAACCTTCAATGAAGGCGAAACTGTACCCTTAGCTTACAAATCACATTTGTGCACAAACGCTGACATGCGCTTTGCTTCTACAGAAAAAATACTGACAGCAGTTCAGACCGCTGTAGTAAGAGAAAGAGCACTGGCTCAGGGGAAACAAATAATTGTCGTAACTCCAGTACCAGCATCAGAGCCTGCTACAAAGGCTAGCGTTCCTAATGCTAAAGCCTTACATCCAAGATGGATACAATGGGCTAATTCTCTCACTGCCACGGATGTAGAATACAGATATGGCACAAGGTTGAAAACACAAGCATTCCTGCAATATGAACAAGAATATCCTCTACCAAATAAAATTATGCCTCTAGATCAGTTTGAATACATTATTAACACTGACGGATCTGCTCAGCCGGCCATAGGAAGTAAACAGCAATACAGCGCCGCTTGTGTGATTTTAAAAGGTCGTATGCAGGATGGCAAGTTCCAACCCAGCGATACGAAGGCACAGTCTCTAGGAGACTGCACGGCTCAGCTGGCAGAACTAAAAGCCCTACTACTGGCACTAATAAATACGGATCGAGAATTCCCCACACTCAAAGTGTGTGATTCATTTTACTGTGTCCAGTCATACAATGAATATCTTCACTACTGGGGTCAGAACGGGTTTATAGTCTCTAAAGGTTGCACAAATAAGCATAAATTGCTATGGGAACAGGTAGCTGAGTTGAAAACAATCTACCAAGAGCTCACTTGATACACACGCTGAGTCATCAACGTGATGGCGTTCACGTTGAAGGGAATTCATTGGCTGATGAAGCCGCAAAGGGGGCAGTACGTACTGCTTCCGTAGCTGCAATCACTCGTTCAAAAACGAGAATAGACGGACAGATAATGGTAGCTGTCATTGCTTCACGCAAAAACAGCACAGCCTTACCAAAAGGGTTTCCACTAAAATACTCCTACAAGTTAGATGCAAACAACATTCCCTATGCTCATATTCCAGGAGTGAGGGATAGAGTAATATCAAATATGGATCGCAGATTGGGTTTAATACTAGCTGCACACGAGGGTCTAGGTTCTGCACACGCAGGGATAACCGCAACGGTTTAATTATTGAAACAACGCTATTGGTGGTCAGGTTTAATAAAAGAGACGAAGAATTTTGTCTTAAAATGCGACATCTGTCAGCAGCTGAAGGGTTCCACCGTGGTGCGTCCAGCGCAGACACCTTTACTAATATCCGATAGACCACTAGAGTGTGTCTATCTGGACCACTGCGGCCCCCTACATTCGGATGGGGCTTACAAGTATATCTTGGTGGCAGTGAATTCATGCTCGAGATTCTTATGGGTATGGCCTCAGCACTCGGCTGACGCTCGAACTGTTATAAAAGATTTGCGAGTCTTTATAGGAACTACACGACACGCAGTTGGCACATTACATTCTGACCATGGCCCCGCTTTTAGCTCTCGGGCTTACAGGGAAGCAATGGAAGGTTTAGGTGTAGCATTGCGGTACTCCTCTGCATACCATCCCGAGGGAAATTCGGTTGTGGAGAGGAAAAACTGGGACTTAAAGCAGTCTTTAACAACGAGAGTATTAGGTTCGGCTGGTAGTTGGGTCAATCACCTATATGGGGTACAGCGTGCCCTCAATAACATGCCAAGAAGTTCTCTAGGGGGTGTCACTCCGTATGAGGTCCTATTTGGGGTAACATGTTGGGGGCGTGGCCACGCGGGCATGGAGTCGGACGTGTACTGCTGAGGCTCCGGCGCAGGCTCCCCTTTACCCGCTCCATAGATCCACGCAAAACCGATCCTAAGGCTGCACATCGCGCTGGCTGACCCCCGCTGTGGCCGGGGGGGGGGGCGAGGTGCTATCCAGGGCCATGACGGAGGACCGGCCCGCCGGCCGGGACTGAGGGGTGGAGCTGGTGCCCGGCCAGAGCTGCGGGGCTCCAGGCTGCTGCCTCCAGGAAACGCCGGTGTTGGGCCCCGCCCATTGGGCCGAGGCGCTGGGAGCGACTACAGGAGCCGCCTCACTGGCCGACGGAAAGTGCTGCGGATGCTGGACCGCCCGATCAGGCGGTGGCTTCATTTACCCCCATCATATGAGCGCCGGCTCCCTGTGACCCGCAAAGTAGACGCCGCTCGAGCGCACGCAACGGGGCAACATGGCGGCCGTCGGCAGGAGAAGCCAGCGGTGAGCCCCGCGGCCCCTGGAGGGCACTCCGCTGTCTGCAGAAGCAACCGCTAGGGCCACGCAAGTTACCCGGCCCCACGCCACAACTGCCAGCAGCACATGGGGCCCGCGGCTGAGGAGCCAGAGGTGCGGTCAATCGGCCGAGAGAAGGGGACGCTTGGAGTCACTACCAGCGCGGAGACCCCCCGTGCGGCTGGGCCAGGAGGGTCTCATTACCACGGACTGTAACACCCGTATGAGGGTGCTAGGAATGGCTGCTGTGTGAGTCCACTGGGAAGGGGCACAACTACACCACGGCGCCCGGCTGCAGCTCGCACTCTCGGTGGGGCACTCCAGGTGCGCAGCCTACCGACTGGGGGACCCCTTGTCACAACCACGAACACGGCACCAGCTGTAAAGACGCACAGAAGCGACAGGAGGGAGAGGCTGCCAGGGAGCCCGCTGAAGGTACGCTGGGAGGAACTGATGGGGCAAGGTGTCGGACTGGGGGCTGTACACTCGCTGGATCGTCACCGCACCACCTCTGAGGCCCTTGGCCTCCCCCCTCACTACGGGCGGTTGCCTGAAGCAAGACTTGGGACTTTTGTCGGGACACCGCCACGCCTGGGCGCATACACTCTCCTCTCCATCCTCCACCCGCCGCTTGGGAATTAAACCGCATGGGCGGCGTGCTACTCTCTCCTCCCAGCACCCACACACACTGAGGGATCTGACATTTACTGCCCTGTGGCACCCCTATGTCACACAGGGGCCGACCTTGGACGGGCGCTGGGGGCCTGGCATCTCAACCCCCCATGACACGTGCGCAATATGACAAGATGGCTGCCGAGACGTCACCCAGCCAAATGGCCAGCAAGTTGGACGCTGTCCTGGCAGCGGTAGAACAGCTGGGGAAGATAATGGAACTGACACGCACTTCCCTCGAAAGTAAAATCGACAAGGTAGTCATTGACCTGAACCTCCTACATGCGGACCACCGCAAGCTAGCGGACAGGACTTCTGCAGTGGAAGACACCATGCAGGCGATTTCTCCGCAAGTGACGGCAGGGGAAAAACGGCTCAATGACCTTGTGGACCGAGTGGACTTCTTGGAACGCAGAGCCGATGACGCTGAAGGTCGATCGAGGAGAAATAATGTACGCGTGGTGGGCCTTCCGGAAGGAGTGGAGGGAAGAGATGCTGTGACGTACGCCGAAGCCTGGTTGAGGGACATACTACCAGAGGGATCGCTCTCTCCACACTTCGTCATAGAGCGAGCACACAGTATGCCGGCTAAACGCCCTCCCCCGGGTGCGAATCCTAGACCGTTCCTGCTGAGGGTGATGAACTATAGAGACAGGGATGTGATTCTCCAGGAAACCAGGAAATTGGCAGCCGTCCAGGTGGAAAATCAAAATATAATGTTCTTTCCTGATTATACCATAGCGGTCCAGCAGCAGCGATATTCCTACATGGCAGTGAAGCGCCGCCTACGGCAACAGGACCTCAAATATTCCCTGCTCTTCCCGGCACGTCTGCGGGTGGTAGCTGATGGCAAGGCCCATTTCTTTGACAACGCTGAGGCGGCTGGTGACTGGCTGGATACAAGAACTTCCACGAAGGGCGCTCCCTCGTCGACAGCCTCGACCGTCGATGGCCAACGAGGGCCTAACCGCTGGCATAGAACGAGCAGACGATGCAAGACGACCCAATCATCCCAAGGAATAGGCCCAGACCCAGACCAGATGATACAGGATCAACGTAATGCCCTCCAGGAGGTGGTGGAGATCAGTGGAACTCCAGGTGAAACATCTCCCACTCCCACGACACAAGACGGAGACAGCGCTGATGATCTCTCGGACGACACTTTGAACTCGCAGGAATCGGGTGGTGCTCCAGAGGTCACCCCTCAGACGGCAGACGGAATAATATAGCCCTTATGGACATATCCTATTTCAGTGGCTCTGAACACAAACCATGGGACATGCTAGTATTCCGGGGCCACGGTCCCACACCTTTCTGCTGTTGTTGATTCATGTTTGCACTTATGGGGGCTTTACAGTTGGCGGGTGGGAATGCACAGAAATCTGCGGTTCTGAATGCTCACCCTCTAGGCCCCGGGCCCCGGGGGTCACCTACGCATAGCATACTCTTGCTCTCTATAAAGTCATACTAGCCCAGTAGTTTGTATACTTGGCGGGGTTGGGGAGCCCTCATCATAGGGTGTTTCAGAACTTGCGGTAGTACACTACCTACGTGGGGAACCCCCCCTTTCTTTTTTGACGTAATGTTGATTTTGGGTATTGTTTGGACGACTACATGTTGCATTCTCGCCCTTATGGCATTGTATGTTTTAGTTCATTGTTGGGTTTTCGTCAGCCACGCCCCGGACCGATACACCTCCTACACCACATACCCACTAAGCCCGAGATCATTACTTCTCCCTAGTCTATATTCCGCCTACTGGAATGTCCCCAGGCACGCACGTGCTGCACGCACCTACCCCTACACAATGCCATGGCTCCTATCAAGATATGTACATGGAACGTGAGAGGCATACATAGCCCCTCTCGCAGATACCTCATCTATTCATATCTGAAACGTCACCACGTACAAATTGCTCTTCTTCAGGAGACTCATGTGTCAGGGACTGAGGTAAACCACTTACGCAGGAGATGGAGGGGACAACTTCATGCCACGGGGTGCTCTGCATACGCCAGGGGGACATTGATATGGGTGCGACCGGGCACCCCACTTCATATTGATGACTCTATCATTGACTCGGAGGGTCGATATGTCCTTGTTAAGGGTAGGTTGGATGGACAGCAAGTAATTATTGCTTCAATTTATGCTCCTAATGTAGACCAGGCCACTTTTTTCAACACCTTGTCGACACGACTAGCTGCTTGGCACGGAATCCCGATGATCCTGGGGGGATTATAACAGCGTCTTAGATGCCTCTCTGGATCGTTCCTTTCCCCCTCTGCCTTGGGCTCCCACGACCGCTGCCATGAAGGCGTTGAAAGCATGGGCGGCCCAGTGGCACTTGGTAGACGCGTGGAGGCACAGGAACCCACAGGACAGAGTGTACTCCTTCTACTCTGGTGCCCACGGGTTACATGTCCGTCTCGACCGGATAATGGTAACTGCCGATCTTCTGCCAGTGATGGCGGAGCCCCAATATCTTGGGAGAACTCACTCTGACCACAACCCACACACCTTACAACTCGACTGGAATAGTGATACGCCCCCCATACCCATGTGGCGGCTCCAGCCGGACACGCTACTAGACGTGACGTTTAGGGACACACTAGGCATGGCCGTTACACAATACTTTGAAGACAATGAGGGTACCGCTTCATCCCTGCTGGTGGAATGGGACGCTTTTAAGATAGTAACCAGGGGACACTGTCTGGGAATGCAAGCTGGCATGAGACGACAGCTTGAAAAAGACCTCACCGTTCTGGAGGGCAAGCTGGCATCTCAGGAAGGGGGGGGGGCGGCTGAGGACATGAACGGGCCACTTGCGCGCAGCAGGAGGGAACACACTGCGTTGTTGGAAAGGCTTAGGTGCCTGAATTACGTGGCACACTCAGCGCGCACGCACCACTCGGGGGATAAAGCTGGCAGGCTTTTAGCATGGCTGATTCGGCAAGAAGACACTTCCTCACCCGTTACCTCGCTTCGCTCCACACAGAACACCATGCTATATTCCCAACAGGACATACACCGGGAATTCGTATCCCACTATAACACTCTATACAAGTCACACATCGTAGCCACATCTGAGGACATAGGCAGATACTTAGGGGACATTACCCTACCACAAATCACGCCTGAGCAAAGAGGCGAACTGGATGAACCCCTTGTCCTAGAGGAAGTCTGGGCGGGAATACGCTCACTGGCGTCGGGGAAAGCTCCTGGCCCAGACGGCCTACCGGCGGAGTTCTACAAAGCTTATGCGGGTACCCTGGCACCACAATTATTAAAAGTGTACAACACCGCGCTAACGGACTTCACACTCTCTGATTCCCAAAATGAAGCACTGTTGGTCTCCCTCCCTAAACCTGATAGAAACCCGGAGGCACTGGGTTCATACAGACCGCTGGCACTACTCAATACGGATTATAAGATCCTGGCATCTATCATAGCAGCCCGCCTGGCTCCACTGGTCCGGGCCTTGGTACATGTCGATCAAAACGGCTTTGTCCCTACCCGAAGCACAGCTTTAAATATTCGGAGACTTTTCAGAGTACAACGTTACGCAATTGACATATGGGCCCAGACCTGGCTGCTTAGTACTAGACCTCGAAAAGGCCTTTGACTCCCTCGAGTGGCCATATTTATTCGCGGTGTTACGGGGGTACGGCCTGGGCGACTCCTTCCTGCAAATGGTCCAATTGTTATATATGCAACCGTCTGTTAGAGTACGGACAGGCCGACTGATTTCGGAAAGTGCTCGGATACACAGGTGCACCAGACAGGGCTGCCCTCTGTTGCCTCTCCTTTTCTCACTAGCCATGGAACCACTGGCATCGCGACTACGTGGGGAGGGAGTAGACTGGGGCATCCAACTGGGGGATAATCTACACGCAGTTTCTTTATACGCAGACGATCTACTACTGTACCTACGGGACCTACACGATATTCCGGCCACTATCGCGGAGACCCTTTGCTCCTTTGCGGACATCTTGGGCCTACGAGTGAATTGGGCTAAGTCGGGATTGTACCCCTTCCGGGACAGAATCCCTGACCCCACTGTTCACATGAAAGGCTCCCCTCTCCGCTGGCACCTGTCCACATTTCGTTACCTCGGCATATTTATCTACAGGGACCCTAATGACATCCTAGAGGGTAACCTGACTAGAGCGATATCCGCCACTAAGGCTCAGATCCAATTCTGGAAGACTCTCCCATTGAACGTAATGGGTAGAGTGGCGCTCACTAAGATGGTGGTGTTGCCAAAACTCCTGTATTACTTTGCCAATCTCCCGGTCTATGTCCCAGTAGCAACTTTCAGAGAGCTTGAGCGATTGTTTCGCGATCTCATCTGGAACAAGGGTCGACCCCGGATGGCGCTCCGGAAACTTTACGCCCCTACTGACAGAGGTGGGTTGGCAGTCCCCAACATGGAGTTGTACTATCTGGCGGTGCAGTTGCAGTGGGTGACGAAGTGGCTGGTAGGTGCTAATCTAGAGGATACGGCTACCACGCAACCCCCATGGTCTCAATCACAGATCAACCACTTGTTTCATCCCATTGCTAGGCCTCCACGCCCAACACAAACATGTCTTGCCCTGGCATATCGTTGTTATAAAAGGAGTTTGTACCTGACTAGGAGCACGACCCCTTATGCCCCGTCAATCCCACTCTTGGGGTTGCCGAGAGGCAGGACGACTGTATCCGGCAGATGTTGGCGTCCTGGCATGAGGCGGAGTTACACACCCTAGGCGACCTTTACGTCGAGGGTGCTCCAATATCATTTGAAAGTCTGGCAGACGATGTGGGTCTACCTGCAGGCCAATTTTTACTATATACCTCTATCCTGCGATCCCTCACCACAGCGTGGGGCGACGTCAGTGCCGAACCAGAAACACACCTACTACTACAGTACCTGCACGTTATGGGTAATGGATCCCATATCATTCACTGGCTGGTGGAAGCAATGCTAACGCATACTACACAACCGCTGACGCAGCTTCGGGTGAAGTGGGAGGCGGACAGAGGCACTCCTTGGACAGACAGCAAATGGGCTCGGATATTAGCCACCCCCACAAACATACCACGCAATGCCAGATTCAGGCTCATACAAACATACATTGTACACAGGGCATACCTTTCCCCCGATAAAATAAATACGTACTTTCACATAACTACATCAGCATGTCCCCGCTGCTTGCAAGAAAATGCGGACTTGCTGCATATGCTGTGGCTCTGCGCTTCTCTACAAGAATATTGGAGGGAGGTCATCCTGGCGCTTGCGACAAGTACAGAGAGGACGCTACCGCAGACGTGGGAGGTGTGCATACTGGGCCTGTACCCTAGACCCAAGACGCACAAAGTCACCTCTAGATTTATTGACCTGGGTCTAATTGTAGCTCAGAGGCTAATCACTAAACGTTGGAAACGCGCCGATCCGCCTGCAGCGGCCGGGTGGCAGAACTCTCTTTTAGTATGGGCCCAAGCGGAAAGCACAGCACCGCGCATGGAGGAGGTAGGGGGGCTCCGCAAGTACCCCATAGCTCAGCACTGGGACGCCATTTTGTCAAGTCTAACGGGTGCAGGTGGGGACGGAGGGTGCGACTCCTCACAGGAGGCTGGACGACCTTCAGGAGAGGATTGGGGGACAGTGGCTGTACCTGAGTAATTCACGAGCGCACACAGCACAGACACGAATACTGACCCTCTCGACGATCATTCTAGCGGGAGGCTCCGCTAACTTGCGGTGGTTACATAGAAGGAGCAATCGCTGTTCACACTTTGGTCGGGGCGTGGCAATGTGGTGACGATTTTTTTTTCTTCGTGTTTCGTTATATGTTTCATGGTTAAAGTTATGACAATAATAAATCATATCTGACTTTGCTGTAATTTAGTGCTTGTTTGCAAAACCACATGCGGTCAAGGACATGTGTGGCTGAGACGGGGTGCACCCTTTCTTCTAATCTGTGCAGACACTGATACGTGTTCACTTGGACATCCGGTGGTTTGAACACGAACTCTGTGGTATGGCCTTGGCCGCAGGAGCATTAGACGTGATGGAGATAACGAATGTACCGGACAATGCAATTGGCACATCCTAATGTCGGCACTACGTGCCTGTCACATATATCACAAGTGCACATGCAGCAATTCATACCCTACCCCTCTCCCCCCCCTTTTTATTCTGTCTCACTGTCATTTGTAAATTGTCTATTTTACGAAAAGCAAATAAAGATATTTAAAAAAAAATAAAAATTAGTTTATATTGGGGACGAGAATCTGGGTGCCTGATTTCGATTGTGAAGGCACAGTGGAGGCTGCAAAACCATTTCACATCAATAAACGTTTGGCTGTTTTACAGGATCTAAATGAATCCTGAGCACTACTAAGAAACATGCAGGTCAAGCGCACCACCACTGGGGAAGTCAAATCAGTCATGGCAAGACCGGTCTGGATCCCAAAAGTCAGGGATCTGGTCAGAGTAAAGATCGAGGACAAAAAGGAATTTGGGCCAACCTACAGAAAGCCTGTACCTGTCCTGGCTTTCGAAGGAACAAGAACAGTACTTCTACCGCCCCTTGCCGGAAAAAAAGGAAAGAGATTCGTCTCCATTGATCTGATAAAACCACACTATGTGGCCAATACTGAATAGTAGGCCTCGTGGGCTCCTGGGTAGCCGACGCTCTCCTCTCGCTAC
Organism: Calotriton arnoldi; assembly: GCA_963921515.1. Classification (NCBI taxonomy): domain Eukaryota; kingdom Metazoa; phylum Chordata; class Amphibia; order Caudata; family Salamandridae; genus Calotriton; species Calotriton arnoldi. The sequence continues at coordinate 1,759,176 of CAWUFW010002250.1, forward strand.
CATTAAGGAAGTACAGACAGAAAGATTCATAACATTCGAAGAGTGACCAATTCGAAGTGATGGAATTTCCAACAATGAAATGGAACTCGTTCCTCTGGAAACAGAACTTCAAGAAAAAGATGAAAGACAAATATCAATTCGGCCAAACACCGATGTCTACATCAATATGCCTTGACAAGAGACACCTGCCGGTTCAACACAACCTGCCGAGCTACCAAAGATTGATCGAACTGCATCTGGCTGGTTCATCGATTTTGATACCTTCTCTCTTGATCCCAGTGAACCCGAGACAACGCCAGCTCCAGTTCCCCTTAAGCAACAAATGCGTGAATTTTACACTTTTCTAAAAAAGACTTACTTGGTATCACCTTGGCTCCAGCTCTGGATAATATCTGCAATATTGTTTTTTCTGTTCTGGGTTGGCCTGGTAACTGTTTTTTGCTTACTGATAAATGGAAAATATGTCCCAAAACGCTCTGTAGTATCTAATGTGAACTTGGTCCTGAAGCCTCATACATCATCTCATCGTGAACAAAGGGACTTGTTTTCCGTGAACATTACAGCCGTTCCAATTCCTGATGGTATTGTCTGGGACAAAGTTGATTATGATGTATTTGGCCCCACTGAACTTTTGAAGATTTCACATTTATTTAAAATTTCTCTAAATGATATCATTACCTCCAGTACATTTTCTGATGATTGGGATTTTGAAACTGTTAAGAATATATGGTCTGATTTTAAAAAATCTGCTGCATTTTCAAACAATGAAATGTTTGAAGACACATCTGACTTTGATTGTAGGTACTGTTACCATCATTATGGTCATCGCTTTTTACACAAATCCAGTATCCCACGGAATGTTTTTCCTTACCACCAATGGGAACATTGCCCGACATCACCTAAAGGTAGTTCGAAAATGTTTGCACAGAAATCTTCATATTTTTCAGGGTTTAACACTTCTGACTCTACCTCATTTTACTATAAGGTTGCACATACACCTGCACAGAAAAATATGCTGACTAACACCAAACAGATTTATTCTGCATCCTTTATTGCCCAACTGTCTGAACAGGGTTTTGACTTATGGAAGGACACTATAGACACGAAATCAGTCTGGGGTTCTAAAGAATGGCAAGTTCAGGGAACAGAAGTACTATTTAAAGCATGCCTCATTCCTCAACAGATGATATTTCTGAATGAAACTGTGCAACAGACTTCCTGTCTTAGACTAGCCAAGAATAAGGATTTGAACACACCACGGTTTTCCACACCTTCACACATCAATTTTATGTCAAGTGGAGGGGATACAATAGATGACTTCACACAGTACAATACATCAGACCCCAATTGGAAGGGATGGTTAGTTTGGCCCACAGACACAAACAGATGTCAATCAAGATTCAAGGGTAGCACTGAAGGGTTTAGTATCCATAGGCCAGACCCATGATATATACAAAGAGAACATCCGGGGGTAGTGACATCATACAGTGTTGCGAAGTTGTGCCTCGATTGGCTAAAAACCTCGACGCTGTCCCAGGTGAAACAGCACTTATCCTTACTCTCAGATGAGGTGGATCTAAGGTTTTTTTTACTAGGTACCCGAAAGCCACGTCAGAAACGTTTCTATTATGCGGTCTATAATGAAATCTGGAAAATCTCTCAACAAGAAGCTGCGGAGAGACTTCGTGAAATAGATAAGATTAACCTAGATAAGGCGTTAACAGTAGTTGACAACGGTCTGACTAAATTAACGTCCAGGATTTATTCACTGGGCAACATTCTATCTTCTGCTATAGATATACTAGAACAGGACTTGTCCATACTACAACACGGACAATCACAATTATGTTCTATTATGCTATTAAGCTGGACGCTGCAATCTTTGCGCGCTGGTTATGTGCCTTGGCGATTTATCAACTGTACGCCACTCTTTTCTGCATACAATCTAACTGAAAAGCAGACAACAATGGCACAAAGGGGAGCTAAATATACAATGCTGCGTTTTGAAAAACTGGACAAGTTACCTTTTACTGTGGCAGAGTCACTGTCCACGAAATGGTTAATCCATGCCCATATAACACTACCGGTCACAACTTTCCAGTTTCAGTATTGCCTAGAACAACACCAGGCAGGCAGATATGAAGCAATGGGTAGGGAATTCATCAAGGAATCTTGGGAATTACCATACAGATTTAGATGCAGGAATGGGGACACAGAAGTGTTTCTTGGCGGTACTAACTGCGAGAATTCCTTAAGTGGATCTCTCATATGCCAGGATATCATGCTTAATGGGGTCTGTAATGGTTCGGTTGCTAACTTATCCTGTCACTTGAAAGGTTCCCCAGCTGCCGTGATTAATCCGGTGTTCGAGTTACTTTCAAATGGGAGTTACTTGATGCTGAATGATCAAGGTTTTTGTGGAATGCTCCCGGGCATCGCATATCTTGTCTCTGTGAGCTCCAGGGTTACTTGCTGTATGCAAGTATTGTTTCCACCGACACACACAATCAGGGAGGCACCGTTATGGCCTTTGTTGAATGTTTCCTTTATACAGTTTGATACTCTGAGCAGAATGAAAGCCATGCTTTTACAGCATACCGTGTCCATAACCTCCGCCGAGAAACTTATGATCGCAAGGTTGCAAGGTCCTCGGCTGAGATACAAGCACTGATACGAACAAACTGCCCTTTCCATTTCACAGAAATGGTACAACGTATCTTTAACATGTCTGATATGATGGGTATTGTCTACCTATTTAAGACCATAGGTTCTGGACTGTTAAGCACCTTTCAGACAATCCTCTGAGTTGTTCCCAACTTTATACACTCCGTATTCGGAAGCATTTTTGGAGGGTTTCTGCTGATTCTGTTTTTAATTGCAGGCATCCTGATTGTCCATTTTCTGCTATGCAATGGATGTCCCAGTCACCAAGGAGATGGAACGCACGCTCTTGGAGCGCTGATACCGTGTTCGCATGGTAATCCATCTGGGCACACCTCGTCTTCGAGATCTGAGCGAGTCTTGGTTCTTGTCATTTAGACCAGTCTGGATAGACTGTATTCTGCCTGTCCTCCGATGCTTGTTCTGCGGACAAGAATGCGTGTTGGATTTCTGTCTAGCACTTCCAACAATTGCGCTACCGGAGGTTGATGCTTTACTGGACCCGATAAGGCCCATGTTCTGCAGTATCCTCAGCGTATTCCAATGTTGATGTCTGCATTCTTAGAGCCACCACGGGATGCTTCACCTCCTGTCGGGAAGGATACCGGCTCCTCAATAACTACTCAGGCCTTGGATGACGCTCAGGCATCCCCAGCACCGGCTGTGGTGAATACGGAGGAACATCTGTGCTCGAATGACCTGATCTGCGAGGTGTTGCAGGGACTGTCGTCTGCGATTGCAGGCAACAGTGATGTTGCGTCTCCCAGCCAGGATACATAAACATTTGGCACATCGTGTGCTGGGAAAATTAGGCCTTTTTCAAAAACAACTAAATTTGGAATTTTAAACAAGACACTTTGTCTAAACTGCATGGCTTTCAGTCTCTCATTGTTCGGACTATATATATATATACAAACTTATTTAGTACAGACTTCTATCGCATGCACTATTTTTCTTTTTTAGCATTTTTTAGAAATTTTACTTTTTAAGTATTATTTTTAATAGACTTGCGTACCATGTTTAGTAGTACGTAGAATTTTTAGTATGTCGTCCAGTCGGATGAGGAGTGGGTGTTATGTTCCATATAGTTACCCTAATATAGGCTCAGGTAGTCACCTAACCCTTCACCTATATTCTCCCTACCATTGCACTACATAACGGTTCTTAGTACTGACCTTTTACCTAGTTACAGTAATGTCCAAAGATGACATGGGGTTTTCTACGAAAGGCTTAAGCCTCATTCATTATGCATGAGGATTCTTGGAATCACAGCAGGACAGCAGGCCTACCATCTCCTGCATATAAACCAAGTATAAGGGTCATTCCTTCCGTCATCCCAGTCCGACATGACACAGCAAGGTATATCCCCAGGGGGTACCACTTTGGGTATATATACATCATCTCTTGCTGAGATAGTCAGAGGAGAAAAGGACTTCCATGCCGACACACTGACACGAGATGCTGAGGCTCCTGCACGCAGACACTCCAGCTCGCAGTGGTATGACATCCCTTGCGGGGCGTCCATCTCGAGACCAAGACGGGGTCCCACAGTCTCTCACTTCAGGTAATGGGGTTGACTTTATCCTAGAGGGATTCTTGGCTTTACACCCACATATATGCTAGGTACACTTAGGTACATCTAGTTAGGGACGCATCGTAGAAGTACGCATTTTACTACTGTCATGTATTTTATATACTTGCCTGTATTTATTGTTTTAGCACGATGGTAGACATCTACCATCCTTTTACTCTGTTAGTGCTTTTAATCATTTATATCTGTTACTGTCTAGTGGTTGTTTCAGCACACCTACTTTACACTAGAATGACGATGGTTCAATTAATGCTTATTGAAAAACTTCCCCACCGTTTATCTGTGTATCTCTCTGAGACGAAGTGAGTACGAGTGACTGAGCAAAAAGTAGTACACTGTTTCCACGATTCTGAGGAATCAGGGTTGTCATGTTCGATGGTTGCCAAGAACTATTCTCTCCTTGGTAAGAGGAGTTTCTAGTGGCACTGTGAGCTAGCTGGTATACAGGCTGACATATTCGGTAGGGGTGTCCAGAATCAGTCTGACTCCAATCCTACAGTATATGTTGTCTAAAGGCGCAGATCCGATATAGGTTTATAGGAACTACACAACACCCCTTCCTCCCTCCATCTTTCTCTCTGCTTCTCTCTCTCCATCTTTTCCCTCTCCTTATCTCTTCCTTGCCCTCTGTTACCATCCCTCCGCTACACTCTTCAGTCTTCCTCAGCACCACTCCTCCATTGGTGCTCGTTTCTGTTGTACTTTGTGAAAATCATTGTACCTATGCCTGCCAGTGCTCATGTTTTATGAATGGCAGTATGGTGTGTGACTCAGTGCAAACAGCATACAAAAATCAAACCTCTTAAGCTTTGTCAATACTTTAACAAATGGTCATTGTTAAAGACGGTTTGCAGGAAATGCTTTAACCACAAGAACGATTCAGGAACACAAAATGCAGCATGGTAATGGTCAAGTATTTCAAATTAGTGACCATCTCCAGCTGCTTGATTGTTTATTGACGGAAAGTGGTCTAATTTTCTACATTTGCTCACCCTAAGCGTTTTGCCTATAAAATGTGCTCTGCCTCCATGCCCGTCGGTGTGTGTTTCTGTGTGAGAGTAGAAGGTGGAGGAAGATAAATGGTCACTGAGGTGAAAAATAAAAAAATGAAAAGGAAATATTTTGTGCACAAACTACATATCCCTCTCTGTCTTACTGTCTATCTATTCTGTGCAGCTCTCACCCCTATCTATCAACCATGCCACATAATTCCACTACACAAATCCCCTCCACACCATACAATTCCACCCCACACAATTTCACAACTAACAATTCCAATCCAACCAACATAATTCCACTCCACACCACATACAACCACTCCACTCCAAACCAGACACATGGGTAAAAGAAACTGGGCCAGATGTACGACCAGTTTTTGCGTGCGCAAACGGGTTTGCGACCCGTTTGCGCACATAAAAACCTACATGGCCATGTACAAACACTATTTTGCAAGTCGCAAAAAATTGCGAGTCACAAAATAGTCTTTTGCGACTCACTATTAGGAAGGGGCGTTCCCTTCCTAATAGCGACTCTCTAGCCATGTATGAATGTTTCGCGACCGCAATTGCGGTCGCAAAACACTCGCAATTTACCGCCCTCTTCAAGACGGTGGTAAGGGAGTCGCAAATGGGAAGGGGTCCCAGGGGACCCCTTCCCCTTTGTGCCTGGCTCTAAAAAAAAATTTTAAGGGCAGGCAGTGGTCCCAGGGACCATTACCTGCCCTTAAAAAATGTAACGAAAAAGTTTCATTTTTTTTATTTTTTAAATGCTTCCCATTTTCCTTTAAGGAAAACGGGCTGCATTAAAAAAAAACTGCTTTATTGACAAGCAGTCCTAGACATGGAGGTCTGCTGAGCCCAGCAGGCCACCATCCCTGGGAGGGTCAGCCATTCCCAATGGGGTCTCAAATTGCGAGTGGCTCATTAATATTCATGAGCCTCGCATTTTGCGACCCTATTGGGAATCGCAATCAGTGTCTCTGACACTGTTGTACATTCCAAATTCCGACTCACAATTTGCGACTCGCAATTGAACGCACATTGCGAGTTGCAATTTAGAATGGTGGTATATCTGGCCCACTGTCATTTACAACGCCAAGAGCTCTAACTCTCGCTAGACCTATTGGCATATCCAATGCTTGTTTTTTATAGGATAGTCTTAGAAATATTTGTAGCACTTCATTATATCATAAATATATATTTTAGGGCTAGTACTTTAGATCATTGAAGTAAGTGAAAGAGAGAGAAAGAAAGAGAGCGGTGTGTGTGTGTGTTTGTCTGTCTGTCTGTTTGGAGGTATGTACCTGATACTGTACCTTACTGTCACGATCTCCCCGCGGCGCTGTATGCATGTGGGTAGGTAGGGCAAACTACACTAACCAGCATGCATCAAGGCAGGCAGCCGGTTCTTACCTTGGAGGCTGGGCCGCAATATAAGGCCTTCCTCTAGGGGAATCCGGTGCTTGTCACCTGACGTAGTCATTGCGTCCTGCTAAGTCGAAGACGGAGCCGTCTTGCAGCCGTTTCCTGCTTTGCCACGAGGAAGACACCGCGGAAGCCTTGGAGGCTCGCGCCAAAGCTCGAATCCTTCGGAGCAGCACGGAAGTTGCTTAACCTTGTTGCCCTTGATGCTCAGTGCACCAGCATGGATCAAACTATTACGGAGGCACCCGGAGTCTCACGATAACGCGGTAAGCCCTCAGGTCCACCGAGACTTTCTGTTTATGTAATAGCCTTTGCGAGGAGCTTGCCTTTGAATCGCTCACTCGCACAAGCAATTGAAGAAGCCGGTCCTGTTTGCTTTGGGAATATTTGTTTTTCACAGGCCAGAGTTCCCCACTGCTGTTCATGTACTTTGCACACAAGGGTGAGACGTATCACACCAACTTTATCTTGCTTACTTTTTTTATGAAATAGCACTTGCTCTCAAGGAGAGAGCCCTTCTGCGCTAATAGTGAACTTACTCCTTGATTGGGAATACCTCCACTAGGCTGCCAGCTACTCTAGAGCTTGCATGAAAGGGTTGAATATAAGTACACAGGCAAGCAACGGTGGGAGTGCATTCAGTGACCGACAGGGAGAGAGTGTGTGTGTGTGTGATTACGGTATTAATGTTTATTCTTTGTCTCACATACAGCGTGCTGTGATCAGTTGATGGGACTTCCCTAGTGAGAGCATATTCCTGAGATCCCCGGACCAGGAGATACGGTATGAAGAGTGCCATTGGGTTTCATTTCTTCATTCCTTGTTTTCCCCTTTCCCTTGCACACTGCGGTGCAGGGTGGAGTATTTCCATCCCCCTGTGGGGTAGTGCTAAGGGGATTTAAGATCTACGCATCGCCCCCGCTGGATTTGTCTCTGGTGGTTAGTGGAAAACCATTTTGGTAACCTAACACTTACAAGGGTCTAACATGTAAATGAAATAAAAAGGTACCCTTCTCTACCTTTCTTTTAAACCCCACCACTAACATTCAGAGAACATAGCAAAGAAAGCAGAAAACTCTGATGCCTTCTAGTAGGAAACTAACGTCTGACCTATCAGAACTGGCGGTATGGGAAGCCCTGACCAGCATCAGAGGAGGGAGGCCCTGCCATACAAGTTAGTGAGAACTAAAATATGTTTGCCAAGTGGAACTACAGAGTCCTGAGCTTTTAGGTTTCGCCTGAGACAGTGCATGCACTTTCGAAATCTTTTGTTAACTTAAACTTAAAGGGGGCTTAGAGCCTGCCCATTCCTTACCATTGGCTAGCTTCATTGTCACTCTCATTTCCTTGATTCTTATTGGTCAGCGCTTGTTGGTTCCTGTTTCTTCTTTGTATGTTTGTCCTTCGATGGAGCATGGACTAAGTACTGATTAAGAGCTTTATAGTGTCCTTGCACTACTCACTTGTGTTTCAGGTACTTTTTTTCTATGTCAAATACAGTTATTGGTAAAAATACAGAAGACACAGTGTGTCAACTTTTGTATAATTTTTTCTATGCCCCCTCAAAATTGAGCATACACAGACTTAACTGATGGTGCAGTCTCTGGGGCCCAGGAGGACAGTATTATACTGAACAGCACATTATTATAAAACAGTATATAGTCACCAGTAAAAGCCAGCGTGTTGGAGCACCCAGTCTCCCAGCCCCTCGCCCTCTCCCAGCCAGCCACCTCTCCCCATTGAAGAGAGCTCAATCCTGCCTCTCGGATTTGTTCATTTAATTGCCTTAAACAGCAACTTTCCTTTGCGTCTTGCCATTTGGGATCTGATGGACTGAGTGTTAACAGGGGTAAATTCTTTAATTTCAACAGAGCTAAAAGTGTGTTGTTTACATTTTTGGGTGGGTGGCGACCACAAACATTAACAAAAAATTTCTTTAAAATGTATGTCAATTTCACCTGCTCTTCAAAGAATATTTGCGTTTTCTTTAGCAGAACGAGGTTCAACAAGGGTTTGTTTTAATTAGAATTACGTTAAGGCTGTGCAATTATTACAAATAACAATTATCTGTGTCAGCAAATCTCTCTTTTTTTGCCTGTGGGCAATTTCTTCTCTAATATTGGTTGGCATTGGCCTGTTTTTTTTTCCAAGGGGTGAGCGGTTCTTTTTCTACAGGGTGATGGAGGGCAGCCTCAATAATTTAAGAAGGCTACAGAGCACGTGCTTATGAAAAAAAATCTCACCCCCCACCGATCCTCATCCCCATACCCTCCTATATACCTGAGTGACAGCCGTCTTCCCAGACCTAAATTGACACAATCTCCCAAAGACATTTCAGAACTATCCTTTATCCTAGATAGTTACACAGTTTCAAGTTCCAACCCCCACCCCCACGATCTCCACCATTATCTCAGACTGCAGTCAAACTAACAAACACCATCCCGTTGTACGTTCACCCCCTCTTAACTTGATACAAATCCCAACCTCCCTCCCTCAACAGCCCAGCCAGAAAGTCAACAGCTTCTCCCTGAACTGCATGCTATACAGTTGTTGGTCTGCAGTCTGCAGTCAAATGCTGTCTAGAGATATCGGCCTTAATCCTGGACCATAATCTTGATATGCTGATCCTCACTGAAACGTGGCTCAACGACTCATCTAACCACGCTCTAGACCTTCTACTTCCTCCCAATTACTCCATCTTGCGTGGAGACCCGGAAGATAAACTAGGTGGAGGTCTTGCACTCCTTCACAGAAAGTCACTGAGATGCAGGATCCTCCAAATAACTCAGTTTGAGTCTTTCAAATGCATGTCGGGGGAAATGCCCACATCCACTATCTCCAACATCAGACTGAATGTGATTTACCATCCACTGGGTCATAACAATTCCTTCATCGAGGAATGTATGGATCTCTTCACCTCTCAACTGATCAGCTCAGACAACACGATATTCCTTGGAGACTTCCACATGCACTGCGGAATCGAGGGTATCAGCCTTTCTTAAAGACAATGATCTCCAACAACACTGCCTTAACCCCACACACCACAAAGGTGCCATCCTTGACCTGATAGTCTCCAATTCCCCCAATCTACAATCATACGACTTCATTCCAGTCGAATGGTCTGACCACATGCAGATCCCATTCTCCCTCTCTGGCTCTTATACCAAATTTCCGGCCAACCCAAAAAAGAGAAAAAATGGTTCATGGACACATTTAACCTTGACACATGGCCTATCGTGGCCCTTCCTACTTGATTACACCCCACCCTGATATTAATGAGGCCACTGACAAATACAACTCCTACATGATAAATTTGCACCCCAGAAGTGCAAATTATCTAGACCAAAACCCCCCAATCCTTGGTTCTCAAAAGAACTTTATGAACAAAGAAAGCTTATCAGAAAGTGTGAAAAAGAATGGAGATTAGCACCCTTTCACCTGAGTATAAATAAGCTTCGTATTGCATGAAAAAAATACAAAGATCGAATCCTTAGAGCCAAATCTTCTAACTTCAGAGCACTCGTGAATTCTGCAAAGAACAGACCAAAGCGCCTGTTCGAGGTTCTCGCACAAACTACAAACCCCTCCACCACTTCCGCTCTTGAGCCGTCAGTGGCTCGCTGCAACAACTTTGTGGATTTCTTTGATAGAAAAGTCAGAGACATCCATATCTCGCGATACCCCAGTGAAACTCCAGAAACTGAGACCCTACCTTGCAAGGGGCTTCATTTGTGGTCCTCTCCCCTATTTCCAAACGAGACCTAAAGCGAACAACCTCCAAAGTGAAACACTCGAACCATCTTCAGGATGCCATTCCAGCAAATCTCTTGCCATGCACCTCCTCCTCCATGGACCAACGTGGTCAACTCCTCTCTTCAATGGGGCCAATTTCCAGAGTTACTAAAAGTGGGTCAAGTCTCTCCTCTCTTGAAAAAACAATCTCTCGACCCAGAGAACATGAACAACTACCGCCCAGTCTCCATTTTTAGGCAAAGTCATGGAAAGTTGCATTGCTTCACAGGTCACTTCACACATTCGAACAAACAACCTCCTAGACTCTTTCCAATTAGGTTTCCGCCAGGGCCAGAGTACAGAAGCTGCGATCGTACAAATAGTTGGTGACTCCCTTAGAATCCTTGACTCTGGGAACTCCTGCCTGCTGGTCCTTCTGGACTTGTCCACTGCATTCGATACTGTACACCATCTGGACCTCATTCACACTCTTGAACAACGCATGGGCTGTGGAAGCACAGTCCTCAAGTTATATCTCCTTTTACCTAACCAAACTCTTCCCAAATTGTGAAAATGGGCAGCTCTTTCTCGAGATCAGTCAATGTTCATCAAGGGGTCCCTCAAGGCTCGAACCTCTCCCCAATCCTCTTTAACCTGTAACTAGCACCACTTTGTGTGATTCTCAGAAACGCTGGGATTCTCTTCCACCTCTACGCTGACAACACTCAACACTGACAAACCTTGCCCTCCTTTCAATCACACTCCTAAAGATTCAAAACTGGATCTCTAGCCATCATCTAAAGCTCAACCCAACTAAAACAGAATTTCTTTTGATCTCACCCCCGAAAGGAAAACCCCCAGTACAGGAATGGATGGTTGCCCTGCCATGGTCCAGAGTGCTAGATCCCTTAGTATCGTCCTTGACAATCATCTAAACCTTCACAGCCACATCAAAGCCATGGCCAAAAGCGCATGACACCAATTCAGGCAGCTGTGGGGCGTCAGACAATTGATCCCAGAACAAGACCTCAAAACAGTGGTGCAGTCTCTTGTCCTCTCCAGACTAGATTGCGGAATTACCCTTCTCTCAGGCATTCCCAAAGTTCATCTAGGCCCACTAATAGCATCACTACATGCAGCAGCGCACTTTGTGTTAGGTCTCAAGAAATGTGACCACATTTCCTCGGCCCTGCTAACTCTCCAATGGCTTCCCATTGAAGCTCGGGCCCATTACAAAACCCCCTGCATTACCGAGAGAGCGCTGCACTCCTCTTCACCCTCCTATCTAAGTGAGAAATTGAAACTCTCTGGAGCAAATAGGGGTTCCAGAAATGCCAAATCCCTGCTTCTAGAACCCCCTCACCTTCAGTCAAGAACGCTACATGAGCCAGTCCTTCTCTGGTAGCGCCATACGAATCTGGAACTCCTTACCTCCCTCCCTTCGCCTAACAACCTGCATAGCCACCCTCAAAAAGGACCTCAAGCTCTGCCTGTTTGACAGACACCTGGGTTAATCACCCTCAACCATACCCAAGTACTCCATCCAGGAGACGAACTACCTTCACTGTGTGTCCCCCACCATACTAGTCGATCCTTGAATCATGTACGTCCCTTGTCCAACGGCTGCATTTGCCATGGCCGCAGCTACTGATGCAAATGTCTGAAGGTAATCATTGTAACTGTAACTTGCTGTACCCTTGTATAATGCTACTGTTGAAAAACGCTCTGATGCCTTCGGGCCATGTCCACGCTATATAAATTTGCAAAAATAAATAAATAAAAATCATTGACAGATCGCTCCAGGTCAGTGAGGCATCATTTTCTCTGTCGCTGGCTTTCCTTTAAGGAGCCTCTATCCGCTGGTGTAATGATCCACTTGTTTAGTTCAAGCAAACATAAGTAACAACACTACAACTTCCGGAATGTAATGCAGTTTGTAAATACCTCCATTGACTGGCGTTGTGGCTTCCTGCTGGCCACCCTATAGTACAGTTTTTTTAATATGAATTATATTTTTGAATTTTGGAGGGTGGCGTGGTGCTATTTAGGCATTATTCTTTCTGTGCCCGAATAAGCTCCATTGTTTCCTACTATTTCCAGATTGTGAAAATGACTTTCATTCACTCCTATTTTTTTCCCCTCAACCACGCTTAGCGTCCTGGGATTTGTAGAGCCTCTGTTAGATTGGAAACGAACTACAAACCTCTACACACTTTTTGCTGTTGGCTGAAAACCCAAGACTGGTTGAAAGATATCCTCATGACCTGGGGCTAGCTGAGACTTATGCAGTTTGATGGCAGTTTTTGTTTTTCCCCGGGACTCGGCACCCTTTCATAACTGCCTAGGGTCACATAGGACACTTTTAGGCAGCACTTTGTATGCTTGAGTTTTTGCGGTCACACCACAAGTCCCAGAATGCAACGCTCTGGGGTTTGAAACAATGGGGCAGGCTGTGTGTGTCACAGATGACATACTGGCCGCATGGTCCAAGTGCTACTTAAGAACCTTAGCACTCTCCAATAATTACAGTAAAACAATTATCAAACAACTTCTGTGCGTTTACATTCAAGCTGTGGGTAGTTTTTGAAAGACAGAAGCTACTTGGAGAATTCGACCTCATCATCTCTAACTAGACATTAGCCACTCCTTTTTTACCCGGGGAAAACCTGCTGTGGGACTTTCAGCCCAAAATGGAACATTTGATGCTGCAGATTTCTAGAATAACTGCCATGATAAAAGTTTTTCTCAAAGGAAGCCTAGAACGGCCACTTTCCTGACGCCTTCCTTTTGGGAAATCGGCAATATGACTGGCTTTAGGGAATGGTGGCGGGGGAGGTAGGGGGCGCGTTTATAAATAAAAAGAAGAAGACTTACCTTGTCGTTGCAGGCAGCCTCTTCTCCGTCCTTTCTGTTCTGGCTCCCGGCAGCTCCCAGGTTCCTCATAGCCAATCACGACGCTGCGGTCACCATGACAGAAGCATCGTGATTGGTCTGAGCGTCGTGGTTCGGCACTCAGATGGGACCTGGGAGGCAGTGCATGTATAGGCATATAATACTGCCAGTGGAGAACATGCAAAGTGCGCATGACGGTTTTGGCGGCCTGACACGGCCGGCCAAACCATCATGCGCACGTAAGGTGCAGCAGGCAGCCACTCTTCCTTCCTCAGTCCTTCTACCTGTGACGAGCCCAGCCATGCCCCAACCTGGCTCACTCCTTCCAGAAGATGAAAATGATAATAACGCAGGGGTGGCTCCTCTGCTAAAGCAGAGGAGCATCGCCCCACTAGGTGTAAAAAAAACAAAAGCATAATAACGCAATGTTAATAAGGTTACATTATTATCATTTTCCTCTTCTGGAAGGAGTGAGTCAGGTTGGGGCAGGGCTATGCTCGTCACAGTGAGAGGGACTGAGAAGGGGGGGTCTCTAAATGGGGTGTGTCCAAAGAGGCGTTAACAAGAGTGATTTATATGTGGAGCATGGCTTATGTAAAAAAGGACAGAGTCTACATCAAATGAGTCTACAAGGCTCACAAATTCATGAAGTCAATCAAGAAACGATAATCAATCAACAAACATTAATGCAATTAGCAAGCAACCACATATTTATTTATCGTAAATTGGGCCTTGCTCCCAGCTCACAGGCCCATGGTTTGAAGCCACTTTTGCATCAGGATCATTTCCTTCCAATCACTGCACCGTCAGACTTCTGTTAAGCAACATTAAATCCAATAATGGCCGGCACAGATCGGGAGTGGCAGGGCGGGGGGGTAAGGAGGTGTAAAAAAAGAAGAAAAAAAACGTACCTTATTGCTGCGTCTCTCCTCCATCTCTACTCCGCATCGGGCCGCAACAGGAAGCACCAAGGCTCCCCTAAGCCAATCTCAACGCTGCAAATCAACGTTGTGATTGGTCTGATCACCGTGGTTCAGCGCTCAGATCTGGACTGGAAGTCTGGGCATGTTCTCCACCCAGGCTGTAATGCAGCCTGGGTGGAGAACATGCAAAGTGTGCATGACTGTTTGGCCGGCCCGTGATGGCCGGCTAAACATTCATGCGCACTTACATAGTGCCCACCACTCCTCCTGCTGCTCTGTGAGTAGAGCATCCCCACCCTACCCCGCCCCGCCCCGCAAAGCTGCTGCAGCAGGTAAAAATAAAATTATAATAACATTGCGTTATTATCATTTTGTTTTTCTTTAGTTTCCACTGCTGAAAAGCAGTGGGGCGATGCTCCTCCGCCTTAGCGGAGGAGCCACCACTGAAATTTAAATCAAGCTTCCCTCAAATCCAATTAAAGCGCTATATAAATGAAAGTCCAATACAATACACTTTTGGAACTGTTGTTTGGATAAACCTGGAAAGAATTTCAGCAGAGCTGAAATGCTCCCCAAAAAGCAGCATCAGGGCTAAAATAATATATGGCCACAGGTCAGAGGAGAAAAGTGTTTTTTCCCCTTTCAGACAAAAGGCAGATTTACATTTTGCTTTTTCCACTCGATCCCAGTGCTGCTGCATGTTAGAAGAAATCATGCAAACAATAAAAAGCAGACCCAACTACAGTTACAGCATTTACCAGTGTAGTGTCCATGCGACGGCGCAACTGCAAGAGCAGACGTGGTTCAGTGTGAAATGCTAAGTCCCAAGAGGTGTGTCGCTTGGGAGAGTCTTGCTGTGTGAAGAAGATCCCTGGCTCCAAAATTAACAGAAAAGAAACCTTGATAGGCCTAGGATAGCCTCCATGCTTTCCGCCCGCGTCCTGGCTCATGCTGGGATGATAATGGCGGGAATTGCTGTGATGAGCCAGTTTGCCGCCTCCCTGCCTGTCAATCAAAGGTTTTGTTTTTCCGATCTGGTGCTGGTTTTTTTTTTCAGCATAGTAATTAAGAGGACAAATATAGAGCTCAAACGGGACGCGTCTCAATCTCCATTTTTAATAACTGCTGGTGCTCAGACCTGGCAGGACCCGGCCAACTTAAAGCCCTGAGCTTCCCTCTGTGATGTATCTTTCTTTTTTACTATTCTCATATTTTTGACCTCCTCTTTTTTTGTTTCTTCCACCCCTTCCTTTGCTACCACTTCAAGTCTTAGAAAGCTGTGGTGATGGATGTGCTATAATAGAGGCGGCGCATGTGCTGTCGCACGGCTTGCCAGATCTTTTGTCAACTTAAACTTAAATGGGGCTTAGAGCCCGTCCATCTATGCATGTACAGGTTAGAAACTCGAGATTTGGACAGTGGACCACAAAACAACATGTGCAGCACCTGAACCGTAAGTTACCACTACTATTTCAATGCAAAACAATCCTGTGTGCAGAAATCCAAATGTGCCCCCTGTCCAGAAGCACCACCCCTCACAAGGTGATTAGATACAAAGAAACTAGATTGGAACTGCACCACTGCTAGTCAAACAAGTCCATAAGCAATTGTCCATGGATATTGTAGAATCACAATTCAATGAAGGAAATGGCTGCAACTGCAAGATATATAACGTTTTCTTCTTTATTCAGTTCATAAAACAAACCATCAGCCAACGCGTTTTGTCCTTTTAAACATAGGACTTCTTCAGGGCTGTAAGTTAAAAACATATATAAAAGAGAAACATTTACAAAAAACACTCGACATGACCAACAACACTTATATATACACAACAATTATATTACATAAACATCATATTAAAAACGATGATACAATGTCGTGTATCGATCCTAATACATAAAAGAAATCCTCTCGACGCCATACCCAAGGTGACACACATGAAAAACTACATAGACAATTCCTATACAATAATAAACCATGTTGACATACATATGTACAGACAAATTGAGCGAATAAGAAAGGGGAGAAGCAGATAAAAAGAACAAAGTCTGAGATCGGAAAGTCAACTGAAAATATATATAATGAGAAATAAGATGACAGAGAAGAAAGTATAGGATGAAGCGCCCACAGGCTTCACATGCCCGTAGAGATGCCCCTACAACAGGGAATGTTAAGTTTACCCCCAAGAACAGGCGAATGACTAACGTCTGTGGACCCAAAGGTGGTCACAGGGCTTAGTGCAACTTACTTAATTATTTTAGAATTTTTACTTTGGGCTATATTCTGTCATTGTCAAACTTGCAAATTTTCGCCTGTTCAAAGCATTTGGTTCTCTCAAATTAAATGTAGTATGTGTTGAGTACATGCATAGTGGACAAGATTTATTTTTTCAATGTAGCCTTTGTCATAAAAAAAAGGTTAGCTGGAGAGAGAAGTCAAACCAGGGAGTCAGTTACTGAGCCTTTTGCTGTGCCACATATGGGCAAAGTGTTCTTATGACTCATCCTAATTTTCTTCCAAAGATCAGTTCTCCATTAACTCTTAACAGACCATATCCTAGAATGAGCAGTCTCCATTCGTAATGTAATAATGGCTTGTCGATATTCCATGGATAGGCCAGAAGGTTTTGCATCCCTGTAGTAGGCTTTGCTTCTTAATTTCCCAGAGAAAAGCTGCTTACATTGTAACAGGGTCAGACATGAAGACAAACAGTTTGACATTTTGCTAGAAGAATTGCTGAGATTATTTTACAACTGGGGAGACAGCTAGAAGTCAATTAAAATGCAATTCCTTACGTCTTGCAAGCTTGATTGCATGGATGCAAGTGACAGAACCTATGGTCACCTTGTGCAAAGCAGAAAAGCACACCTCTCACTACATTTGGAGTGTATTCAAAGAATGGTGAATATAAGAATAATACTATGCTGGAGAAGAGGAATCTATTCATTTCACCTCTATAAAAAGGAAATACCACACTGAAAGTTCAATCACAGGCTAATGACACATCACAAAAAATGTAAACGAAAACACTTAGGGGCAAGTTTACTATGTTTATAAAGCAAAAAAGTTGCTGCGCTGGGTTGCGTGTAAGGAAGAGAGCTGGACAGCACCAGATCTACAAAGGTGGCGCTACTGCTCTCTTCCAAAGTGTTGACACACATTCAGGCTGCCGTGTACACACCTTGGTGCAAAGGTGTATCTGTGAGTTTAGCATGTGTTTTGACCTGAAAGGTCAAGAAAGGTCTGAAAGGGTTAATGATGTGGCTTAATGGCCAGAGCTGGCACCTTTGGAGCTGGGGTATGCAGGTTTGAGTGTCGGTGTCAGCTCAACGTCCTGTGTTTTTGGGAAAATCACTTAATCTCCCCGCCCGTAGAGACCCTCACGAGTGATTAGCAGCGCTATACAAATCCAAGTATTATTATTATTATTATTACCCTTCTAGTACAAAATACTAGGCTTAGACTAACTTTAAAACTTTTCTCACTTTGTATGTATACTGTATACTGCAACACACATGCAACTTGGGAAAAGTTTAGAGAAAATAAAATGTTTCTCTTACTTTGCACCAAAATCGGATTGAATCGCAAATTTAAATAAGAGAGAGGTTTGTTTTGTCCTGGAGGTGGTCCTCAACAACAGTGTTGTGCACCATACTCCTCTCAGGAGAACCTTCTGGAGACCATCTGTGCCCTGAAGGGTCAGAAAAGGGGTAGTTCTGTACATAGCACTGCACTGCAACACTTGCTGCAGTCCTATTTTTGGCTGTGTTGCTTTAGGTTATGATTTGTTACTATGTTAAGACGCATCATGTGACGTTTCAATGTTTATACCTCATACTACGTAATGGCAATGTTGTGCAGATTTCATCATACTCAACACAAATGTGCGAGTCAGGGTTTAAGGCTGGTGATTAAGTGTAGCAAAGACATGATGACGCCTTTTTTTATAGTTAATTATTTATATTGAAACATAAGCTACAACAAGGTGCATCTTACAGCAATATTTTTGTAGCAAAATGTAGGTACTATCAAATGAGCACCCTATCAGCGATCCTATTAAGATAAGAGAGGTTTAGCAATAAAAACAAGTAAAACAAAATGGAAAAAGAAACAGAAAGGAAGGAGGGAGAGAAAAAAAGTTACATAAATCCTATGACAGTGAGTATAGATATCATAATAATAAAGATAATAGCCAACAATTCATAATATTTGCTGGAAATATAGCCTAAACAGTGTAAAACATCTACATTTGATATATCAAAAAACATACCTGTGATATTCAAATAATATTTTAAACACACTGAAATGTCTGTATGAAATACTTACTAACAGGGGACCACAGTTTGTCTCTTTTAATTGCTATTGAAGTTAAATAAAGGTGATATGTGTCTAATCTATGGTTAGTTGGATAGCTGAAACCGAGAGGGAGGTGAGTGCAGCGTGCACACGACTAAGTTCTGTTGAATGACGTGGGGGAAACAGGATATTCTGCAGGAATGAGGGATACTATTTATGTGTCTAGTTGATTGCGTGAAGAGTGTAAGTGGGCAGGGTGATGGTGTTATATGGGGTTATATGGCCCTATGACACATTGTCGACTTTGCTAAGTTAGCATGAGTTTTGCTTGCCCTATGCTGCTGCTTTTGCGCACGCCTCTGCTAAGCGTTTGTTTTCGCGACACTTTGCCTCTGCCCTGTACATGATAACAGATTGTTTTTCACGTTCTCAGCCTTCCCTTCAATTCTGTCTGAACATAATGTGCAAGGTCGGTCAACAATGTCTCTTGTTATTCTGTTCTGGTCAGTCCCTATTACCTAGACAAAACATGTAACCAATAGCTGCAATGCGGAAGAATCGTGCTTTGATATAACGTTGTTGCATGTTTTTGAAACACACTCGAAGAAAGCCGTTCCATGGAGCTGAGCGCTGCTGTTCCTATGATGTAAACCCTTGGGTTTAGGCTTTAAGGTAGGGGTCTGCTAATAACACCTAGAGATCTTCTGTTATATAAAATAAATTCTTACTGCCTTGGGGAGGGTGATTAGGCCCAGTTATTTAGCCCTTTTCACAGTCTTTATAAAATGACGACTCCTTTTATATTCTATGGTATTGTAACAATGCTAATGATTCTTACTTTATGCATTTTGCTGCTAGTTGTGGTTCGCATACTGTATCATGGATCACTATAATCAAAATAAACATTTTGAACTTATTTAGTGACTTTGATTATTTTTATTGTGAACAAGTACGTGAGAGCGAAAGAGTTTCTTGTTCCCGCGACTGTGAGGTGAGTCGGGAGTGCTCGTGTTCTGGGTTGTCTAAACATTCGTAGCTTCTTGATATTTGTAGGAGACCGAATGAGACACTATTGCTAGTCGATTGGGATTTTGGGTACTAAGGTGATAGGAGGTACACCCCTATTTACTGAGGTCCTATTTTCTTGTGCATAGTTCTGTGTATGAGCAGAATCCCCGCAACATGGCGCCGCCAACGCTTGGTCTGGTTCTTATCTGCGAGACGCTTGAGTAGTGCTTGTGCTGGTCCACAATCCCCTCACTTCTGTTTCCGGAGACAGCTGTGACGGAGTAACCTCCTATATTGACATTTTTATAGGTTTATTCAAGCTTGAAGTTTTAAAAGGTATTTCTTTTCTTATAACCCGAGTTTGCGCTGCCTCAATTTAAGTTGTTCTACTTTCTACTCTATTATGGTTGCAGTTGATATTCCAGCTCATAGCAGAGCCGCGCTGAGGGCGCACTTGACTCATTATGCGGTTCCTGATGCTGGGGCCGCACTTATTTTTGTGATGGAAGCCGATCCGGCTCACCAGTTTGAAGTTTTTTACTCTTGGGTCACATTTCCGGCGGTGGATGGCACTGATGATTTGTTTCACACGTATGCTGTCACCGCCGTTCCTCAGCAATATCAGCCTTATAGAGTGCTTGAGATTCCGCTTACAGCGGGCAACACCGTATTTGGTTTAATGGCGCCCTTCCTCACCCATTAACGGTAGTCCGTTTGGGCCCTTTATCTATAGATGGGGCCACAAGGCCCGTTTTGGCTGGGTTTACCCCACACCCACGTGCTTTTACAACTGCTACTTTGGCGGAGCTCCGCGTCTTACATACATCATTGGTACGCGTGTATAGTGCTGTAATACAGTACGTAACACGCACCGTCCAGGTGGGACCACCTGGCGCTGCGGTGCAACCTGCGGGACCTGGTGGCGTAACCATCAGTCCCGTTATTGTTAATTCTGTCATGGGCAAGCGCCCACAGAATAAGGATGAATTTCCTTATTGGCTTGCCGAGAAATTTGGACAGATAGAAGCTGTCTTTCCTAATACCACTCCTGTGGATAAGCACAGGATCTTAACTATTAGTTTGCCTAAAGACTTGATTCCCGAATTGGCTGACTGTAACACCTGGGGCAGGGTGTTTGCAGCAGTATATTCTATGTGTTTCGGCACCCCCTCCATGACCGTACTCCCCTCTGCGATTAAGCGCGTTCAAGATGAACACGGTGTTGAGCTGGGGATGAGACTGGTGGGAGTGTTCGACGTGGTCGCTGATATGATCCTTGCGAATGTCAAGGGTGATGCCGTTAGCTTTCAAGTAGCAAACCGCTTAGAGGCGGTCGCGGAGCCCGACAGGCCACGAGAATTACCAAAGATTATTGCAAAGGCTTACAAAACCATAGGCCGCAATAGTCTGGGAAATAAGCCTACGACTCAAACACAAACGCAGTCTCAAGTACAACAGAAAGCCCAGCCTGACAAGTATGGGCGCCCTTTCCTTCCTAAAAAGAATTGGCAAAGAAATAAGAAACAGGGTTCCCAACAAAAGAAGCAGGATTCGGATGCCAGTTCACCAACCCCTGAAGCTTCTGAGCGTACTTATGACTTGCGCGATCGCGCTAAAATTAAGTCTCCTGAAAGATTTCAGGTTCCTGATCAGCGTTCTCCTCGTTCTTTGCAGGAAACATCAGGCTCACAAGCCGGTGGAGTAGATCACCAGGATCGGGGTAGAAGTCAACCTGCGTCACATCTTCGTGAACAGCCTCAACAGTTTGAAGTCAAGGACAAGCAGGGTGATTCCGCACGAACCCGTCCTCCTTTTCAAAAGAAAAAGGTTGCCGCTTTAACAGCAAGATATGCCACAGACGGTGAGGACGCGACTCCTGGATCGGACTTGGGCAGTGACTCTGCTCGACAGTGCGGCGGAAGTTACCATAGTCAGGGAGGCTCTACGTCCCCGTCTGGATGTGACAGCAACTGACACATTTGTGACTATTGAGACTGCAGATACCCGGGTTGCCCCCCCGGATAGACTATGTGAAGTCCTTTTCCAAATTGAGGGTGATATACTGCATCCCATTAAGGTTGTGTTCTGGGAGAATCTAACCGCTACGTATGACATTTTATTGGCGGAGAAAGATTGGCCTCCACCCTTTGTGTTAGCCTCTTCTAGAGGGGAAGATGTGATACTTCCGAGCTTTTCATGTTGTGTCCCTGAGGAACAAGCGCAGGCTTTCGCGGAGGAATGGACTTTGGCCTTAGCCCCAGCGGTATATCGCAATCAGGTGGGTTGGGACGTTGATTCGCCAGCTCATGAAATACCATTGCGTTCCGTGCCACAACCTCAACCTCAATATCCCATCAAACGAGAAGCGAAGGCTTCGGTTTGTGACATTCTAAGACAATTGGAGTATCAGGGGGTCATTGAGTCATGTGTATCACCTATGAATAATCCTATTTTTACTGTCCCTAAACCTGATGGTTCTTTTCGGATTGTATTGGATTATAGAAATTTGAACAGCCATTGCCGCACCTTTGTGGTACAAAACACACACAGTTCAGGGCTGGTGAATAATATTGTTCGTAAAAAATACAAAACGACACTTGACATTTCCAATGGTTTCTACAGTCACAATCTAGACCGTGCGAGTGGTGACCTGACAGCATACAGTGCCGTCGGAAATCAGAAAAAATTCACAAGATTGCCAATGGGCTACAAGAATAGCCCAGGAGCTTTTGCGGCACGCATAGTGTCTTTGTTGCATGACATTGACCCTGAGGCCTTGTCGTATGTTGATGACATCTATTTGACTGACGACGACCTCGCCCCGCATCTTGACCGAGTCGACCACATAATATTGTCTTTTGCCGACTAAGGTTACAAATTTAATTTTGCAAAGTCACACATTGCCCATCTGGCAGTGCTCTTTTTGGGCTACGAGCTCAATAATGAGGGGAAAGGTCTAGCACCTCACTTCCTTGAGAAATGTGCACATTTGCAACCACCTTCTTCTTTGAAAAAGTTACAATCCTTTCTGGGTTTTTTAAACTTCGGGAGGACTTACATTCCCGATTATGCCCAGCGTATCAAACCGCTTTATACGTTGATACAACCTAAGTTCTCTTCTGCCAGCTGGCTTCCGGAACATACTTCCGTTCTGCAGTCTTTGCAGGCGGATTTGCTTGCGACTAACTTCTTAATGACTCGTGATAACACCACCAACCTGGTAATACGTATCGTTTCTGGGGCAGTGGGTTTCATGTACTTAACATTCAATGAAGGTGACACAATACCTATTGCATACAAATCACACTTGTACACTGCGACAGAAATGCGTTTTTCCTCTGTAGAAAAAATCTTGACGGCAGTGCAGATGGCGATTCTAAAGGAACGCTCACTGGCGCAGGGCAAACGCATTCTTATGGTCACTCCCTTCCCTGCTTTGGAAGCGGTGACTAAAGCTAGTGTGCCTAACTCTAAGGCATTACACCCACGTTGGATTCAGTGGGCTACTTCTTTGACGTCTTCGGATGTCACATTTGTCTTTGATCCTTCTCTTCAGACTCAGGAGTTTTTGCAGTATGAATTTGTTCATCCTCCTCCTTTGTCCCTTCTTCCTCTGTCTGCATACAGCTGCATCATTTATACCGATGGCTCGGCGCAACCGGCCACGGGTTCCAAACATGCTTATTCAGCGGCTTGTGCTATTGTAGCTGGCTCCATTGAAGATGGAGAGTTTAAGTCTTCCATTGTGCACACACAGGCACTAGGAGACTGCACAGCGCAATTGGCCGAGCTGTGTGCTCTTGTTCTAGCTTTAGAGTTTGCAGATCCTCTTGTGAATACTCTTATTGTGTGCGATTCTTACTATTGTGTCCAGTCGTTCAATGACAACTTATTCTTTTGGTCTCAAAATGATTACCGCGATTCTAAAGGCAGTGCAATTAAGCATAAAACGCTGTGGGTTCGAGTCGCAGATCTTAAACAACATCTGCCTCTCACACATGTTATTCACACTCTTGGCCACCATTGTATCGGAACACACGCTCTTGGTAATTCTATGGCTGATGAAGCGGCCAAGTCTGCATTAGCCACGTGTTCCGTAGCAGCAGTTACAAGATCTATGACTAAGGTTGATAATGAAATTCTGGCAGCGGTCGCTGCAACTAGGGAGGGAGGTAATTATCCTGCGGGTTTCCCTTCTAAGTACTCTTATCATGTAGCTCCCGAACAGGTTCCTTATGCTACCATTCCTTCAGTTGGGGATCGGCTGATTCCCAACTCTGACCGCAGACAAGCTTTGATCAAGGCCGCACACGAAGGCATTGCTTTGGCACATGCTGGTGTGTCGGCAACAGTCACTATTCTTCAGCAACGTTACTGGTGGCGTGGTTTATATAAACAGACTCGTGACTATGTTCTTTGCTGTGATGTTTGTCAACAAATCAAGTCTTCTACAGTCCGACGCCCGCCACAAACACAGCTATTTATTTCTAATAGACCTCGAAATGTCATCAGGGATTTGCGTGTCTTTATCGGGATGTTTGCCTGTGGTACCTTCCATTCTGACCAAGGTCCAGCGTTTGCCTCTAAGGCTTACAAGGATGCAATGAAGTCGTTGGGGGTACAGGTGCAGTTTTCGTCTCCATACATGCCTGAGGGCAATTCAGTTGTGGAGCGAATGAACCGTGACTTAAAGCAATCCTTGACAGCTAGAGTCTTAGGTACTGGCAGGGACTGGCTGTCCCATTTGTATGGGGTCCAACGTGCATTAAATAATCTCCCTAGAAGATCTCTGGGTGGGCGGACCCCTTACGAAATGCTTTTTGGCTTTCACATGTTTGTTCCTGACCTTGATGGTCTGGACATTGTGGCGGCTGCCTCTAAGTTTGACGTAGATAATCATTCTGCTATGTTACAGGATCTACAAAAGTCCCGTGATACCCTGGCAACTGAGCACTTACCATCTTCGCCTGCTGATGCACAACTGATTCCTGTTACCTGCTGGCTTCCTAAAGTTGGAGATCTAGTGCGGGCGAAGATTGAAAACAAAAAAGAATTTGGTCCCTCTTATCGTGCTCCGGTGTCTGCACTTGGACTGAAGGGTACTCGTACTGTCATTCTACCACCATTGCCAGGTCGCAAAGACAACAGATACATCTCAGTGGACAATGTCAAGTTACACCGTGTGGCCGATTCTGAATAGTGTGACACCTGCAGTTTCGTGCAACGCAATATCCTTAGCACCATTAACTTTGTCGTCACCTGCTGCCACAAGAATGTCTGCTCATATGATGGACGCTGTAATTGATCTTCAGCCTATGCGACAATCATCTTCTGCGATGGATCTTGTGTGTCCTTTTCCGGCTACTGATTCCGTGTGTGAGATATCATCTAGCCCACGTGTACGAATGGAAGATTCAACGCTTTCACCTTTGCTTCCAAGTCCGGTGAGGGGCTTTGAAGGAGAACCGGCACACCTTGCTTCTGCCTCGTCCTCCTCGTCATCCAGTTTGCCTGATGCACCTAAGTCTAAGTTGCGTATCTTTTACTCCTGGTTCAAAAAGACGTACTTCGTTCCCCCATGGACCTACATTTGGTTGGTGCCTATCTTAATATTCCTCTTCATGTCAATTGGATTTGTGACAGTGTTCTTTTTACTCATAAATGGCCATTATCTCCCTGCAGTAAAAATGGTCGATGGAACTTTGGCTCCTCACACATCGTCCCATATCATGAAACGAGACAAGACTTTTGTGAATATTTCAGCTTTTCCTGTTCATGATGGCATTGTTTGGGACAAAGTAGCTTATGAAATCCATGGTCCGACAAAGGTCCTTAGAGTTCCGTACGTGTTTCGCATCTCATTAGGGGATGTGGTGACACGGGACATACATTCGGATGATTGGGATGTGCAGGCAGTTCATGCATTGTTTTCAGATTTAAAATATTATGCTGCCTTTGATGCTGAGGATTTGTATTTAAATTCTGCCAATTATGGTGATCTCTTTTGCTATCAACATTATGGGCATCATTTGTTACACAAATCAAACACCATGAGACCTGTTTTCAATTATACCCAATGGGAACATTGTCCAACTCCCACACAGGGGAGTTCTAAGACGCTTAGCGATAAGTTCACCTATTTTTCTAACTATGATTTGACCAATCCTGAATCCTATTATTTCAGGCTTCAAAAATCCCCGACATCGAAGTTATCATACACTAAACTAATTTATGCCGACTCGTTTAGAACGCAGTTGGCCACACACGGTTATGAACATTGGAAACAGACTATAGATTTAAAATCCATCTGGGACACAAAGCCATGGCAGGTTCAGGGCACTGAGGCATTACATCGTGCCTGCCTGATCCCGACTCAATTGCTGTTTTTGAATGAAACCGTTTACCAAACGTCCTGTTATGGCCTTGCAACTGTAAAAAACTCTAAATACCCCCTCAATTCCATCATTAGCTGAATATAATAATTGGCGGTTACATAATAACTACTCCATGGAGGCTTTACAGGCTCTACTTCAGAATGCCTCCTTTAATGTCTCTGAAATCGATCCATTGGGATGGTTGTTGTGGCAATCTAATGCTAATGTATGCCAGTTGCGTTTCTATAATGTTACACCTGGTTTCTTTCAGACTAAGCCTGACCCTCGTTATCCACCTCATCATTCTGTGACTACATACTCGGTAGGTAAATTGTGCCAGCAGTGGCTAGAACACTATAACCTTGCATCTGTCAAACAGCACCTTTCCATCCTATCGAATGATATTGATTTCGCTGATTTTCTTCTAGGCCCACGTAATCCAAGGGCCAAGTGATTTCTTTATGCCTCTTATAATGAAATTTGGAAACTTTCACAGATGGAAGCTGCCTTCTGTCTGTGTCAAATTGACCAGGCAAACTTGGAAAAAGTCCTTGCTGTAGTAGACAACAGCATTAATACGCTTTCTTCACGCATTTATGCCTTGGACAATATTGTTTCTTCTGTAATAGATATTGTGCAAAGTGATGTTTCTGCGTTATATCATGGTCAGAATCAGTTAAGGTCGGTCATGCAATTTGCTTGGACATTGCAAAAACTAAAAATGGGTAAAGTGCCTTGGGATTATTTGAATGCCACTGCTTTATTCTTGCCTTTTAACCTGACTGATAAACAGAAGTTTATGTCCATGAAAGATGCTGTATTTACGCTGTTACATATTGAACTATTGGAGCCTTTGCCGTTCTCTGTAGCGGAAACGGACTCTGCTGTTTGGTTAATCCATGGCGTTATCACTTTGCCCTTTTCACTTTTTCAGTTTAAATCATGTATGCAACACTTTCCTGTTGGCCGCTTTGAACCGCTTGGCACTGCTTTTCTGCATGAATTGTTGGTCCTGCCATTTGCTTATCGGTGTTTGAGGGAGGATGGGGAAGTTTTCCTCACAGGGGAGGAGTGTGATTCGGTACTGGGTCACTCTCTTGTGTGCAAACACGTTAAGTTGCACGGCGAGTGTAACGTGTCAGCACCCAATCTAGCTTGCTTTTTGGAAGGGACCCCAGTGCCATCCATCACGCCTGTCTTTACATTGCTTACTAATGGCAGCTATCTCATTTTAGACAATCGGGACTGCTGTGGTTTGCGGGCGGGTGTCCCATACTTGGTAGCTGTTTCCCAGCGCGTAACTTGCTGTAGCAATGTCCTTTTCCCGCCCCCGCATGGGAGTTTAGATTCTTCCCTTTGGCCTTCCATTCCGACTTTGAAAACAGAGTTCAACAAGTTGAGCAGGCTCAAAGCCCTTTTATTCCAACAGGAGGTGGCCCTCACTTCCGCCCGTGAATCTTTCAAACTGCAGGTGGCTTGGGCCTCAAGTGAGATACAGCCGCTTCTTAACACTAACCTTCCACTTCATTTTGGGGAATTAATTCACCAAATATTTAATGCATCTGATATGACAGGCCTTGCCCATTTTTTTAAATGTGTGGGATCTGGCCTGGTCTCTTCCTTTCAAACTATATTCGGGGTAATTCCAGCCTTTATTCATTCTATATTTTCCAGCGTCTTCGGAGGGTTCCCCTTAATATTGGCGCTCGCAGCTGGTGTCCTGCTTCTCCTTCTTGTGTTTCATAATGGCTGCTCAATTTGTGGCTCTGCACAGGCCAGACCAGCTTCATCTGTACCGTCATCGCCTGTATGAGGCTTTTGGATGCTTGCCTTTAGCAACGCTTGGCGTCAGTTACAACTTGACATTCCGCTTTGCCTACTTTACTTGCGTGCAACCAGTGCTTCATTGCAAACGGTGTCATTTCTCCTGGGCGATGGAACTTTGCTTATCAAACACGTGGTGTCTACTCCCTGATTTCAGCCGGTTGATGGGTCCCTTAGAGGCTCACCACATGGCTTGTTCTGTGGATGGTCCAATGACACGTGCAGCTTTCCTTGGAATCTTGGATCAATGGGATATCTGTGCGGCTGCGCAGACTTTCCTACAACGAAGTTTCATTGAATATCACGCAAGTTTGCCTTTTCTGTTTTTGGATGCTCCTGTTTGTGAGGAACATGATTGTTCCTTCGACTTACTTAATTGGATATCTTCACTTTTTTCCACAAATGACAATGATGAGCTATTGGAAGGAATTGCATTCCTTTGCACCCAAACCTTCATGGATTGACTACTTGGTTCGTCCCTGCTCCACTGTCTGGCATACAGACTCTTTTGTCCAGCTCAAAGTGCTGTTAGTTTTTTTTCGAACTTTCCCCTTTTCTTTTCTCCGATTTGATTTTTTTTTTTTAAAGTCCCATACCAATATTTTAAACAATGCCTGACTGTTGAACGCTGTTTTTGTTCTTCTATCTATGTCCTACTGACTTACCAGGGGGAGGGTGTTATAAGGGGTTATATGGCCCTATAACACATTGTCGACATTGCTAAGTTAGCATGAGTTTTGCTTGCCCTATGCTGCTGCTTTTGCGCACGCCTCTGCTAAGCGTTTGTTTTCGCGACACTTTGCCTCTGCCCTGTACATGATAACAGATTGTTTTTCACGTTCTCAGCCTTCCCTTCAATTCTGTCTGAACATAATGTGCAAGGTCGGTCAACAATGTCTCTTGTTATTCTGTTCTGGTCAGTCCCTATTACCTAGACAAAACATGTAACCAACAGCTGCAATGCGGAAGAATCGTGCTTTGATATAACGTTGTTGCATGTTTTTGAAACACACTCGAAGAAAGCCGTTCCATGGAGCTGAGCGCTGCTGTCCCTATGATGTAAACCCTTGGGTTTAGGCTTTCAGGTAGGGGTCTGCTAATAACGCCTAGAGATCTTCTGTTATATAAAATACATTCTTACTGCCTTAGGGAGGGTGATTAGGCCCAGTTATTTAGCCCTTTTCACAGTCTTTATAAAATGACGACTCCTTTTATATTCTATGGTATTGTAACAATGCTAATGATTCTTGCTTTATGCATTTTGCTGCTAGTTGTGGTCCGCATACTGTATCATGGATCACTATAGTCAAAATAAACATTTTGAACTTATTTAGTGACTCTGATTATTTTTATTGTGGACAAGTACGTGAGAGCGAAAGAGTGTCTTGTTCCCACGACTCTGAGGTGAGTCGGGAGTGCTCGTGTTCTGGGTTGTCTAAACATTCGTAGCTTCTTGATATTTGTAGGAGACCGAATGAGACACTATTGCTAGTCGGTTGGGATTTTGGGTACTAAGGTGATAGGAGGTACACCCCTATTTACTGAGGTCCTATTTTCTTGTGCATAGTTCTGTGTATGAGGAGAATCCCCGCAACAATGGGATGGGAAAAGAATTATGGGGCAGGGAAGGGATGAAATTACAGTAGGTAGGCACTTGGGGTTTATTTTTTTTGGTGCAGAGTCAGTAATTTTATAATAGAAATTAACATAGATAGAGTAAATGTTAATTTAACGTGTAACCAGTGCTTAATTTTTGTAAAATGAATATCATGGATTGTTATGGATTGTTCTATTTTTTAAACCAAGGTCGATGTAGTAATGGTGGTTTTCTAATTGATATTTACAGTGACCCCTGAAGAAGTGCTTGTGAAGCACGAAATGCATTGGGTTGAAATAAAATACACTGTTTTGGACGAATCATGCGTTCTTATCGTGTTCTAGAAAGAGGTCTGGATGGGCACATCTTGAGCATTTGAAGCTTTGAAATAGCATGATACCCTACATGTGGTTGAAACAAGGAAGAGCAAGAAAAAATTGGGATTAATAATGGAGGAAATTGAGCTACAAGAATGATGTTATTGGAGAATTATGGTAAACCTACTGTGGCTGTGCGACTGGGTTTGGGGTGTTATATCGCTCCACACAGCATGGTTAATCTATGGTTATGACACATTGAATTCTACCATTGTTGAAGTGATATATTATCTGTTGTTCTGAAGTTGGATACAATTCCCTGTACAGCAATAGCAATGAGCAAGTCGACCAATCTTCCAACAAGGTGTTCAGGAGTCCATTCATCCTGTGGTCCTCCCACAAAAATCTTTTCTGGTAAAAAGGTTGAGAACGTTTTTGTAATTTCATTCATTTTGAACCATACAGACTTCCATAAATCTATTACTTTAGGCCAATGAAAAAACAGGAGCATATAAGAACAATCTAAACAGATACAATGGCAGCATGTCTGTTGATCCATAAGTATAAATCTAGATATCGTAGCAGGTGTACAGTGAAATCTGTTATAAAAGAAAGCTAAAGTTTGCATTAAAGAGGCCGCACGAGCAGTGGAATGTAATTTCAAACAATTTTTATCTGTAGGAAGCTGACCCTTTATATAGTGGACCATAACAAGGTACACTGTGTAAAGAGTCCAGGCTACCTTATTGGTTTACAGAAGCAAAAATGAGAACACTTTGGGGCCGATTCCGATCTCGGCCGGTAGGGCTCCGAATCGGATTCGGCTTTACCGGATCCGATTCGGAGCCCTATTTCCCGACCGAATCGTACGTGCGTCCGGGCGAGCGAGTACGATGCGTGCGCTCGCGAAATCTCTGACCGACTCGTTCGCAGGACCCGACCGCTCCGACCGACTTGCACGGGGACGACTCGCACCGCGCAATGGAGACGTTCCCCGGCCGGGTAAGTACGATGCGCATCGCGACAGCTCCGACCGACTCGCGCAGTCCGGCTCCAAGGAGCTGTCGGAGCCGCACTTGGGGGGTCCGTGTCGGACCCCCCTGGAAGCGTAGGCACGCGAGTCGCACACAGGGGGGAGCCATGGGTCCCCCCTACACGTGCATGTACGGTGCGACCCGCATCGATGCGAACACGCTGTAGGGGGCGCCCTTGTTCGCGTCGTGCCCATTGAGTCAATGGGAGCCCGTGTACGTGTCGTACGACTGGCTCCCATTGACTTCAATGGGAGTCCGACCGAATCGAGTCCGATAGCATACGTGCGCATCGTACTCGTTCGGTCGGACTGCTAGGATCCGATTCGGTCGGAGAAATTTCCGGCCCGAATCGGATTCGGCCCCTAAATGCTCTCTTTCGGGGTAGTGTGGGTGAGCAGATTAGGTTTATCAGAGGGTAGTGTAAGCATTTATTGCACAGACAAAGGCAGTAAGTGAGTCACCCACTCAATAAAGGAATCCGACACTAATTTACAAAAATAACACAGATTTTTATATGAATTTCATTAGATCATTAGAATCGAGTAAGTACTTTTTGGGATATTAATTTTTGCAGGTTTCAAAAGTTCACACAGTGCAATTTCTGGAGCGGTAATGTTATCCTTTGGGGGGAGAATATACTGCATTTGGGTACTTATCAGCGACTTACAGGACTCTTCCCCTGGACTTAAGGTGGGTATGGGGCAGGATCCAAGGCAGCACTAACAGGTCACCTCGGGTGGCACTGGGTCGGCCATGTGCAGAGGTGCGTTTTGACATCGGGTGCCAGTTAATGTCTATGGGGTTCGGTCTGGTCAAAAAGAGGCTGCAAGCTGGGACTGGGGGGACAGTCCTGGTGAACCCAAAGAGGGGGCTCAGGTCTTGAGGGTCTTGTCCAAGCAGGGACACCGTTGGTCTACTCAAACTCAGGCTGCGAGGCTCATGTGCAGTAGGGATTTATCCAGTGGGGTCACACTGCTGAAGACAATCGTGGTAATCAGTCCCTGCAAAAAGAGGCTGCAGGTGTCAATTGGGGGTACAGTCTGGCCAAACCCAAGTGTGGGCTCAGCTTTTGAGGGTTGGCACAGTCACCTCACCCAGACTCGGGCTGTGGGGTGCGGGTGCAGAGGTACTTTGAGTTGTTGGGTGGTGGCTGTTGCAGGCTCACGCTTGGTCCTGGTTCTGCACAAAAGGGGCAAACAGGGCAGCTGGGCCACTCTCAATGTGTGTGTCACTGTTCCTGCAGTTCCTCAACATGCAGGTCAGTCTTCCTCGGCACTGGTGTCCGGTCTGGACAGAATAAGCATTGGCTGCTGCAAAGGGTCTGGTAGCCCGGGTATTAGTGCTCTGCAGCTCCGGTTAGTCCTGCATTCCCACACTTGGAGGGAGGATGGTTCTGACCTGTGGGAGCACAGTAACCTCTTTCTGGGTGGCTGCAGCATCTGTAGTCCCGCAAAGCAGCCGGATGGTGAACTGGACCTTACCAATTCAGTGCCTGTGGCTGCAGGGGAGTAACTCCTCTACTCCAGGGTTCTTGGAGTCTGCACAGCGGCAGGACAAGTCAGTGTTCCCATGATTGTTGGGGGAAGCAGGCAGGCTAGCCGGCTGGCAGGGTTGGCGCAAAGTTAGTAGTTGATCCTCTGTTCCAGTGTCAGCACCCTTCTTTGTCCACTCCTCCTTTGGGTCCCTCGAATCTGTATTCCTGGTGTCAGGGTGTACCCTAAATACTTAATTTAGGGGTGTTAAGTGGAGTGAAGGGTAGTAGCCAATGGGTTACTTTCCCCTGGGGTGACTACACCCCCTAGATGACCACTTCCTCTGGGGAGTGGTCATCACCCTGTCCCAGAGTTCCTAATTGCACCACACAGAAGAAGGTGGAATTCCAATCTTCGTGTTCACTTCAGGCTGCCCTCCCTAGAGGTGTGTCCAGTGTAACACGCCTCCTGCATATCTAATTTTCCCACCTATCCTAGTGTCAAATGGGCCTTAGGATAGGGGTGGCATTCTCTGGGTCCGGGGGGGAACCCAGGCTCGCATATCAAAGTTTGTGGGCGCTTTGAAGCTCCCTGTCTTGAAATGCTAATCCACTCGCAATGCTGTTTGGAGGAGGTGTAAACACCTCCTGTCAGAGCAGGCATTGTTTATGACCTCTGAGAGCGA
The DNA here is from genome assembly GCA_963921515.1 of Calotriton arnoldi. NCBI lineage: Eukaryota > Metazoa > Chordata > Amphibia > Caudata > Salamandridae > Calotriton > Calotriton arnoldi. Next base: position 1,792,005 of record CAWUFW010002250.1, read on the forward strand.
GGCTCTCACCTCCTAGGGAGTCAGAAACCCATCTGTGGTGTCAGACTGGACTGGACAGTCACTCAGCACACTATAGGACCAGTAGGTTTTAGGGGGGACCTATAAGGTACCCTCTGGGTGCATGTATTAATAAATCCATCACTGGAATCAATGTGGGTTTATTATTATAAGGTGTTTGATACCAAACACCATATGTTTCAGTGAAGCCATTATGTAGCTGGGAAACCCGTTTTGACCAGTGCCCAGTACATACCTTAAAATGGCTTCCCTGCTCACTTGTAATATCCAGTAATGGAGCTAAATATCACAGAGGCATATCTGCTCATGCACATATGTCCTCACATGTGGTATAATGCACCCTTCCCTAGGGTTCCAAGGCCTGCTGTAGGGGTGACTAACATATAGCCCATACAGTGCCCTTGGCATGGCACACAGGAGTGTGTCATGGCATGTTTTCAAACATGGTTTGCACCATGTCACGCAGTCTGCAATAGCAGTCTGTGTGAAACTTGTGTGTGAGTCCCTTATGGTGGCATAAGATATGCTACAGCCGATAGGGACCCTATTTAGTACCCTTGCCCTAGGTACCTGGGGTATTATCTACTAGGTAATTAGAGGGGTATTAAAGTCCTTGGCCAATTGTAGAACAATGAGCATTACCTTATTTTAAGGAAGGAGCACTGGCACTGAGGTCTGGTTAGCACGCCTCAGTGGACTGTCAGAGTGAAAAGTCAGAATCCAGTAGCTGAAAAGGGGGCAAAAAGTGGGGGACAACTGTAACAAAAAGCCCAGTTTCCTACATTATCCCATAAATCAATAGACGAGGTGCAATCTAAATCCAATTTCCACAAAAGTTCAACTTTGGTTTCAGTTCTAACAAAATGAGAAGAACCCAGCAGTTTGTATATGATAGATGCTCTACTGTGGATCGAATGACTATTGAATAAACTCTGTTATTACCTAGGTCCAATGAAGAGTGAGACAAATTTTCAAACATTAAATTAATTTATTATGTAATAAATGACAATTGTTGGTTTTCAAACTGGGTACGCTGAATTTAGAGGATATGTCAGAAAAGGAGAGTAAGCTATCATTATGCAATAATTGTGAGACCGTCATTAGTCCCTTATCTATCCATTCCTAACAGTATAGAATCTGGCCTTTATGTGACTAGAAACAAATTGACAAGAGATCAAATTATCATAGAGCATATAAGGTTTCAGCAAGTTACATGTGGGTGACAACATAGATGGTAACCAAGTCCTAGGGGGTGAAGACATATATAGCACGTGTGAATATGTGAATCGATGGATTAGTGCAAATTCCAAGTTCAGAGCATAACATTAAAGATAGAGGAAGGAGATAATAATATTCCTTGAATATGTTTAATGCCAAAAGCTTTGTGATAATGGTGTAAATCAGGGAAACAAACTCCACCATAAATCTTAGGGAGCTTAAGGTGTGTAAGGGCGATGAGTGCCTTTTTGCCATTCCATAAGAATGTTTTAACTATATTGTCAATCTGTGAGAAAACTGTTTGTGGAATCTTATTTGGAAACATCATAAGGACAACATTTTTAAGAGGGAGGAGCATCATTTTTATTGTACCTAATCAACCCCACCATGAGAGGTAAAGAGTAGACCATTTCTACCTTTGAGCATTAAGTTTATCTAATAAATCAGTGATATTTGCTTCAAGGGAGTTTCGAAGAGAATTACAATACCAAATACCTAATACTTTAATCTTGGTAGAGTTCCAAGGTAGTCCACTGTGATCCAATTGACCTTTAACACAAGGATTGTTGAGAGGAAGTACATCTGATTTATTAAAATTAAGTTTATATTTAGAGACTTGAGAATAAATTTGTAATTCCTTAAAGAAAGCTGGGAGTGAAGATTCTGGAGATGACATAAACAATAAAATATCATCCGCATAAGCAGTACACTTAATATGATGGTCTTCAATTTGGAAGCCAGAGAAGGATGAAGAAGACTTGAGTTGACATAAAAACTGAGATAGGGCTAAAATAAAAAGTCGATTACGGGCAACCCTGTCTAGTACCCCATTTCAGAGGGAAGTAAGGGGATTGAGCACCTTTGCCAGAAATAGAGGATTTAGGGGCAGAATATAGTAAAAACACTAGATTTATAAATGTGGAACCAAATCCATGCCATTGTAACGCTTTCTTCAAAAATCACCAAATAACTCTATCAAATGCTTTTTCAGCGTCCAAAGACAAAGCAGCCAAGGAGTTTTAAAATTTAGCAGCTTTATCAATAATATTTAGAAAAGTTTGGGAATTATCTGAAATATTACGTCCTTTGACAAAACCTGTTTGTTCAAAACCAATAATGTCTGGTAAAAATGTCTCTAAGCGCAGATCAAGAACCTTAGCAAAGATTTTACATTTGATGTTTATCGGCCTATAATTCTGAAATAACATGGGATCCTTTCCTTTTTTAGGGATGAAGCAAATCATGGTTTCCATAAAGGAACCATAGGAGGAATTAGAAGATGAAAAAGAGGTTATAAGTTATAAGGAAGGGGAAGTAACACATTGGTGAACTGTATATACAATTCAACTGTAAAACAATCAGGGCCAGATGATTTACCAGTAGGGAGTGCAGCTAAAAGTTCCTGAGTTGTTAAGGGTTTTTCTAAGGAAGAAAAATCTAAGGAAAGAGGGGTTTCCTTACGGAATGACAAGAAGTAATAATTTAATGAAGTATCTGAAGGAGTGATACCTGGAGAGTACAGTTTAGTATAATATCAAACAAAGCAATTTAAGATTTCTGCATCTTTATAAACATTAGAGTCTTGTGAATTAAGAATAGGCTTTACAGTTGTCTTCTCTTATTAAAATTTGAAATAATTGGCCAAAAGTGAACCAGATCTGTTCCTGCCTCCATAGTACCGGGCATTAAATTTCCATAGATAACCGCTAGACCAATTAGTGAAATTTTTATTAAATTGTATCTTCTTAATAAGTTGATCTTTATCATTGTTTGTCATGTAGAGTTTGTGTTCAAGAGTTTAAAATGTATGTAAAACTGCTAGAGAAACCTTCTCTGCTTTCTTTTTTTTTAACAAGTACAGAATTAATAATAAATCCCCTAGATGTTGCATTAAGAGCATACCAAATTGTATGCATTGGGATATTGTTGGTCATATTAGTGGCAATAAATTCATGAGCAAACTGTTGGTATTTTGTTAAGAAAACCGGGTCACTCAGTGTGAAGAATTTGATTTGTTATGGAGCAAGTCAAAATCGGAACAAACCGGGGCATGATCTGAAATTACTATAGAACCTATCCTCAAATTAAGTAGTCCTGTGTCCAATTTTTACTACTAAATGGATGATCAATCCTATATTGGGATTGATGTACCGCTGAATGGAATGTATATTCTCGCAGATCCGGGTTAAATAGTCTCCATGCATTTATTAGACTTCTTTGGGAAATTGCCTTCCGAAATGATTTATTGTTGCATTATGGATGAATTTAACAACTGTCTATGAAATTTTAATTTTCTGATTGCAATCACCCCTAAAATTAAATTGTCAGTAGGGTAATTCAGGAGTGACTGTGATATGTTAGACCAAAATTGGGGATTGGGATTATTAGGTTAATACACACTGGCAATACACATGTCAGTATAGTTAATATTAAGATGAATATAGTTAACTTTAAGATGAACTAACAACCACCTACCAACGGACTCCTTTTCTTTTGAAAGCATCTGCACCTTTAAATACTTATGATAAAATGGCAACTCCAGCTTTGTTACGTAAAGCCGGAGAGTAGAAAATATCTCCTACCCACTGTGTTCGTAGTTTAAATATATAAATACGTGATATGTGGGTTTCTTGTAATAAAACCAATTGACCTTTCAGCCTTGAGAAATTGTTCAATGCTCATTGTCTCTTAATAGGATTCTTTAGACCTTTAATTTTCCAAATAATAACACTAAGATTCATTCTAAACATTTATGAGTATAGTAGTAACCATCACTGTCAATAAGAAAGAACAATATACACATGAAGGAGAAATAGAAAAGAAATGAATATAGGATGAAGAAAAAAGAAGTGCTGAAAGAGCAGAAAAAAGGTAAAGCACTTAAAAAGAGACAGGAAAAAAAATCCTGAACTTGAAATATAAAAAAAGAAGGTGACGATCAGGAAAGTCACATCTTGAATCATGTTAAACAGTGAAACATACACCATAAAAGGTGGAGGGAAGTGAGAGACCAAAAGGAAGACATGCAGATCCCAGCTCTATATTTGAATGAAACAAAGACGAAAAATAACATGTGATAAGAGAAAGATTTGAGAAAACTAGTGAAACATAAAATAACAAGGATAAAGTGCAAACAAAAAAGATAAAGGATCGACTGTCACTTACCCGCACAATGAACATGTGTACCAGAAGGGAAACTATCTACACAAAAGAACTTGGATCCACTGAACAAGGGTACGTGACAACATATCAAGAATACAATCAAGGAAACTCAAAGATGAATCTGTAAGAGAGAGATATGTGAAATTATTATAAACAATCAAGATAGGAATGCACAGAAGAGAAAAAAACAATGTGACTGGGGGTGAGTGCTTGCAATGTTCAACACTCCGTCCATCATCCCCTTTGGTTTTGCTATGTTCGCCCTAAGTTGGCAGGGTATGCCCAGAGGTGGGTCCCTTGCTCACTTTGCCACTGGATTCAAGATAGCCTGGCTGATGACGGCTGTAAGCCAGAAACCGGTCCCAGGATGCTTGTTTCCGGTCCAGGGAAGACATGGCTTGGCAGTTCGGGCTGGACTGTTCACATGAGGCACAGGGTCAGACTGATTTGCATATGGCCATGTCTGAACTGGGGTGGCGGAGTGAGCTAAAGAATGATGATGGATTAAACCCAGATCAGTTGACTGGGGGTGAGTGCTTGCAATGTTCAACACTCCCTCCATCATCCCCTTTGGTTTTGCTATGTTCGCCCTAAGTTGGCAGGGTATGCCCAGACGTGGGTCCCTTGCTCACTTTGCCACTGGATTCAAGATAGCCTGGCTGATGATGGCTGTAAGCCAGAAAACGGTCCCAGGATGCTTGTTTCCAGTCCAGGGAAGACATGGCTTGGCAGTTCGGGCTGGACTGTTCCCATGAGGCACAGGGTCAGACTGATTTGCATATGGCCATGTCTGAACTGGGGTGGCGGAGTGAGCTAAAGAATGATGATGGATTAAACCCAGATCAGTTGACTGGGGGTGAGTGCTTGCAATGTTCAACACTCCGTCCATCATCCCCTTTGGCTTTGCTATGTTCGCCCTAAGTTGGCAGGGTATGCCCAGTCGTGGGTCCCTTGCTCACTTTGCCACTGGATTCAAGATAGCCTGGCTGATGACGGCTGTAAGCCAGAAACCGGTCCCAGGATGCTTGTTTCCGGTCCAGGGAAGACATGGCTTGGCAGTTCGGGCTGGACTGTTCCCATGAGGCACAGGGTCAGACTGATTTGCATATGGCCATGTCTGAACTGGGGTGGCGGAGTGAGCTAAAGAATGATGATGGATTAAACCCAGATCAGTTGACTGGGGGTGAGTGCTTGCAATGTTCAACACTCCCTCCATCATCCCCTTTGGTTTTGCTATGTTCGCCCTAAGTTGGCAGGGTATGCCCAGACGTGGGTCCCTTGCTCACTTTGCCACTGGATTCAAGATAGCCTGGCTGATGATGGCTGTAAGCCAGAAAACGGTCCCAGGATGCTTGTTTCCAGTCCAGGGAAGACATGGCTTGGCAGTTCGGGCTGGACTGTTCCCATGAGGCACAGGGTCAGACTGATTTGCATATGGCCATGTCTGAACTGGGGTGGCGGAGTGAGCTAAAGAATGATGATGGATTAAACCCAGATCAGTTGACTGGGGGTGAGTGCTTGCAATGTTCAACACTCCGTCCATCATCCCCTTTGGCTTTGCTATGTTCGCCCTAAGTTGGCAGGGTATGCCCAGTCGTGGGTCCCTTGCTCACTTTGCCACTGGATTCAAGATAGCCTGGCTGATGATGCCTGTAAGCCAGAAACCGGTCCCAGGATGCTTGTTTCCGGTCCAGGGAAGACATGGCTTGGCAGTTCGGGCTGGACTGTTCCCATGAGGCACAGGGTCAGACTGATTTGCATATGGCCATGTCTGAACTGGGGTGGCGGAGTGAGCTAAAGAATGATGATGGATTAAACCCAGATCAGTTGACTGGGGGTGAGCGCTTGCAATGTTCAACGCTCCGTCCATCATCCCCTTTGGTTTTGCTATGTTCGCCCTAAGTTGGCAGGGTATGCCCAGACGTGGGTCCCTTGCTCACTTTGCCACTGGATTCAAGATAGCCTGGCTGATGACGGCTGTAAGCCAGAAACCGGTCCCAGGATGCTTGTTTCCGGTCCAGGGAAGACATGGCTTGGCAGTTCGGGCTGGACTGTTCCCATGAGGCACAGGGTCAGACTGATTTGCATATGGTCATGTCTGAACTGGGGTGGCGGAGTGAGCTAAAGAATGATGATGGATTAAACCCAGATCAGTTGACTGGGGGTGAGTGCTTGCAATGTTCAACACTCCGTCCATCATCCCCTTTGGTTTTGCTATGTTCGCCCTAAGTTGGCAGGGTATGCCCAGACGTGGGTCTCTTGCTCACTTTGCCACTGGATTCAAGATAGCCTGGCTGATGACGGCTGTAAGCCAGAAACCGGTCCCAGGATGCTTGTTTCCGGTCCAGGGAAGACATGGCTTGGCAGTTCGGGCTGGACTGTTCCCATGAGGCACAGGATCAGACTGATTTGCATATGGCCATGTCTGAACTGGGATGGCGGAGTGAGCTAAAGAATGATGATGGATTAAACCCAGATCAGTTGACTGGGGGTGAGTGCGTGCAATGTTCATCACTCCGTCCATCATCCCCTTTGGTTTTGTTAAAAAGTTCAACAACAGCATAACACAATTAAACAATGATGTGAGCCCCAATATCCATATCATCTGTTCAGTGTCTTAGTAGGAAGTCCTTTAAAACAGCAAGGCAAGTATAAGTGGTGGTCTTGTCTCTGTAGGTAACCTTGAAGAAACAAGGATGCACTAGTCCATATCTGGTATTCAAAGCCCGTTGAGGTCTTAAGTCAAGGAATTGCTTCCATCTGGTAGCAGTAGCATTAGAGACATCCTGAGAAATAAGATTTTTGCAATTTTACAGCCTTGACAATCTCCGTGAGGTCAGAAAATGTAAGATATAATACAATAATGCCTCTAGGTTTAGCTCTTGAAGTTGAAGTGTAGTTTGGACCCAGATGGTGAGCTCTCTGAATACTTAAAGGGGTTTTGAGATTAAAATGAACAATTTTTGGGAAGTATGGACTATCATGTCTGTGCCCTGTACTCCCTCTGTAATACCATAAAGTCTGTGGTTGTTTCTATTTCCTAAGTCTTCGGTGACTTTCTTAAGCATATCTACATCTTTGGTAATTTCTGAGATATTAGTAGGCCTGGGCGGTAAATTCCGCTCCACTCGCGGAGTTTGCAGAATTTGGGCTCCTTCGTGGAGCACGGAGTTCCTGAATTCCACCTTGCCCAGTGCGAAGCAGAGGTTTTTTTCCATTTCCGTGCTCAAGATTTGTTTTGGTGGTCGCAAGCGAGAGCGATGATAATTTTGGGCCACTAGCGAGCTCACGCTTGAGCAGCTTTTGTGCTCGAGATGCAGCTGAGAGACTTTTTGAGTGGATTTTCTTCTCCAACAGGCCAGGCCGTTGGAGTTGTTTTTTTGTGCGAGAAGCCATTTTTTTTTCCAACTGGAAAGAAGTGCCCCAGAGACTCCAACTTCCTGTTCCTGTGCAGCAGGCTCCTCCCAATGCTTTGTCCATCTCCTGTTCACTTTTCCTTGTGGATTTGGAGCTGGAAGGATAACTCTCCTTGTCTGCTGCCGCATATGCACCATTGGATTTACTGACTTTGTATTTGAGATTTCACAGGTAAGTTCAAGAACTCTTGTATTGTTTGTTTGATAGAGGGCATGCACCAGTATTTATTTGTGCTTTTATTCAATTTTTCAAAGTTATTGTGATGGGTTGCCTGCATTTTTCAGTACGGGCCCAGTTATATTTTTGTATTTAATTTTTCTTCTTTTGTAAATGAAATAAGTTCCACAGTTTAGTACATTTTCTTCATGTTTGTTAAATTTGCAATATTTATTTATTTAACTGTGTTGTGGAGAACGCACCTCTGCGCTCTGGAAAATTCCGCTCTTGTCCACTTAAATCCAAAGGAGTACAGGTAGTCAGAGGTAAAACAGATCAGTTTATTCACGCTTAAGCGGTGCAAAACCGAAAAGGAAAAACCCTGTTCCATGAAGGTAATGAACAACTTAACAATTCTCCTTTCATATTTATACTATGCTTCAAACAAGTCTACATACAGACTCCACTCCCCTCCCCTAATCCATTGGAAAGTTCCTTCCAGTTATACATACAAAAAGAATAGCTAACCACACTACATTTTCAAGGTAAGTAATCACAGACTATCACTAACTGCAAATTGAATGGAAAAACCAGTGTGGCTTTCCAGCTCAAAGAAGCACAAATGATTGTGAAGTATAATTATTCTAGCAACCTTTCAGTACTTTTCCAAGGGCATGGAGAAGAAAAGAATACTCAACGTCAGCACGTACATGAAAAATTTCCTCAGAGAGCGTTGTACAAAGTCAGGTGGATTTAAAAAATGTCTGCACTCATGTTCATATTATATAACCTTTTCCTCAAATGGTCCAAGAACATGAGTTCAACATTTACCAATTACCTGCTATCACTAACCTATAGAATCAGTAATAGATAATTTGGATTGGCCCCTCATATTATGACAGTACTTCATTTTCAGATATTCTCCATTATACAGTTGTTAGAGAAAATAAGAAACAAATGGGCCTTTGTAAGAAGGCTAATCTGTGAGGGCACTAACACTAATGTTCATTAAATCCAACATTTCTTATTCTTGCATCATAAGCATATTCTGTTGTGGAACAGAAACTGGAGGGGGCTTGCAGGCTGAAAGGAGCATGCTGCAACACATGGGAAGACAATTCACACATAGACAGCACCCTAAAATAATCCCTCCTATAACCAAGGCTAACACTAATAGTTTCCAACCCCATGTGAGCAGTACTTTTCTAAACCAACCTGACCAAGTCCAGTCTCCAGTATCCTGATGTATTTCAACAGCAATTTTGTGAAGTTTTGGAATGGCCAAATTCACATTAGGAGCGTTATCTGGGATATAGAAACAGCAGGAACTACCAATTAAGTTGCATACCCCCTTCTCTGCTAAAAGAATGTCTAAAACAATACGATTTTGAAGGGAAACAAGACGGGTAGCTTGCATTTCTACAGTAATGTTACTGAGTTCACCAGCATTCTCATTAATAACAGCTTCCACTACTCTGATCAATCGGCGCACCTGTACACCATTGGCCATAGGACCCCAGAAAGGCACTAGACCCTTCATTGCATTAATAAATTGCTGCAGCGTGGTATCTGTCTGGTCAACCGGTACTTCCCGTTTATTAAGTTGATCTGTCCTGTGATAATCAGATGGTGCAAGGTAAGTGGGGGGAAGAATAAATGCAATATAGCATCTGCCTGACCATCCTTTATGGAGCCAGACATAAACCTGATTATCACAAACAAAATAGGTGTTTTGCGAGGCCACAAATGATGGAGAACTAGTACAATTTAATATCACTGTAAAGGAGCAAATAATATTCCCAACAGCAAGGGGCCCTTCACCTTGAACACAAACGGGGGCATTATGGGCATGCACAGGGATGGGTATCACAGCCACCTTGGACAGTTTTCTTTCATTAAAGGATAATAACATAGAGGAGTTATCATAGCCTGTAAATTCCTCCCTCTCCTCCATAGTGCCATAGATTCTAACAGCATTTGGCCAGCATAGATAATAAAGGTGATCCCTAAACTGGCTCTGTACTGTTTTATTAGTAACTTTGATATAAGAAGCAAAATTAAATTCCCACCAGGCACTACAAGACCCATTATAGGTTAAAGGTAGAGGAATAAGAGGTGCCTTCCTTTTGACTGAAGATGGCAGGAAGCCACATATCCAACAATCTGTATCATTATATCCAAGATGGGCATTATGTAAAACTTGAATGAATGTATTATTCACATATTGCAAGCAAGGATTTTGCTTGCTTATGATGGGCAAGGGTTATGTACTGATGCTCTGGTATTGGTGTGGTGACCGATGTCGCTGATTTAGGAACTGGGTGGTTTTCTTCTAACCACCAGAACAACCCTAACATTCCTAATATTATTATCAGAAGACACAGAAGCACAACAATTTTCACTTTCTTGGTCCAAAATTGTTGTATACCAGACACTAGAGTCTTCTCCTCCTGCCAGAAATCAGAGAGTGATTTCCCAAACAGTCTCAGTTCAATACTCCTAGTCTTGCCCATATTGTATTATTTGTGTGTGATGTAGAAAAACCTGTTCTTGATGAGTGATGCTTCTCCTTATATTTGTCTTTATGCTCAGACCATTCTGTTTTTTTCTCTTTTCTACCCTTCCTTTTCTTGGATAGATATCCTTGTTTCTGCAGGCCTCTTCTTTTTTTTCTTTTCAAAAAGAGAAACAAATCAAAAACACCTAACAGCCAAAAGCAAAGTAACGTGGCTAAGACCTCCTAAAAATCCCTATCTATTCTACCAAAGAACATCAAGAGTTCCCAGTGTCCTCTACTTCAAAGCCTCACTGGCAAACTTATGTACAGGTCCAGACGTTGGCGGTCTTGACCACCAGCATGGGTTGCTATCTCTCTAGAGATAGCTTTTTCATTCAAAGTCTATAGTTTTTGACAGTCCTAGGTCTCAAATTATACCTAGGCAAATCACAATCCGGATGCTCAAATAGAGGTATTGGTATCAATTTGGGCTCAACAGGAGTGAAGTTGATAAGTGGATGCGCTACTTCTTCTTCTTCAACCTGCATACCATCATTAAAAGATACTTGCTGTGGAATTTGTTCACTTTCCAAATCAGGAATCCCTTGTTTCACACATTGGTCACGGAACAAAGGCAATGGAGCTTTCTTAATGCAGCCAGTGTTTGTGTCCCATGCACTTAACAGCAGTCTGAGTGGTGAGTAGCACTTGCACCGGTCCTTTCCAGCGCGGCTCATGACTGGATTTCCTCTGAAAGTGACAGGTGAAGACCCAGCCTCCAGGCTTCAGATAATGAACTGAACCTTCAAGACGAGGAGGGAGACTGGCCTTCTCCTGTGAATGAATCAAACGCAATTCTTTAGTCAATTGGTCACAATAATCAACAAGCAGAGGATATTCAATTTCACAAAAAAATGTCTTTAATGGTACACCCCATACATTTGCAGGCCTCCCCATGACTACCTGAAATGGAGATAAACCCATTTTTGAGTGTTCAGTATTGCGCATTGAAAACAAAGCTATGGGCAAAGCATCAGGCCATTTTAATTTTGTTTCAGCACATATCTTTCCCAGTTTTCCTTTCAAGATACCATTGTATATTTCCACTAAGCCTGCAGCCTGTGGATGGTGGGCAGCATGGAACTTTTGCCTTATCTGCAAGCCTTTGCAGACCAGGTCCATCACTTGGCCAATGAAGTGTGGCCCATTGTTGCTCCAGGGAACTCTGGGCAAGCCACATCTCGGGAAGTACTCCTTCAGGAGTACAGTACTTAGGGCTGTGTTATCTCATAGAGGGTAAGCCTCCACCCACCTACTAAAGGTGCAAACCACCATTAAGACATACTTAAGCTTGCCCACTTGTTCCATTTCTATGAAATCCATTTGCACGACTTCAAAGGGCAAATCTGGGGGTGCAAAATGGCCTGTCGGGACTGGGGTACCTTTTCCTGGATTATAAGTAGTGCATATCATGCATCTTTTGACATGGGACTGTGCCACCCTGGGAATCAGTTTATTGAACCATACATGGTTTAATGTTCTCACTATTCTTTTGGCACTAATGTGAGCCGGGCTATGTGCCATAGTAACAATAGCATCAACATAACAATTAGGAAGCATCCATCTTTCTTTCTCTGACAGATCTATCCAGCATCCGGTATCATCTAATCTACCATACATTTTATTTTATTTATTTATTTAGGAGTTATATATAGCGCCAGCCAGACCCGAAGGTATCAGAGCACTTTACAACATAGGTAGTGGGGAAGAACACACAGATAAGAGGTACAGTAGTATACATATTGACTCAGTGCGATTCGAAAGTCTCATAGGATATCACAGCTTGGGAGTAATATATACATTGGCTCGTGGGGAGGCCCTTTCCGGGAGGGGGGGTACAGGAACGAGTCAGGAGGTGTGAGAGGTAGAAGTCTTAGTGTTAAGGTGGCTGAGTGCTGCAATGGGCAAGAGTCTGCGGCAGTTATCCATTCGGAAAGGATCGGGTGAGGAAGAGGTCTTTGAGCTGCCTTTTGAATTTTAAGAAGGAGGGGGTAGTCCTAATGTGGACTGGGATGGAGTTAGAGATTTTGGGTGCGTTTCCAGAGAAAGATCGAGAAGAGGTTTTATGTTTGCGCGTTTTCGGAGGGATGAGGAGTAGAGTGTTGGTGCTCCTGAGGCTCCTTGCCTGACCGGCTTTCTTGAGTTTGGCGGCCAGGTAGGCGGGTTTCCCAGTGTGTAGAGCTTTGTGTGTGAGACAGGCAGTTCTGAAGTTGGCACGCATTTCAATAGGGAGCCATTTTAGTTCTCTGAGTGTAGGCGAGATGTGTTCAAATTTCCTTACTCCGGTTACCATTCTGGCTGCTGCATTCAGAGTTGTTCTGAGGGGAGCTAAGTGGGACTTTGCTGTTCCGGCGAGGGTTGCGTCCCCGTAGTCCAGTCTGGACAACACCAGGGATTGAGTGGCTTGTTTGAGGTCACTAAGGGGGATGAAGGGTTTTATTTTGTTGAGCAGTTTAAGGTTGAGGAAGGCGCTCTTGGCGGAGTTTTTGATGTGTTTGGCCATGTCTAGTTTTGGGTCCAGAGTGATTCCCAGTGATTTTACAGAGTCGGCCAAGGTGAGATTGTGGTTGAGAGCATCAATGGCTTTTAGCCATTCTACGATTTGAGGGTTCTGTTCCTTGTTGGAAATGAGAAGGATTTCCGTCTTGTCTCGGTTGAGTTTCAGGTGGTTGAGTGATAGCCATTGTTGGGCTTCTCTTAGAGTGTTGTTTAGTCTTTGGATGTCGTTAATGGAGGAGACTTCGAGATAGATCTGGGTGTCATCCGCATAAAGGTGGAAGGGGATATTGGTGTTTTTGAATATGGAGGTGAGGGGTTCCATGTATATGTTGAAGAGTTGTGGGGAAAGAACTGATCCTTGGGGTACGCCCCTGCTGACAGGGCGTAGGTCAGACAAGAAGTTGTTGATTTTTATTCTTTGGGTGCGGTTCTTTAGAAAGGAGGTGAACCACTGTAAGACCACCTCGTCAGCTCCTACCCTTTTTTGCAGTACCTTAATGAGTAATTTGTGATCGACCGTGTCGAAGGCTGCCGATAAGTCCAAGAGTATGAGTAGACAGCATTGGTCCTTGTCTAGTGAATTGTGGATATCATCTATGACATTCAGCATCGCTGTCTCTGTGCTGCAACCTTTTCTGAAACCCGATTGGTGAGGGTCTAGAGGGTTGTTGCAGTCCATGTGTTTGGTAAGTTGGAGGAGAACACATTTTTCCAGAATTTCAGCTAGGAGAGGGAGATTGGAGACAGGTCTGAAATTGTTAGGATCGTTTGTGTCAGAGTCCGTTTTTTTTAATAGTGGTGTGACTTGGCCGATTTTGAGACAGTCAGGCATGACTCCGGTACTCAGGGAGCTATTTATAATCTTGGTCCAGATCGGGGCTAGGGTGCGTTTGAGCTTTTTGGCCAGTTGGGCAGGAATGGGGTCCGAGATATGTGATGATGGAGTGGAGCTGGAAATCAATTCTGAGATCTCCGCTTCGGAGACGGTGTTGAAGGATTTCCAATTGTTTGGGTGGTGCTTGGGAGAGGTAGCATCTGTCTCAGTGAGCGAGCTGCTGTAGGGGGGGTCGCGGTGAACGTCTAGGGAGAGCTCGATCTTTGTGATTTTTTTATCTAAGAAGGTAGCAAAGTTATCACATAGGCCTTTGGAGGCTTGAACTAAGGCTGAGGGGGGTTTGGAAGTTTGCTGTCTGATGAGATTGAAGAGTTCTTTCGGCCTATTTTTTGCTTTGTCGAGAGCACTGCAGAAGAAGGACTTTTTTCCATTCTTGATGTGTTTTTTGTATTTCCTGCGTAAAGATTTGAGTCGGTTAAGGAGGGTTGTGGACGGGTTATTCCGCCATAGTCTTTCTGCAGCTCTCAGCTGTCTTCTTTCGGCGTTTATGTCCGTGTTGAACCAGGATCTAGATGGGGTGTTCCTGACTCTTTTCCGCTTCAAGGTGGCTACTTGGTCCATGATGGAAGTCATGGTTGTGTTGTAGTGGGAGGTGAGATCTGTTGTTGAGGAGTTGTCCGAGGTGGTGGGGAGGAGTGAGCTTGCCCTTTCCTCCAAGTCAGTGAGGGTAATTTGACTTAGACTTCTCGCCCAGTGTGGGGGTTCTTGCGTGCGTGGCAGGCATTGAGTATTTTGGTTGATGTGGAATAAAATGATATGACGGTCGGACCAATCGACCGGTAGGATGTGGTCGATAGTGACTGTATCTGTTTGAGAAATAATGGCATCCAGGATAGCTCCTTTGTTATGAGTTTGTTCTGTGCAATATTGAGTGAGGTTATTGTTGTGTAGAAGTCCGTTTAGGGATTGGATCAGCGAGTTGTTTTCCTCGTTCCAGTGTAGGTTGAGGTCACCTAGGATTATGTTGTTGGAATCCCTGAGTGCGCAGTGAGTTATCAGGTCAGAAAGGTGTTCTCCGAAAGAGGCTGTGTTGCCAGGTGGGTGATAGAGGAGATGGCATAGTAGTGTTTTGTTAACACTCGTCTTAATGGTGGTCGTTAGACATTCAAATGAGTTATATTTAAAGGAGTCAATTTCCGTTACGGAGATGTTGTTCTTGTGTATGATTGCAATACCCCCTCCTCTTTGGTTCTTTCTGTCTTTATTGATGATTAAGAAGCCTGGGGGTACAAGCATGTCCATGTCCATATACATCTGCCATGCCTCTTACTCTTCCATGGTAGCTTCCTGTTGTATCTCTCTAACACATTCTAAGATATTGTTAAACATTGGTACTTCAGGGACCCATCTAGCTGGTCCTGTAATATACATTAACCTATATTCAGATCTGGCTGTTTGATTGGCTGTTTCTACTGCAAAAGCATTTTCCTGACCTAACTCATCAATAACCTTTTTATGAGCACTGCATTTAACAATGGCAACTTTTTTTGGTATCATCAGAGCATCCAATAACTTTACTATTAATTCCCCATGCTGTATTTTAGTACCATGTGAGGTCAAAAAGCCTCTTTCTTTCCATAATCGCCCAAATGAGTGGGCAACACCAAAGGCGTACTGACTGTCAGTATAAATATTTACAATCAGATCTTTATTCAATTCACATGCCCATGTAAGGGCAATTACCTCTGCTGCTTGTGCTGACATTTGCGGTATTTTACATGACTCTACCACTGTTTTCAAAGTGGTGATAGCATATGCAGCAGTGTTTGTACCATCCGTTAATTTGAAACATGAACCATCCACAAACAACTCTCCCTGTGGGTCAGATATTGGAGTATCTGTTAGGTCTACCCGTCCCTTGGTCTCTTCTTCAGTGGTGAACACACAATCATGGTGTTCTTCCCCTGAATCACTGGGGAGGGGTAGCACTGTGGCTGGGTTCAAAACATTACAACGTTTCAGAATGATATTTGGAGCAAAAAGTGTTAACTCATACCCTGTTAAGCGTGCACTTGTCATGTGCTGGGTCTGAGTTTTGTTTAGTAGCACATCCACAGTGTGCGGCACCATAACTGTCAAATCGTGACCTAGAATGTATATTTCAGATTGTCTGACTGCAGCAGCTGCTGTTGAGCGCAAACAATTTGGCAAAGCCTTAGCTACTGGATCCAATGTGGAGGAAAAATAGGCACAAGGTTTATTCCTCCCCCCATGGGATTGTGTTAAAACAGATAGACCACAGCCATCTTTCTCATGGACAAACTCACAAAATTCCTTAAAATAATCAGGGTTATCCAAAGCAGGTGCATTGCATAAAGCATTCTTAAGTTGTTGAAAAGCATGCTCACACTCATCTGTCCAAGGGAGTGGGTTACTAATATTCTTAGATGTTAGAGCAAGCAAAGGTTTTGCAATTAAAGAGTAATTAGGTATCCACTGCCTGCAAAAGGAAGTCATACCTATAATGGTGCGAACATCAGATTGAGTCTTGGGACGTTTCATTTTCTGTACCAAATCAATTCTTTGTGGGTGCAGTCTTCTACCCCCCTTCGACAGGAGGTGATCTAAATAGGCAACCTCCTGTTGACAATATTGCCTTTTAGATAAGGACACTTTATGTCCTAGGAGTGCTAAATGATGTAACAAATTAACTGTTGTCTCCTTACAATCTTCCTCTGTATCTGAGGCAATTAATAGATCATCAATGTATTGGAGTAATACCGAGCCTTTTGAGAGGGTAAAAAGATCAAATTGTTTCTTCAACGCTTGACTATATATACTAGGGCTTTCTGTATACCCTTGAGGAATTCGGGTAAATTGAAGGGAACGCCCTTGGAATAAAAAAGACAAAAAGGTATTGACTTCCTTTGGCAACGGGCACAGTAAAATATTTGACTGAAGACGGAATCATGGTAAAAATAGAATTCATGTCAGGAACAACAGGTTATTGGGGTACTACAATTTTATTAATAGCTCGAAGATCAATCACTAATCTCTATTTATCAGGGATTCCCTCTGTGTTTTTTTAAAAACAGGAAGTATAGGACTATTACATGGGCTGATTTCTGTTTCTTTTATTATCCCCTTATGTATTAAATCAGAGATAAACTCTTTGAGACCTTCCTCTCCCTCCCGGGATATTTTGTATTGAGGAATGCGGGGTAAGAGAACACCTTGTTTAACAGTGATTACTATGGGATCTATGTCCATTTTACCAACATCACTATCTCCTGCTGCCCAGACCATTTTATCAATTGCCTGTAATTCAGGTGGTAGGTGAGTAACATTTGTCATTGTAATACATTTGCTAAAATTATCAGAAGCTATTGATATAAAGACACCATCAGGAGAACAATAAATGTTAGCATTCAGTCTTTTCAGTAGGTCCAGACATAATAAGTTCTCAGCACAATTTTTAGTGAGCACAAATGGGGCAGAGGTGGTGAAGGGACCTATAGTAACATCTAGGGGTTTGGAGATGGGGCTCTGGATGGGGATGCCTGAGAATCCCACTGATGTATTCATTCTGCCAGAGAGGGGAGCCCCTGGAAATTGGTCATGAACGACAGAGGTGCGACTGGCACCTGTATCAACAAGGAAGTTGCGTACTTCTCCTTCTATATCCATGGTGACATATGGACCTGCTTGATTAAAAGGAATCATGACCCAATTTTCCACCCTTTCCATTGCTGTCCTATTGTGAATACTCAAAGGTATTGTAATCAATGTCAGTAAAATCTTCAGTATAGAAACTTCTGTCAACTTGTTGGCCATCAAAATAATTCTGACGTCTATTGTCATTCTGACGCTGGGTGAAATCTTGCCTATTTGTGCCACCTCTCCCTGTACCCCTTGGCACTGAACTACCTCTTCCTCTTGCCACAGTTGCTTGGCCCTGTAGGCTAGGGTATTCATCCTTCCAATGACCCTCCTGAAAGAAATAGGCACACTAATGTTGGCCTAATCCTGCTCTGTGTTGCTGAACAGGAGCTGATGAGGCTCTGCCAGCCCCTCTTCCACGTCCTCCTCCCCTCACATTTCCCATACCCCTTTGTCTTCCCCTGTCTGGGAATGTTGCTGTAGCAAAACCTTTATTTTTAATTGTTTCATTTTCTTACCATTCTTTTCTTTCCTTATTTTCTGGTAATTCTCATAATATGCAGCCATTACCAAAAGATCTGCAAGTTCTTTAGTTGGCCAGGTGCTCTCTGATACTTTAATCAACTCTCCTAATTCTTTCATCAAATTATTCACAAATTTGTCAGCAAACATTCTTTTCCCCGTGACAGTTGCCAAATCCTGACCACTATGAGCCCTGAACATTTCCTCCATCCTAGTGAAATAGTCTGAGACTTCTTCTGTAGGTTTTTGTGTACAAGCTGTTATTTTATCCCAATTTAAAGTCAAAGACCATCTAAGTGAGAAAACTTACCAATCCAATCAATACAGCCTGAAACCCAACCAATATAATGCAATAAAATTCTCAATACCAAAAACTAATCAATAATTCAAAATGTCTGTTACAAAATAACTCAGAACAATCTCACCAGGTATTTGCTGAAGACGTCCGACTCTCTGTACTCTGCAATTCAGCCACTTTTCGCTTGACCAGTTTGGAACCGCTGCCAGGGAGATCCTGTTGCTGAGGGACAGCAGTTCAGGACTTCAGATGGCAGCTGCGAGAAACTAGTCTCATTAGCAGGGGCCCCAGCAATCAGTTAGTCTTGGGTTGTGTCACCTGAGCCACAGACACAAATGTTGTTGGATTTCCCACGTAGAGGCCCCACGTTGGGTGCCATTTGTGGAGAACTCACTTCTGCATTCTGGAAAATTCCACTCTTGTCCACTTAAATCCAAAGGGGTACAGGTAGTCGGAGGTAAAACAGATCAGTTTATTCACGCTTAAGCGGATGCAAAACCAACAAGGAAAAACCCTGTTCCATGAAGGTAATGAACAACTGAAACAATTCTCCTTTCATATTTATACTATACTTCAAACAGTTCTGCGTACAGACTCCACTCCCCTCTCCTAATCCATTGGAAATTTCCTTCCAGTTATACATACAAAAAGAATAGCCAACCACACTACATATTCAAGGTAAGTAATCACAGACCATCACTCATTGCAAATTGAATAGAAAAAAACCAGTGTGGCTTTCCATCTCAAAGAAGCACAAATGATTAACAGAGTGTAATTATTCTAGCAACCTTTCAGTACATTTCCAAGGGCATGGAGAAGAAAAGAATGCACAATGTCAGCGCGTACATGGAAAAATTCCTCAGACAATGTTGTTCAAAGTCAGGTGGATTTAAAACAATGTCTGCACCCATGTTCATATTATATAACCTTTTCCTCAGTGTGTTTTAAACTTCCAAGGGGCCATCCAGTAGGCCCAGGCCACTGCTAGTTATGAGTGCATGAAACAACTGTTTTTGTGATATATGTTGTTGTAAAACATTATTTAGGGCTGGGATGACATTGGATTGAATTAAAACTGCTGTGGGTTTTTTTGTATGCCAGTTTTTTTGTGTACAAAAAGTGTATATGTGGGGTAATAGTTGATGCTTCGGGAGTATGTGTGTGTAAACATTTATAGCTCAGTTAATTTTTGTTTTTGGTATTGCTGAATTAATGGTAGTGTTTACTTCAATGTTACCATGCCTTCTTTGCCTGGCCAGTGTGATGACATGTGAATCCTACACCTGGAAGTCCCATTTGTCTAATGTAACATTTTATATACACTGATTTACACAAATATGATTCATTTTCTCTGTATTAGTTTATGATGTAAAAAGTTCCGACACCCTACACTTGCACGAGAAGCGCTATAAAACAAATGAAATACATGTGAGAGAGTGGCTATGGAGAGATGAGAGGCACTGTTGAAGGATGATAGTGAGGGAATCATTGAAGAGCCCCAACAAAGATTGACGTATCCTGGTGCACTTTAAGGTCATCAATTACTATGCTTTAAAACTAATACAATTGAATATATAATATAAATTGTGTCGTAAAAGACACCATTTTTGTCATTTTTTACCAAATTGTCTTGGAGAGAGAACCTCCTCAAACCCCCTTGAAGTGGTCAATCGGTTGATTGCTATGTACTGTATGGGGGCTGGTCTGACAAAATTTGGCAGGGTTGCTTTGGGTTCCCAGTCCTGCTCTGCCCCACGCTCTGTGTTCTCTCTGTCGTGTACTTCTCACCCGCTCCCATGTTGCTCTCCCTCTTGTGTGCTGCTTTTCTCCTCCTTCCAAAACCGACCCCCACACTCACTCCTCTTTTGCACTGAAAAAGTATATATTTTATTTATTTACCGACCCAAGTGTTATCGGCCATCTTAGGTCTGTGAAAAAAATAAAACGATATGGCGCCTGTGTCATTCTGTATGGTGGCACGTGCTGGTGCCTACAGAATGACAAGACAGACAACAGTGGTTGCATCAAAGCACTTTTTTTCCTTTTGTTTTTTTGGTGATACATTGTGCTTTGCAAACTGTATTCGCAGAGCCAAGGCTGACTGGCTTTGCCCAATACATGCTTATTTTTTTTTTACCTTCACAGGAGCCATGACTGTGCAGAATTTAGGCACCTTGGTTCATGCACAGCTGTTGCTGCTTCTTCCAAATCAAGCGCTGAAGAAACTTCGAGCATATTTACAAGCCCCTAACGTCATTGGATCGTCACTTTTTCTGACGCTCTGGTGGCGTTGCTTTCCACCGCATATTTACAAGGTGGTGTTAAATCACTTAGCGCGGCTTAACACCACCTTGTAAATATGCCCCTTACTGCAGCAGTCTGCTGCAGCAAAGGGCCGGGCAATGGGTGTTGCTGTGGGCGTTCCACCACAACACCCATTGCTTTTTGACGCTGCCCCATATTTACAAGGATGGGGTTGCACCAAAATCTAAGGCCTGGTAAAACCTGGTCTTAGGATGGTGATACGAGGAAAATTTCTTAATTTCTCCTCGTAGTTTGCTCTTTCTATGGGTGCTGCATTATTCAGCACACATAGAAACAGCAAATCACCTTTAAAGCTTGTTTATGTGTAGGAAAGTGTACCTTCCTGCACATAAACAATCGCCGCTGAAGCAAAGGCACCCTTGCAACATGGGACAAGGGTGCCTGCGCTGGCACTAGGCAGCTTTTTTAGTGCCAGGGCTATGGGAAACGCAGGGGTGCACCGTGGTTTTGTAAATACGTTGCATCCCTGCGTTAAAAAATGACAGAGCGAGGTGTTACCAACTTTGGAGTAATACCCTGCTCTACATTTGATTGAAAATATTCCCTTTAAGCCTTATTTTCTTTTCCACACTTTGTTTTGTTGATTTCGGCAGCTTTCTTTCCCGTTTGGATATACTGCAATGGATTTTATTTAAACCTGTCACTTTACATTCTATGAAGATTTCAACTTATTCCAAATCCGTCCTACAAAAGGTATAACATAGAATAGCTACACCAGCTGTTATAACTCTATGCTGTCGCCTGTACTCAAAACACAGGCCAAGTAGGTCTCAAAAGTCAAGAATGCCCACATTTCAAACTTCATGCGCATAGTTACATGACTTTCACACAAAGGCTGGTGATTTCAATATCTTTTTTGTGCTGCAGCTCCAAATACCTCGCTGGTATTTAGCTTCTCCCTTAGATAATGTTCGTAGCTTGGGCGGGTGTGTGTTCAGACGCCCAGAGGGTGAAGGAAGACCCCGTTACTGGCACCGTGGGAGGTGCTCAGACGAGCCTGGTCATGTTGGCAGGGTTTGTGCATTCTGTCCTCTTCACGCAATTCCTCTGGCTGCATCGTCACCATACGTAAATGTGCTGACAGGAGCATTCAACAGAGAGCAGGCCCTGGAAAAAGGCTCTGGTCAGAGGGTCCAGGTGTGGAGCTCAGGGCATAGTGTAGGGCAGAGCAGGGCCAGCTTTAGGGCAGTGCGACTGGTGCGGCCGCACTGGGCGCTGACCTGTGGAGGGGGGCGCTGACCTCTGGGGGTGCGCTGTGTGTAGCAATAACTTATGATTGGAGAGATAAGGAGCACTTTTGCCCAGTGGTAGTGAGAGAATCTGAAGAGGTGGTCATTGGGATGGGGGCGCCATAAAATGATTGTTTCAACGGGCGCCACAAAAGCTAAAGCCGGCCCTGGGGCAGAGGTCTTCAATCTGTGCATCGCGACCCCCATGGGGGCCATGGAGTCCTGGGAAGGGGGGCGCACATTCCCCAGCCTCATTTGTGCCTTTCATCCAAAACATTTGCTTTCGTTTTGGAAAAAGACAACCCTCCAAGGATGACTAATTTCGATCAGATGCTTCAGCTGAAGTTTCATTAATTGAGTCTCCTATGCTGTGAATAACCTTTGCGCCAGAGTGCCTGAATGAAATGCAAATGTGCGCTATGGGTTAATCTGCAATTGTAAAGGGTGCTTGGGAGCCAGTTCTGGGTTTAATTGATGGAATCACTCCAAGCTTTGTGATGACAAAGATTATTTTTTTTTTTGTGGTAGTGTAAAGAGTTAACAACTGGGCTGTGAAGTGCGTGTTTTTAAACATACTTGTATTTTCTCACAGCACATCGTACCGCTAAGGAGGTGTTGAAGGGACAGTTATGTAAAAAGAAAAAAAGAAAGAATAGTATTACATACGCTCTGGTATTACTAAAATCTATATTTTGGAAGTACCATTTTATCCTAAAACTATTTGTATAAAATGATGACTTACATATTCACAGTGACCTCGTAGAACCAAAAATACACAAGTCACTTTTCTCCACTGCACCAACCAAGATTTAATTCTGCGGCGCTCTGGTTGCACACATACCTCTGCAGTGCATTAACTAATAGAGGTTTCATAATGTACTACAGTGCATTTCCAACTGAGTAACAACCTTTTAAATTTATTTTTCATTTAAGCTGCCCATTATTTTATATATAACTACCTGATGGTGAAAAACCTAAAAAACTCACAGATATATTTTGGGGCTTATTTATGAGAGGCATGCGCCGCCAGAGCATCACTTTTTTGGACGCTCTGGTGGTGCACGCGTCCCAACCATACCTATGAGGAGGCGCATAGTCACCCTGCATGGCTTTCCATGGCCTTATAGACATGGAGTAAGACTAAGCAGGGCAAGTCGCTGCGTCACCTAACTCTGTTTCGAGGAGGCATTCCATGGGCATTGAGTGGAGGTTCCCATGCACCACCCATGGATTTTGATGCTGCCCCAGACTTTCAAAAAACATGTAAACCTGGGGCAGTGCCAAAACCTTCCGCCACCCCAACCTCGCCAGCAGAGGCATTACGAGGAGAAATATTTTCATTTCACCTCGTTTTTTCCTCTTTCCATGTGTGCTGCATTCTTGGGATTGTTTTAGGTAAGGAAGGTGCTCCTTCCTGCGCAAAAATCATCCGGCCTATGTTGGTGCTAGGCAGCAATTTGTGCGCCAACACAAGGGGAAAGGATCAGAATGCACTCTATTTCATAAATCTGGTGCCTTCCAGCTCTTTCACATTGGCTTAGGGCAGCGCAGCAAGAAGACTTGGGGTGCTGCCCTACGCCAATTCTTCATAAATGAGGCCCTTTGTTTTTAGCGACATCTTTGACCACGCCCCCACACTCACTCACCTTTGGTTTGCAAAACACTCTTTAATATTATTTCTCGGCCTTAAAATTGATTTGCGATGGGAATTGGGGGTGTTTATGGTTGTCGATAGTTGTCGATGGTGAGGAGTACCAGGTTATAGAAATATTTGTTAGGAAGGGGTCCTTATGTCTAAAATGTTTTGACAAGAGGGTCTTGGCATCAAAAGGTTTGACGACCTCTGGTGTAGGGGAACCAGAAGAAAGATGGGATGGTGAGGGTAAGGACATTGCAAGGGGATAGGGTCTGATGGTAAATGGCGAGGGAACAGAGAGTGAAACTGATGGGGGACTGGGCAAGAGAAATTGTGAGGGTGGAAACAGTGCCGTAGTTGAGGGAATGGGGGACTGAAGGAGGTACTAAATGAGGGGAAGAGGAGGTGTGGGCGAGAGCAAGAGAAGAGTAAATGAAGGCAATGGTGAGGTGACAATTAGAGGTAAGAGGAGGGAAGTTAAGGGAAAGTGAAGCAGGGGACTGTGAGTGATGCCGAGAAAGAGGGACAGAGCTGATGACGAGGGGCAAGAGATGGAGACAGATGGTGAGGTGCAAGGAAAGGAGATTTGGTGATGAGAAGTAAGGGTAATAAAGCTGATGGCAGGATGGGGCAGGGATCTGAGGATGAGGCCAAGGGAAATCAACTGAAAGCCAGAAAGGACAATTCGGGTTCAAATGAAGGTGAGCTGTACTGCATGGGGAGATGATGGATGGGGTATGTGCAGTCAGGTACAAGCCTGCTCATGTGTGCTCATGTGTGCATGGGGATTGAGCACAGTCTGTGAGTCTACGTGTAGATAACCACTAGGTCTCTGTACTAGGCCAGCCTAGTTTGCCTACACTCAGGAGTTCAGTTTATCTGACCCCAAGGATGGCGCATTCTCATGCTTTTTACAATGGCGGCTTGCATCTTGGATGACTTTAATGTAATTCATCCTTGCAGGCCTTGATCATGTCACTACCAGCTTCTCAGTTGGACACCCTAAAGCCTTATAAACTCTCCTGTTGCAACGCACCTTTTGCATTGGGGATCATGTTGAGGTGCCTCTACTCTTATATATTGCAATGTTTACTAGCAATGTCTCCTTCTGTATACAATTCGTTTGTGGAGCGCTCTGGTGCTCCTGGGAGTTGTAGGCACTATATAGACACTCTCAATAAATAAACAGCTGCTATCAAGGAATTCTTTCAAACAGACCATCCCTGCAGATCACTCTCTGTCCCTTACAAGTCCCTCCAATATGAACAGGGCTGTCCATCAAAATATCGAGGACAAAATACCTACCTGCCAAAATATTGTGGTGAAAATACGGAACACCACTGTATTGTGAAGATAAGCGTGTGTGCGTACGTATGAATTTACTATCCTTAACTCCACATCTACATACCCTGAACATATGCACATCGTCAAGGTACATAGATGTTAAGAATAATAAATCTAGAAGTGGAGTTAATAATTGTGAATCTACACCTACTTATAATTAAATGTACCTACCTCATGATGTTGTGATGTTCAATATTTTGGAAGGTTAACATTAAAACCTTGATATTCTAGTAGAAACCTTTATAAAGACCTTCTGTCTTGACTGCTGTATCCAGCACAGAATGTGGGATGGTTGCTCACCTGTCACTCAAGGGTACTGTAAGGGAGCTGCAGGGTAACTCATAGCAACCAACTGAGGTGAACTGCAGGCACTCTAATACCTCTGACTCCTGTTCCCACCACCACAAATGCTGTGACCAGACAGCAGCCAGCTCTGGTCACTCATGTTTGACACCAAAGGCTTCCCACAGAGACCTCACTACAATCAGATTACTTTCCAACCATGCACTTCCTTTACTGTGTAGCATTCTACCAGTCTACCAAAGTGCTTTGGCCCATCATCAGGGCTACCAAGTGTTATACACATGCAATTACAATGACAATTACAAACACAAACCAAGACTATTAAGTGTATTTTCACTTATGAATGAGGCTTTACTCAGAAACTGGGACAACGCATTGCTGTGCTAGAGAACTGAGCCAACTCAGTGCACTAAGGAGGTTCAGAGAATCAGTTATTAGGACCAGAGCCAATTTACTGCATTGAACGCAGAGGTTACACCCCAAAATGTTTGTATAAGAGTGAATGTTTAGTAGAGTTGATGCTGCTTCACTGCACAGTATTTTCAGTGTAATTTAGTCTGAAGAGGATTCAAAGCGACATTTGTCTTATTTACTGAGTGGTAGTACCTTTCACGTACTATTGTTTATCTTTACGGCATGTGAATGTGTGTGTGCTGCTGTGCAGAATGTTCCAGTGCCAACCAGAACTGAAGCACTGTGTGATGGATGTCCTCACTGGAATACTGGATCTGGTGTGAGCTGAAAGAGAATGTTAGTTGGGAACTAGAGGACCACCTGGCAGTAGTTAGGGGTTGTAGAGAGAAAGTATAGAGACCAGGAACTGCATTCTAGTTGCCAGTGACCCTGATGATGTCTTTATACAGCAAGGCTGAAGGGTATCTCATATTTGAAACACTACCCTACTACTTATTCTGAGAGTTCAGAGAATCTGGAACTTTAAATAGTGTTGCAGTAGCCCACCCCTGGAGGAGATGTGACCTGGTGGCCAGAGCTGTCGACCTTTGTGCCTGGGGTCCCAGATTTGAATCCCAGCCTTGGTGCTTGGCTCAACATTGTGTGATTCTGGGCGGATCACTTTTTCTCCATGTTCTTTAATTTGTCAATTGTACTTGTGTAATCCCCACCTGATGCACATTATCTTGTAGAATGTCTCCCAACCCCTTGCTCCAACTGTGGCGTCTTGGCCACCTGGGGGTCTGAGAACTGCAGTAGCTTGTGTTGTTCCACTATTTCCAGGTTTCAGGAAATGCTGCATGAAGCCTGGAACTGTGAGTTTCACAGCTCCAAAAGAGCAAGCATCTGCCTGAGGGCTTGCTGCTCTGTAGCAAGTCTGGTTCAGATTTTCAATCCTATCATTTTCCTTAATGGCTGTTTCTTCCTTGATTCCTTTCTGGTTTTCCCAATACTTTGTATTTCCTGTTGTGCGTTGTTTGATGTAAATTCCTTTTCCTGTTCTCTACTATATAAAGACTTCAATTTGGTTGGAAGGGGCATTGCAACAAAGCTGCATTCTTTCACTTGCTTCCTCACTCTCTCCACTTGCTTATCCTGACTCCTTGCTCCTAAAGAATTCCACTATCAGGTTCTGGATTACTTGTTTTCTTCAATCCAATAAAATCTTCATCCAGCAAGGAGGTTTTTTATGCCTGTGTCTTTTTCCTCCTGCAAAGGTGGAAGCTATTCGAAGGCACTTGGCTACCACATATTCCAGTGTGCAGTGTCACTGTGGCTTCCAGAAACAGTCACCGAGAGCAGAATTTCCAGACTGGATAATGAGTAAAGCATTCAGACTTGAAGACCCCCCATGTAATGTGCAGCACTCTGTTGCTTCCTGGCTAGGTTCGTTGTATATAAATACCAATACATACCTTCCCATACTCACATTGGATCACAGCTGGTTAAGAGGTGGACTGTACGGTAGCTTGTGCCCAGGTGAACAACCGGGATTCCACTATTTTGACAGTTCTGAGGGTCTGGAAGATACTCATGTAGGACTGAGATAAAGTATATGAATGACTGCAATGTGTGGGTGAGTGATTGAGGATAGCCTTGTTAAGCACAAAGTCTTTCCTAATTTGCCATTCAGGCGAAAAGGACTGCACAAGAAAGTGGTTCAGACATCAGACAACAATCACTTCAGGCTGAAATAATTGCTAACATTTATTTTTTGTAGTAAATTATTGGATGGACCCGGATTGTACAGTGTCTTGTGTTCGCTTTTATGTACTGTCATATTCACTTGAGCACTGCGTCGTTTACACTTTTTATATAATGAGTACACAGATGAGTACTGAGATATGTTGAGAGAATATATATCAGCAAAGGAAACCCTTGTCAGACTTTTCTTGTTTGCGTTGTAACTGAGAAATTGTCTCTATATTTAGTAGTTGTAACAATAAGTGAGGGGATCACTTACTGAGGATGGGATTCCTACCTACTGAATGATGCCCACTGCACTCTGTACATATATATAATGTTCTCAAGAATTGTCATGTTTTAAACAGTACAAATATGAGATGAACCTGTCAAGTCTACACCATTTATTTGAATGATTTCTGACGGGTCATGTCAGATGAAGTGTCTTTGACCTAGATGTTATACTGTGTTCCATGTTCTAAAAACATAATACGTAATAAAATGCTTTACTCCCACCTTGAGGAGGGGTTAACATTTCATCCATATTGGAGGGAGCCCAACTCCAGTGTGTAGACCCTGACTTTAGGGCTGGGAAGTAAAATCGGAGTAATGTGATTACCAATAAGTAATCAAAGCATTCGGACTGATCCCATTGCTGCATCTGCATGCACACATGAACTGAGCCACTTCACTATATCTGCGCTCAGAAATTGAGCTATCACTGTGCCTAGCAACCAAGCTAGTCCTGCACATCTACACTGAGAAAGGTAGCCTGCTTAATGCATCTGCATTCATCAATGGATGATGCGTCTGTGCTCTGAAACAGAGCAAGTTCAGTGAAACTGCATTCAGAATTGGAGTCAACTCCGTACATCTATATGCGTGTAGGAACAGATCCAGCTTAGTGCATCTTCATGCAGAAACTGGGCCAGCTTAGTGCATCTTCAGGCAGAAACTGGGCCAGCTTAGTGCATCTTCATGCAGAAACTGGGCCAGCTCAGTGCATCTTCATGCAGAAACTGGGCCAGCTCAGTGCAGATTCATGCAGAAACAGGGTCAGCTCAGTGCATCTTCATGCAGAAACTTGGCCAGCTCAGTGCAACTTCATGCAGAAACAGGGCCAGCTCAGTGCAGCTTCATGCAGAAACTGGGCCAGCTCTCTGCATCTTCATGCAGAAACAGGGCCAGCTTAGTGCGGCTTCATGCAGAAACTGGACCAGCTTAGTGCATCTTAATGCACAAACTTGGCCTGCTTAGTGCATCTGCCTGCACACAGCACCCCCGCCAAGTGCCACGCTTTATAGGGTTAGTATAATGCATTTTAGAGCATGTCCCCTCATCATAGCACTAAAATACGGCTTATTTGGCTTCTCTTCGTTGCTCTAGGTGCTTAACCCTAGATGCGTAGCACTTGGCAGGGATGTGCATTGATCTCAGCGCACCATGTGCAAAGCCAGTGCTTTAATGTGTCCCAGGAAGTATGAGCCAGGCCCAGAGAAGAGGAGGAACTGGTTGTCATGGAAACCAGCCGGGGGGCCAACTCAACTCACGGTAGGTCAGATTAAACTCTCTGAGAAGAGCAGTGACTCAGCAAAAGCCCGACCAACACTCCCGGACTGCAGCAGGCACTTAGCCATTGCAGCCCAGATCGAGTTCTCAACAGTGACTGTAACCCCTCAAAGGTAATTCAAGTCAGTGATGGAGTCAGAGTCCCATTTTACATTTCACCTTTTGATGTTGTGTTTCTGTATTTTTTGTATTCCCTGCAACATGTGACTCTCAAGCAGTACATCCTCTGAACTGAGTGTCATGTCTTCTAAGAAAGGACATTGTTATATAAGTAGGTCAGCAGAGCTAACAAACCAATCAAGGAGCCCAAAGGATGCTCACCTCATTAACGAACACTCCACGCTACAGACATCACTCTCAACATCCGCAGAACCACTCTCAACATTTGCTGAGCAAAGAAACCAACTACAGAGCCCAAAGGTTGCACTGAAGAGATTGACTGAATTTCTTTGTAAGTGGGGGGGAGATGTCATGTCCTCCAGGAAAGGACATTGTTATATAAGTAGGTCAGTGGTCTAGCTGGTCCAGACAGAAGTGAGATGCCAAATACTTCCTGTCTCCACCAAGGAAGTACCTGGCATCTCACTTCTGTCATTGCTTAGAGGCATGCTGTTCATCCATCAGCCCCTCTGTTGGTCATGATAGGTGCAATCACTGCCACATCTCCTGCAGGTTGCCCAATTCCCTGGCCACCTCCATCAGCGCTCAGTCAGAACCTCAGCTAGAGGTCTTCCATGCAACGGCCCGGATAAAGAACAGCTACCACAGTGACTTCTTTAGCTTTTTAAACATCAATTGCCACTCTTAGATGAGCAATACCTTACATATCCATGACCTTCTAGTAGCTACGGCCCCAGATGCTCTGTGTTTTTAACTGAGGCCTGGCAACATGAGGCTTCCTCACCAGACATTATCACTGCTCTTCCCCCCAAACTATCACATCCTCAGGAGAGACCGTAAAGATAAATAACGAGGTGGTATAGCGATTATCTGCAAAGACATCTTTCAGTGTAAAATCTAGGAGCTATCGCTCCCAGCATGCATAGCCCTGCTCTTCTCCGTCCAACTTACTCCCAGTTGTACTATCTCCGGTATCGTAATCTACCGCCCTCCTGGATATGCGGGGCCTTGGTGCTCCACTATTCAGGACGTAATCTCCCCCTATGTACTAACTACCAAACTAAAATCTTCGTTCCGACACCATCCACCCGCCCCATGGTTTAACGAGCCCCTACAAACAGAAAAGAAGTTCTGCAAACGATTAGAGAGAGCCTGGAGGAAGCTATATGACACTGACTTGAAAACCAAATACATAACTGCCCTGAGCCAGTACCACTTGCACTGTAGGAAGGCATGCGCCCTGTTTTACTCTGAAAAAATCTCCTGGGCTCAAAACTGCTCTAAAACCCTTTCCAAAGTGGTCCATGACCTATCTGATCCGGATCTTATTTCTCCTCCCCCTCACTGTCCCAAGTTCAATGCCAGGAGCTTGCTGACTTTTTTATTAAAAAGGTAACTGATATTCAGGCTGGTCTTACTGACGCTAGAGCTGACAACCCTAACTTAAAGCTCGAGAGACCCAGTCCTACTTCAATCCCGCCCTTTTCTAGGGGTATCATCGCCCCAGAGACATGCAAGTCTCCAGCAGAGTTGCAGTCCTTCACCCATCTGGACCAACTCCGGCTGATAGACCTTCGGGCTTCTAATAAATCAGGGTCACCCTTAGACCCTCTTCCCCCATCCAAACTAAGTACTCTAAGCCCACAAGCATTACAGCAGGTGCTAGAACTCCTGAATATCTCCATCACTGATAGGCTGTTTCCCCAGGCCTGGAAGCACGCTATGGTCCTCCCCTTGACTAAAAAGCCTCACCTGTACTCCGCCATTCTGTACAATTTCAGACCTTTCTCATTACTCCATATCTTCTCTAAAATACTCGAGAAACAGGTTAATGCTCAGCTCACCTCATTTGTGGAAACCCAGGACACTCTCCACCCCTCTCAGTCCGGTTTCCGAGCAGGGCACAGTACTGGAACCAACCTCCTTGGAATTACTGAACACATAAGACGACTTGTGGATTCCAGCGGCACAGACGCGCTGATCCTATTGGATCTTAGTGCAGCATTCGACACTGTGTCCCATACTATTCTCTTGGATAGACTGATCCTATTGGGCATCCAGGGCTCAGCTCTGGCATGGCTCTCCTCCTTCCTGTCAAACCGCATGTTCCAGGTTTTCTCAACCAATACAGAGTCAAGATCTCTCCCCCTTTCCTCTGGTGTTCCCCAGAATCTACCCTCAGCCCTTTACTCTTTAACATCTATGTCCGCCCGATGGCAGACCTAGTGGAAAGCTGTGGGTTGACTCTGTTTTCATATTCTGAGGACACCTAGATTATTTTCTCCTTGTCGTCAGGACAAGCAGCTAACTTGGAAGATCTCAACTCTCGCCTCAGCCGGGCGCCACCTGGATGAACACCAACTCCTTGAAGCTAAATGGCGACAAGACTGAGGTGATGATTGTGGGTAAGAACCACTGACTCTGGGGCCCTCAACACTGGCCAGCCATGCTGGGAACTCCACCTACTCCCACCAACAAAGTATAGACCCTCGGTTTCGTGCTGAATACCACCCTGTCTATGAAGCAGCAAGCCACTAAAGTGGCTTCTACGTGCTTTGCAACCTTGAAATGGCTAAAGAAGATACTGTGGTTTCTCTCATTTTTTGCGCAAAGAACAGTCAGTCAGGACTTGATACTCTCTAGGCTTGACTATGGCAATGTTCTATACCTAGGGGCGGATAAGGAGTCTCTAAGACACCTGCAGGTGGTTCAGAATTACTCCGCCAGGCTCTTGTTCTGTAATCCAAAAATGTTGTCTACATTTGGGCCTCTCTGGCAACTTCATTGGCTGCCAGTGACCAAGAGTATTGATTTCAAAGCACTTTGCTAAATGCATAAGATCCGTGCCCGCTCAGGACCTCAGTACCTGCAAAAACTGGCGTGTCTATATTATCCGCTCGCAACCTGAGCTCCAGCAGTGGTTTTCAGAGGGTCAGGTATGCTCGTATCGGCGGGCAATCTTTCTCTTTTCTTGGTCCTAGGATGTAGAACAATCTTCTGGCATCTTTAAGATGCTGTACCTTCCTCTCCACCTTTCACAAGGAACTAAAGACTTGGTTGTTTTATCTCCTATTAGGCTGATCTATCGGTTCTCCAAGCGCTGGGAAATTCTTTTAGGGTAACCATGCGCTATACAAGAACTCCATAATGATGATAATAATAATAACAATAATAATAATAGTAGTGGTTGGTCTCGCAGCAGATTGGCGGGGGAGGGGTATGGGGTGGTGGGGGTGGACAGACATAAAATAAACAACAAAAAAAGAAAAGAACTTACCTGCTCCTCACCGATCGCTTCTCTGCCGATCTCCTTCATGCTGTGTACGTGCTGAGACTCTGAAACTCCCCACGGCCAATCCCAGTGCTTCTCTCTCTCATGCTGGTGCCAGCATAAGAGAAGTGCTGGCATTGGCTTGAGCGAGCTTGTTTTCCGCTCCAAAGGAGTCTGGGAGCCTACGCCTTCTGTTCTCTCCATCCGGCAATGCAGCTCGGGTTGTGGAGATGTCAATCAATGCGAATGATGGTTTGGCCATCCTAAGATGGCCGGCCAAACCGTAATGCTCACTGACAGCAGTGCTACCCACCACTGCCCTTCGAACCTGACATGGTATGGCCCGCCCCAAAGACTCTGCTTCGTCTAGAGGAAAGTTAAAATGATAATAATTCTGTTTTATTTTCATTTTATTTTTCCTTTCCCTCAGTTGGCCAGAAGGGAAGGAGGGGGGACGCGGAGGAGCCGCTGCTGCTGAGTGTATTCAATCACAGAACTGAGACAGAAGTCTGGAAGCCATCGATCAAAGTTTTACTCCACGGTAAATGTAGCCTAGGCTGTTTTTATGGTGTCTTCACCCCAAAAAATCTGTGCACTCTTAAAAAGAATTTGTGTGCACCTTGTTCCAAAAATCTTACCCCGAACTGTGCAAAATTATGCAGCAGGCTAGTTGGTCACTTTTTAGGTCTCGGGCCTAGCGTTGCAGTGCGCAGCACTGCTCGCGCAGCCCGAGACCTCTTGTATGGGGTTTTGAAAGTGACCTAGGAATCGCACACGCTTGTGCGTGTGCTTTTCGTTTTTTCCCCCCGGCTATTGGGCTTTGCGTGCGTCTTTATAAGAAAGACAGCACGCAATTGGGCAAAGGCGGGCGCATGTCCTGCCTTTGCTCCGCCCATTCCCGTCCGTGTCTAGGACGCGCATTAGCGCGCGGCACAGACGACAGGCTCCCTCGCCCCCCCGCTCCTCTGTGGTGCGCGCGCACCACTGGTTTTTCTTCAGTTTGCCTTTTATTTGCCCGTCTTCTAGTGTGCATGATTTTAGAGGCTGCGTGCGTTACATTTTCAGTGGCGCTGTGGTGTCTTTCTGACTAGCGGTGACATGTCTGCCAGTTACCTTGTTCCTTATTCTGCATACTTTGATCTGGGGATGCTGCAGCGCCTTCCAAATTCCATTCTACAGGTCTCGTTGCTTCCAATTGATGATTATCTTTTTTTAACTATATAAATAATCGGGGCCATAGAGCGCACGGGACCCCGTAGAGGAGTCTATCCACGCACAGCGCAGCCTGTGACCGGTTCCAGCCCACCCGCCCGCGCCGTCACACGTACACAGAGGGCGGTGCCCATTCCAAGAAGCGAGGGTGTCCCGATGTATTATATAAATGCTTCAGAAGGGATACGCAAGGTTGATATGGTGAGCAAGAAAGGAGTGTAAACCGACCCCTGCAGGAAATTAATAGAAATATGCCGACATCTATCTCACGTTTGATCCATTTTAGCTGCACATAGAGGAAACCTATAATTCAGGCTTCAATTTGGATGAGATCTTTTTGGCCAGAAAAGTTTCCGTTTTCAAATCGGCAGTGTTGGCAGGTAACGTGACGGCATACGTTGCATTAACGGGCAGATTTGGACAGTCTAGTTTTTTGTAGGACTTTGGCCTCGTGAAGTAAAATGAATGAAATGTCTCTTTATATCAACTCCACCCCCTCACCCCCCACACACACACACTTTAGTATGTGTGAAATTAAAATAAATTGCCTCGATGACGTGATATTACAGTGTGTAGAAGGCCTGGTGAGTGTACATTCCTCCTCTGCTGGCGTCGCTACTTGCTGGTGGGCAGCACACCAGGAAGCAGCCGGAGCCGGCCTTTAATCACATAGCGCCCTGGATGCAAACACATTTGGCGCCCAGACTGCTGCTGGTCATTTAAGCAAGAAGCAACGGGGTATCCCGTTTCTAGTGCCACTTCACGCAGTGAATGCCTCTGAACGCAAACTGCGCCTCCCAAACCCATCTTAATTACCCACCCCACATTTTACCTTCACACTGGTGAGAAGGCGGTGGGGTAATGGGGTGTGAACATGTGGGATGTCAGAGGGCTAGGTAAGGATGGGAGGAAGATTGCAGGAGTTAATTTGCTAAACAGGGTACGTGCAGCATGTATAAAGAAAAAAGATTATAAGCAGTTATGAAGAATAACGATCCCGTTCAGAGGTAAACTGCTGCATGCACAACCTTCATGCAGACAGGTCTGTGGGCCCTTCTAAAGTTTGGCAGCCTGGGCCCAGCTCCCCATGCCAAAAGCCGACCCTGGAGGCAACTCCCTCAGGTGCACACGAAGTTAGAACAAGCATTGGCATAGCCAATAGGTCTCGCTTTTGGGACCTTCTAAGTATTTCGTTATGCAGCACAATATTCTTGTTAGTATTGTTTTAACTCCAATTAGACTTCGGGCATGAGTCACTGTAGCTACCAAGGCCGGCTGTGAAGGACCCGCTTATGGCCGTCAAATGTGCCAAAGTGGATTTTGTTTTCACAATATGTTTCAGTGACGTCTTGTGCAGCGCTCTCTATGTTACACGCATTCACTACTACTAGGTATTGTATTTAAGCACTTTCTGCATGTGCGGCTACACTCGTGCAGTCTGCTTGTAACAACATGGACAATTGATGGACTATGATAGTGCTTTTAAGTAGCAGCCCTGAAGGGCCTGCTTTTTGTTCTAACATGTTTACTATTTAATTGCGTTTTCAGAACTTGCCTTGGTAATGTAAATCACAGTGTTCTCTAATTAGCTTGGTTTTTGCTTTTAGATATACATCGTGATAAACTAGTCCTTTCCTTTTGTTTGTCTCCTTTCGTTGTGTTTCTATTAACATGGAGATCGCATGCACAGGGATGGTGCTTTTAAGTGTGGTTTCTGGATAATTCTGGCCTGACAGTTGTGGTTATAAGATCAAAGCCTATCTTACTATTGGCATTATGTTAAGTCATTCACATGTGCTTGCTTTCTCTTCACCCACCTTATTTCCTTTAACCCGTCCATCTTGTCTTCTTACCTCACTCCCCCCGACCGAGCATAGCCTGTGCATTACCTTTCTAATTCACACCTTCTGTTTTGCAATGAGTGATAATTTTTTTGAAATTCTTTTTTTTTTTTTTTGCTTTCTCTTAAACTACTTTATGGGTGTGCATATTTTTTCCACTTGTCTTCCAGGTGTGCTTCTCTGCCAGCTCCAGCACTTCACTCTATTTTCCCTCCTGTGCAGAGTCGGATTGGTAAACCAGGCATTCGGGCAGTGGGCCAGTGGCCGAGGCAAAATTGTTTTCTGCAGAGTAGAAGGGCAAGGTGGTTGGTGTTCATTATTTTACGGTGTATGACGGCAGATCCTTCCAGGTATTTGTAGATAAAGCAAATTCCATTGAACTCTGTTTTTTTTTTTTATTGGGGCCAGAGCATGCCTTCAGTTGAGATGTCACATATTGAGGTTTTTTTAGCCAAAAGTTGAGTGAGATGGTTGTCTGCATTTTGAGCCTTCTGCAGTTTTTGGACCTGGTATATGGCAACACTGCAAATAACGCTGGCCGTAAACAAAGCGGGAGCTAACTAGTACTCCTGAAGCTACTGCATCCTTCACTTAGGAAATGTAGGGTTAGGGCTCTTGTGGAGATTCACTGGCCTTTTTTTCAGCACCTATCTGATATATTTACACTACACATATATCCACTCAGTTCCAAAACACATAATTACACTCCACAAAAAAATTCAACTTCACAACATGCCACATAATTCCTCACCAAATAATACTACTCCACACCATGCCACATAATACCACTACAAACTATGCCACATGATTCCACACACCACATAATTCAATGCCACACAATTCTGCAGCACACAACATAATTACACTCCACATAATACCACTCAGTACCACATAATCACACTACACATAATTACACTCTACTCAATACAACATAAATACACCTCACATAAATGCACTCTATACCACATACCTGCAATCCACATAAACGCACTCCAAACCATAACACAAAATTCCAATAAGCATAATTTCGCTCAACACCACACAATTCATCTCTACACATTTCCAACACACACCACATAATTCCACACCAAACCACATATTTCAAATACACAACACAATTCCACAACACACCACATACCTCCAATACACACCACAGATTTACACATCATACCATAACTAACAATTCCAATAGAGCCCACATAATTCCACTCCACACCACATACATCCACTACACTCCAAACCAAAACACATAGGTAAAAGACATTATCACTCACAACGCTAATAGTACTAACTCTTGCAAATCCGAGACCTATTGCATTGCAAATGCTTGTTTATGTAGAATTTGATTTTACGTTTTATTTGATAAAACAACCTGAATTGTATGCTGTGGTTATAGCGTAGGCATTTCGTTGAAGAAAAACACCATGTAAAAGATCTGCGAATTCTCACATGGCTCATATTCCAGGGCGCGCGGAAGCTGAAGGCGTCACGTGCTTCCCGCCTGTGCGTGCACAGACAGGCCTCTGAGGCCTCTCCGTGCCGTCTGTATAGAAAGTGATCTTATTCGCTAGATATTTCCCAGTCGGGCGTGGGGGTATTTCTATTATATCTGTGATTAGCACATACCTGGGCCCCTGTGTACCAGAGAGCAGTAAAAACAACATTTCACAATTTCAGCTTTTCACTGCACCCTGCAGTTTAAGAGGCAGACAGACAGGTCCCAGCGCTTATCCACTAAATGTAAACAGAGGCCACCGAGGACACGGGCTTGGACGTCTGATGCTCATTATGTGTTATTACAATCTGCACATTTTCAGGCATTTGCCTCATAATTGTCAATGTTATCGTAAGTCCATGTCAGGTATTCATGCTTTTTTGGTAGCTTCATCATAAGGCTATGAGTTGACTTTCTCAGGCTTTCCTAGTGGGTCAGCAAAGAACAGATCTAAACTTTGGGGACCTAGGAACAGATTCACTAGTTTTTCCCTTCTGATGACCATAAGAGACGCAACCAGTAGCTTCAAACAACTTCTTGTACAAAATTTTTTGCCCAGAAAGTTGACACGAATGAAGCACTATATGGCCTTGCATCCCATAGTGCGAAACCCCGTTAATCCAGGCAAACGGTCATAAGTAGTTGGAAATGGGGCAAAAGCCCAGAAAATTTGGTGCAAATTCATGGATTTTAAGGTGTCGCAAACTAACGTAAAATAGAATGGTGTTGAATCCTGGAGCCAAATAAAACCAGGTGCAAACAATGTGCTATTGCATAGCACATGATTTTTCTATGCAATGTTTGCATAATATTTTTCTATATTACAACATATATGTGATTTGGCCTTGAGTGGTCCATTGCGTGAAGATGTTTGCATTCAACTGTAGCCTTGAGTTTAAAGGTAACACAAATTACCTTTCTTTATTAACTATTCTGCCTGTGCACCATTGTGCAGAACTAAATCCTGTTTAAAGTCACACGAGCATAAAACTATTAACTTATTAATCACTAAACACGTCAGTGGTGTGCACCTCTTTGTAAGTGTGGGGCTGTCTAATTTAATCATCTGTGCAGTGCAAAAGTGCTTTTTATGCAGCTCTGCTCTCTGCAGTTCTTATTAAATTTACCCTTGAATTAAAAAAAAAATGTAAATTGCTCTGCTGTAAACTGATTATTTCAAACCCATCTTCCTCCCCAATAATTACTATTTTCGAGGAGAGGCACCACATGAGACAGGCCACCCACGTCTTCTAACAAAAAGTTCCCCGAAAAAACTCTGAAAAGTTTTTCCTTTTCTATGAGTGCTTCATAAAAGTGTTCCTTCCTCTCCCAACCTCCCACATCTATAAGCGCCCACCAGGGATCGGGGCACATGAGAGGTGTAGCAGTGGCATAGTGAACTCATTTCCGACAGGACCCTCATTGACATACCATGACCCTCTTGTACTTTGATGGCCATCAGTGGCACAGGATGGGCAGCCAATGTAGGATGGAACACTCCTTTGTCATAATGTATGTACACCTTGACTAAGGTGCTAACCATTGGCGTTTACAACAGACCCGTTGCATCATAATCATTTGTTACTCTTTCCCAATTTATGGTACTTACTTGACCAATCTAGAAATGGTTGACGGCTGAGCCTGTCATCAGATCACCACCTTTGTCAGTGGCAACCATTCAGCTCACTGAGCCATCCTGCTGGCATAAAATAATTAATCTAATGCAACTCACTTCCACGATCCACAACTTTAATCAAATTTCATTTCGCGGTACATTTTTGGAAGTCGGCATGTTTATCATAAATAGATGACAATCCTGACCGTTTCCTTTTTCTGCCCAAATCTGCAAAATAAATATGCAGAGGCCTAGCCTCTGATGTCCAGTGAAGCATCATTCAAACAGTTATTGCTGCATCTGCTCAGTCAGTGCAATCTCATATACACAGGTACCTGCTATGTATGTATATTAGGGCTGTGAGAAA
The DNA here is from genome assembly GCA_963921515.1 of Calotriton arnoldi. Lineage (NCBI taxonomy): Eukaryota > Metazoa > Chordata > Amphibia > Caudata > Salamandridae > Calotriton > Calotriton arnoldi. The sequence continues at coordinate 1,830,810 of CAWUFW010002250.1, forward strand.
CTTCCATAATGATTGGTAGTGTAGTACGCGAAATTCACATAAAACACCTGTAATTATGTGAAATGTATTTCCCTGCATCTAGCAAAGACCCATTTTGTGTAAAAGAAATAGCATATAGGGGCATTACACGTGACACATGCCATTTTGATCAGAAAGTGGCATCCTGAGTGCAGTCTGTTCCTTCCTAGCTGTGTTCCCCAGTCCATGCAGCCCCATCCATCCTATTCTTGTCCATCCCACCCCATTCCTGCCCATCTCATCCCATTCCTGCCCATCTCATCCCATTCCTGCCCATCTCACCCCATTCCTGCCCACCTCACCCCATTCCTGCCCATCTCACCTATTGCTTCAACTTTCTTTTCACTTTTCTCCTTTACAAGTTCCTGGGCTTTTATTTTTCATATTTCTCTGTTTGTTTGATTGTTTTTTTTAACCCAGCCCTCCCATAGTTATGTCAGAAGCAGGTAATGTGCCACAGGAGCACGGGGTGGCTGAAACCCACTCAAACACAACCATCATGCGCACCATTTTTTCAGAGGAAGATGTAACTCCATTGGTGTTTTTTGCACAGCACCACTTCCCGCTCAATTTGGTACTAGGTGGGAGGCCCAGCAGGGTGTACAGCCTGGTGGAGCAGACCCTGTGCTAGGGGAGAGAGTGGTGCAGCATGTGATGCCACAACCTGTTCTCCCTCACCCAACTCATGCACCACAGGGCTGACATCCTCGACTGGGAGCAGAACCTCCTTAACATTGACGTGGCGGAGACTGGTAACTGCGATTCAAATAATTTAAATTGAAATCTTATATTTAATACTTTCAGGAGGCAGTATTTACATCACAGTTAAGTGTAAGTGATTATATACGTATATGTGTGTTTGTGACGTGTGTGTGAGGGCGGGTGAATGTGCACAGGTGTAATCAGTAGGTATAGGAATTTTGTGACAGAGCAAAAGTCCAAGACATGCACTCAGGATCTAGTGCTTTATTTAAAGTGCATAATTAATTAAAGTGGGACAGTAAGTCTGACACATTTTGGTTATCTACATATCTTTCTCATGGTCATGAGCACTAGGTCCTTAGTGTGTATGTGTGTATATTCATTATTGCATATATTATATGTATATATGCATTGGTTTATATATACAAAATTAATTAGACATTAAATATGGTTTTGCACTGTAGCAAAAACACATTTAATGCTTACATAACCTTAATTATATACAATGTTGTCTTTGTGTACATAAATAATATTATGCACTCCAAAATATGCTATGCATTAGGTCTTCTTTTGACTTTGTGTGTAGGTGGGAAGCGGGGCGTACTTGGTACAGACTGAAACTAGTGTGGAATGCCAAGGAGGGTGTCAGGAGGCCTGGGAGCGGAGTGGACGTCAAGTCATAGGTCCGGGTATTGAGATTTTAAAAGATCTGTTTCTCAAATCCATGTTGAGTGGAGGTCACCTAGGATGCCAGCAGGTAGCACGGGAGTCAGGTATGCTTAGGCTGAGGTTGATGAGCTGTAAGTGGGGAGGACAGAGGGAAGATCTCAATGGTGGTGGGACTCCTCCATGACTCTCTTGTCGCTGCACAGTATCCTCCATGAGATGTAGCTCAATATTGTTGACTTTAACTGTGGATTGCGTTTGTGTGCGATAGCAAAAATGTATGACAGTAGCGAAGGAGGAATATCATTTGTAGTTGTAACTACTTTTAGACCAGGGAACTGTTTTTAGGATGGAGGTCAAAGATGAGACATTGGGTCTGTTACTCAACCTGTACATTTGGTTGCCTGTAAATTCTTACTACATGCACTTTAATATTATTGTAGAAAGCACTACATATTAGTCTTATTTGTTTTTACTCCTTTTAGGAACATCAAAGAAGAGGAGGCCCTGGAAAGGCAAGCCAGCATCTTTGGCCACCACCACGCCAGGAGGTATTCCCTCTGGTAAGTCATGTATCATTTTTTATTTAATCTTTTTGATTTCAATTAGCACTTGGTCCTATAGTAAGGCTGCATGCCCTTCTGTCAAACTGTATTTTTCTTTTTTGTATTTCTCCTAGCTTTCCATTTATTGACTTTAGTTTGTGTCCAGAGACTACACACACCTTCCAGTGTTTCCTGTTTATATTCCCTTCCATTTCCACAGCTTACTTCATCCTGTTTTCTTTGTCTTCTCTCCTTCCTCCTTTTTTCTTACTGCTGCATCATTAACCTCACCCTTACCCTCTTACAGTTCTCCTCACCCTTCCATTCTTCTTCCTTTAATCATAATTTTCCCTGATCCTTTCCCAGCCTTTCCCTTATTATTAAAACATTCATATTGTTCCATTTTTGAGTATTTGCTTTTTAAATAATAGAAGAATAACTTTCAAAGTGATTCTTTAAAAAGCAATACATTCAGATTTGTTAAGTATTTTTTTTTCTTGTGCGAAACACCGTGGTGGTTGTGGCATTGATAAATAATTGCCTTATTTTCTGGACCCTTCCAAGGCAGATACCGAGTAGGAGGGCCATGACGAAGATCACAAGGAGGAGGAGGACGAGCAGCAAAAGGCTGCTGGGACAAGTAGTAAGTCAGGGTCCCACAGTCTTCTCAATAACAACTGCTACATCTGTTGCATTTTGTTAGGGCATTACTTTCCTTCCTTAGCTGGATCCCCAATCCTTTTTAAGTTATCCACCTTCCTATGTTTTTGTCTCTGTCCCTCATGTTGCCCTTACCCAGTGCCCACTCATACCATACATAACACTTCCCATCTCCTCCCATTTCTGACACTTGTTTCAAATTCTCCTTCAGCTTTTTCCTAAGTATCTTCCTGAAATCCCATTTCTAGTCAATCTTCTACCTTCCATTAACCACCTAACCTGTCTGTAGCCCAACCTAAACCCAGCCCAAGCCCTGGCCAAAAAACATCAATCTTACCTGACACTCACTTGCTCCCTAACCTAGAAATAATATTTGTTGTACTGTTAATGATGTGAGGATGAGGATGAGGGTGTGATGTGGGCACTGGGACTTGGGTTGTACTCAGGAGTATGGAAAGAGTAGAGCAACTGGAAATACTGTTATGAGCGATTAGCTTGTTAAAAAATGATCATACTGCTCTGCGAGGCTGGCTCTATTAATGTTGCATGATATAGTAAAATAAGTAAAAATTGTGCAGCCTAAATTTTAAAGCACCACAGTTTTAGATGGCAATATAACTTTCCTGTCTAGTCATTTTTAAAACAAATACTTTCCAGTCATGTTATTTTTTATGCACATTACTAAAGTGTTGGGTCAAAGAAAGTGCCCCCCCCCCCCCAGGAAATTATTTATTTAAACTTTTCTATTTTTCATTTTCTTCCCTTTGACCACAATTTATTTTTGACTATGCAGTTGCTTGTAGTGGATTAATTAATGGAAACTACTGCAAATAGAAATTATGTAAACAATGTGTAAGCTCACAGGGCCACAGAATCACATAAAAAATTCCAGTGGTCCTAGAGAACCAGCACCCCATTGAGCATGACAAATGTGTTTGCAATGGATGCTACAATTCATTTTCTTTTCTTCTTTCCTCACAACAGTATACCTGCTATTCCCTTTGGAGGCCCATCGACACACTCTACCTGTACCACAAAGGAGGATGGGTGCCAAAGGGCGGTAGCCACTCACCTGCACCTACAACAAATGGAGGCAACTGTGGGGGCATATCACTGGCTGGTGGCGGAGGAGGAGGCAGTAGCAGTCGTTCACCTTCCAGTGCCCTGCTGATGCATCCGAGGATAAAGCACCATCGCCCCAGCCACTGCAGGTGGCCGAGAGGATCTTTGTCCTACACAGCAGCCACCACCACTCACCCCTCAACTGCAGAGGTCCTCCTCTGAAAGGCCCTCATAGGCATTTACTAACTAAAGGAGAGCCAGAGGATGACTAAAAAAAAGACTGTAACTTTTGGAGGGGCATTAGTAGGGACAAGGGTGAACCTATTGAGGGTGGTGTGGTTGGGAACGGGTAGGTTAGATGTAGATTAGTTTCGTTTTGTGTATGTTTTTGGGATTTAAGGAGAGGCAAGAGTCTGTTAAGGGTGGAGTGGGTGGATTTATTTGTAAAAATAAACAGTTTATTTTTTCATACTTATGGGTGTTTTTACTATCATTATTATTATTATTGATTTTGTTGTTATTATTATGATGGTTATTAGTTGTGTTTTTAGTTGTACTCTTTATTGTAACATCCATAATCAAGGATGCTCTGCTTACCTACCATCAGAGTAGAGGTTGAGCCCAGAGCCTGGCCTATCTAGTTGTCCACCCTCATCAACCTCTCTCTAGTCTACGCTCTACTTGACCAGAGCTCCCATACCACCAGGCTAACGCCAGTCCAGGCCTCCAGTACAGCCTCCTGCAATCAATGTTGGAAATCTGACGATATATTACCTTTGTCTTTCCCCTTCATGACTTCATTTGATGTCACCTGAGAGTACCCACCCTCCCATCAGTCAGTAGTAGTAATAGCTGTGTACTGACCTATTCTCCGTAACTAGTCCCCGTTCACTACTAAGGAAGGATACCACTTTCAACAACCAATGGAATCCACAAGATGTGTTTATATTAAACATACTGTGATGTCCTATTCAACCTCTGAACCAACCACTTCTTTCTTCAAGTTCTTACCTGAGCAGAAATGTATTGTCTTCCACCTCCCTTAACACTTGCAGTTGATGCGGTGGTTTTACTAAAGGGTCTAACTGCTGGTGGTCCTAACACTATTGACATTAAGCTAGAGTAACTGGGAGAAGACTACAAGTGGGGAATACCCTGGATGTTACCAATAGTGAATGGGGAGTAACCACAATCGCTAACATGAGGATTGAGTGGGACATGGAACTGCCAAAGAGACAATGGAGCGCCGATCTCAGGGGAGGACTGTGTAATTGTTTGTGAATGTCGTATTCTTCCTTTGTGTGTGTTGCAAAATATATATGAATATCCATATAAATTCATGTGTATGCACTTCAAAAGATATCATGCTTAGATATATCACAGTAACATGAGGCCTGGAGCTCCAAAGGGCTTCCTATCTGACCTTGACTGGACAAACTTCAACAGCTATCCTGTACCCCCTTAGAGGTCACTCTGCTTGTCCTGACGTCATGATAGTTCCTTATCCGGTTGTGCAAGTTGCTTACACAGTGCCGAGCCAGCCTTTCTGGTCTGCCTATATCCAGCTGTTTATAATTGGCATGGTGCAGATCTTGCACATCCCTGTTAGCCATATTTGGCTTGTTGCCTTATTCTAGTTCCGCTGACATGGCATCACTAAACGTATATAGCACCCAGAAACCAGCCACTCTGGGAAGAAGCAGTCTGAGAGCCCCTAAGGCAGGAGACCTGACTTCTTCCTTGCTAATTAGCAATGATGCATGCATTTGGTACCAATAAATATATTTCACTCTGTTTCTGAGCAAACCTGCTATGTCTGGTGAGTTTCATTCATTTGCCCCTGGGAGGGTGCCAGTGTTTCCCCATCAGAATGGTGTCAGAAAGTGGGACATTGGAGGACTGTGATGTCACCAGTCGGTAAGTGAGCTGTAAGCTAAATAACTAACTTGCCTTGCTGTAAGTGACCTTTCAGTCTTTCAAATGCGTATTTAACACATAGTATTAATAAAAGGGGCATTAACTGGCATTTAAAATAAACGGGACTGTAGAGAATGTTTTTAAAATATTCTCTGTATCAATACACTAATTGATATGTGGCATACACTGCAGGAGAGCCTGGGTTAGAGAATAATTTATGTGTACCTACACACATAAGAAGTAGTGAAACAGGTGACTGATAAGTAACTAAGTTACTTTATGTCAATACATTTTGACAAATGGCTAGACCCTTGGGGGGTCTTACAAAATCCATTGCAGAAGACCCTGTGCTAGGATGGGGTATTGATTTTCCCCAGAAAAAGAAACCCTCCCAGAATATAGTGAGTGGAGCTTCTGATTTGCGGGTTGCACCGGAACACAGGGAAGTGAGTTTGAAATATGCGTAGTATGTCATGGATGAATGACTGCATTTAAATAGGGTATTGATCTTCAGTACTGGACCTCTATGTTTCCTTGAAATGTTTCTTTGATTTATATAAAAATGGAGCGCATTAGTGCATGAGAGAAGGAAATTGGTTTTATATGTGATGTCTCTGGCTGGTCCATAACTGTTGATTTTCCTCTTTTTAACTCATTCTATCCAATACCTAACAACTTTTCCTTTGTAGGAGACCTTTTTGTATTTATCTTTCAGGGTGTAAGCACATTGTGAAGAAAAAAAAAAACACATTTCATGAGAGTGGATCTTGAAGAAAATCATGTTCTAGGTGGACTGAACCACAGACGGTGAACCAACGCTATGAATGGATTGAGAGGACAAAATGCAGGGCAGCACCCCAACGCCTGAGAGGACGGTACCAGAAATTGATGACCATCTGTCACCAGAGGACCTGCGCAACACAGCAGTCAAGAAGAGGACAGACCAGACCATTTCTACGATCCATGGGGGCCATAATAAAGTGTCAGAGGGACGTGACATAGACAGATGCTGTTGAGTGAAGTACACGACGCAGTCTCGAAGAAAGGTGATGGTCTGTACCTGCAGAAAAATAGACTGAAGAGGACAACGCAGGGCAGGTCCGTGAAACCGCTCCTGAACAAGACGACTGCGGACCAGGAGGGGAAGCAGATGACCGCTCACTGCGTGCCTTTAAATTACTGACACTTGCAGAAAGTGCCTGGGAACTGAGTGACTAAGTGACAATGGGGCCTTATGCATTGCCCAGAGAAAACAATATTTGTTGGACACTTAATTATGAGTATGCTGCCGGTATTACAACAGCCTGCTGATATAATAATGATCTCATCAGGATGTATCAATGTGACAATATATGCATTTTATGCAAACACTGTGTAATGCCATCCAAAGATATGTAACTAATGTTTCCTTCATATATACATATATATATTTTGGTTTTACACTAATGTTGGATAGGTCTATCCAAAAGGGAGGATTGTTGCAAAATATATATGAATATCCATATAAATTCATGTGTATGCACTTCAAAAGATATCATGCTTAGATATATCACAGTAACATGAGGCCTGGAGCTCCAAAGGGCTTCCTATCTGACCTTGACTGGACAAACTTCAACAGCTATCCTGTACCCCTTAGAGGTCACTCTGCTTGTCCTGACTTCATGATAGTTCCTTATCCGGTTGTGCAAGTTGCTTACACAGTGCCGAGCCAGCCTTTCTGGTCTGCCTATATCCAGCTGTTTATAATTGGCATGGTGCAGATCTTGCACATCCCTGTTAGCCATATTTGGCTTGTTGCCTTATTCTAGTTCCGCTGACATGGCATTACTAAACGTATATAGCACCCAGAAACCAGCCACTCTGGGAAGAAGCAGTCTGAGAGCCCCTAAGGCAGGAGACCTGACTTCTTCCTTGCTAATTAGCAATGATGCATGCATTTGGTACCAATAAATATATTTCACTCTGTTTCTGAGCAAACCTGCTATGTCTGGTGAGTTTCATTCATTTGCTCCTGGGAGGGTGCCAGTGTTTCCCCATCAGTGTGGGTAGCGATAAAAATAAAATACTTCTCTTTTTTCATAAAAGTGAGTATTTGGCTTGACAATGATTTATTGCTGCTGCTGCGCACATTTTGAGTTATGAGCCTGTGTTCACACCTCCCCCCTCCCCTGCGGGAGCCTTGGACTGCTAAACCACACTTACCACTGAGAGTCAAGTGCAGAAAGGGGTATTTGGGCCAGTCGCTCGGAATCCATAGTAGGTCGTGGCCCAGGATATCAGGAGTAAAAGGCCTCAACCCCCCACAGTTGGGCCCAGTTCCCCCTTCATGCCCCGTGGCCTTCTGAAAGGGTTTCTGACAGCTACCATGCCCTAGGCTATCAGCCCCTTTGTTTTGCCCCCCAAGCTGCAACATTACCAAAGCCAATAGTTCTGACTTGTAATTTAAAATGCTAGCCAAACCTATTGGCTTTGCAATGTTTGGTTTTTAAATGTCGCCGCATTTTTCTAAAGATCATGAAACTTAAAAAAAACAAGTATTCGCAATGCAATACATCTAGCATTTCAGAAAGTTTGAGCTATTGGTGTTGCATTATTATTTACAACGCCAATAGCTCAAACTTTTAGTAATGCAAGACCTATTAAATTGCAAATTTTTGTTTTGTAAAAGCGCCCCATACCGTGCTTTCAACTTTAATGGTGGCCGCGTACCTTTCTTTCGGCTGGGCTTGTTTAAAGAGAGCGGCACGACGGCCAGTAAAGTGAAAGCGCGGCATGGGGCGCTTTTACAAAAAAAAGCATTTGTTTTTCAACTTGACAAAAGTAAAAGCGTTCCATTTAGCGCTTTCACTTTAATAGCGGCTGTGCACCTTTCTTTAGACGAGCCGCATCTAAAGAAAGTGCCACAGCCACCATTAAAGGTAAAGAGTGGAATGAGGCGCTTGTAAGAAAAAAATAGTCCAGCTAAAACCTACTGTGTAGGAAAACTAATTGGCCGGTGCTCCTGGTATAAAAACGGAAGTGGTGTATCGGAAGCACCGGCCAATAAGGAGCAGCAATAGAGTTGTCAGCCAATGGCAAGCAGCAGCTGTAATTTCACTCCTGTAGAGAGATTACAGCAGGTCTTGCGGACAGCGCATGCACGCTGATGCTCGACCTAAAAAATTAGTCTGGGGATGGGTGTGGTGTTTTTTTTAACATTCCAAATCCCAGACTCAGTTTTTTTAAAGAAATCTCTTCATGAAAATGCTGGCAGGTGGTTTAATATAAACCGACCTGTGGAGTGGGTCAGTACAGGCAGTTTCCTAACACTGGCCCTGGATGAGAGCTCATTCACTAATTTCTATCACCGCCTGGCCCAAGGGTGAGGGTAGTGAGCCAGTTTGCCCCTTTGTCAAAATGCAAGGGGGTGTCTAATAACAAACAAATGTTTAATGTTTAATAATAAACTACCAACACTTTTACCATGGATGGAGGGGAGAAATAAGCCCCTCTCCCACTTAATAAGGTGAGGGGTGCACACAAAAAATGAAAAGTAGACAGGTTGAGCTGATCCAAATTCCTGGGCCCTGTTCTCTATGGTCCATGTGAGAAGTTGGCCTGGTATATGCTGTCCACTAATTATAGTGGGCACCTTGCACCAGTCCAAACAACCCCTTATTGGAGATAGGTTAAAGACAACCTTTATTGAAAGCTATCCTAGTGGTAGCTATGGAGAGCAGCCTTCAGGCTAAGTCTTGAAGGAATGTAAAGCAGCTTGTTTTACCATTCTATGATCTCTTAGTGACCAAATGAAAGAGGACCACACCAGGTATATATTTAAAATATATGTATTTAGTCTTAAACACACCCCTCTAGTCTCTTTATGAGGCTAGAGTTCGAAGTACATAAGTTACAAGTCGAATATCAACAGTAATAGCACAAATACACGTTTGAGCCCTAGGGGCGTACCAAACCATATACCAATAAAGTGGTATAAGAACCACGACTGAGCTAGACACAAGGCCTAGAGCCTGTAGAAGTGCTTGGCCCTCAAGGAACCACCCAAGGTAGTGACACAGGGGACCCACGGGGGACGCGTGCAGTGTGAGAACACAGCCGCGAGCCGCCGTTGACTTCTATGGGGAATGTCGCGGTTGGAGTTTTAAAGAAAAAGGACACTTAGAGGAGGACTTGGAGCAAACCCCTTTAGAACTAGGTTGTTCTAGAGTCTATACCCATGGGAGCACCGGAGTACTCGAGTTACCTCACCCAGGGAAGCCGGGTGCATAGGTGTCTTTCGGGGTCGGGTTTCGTCGTCGTTTTCAATGGCGATCTGCTGCAAAGTGCTGCTGGCGACCAAGTCGAAAGTGTTCGGGTGGATCCAAGGGTGGATCGAAGATCTGAAGAACCTGAAAGCAGAGGGGACAGAGTCTGGGTCACTAGCCAGCGACCAGGAAGGCGATGAGCAGATGCCCACCGATGTTGGGTGCTTCAGGTAGGTTGGTGGTTGTCTGGACTCTTCAGCCACGAGATCCAGGAGGCGTCGACGACAACCAGGAGCTGGATTCGAGCTGTCCCACAACGTCTGTCGATTGCTGGGGTGTCGGCGACCAGATTGGACCCAACAAGGATTGGCAACGGCAAATCATGTGGAAATTAAGAAAGGATGTTGATGCAGACCAGCAAGGTCTGGGGGACTACAATATAAGTCCCGGGCACACATGAACTAGGTGTAAAACCAAAAATGGTTTTAAAATAAGCGAAAAAAAGTCTCAATGTCCAATCTCCAATGTATTCATTCTTGTTTTAATTGCTCAATGGAACACACGAAAACCAGCCGACACGTGTTTCGTCGCCAATGGGAGTTAACCCGCGACTTCCTCAGGGCTTAAAAGTAGTGTGAAACTTGGTACGAATGCTCTGCCGGTGATAATTCCAACCCGGCAAGTCACGATATATCCAACATCAAAGAGAAAATGTCTGAACACGAGTGATATCTTGCAAGGAGTAATGCAATCTTCGTATTTAGCTTCAGCAGAAGGCCTAATCCTATAGATTATTCGTAAACGTGCTACAAACTTCTGAATATACGAAGAGTATTCCGTGTCTCTACAAGCGGGTGCGCTGTAGAATTGAACTGCCGTTAAATGCCGAATGATTAACCGGGCCTTTTTTCCTGAGTTATTAAAAACCCTTTTAATATTATTTAAACACAAGGTCTGGGGGACTCACCCAGCAAGGGTAAGTCAGGGCACGTCTGGAGCAACCAGGAAAGCCCAAGCAGAAGAAGAGTTGCCTTCGGGAGGGCCCACTAGCCAACGGACTAGCGACTGCAAAGGAGCCTCGAGTGGACGCACTTGGAGCTGGCTCACAGGACACTCGTGGAGTGGAGGCCACTGATCTTCGGTGCAGTTGGTGCTGGAGGCAGGGGCTACTCGGAGCCCAAAGCATAACTTCGTGGAAGACCAGGAAGAGGATGCACTTGCAAAAGTACTTGGTGTCCAGGGGTCACGGTTCCACGTTACTCACGACAGCTATGGGCCTCAGCTTTGCTAGGGACTCAGGGCAGCCTCGGGGAAGTCTGGAAATCCACCTCTGGTGATGCAAAGACTTCGGCGTCTGGCGGGAGCTTCAGCGATGCAGACCAGACAATTGCTTCTTAGGTGCCTGCCAAGCAGGGGAGTCACTCCTTGACCCCAAGGGAGATTCTTCAGTCCTCTAATCTTCAAGTAGAGCGTCGAAGGTCCAGGATTCAGTGTCAGAGTTTCGTCCAGGGTAATCTAAAGTCCTAAGGACTGGGGTCCCATACTTATACAAAGTTAGGGGGTTGGACATACTCTGGGGACCCACCTATGGGAGGGTCAGGGAAGAGGGGTGGTTACACCCATTCCCTTTGTCCAGTTTCGTGCCAGAGCAGGGGCAGGTAGCCCCTGCAACCGGTTTGAACTGGCATATGCACAGGGACACCAAATGTGCCCCCAGTGCAGGACTTCAAAGCACCAGAGGGTGCTCCCGCCCAGCCCCAATACACACTATCCTGTCTGGGGAGGTGGTTACACCTCCCTGTGACAGGAAACCTATTGTCCAGGCCTCCCCTGCCGGAGTTTCAGTCAGCAGCAGGAGGCCAGACCCGTGTCTGTGGCAGCGGAATCCATTTTGTGATGCCAGGGCTCTGGAAAGAAGTTACCGGGTAGCCCGGTGTGTACATGTCTCTCCCTCTAGAAGGGTGGAATGCTACCCCCGCCGCCAGTATTGGCGGGGGGGGGGTAGTATTCCAAGATGTTTGACACCAAACACGACATGTTTTGGTGCAGCCAGTCCAAAGTTAGCATTGTACTGCGAGGATATATTGCACTTAAGAGTATATGGTCAGGCTGTACCACAAACAGCATCAGAGGAGGGACTCCGAACGCTGCAGAGGGGCTCTGCTCATGCAGGGGCACCCTCTCACATGGAAACCAAGCACTCTGCCTTCAGGATTGGTAAGGCCTGCCATAGGAGTGACTTATAGGTTTATATGTGTGTGCAATTGTAGTAATATAGGTAGCCCATACCACTGTAAGGGGTGCATGCACCACCTTACCCAGGCTGCAGTAGCAGACCTGTGGTGTCATTTTAGATGGCCTTCCAGGGGTGGCACAATACATGCTGCAGCCCCTGGTAGGCCTCTGAGGTACCTATGCCCTGGGTACATAGTATACCATATACTAGGGACTTATAAGGGCACTCCAGATTCCAATCAGAGATGTGCCTAAGGCACATGGACACCATTTTAGAGAGGAAGCAGCTAGGCTGGGGTTCTGATTAGAAGGCCCCAGCCAGACTAAAGTCGAAAAACAGTGAAGCATCAGCAAAAAGTGGGGGTATCCATGTGAAGCAGATCCTACTCTCCTACACAACCCCCCAAACGCAGGGACATTAAACTAACCTTGACAAGTTGAGTCTTCATGTTCTAAGTGGAAATACCTAGAGAGTCCATCTGCATTGGCATGGTTACTCCCAGGTCTATGTTCCACTGTAAAGTCCATCCCCTGTAGGGAAATGGACCACCTAAGCAGTTTGGGGTTTTCACCCTTCATTTGTTTTAGCCATAGGAGGGGCTTGTGGTCTGTTTGAACAAGGAAGTGAGTACCAAACAAGTATGGCCTCAACTTCTTCAGAGCCCAAACCACAGCAAAGGCCTCCTCTCTATGGCTGACCAACGTTTCTCTCTAGGGGTCAGCCTTCTGCTAATAAAAGCTACTGGCTGATCCTGACCTTCATCATTCAATTGTGACAGTACAGCCCCTACCCCCAATTCAGATGCATCTGTTTGGACAATGAACTTCTTGGAGTAATCAGGACTCTGGAGAATGGGAGCAGTGCACATGGCCTGCTTCAGGTCATCAAATGCCTTTTGACAGCTAGCTGTCCACTGAACCTTTTTGGGCATTTTCTTGGAAGTTAAGTCATTCAGGGGTGTCACTATTGATCCATACCCCTTGACAAATCTCCTATAGTACCCAGTCAGGCCTAAGAAGGCTCTCACCTGAGTCTGGGTAGTGGGAGCAACCCAGTCCATGATGGTCTGGATTTTGCTCTGCAATGGTTGAACCTGGCCTCCACCCACAAGGTGGCCCAGGTACACAACCTGACTCTGCCCTATCTGGCACTTGGTGGCCTTGATAGTGAGGCCTGCCTTTTGCAGGGCCTCTAAAACATTTCTGAGGTGGACCAGGTGATCCTCCCAGGTGGAGCTAAAGACAGCAATATCATCTAGATATGCTGCACTGTAGGCCTCCAGACCTGTAAGGACTGTATTCACCAACCTCTGAAAAGTGGCAGGTGCATTCTTCAGACCAAAGGGCATTACCACAAATTGATAATGTCCACTAGGGGTTGAGAATGCTGTTTTTGGCTTTGCATCATCAGCTAGTCTGATCTGCCAGTAGCCAGCTGTCAGGTCAAATGTGCTTAGATACTTGGCTGAGGCCAAAGTGTCTATTAGCTCATCTGCCCTAGGTATTGGATGGGCATCAGTCCTAGTGACTGCATTGAGACCCCTGTAGTCCACACAAAACCTCATCTCTCTTTTCCCACCACTGGTGTGAGGTTTTGGCACAAGGACCACTGGACTAGCCCAAGGGCTATCTGAGGGTTCAATAACTCCCAAATCCAACATTTTCTGGACTTCTGTCCTGATACAGTCCCTGACATGGTCAGGTTGCCTATAAATCTTATTTTTAATAGGCAGACTGTCCCCAGTGTCCACTTCATGAGTGCACCAGGTGGTCTGACTTGGAGTCAGAGAGAACATATGTCTGTACTGATTGAGCACTTGTCTGCAATCAGTTTGCTGCTGAGCAGTGAGGCTGCCTGCCAAGGCTACACCATCCACTGACCCATCATCAGGGTTCTGTGAGAGCAGGTCAGGGAGTGGGTCACTCTCTTCCTCCTGTCCCTCATCAGTAGCCATGAGCAAGCCCATGTCTGCCCTGTCCACATATGGTTTCAGTCTGTTGACATGGAGAACCCTGTGGGGACTCCTGGGTGTTCCTAGGTCTACTAAATAGGTAACCTCACCCTTCTGTTCAACAATGGTATGGGGTCCACTCCACTTGTCTTGGAGAGTTGCTGGGGCCACTGGCTCCAGCACCCACACCTTCTGTCCTGGCTGGTAAACAGTCAGTACAGACTTTTGGTCATGCCAGGCTTTTTGCAGTTCCTGGCTAGCCTCAAGGTTTTTAGTTGCCTTTTTCATGTACTCAGCCATCCTGGAGCGGAGACCAAGTACATAGTCCACTATGTCTTGCTTTGGGGGCTTGAGAGGTAACTCCCATCCTTCCTTCACCAAGCACAGTGGACCCCTGACAGGGTGACCAAACAAAAGTTCAAAAGGGCTGTAGCCAACCCCTTTTGAGGCACCTCCCTGTATGCAAATAAAAGGCAGGGCAAGAGTATGTCCCATCTTCGCCTAAGCTTTTCTGGGAGCCCTTTAATCATGCCCTTTAAGGTTTTGTTGAATCTCTCAACTAAACCATTGCATTGTGGGTGATAGGGTGTGGTGAACTTGTAAGTCACTCCACACTCCTTCCACATTGCCTTCAAGTATCCAGACATAAAGTTTGCACCCCTGTCTGATACAACCTCCTTAGGAAGCCCACTCTTGAGAAAATTCCCAGGAGGGCTCTTGCCACCACAGGTGCTGTAGTGGTCCTAAGGGGAATAGCCTCTGGGTACCTAGTGGCATGGTCCACCACCACCAGGATAAACCTGTGCCCAGATGCTGTTTGGGGATCCATGGGACCAACATATATCAATCCCCACTCTCTCAAAGGGAACCCCACCACAGGTAGTGGTATCAGGGGGCCTTTGTGGTGCCACCTGCCTTCCCACTGGCTTGGCAGGTTACACAGGAGCGACAAAACTCCTTGGTGTCTTCAGACATGTGGGGCCAGTGAAAGTGAGGGACAAGTCTGTCCCAAGTCTTGTTCTGGCCCAGGTGACCTGCTAGAGGAATGTCATGGGCTAGGGTCAATAGGAAGCCCCTGAACTTCAGAGGTATAACCAACCTCCTGGTGGCACCAGGCTTGGGGTCTCTACACTCTGAGTACAAGAGTCCATCATCCCAATACACTTTATGGGGACCACTAGCATTCCCAGCAGCCTCAGCAGCAGCTTGCTGTCTGAGGGGTTCAAGAGAGGGGCAGCTCTGCTGCTCCTGGCTCAGATCTGCCCTGGAAGGGCCCCCTGTCCCCAAGAACTCAACCTGGTCAGGTTCAAGCTCCTCTGGGACAGTTCCTTCCTCAGGACTGAGATCATCCCCCTCAAGAGACTGATCTTCCTTCTGAGCCAAGGGGAAGGCACTGCCTTAACCCTACTACTCCTCCTCTTGGATGGCACTTGGTCCATGGTTCCAGGATCCAAGGCCTGTTCAGTGTTAGACATTTTGCTCTGTGACCTGGTCACAGCAAACACATCTGCAGGGATCCCCAGCATTTCTGCATGGGTCCTGAGCTCCACTTCTGCCCAAGCTGAAGTTTCAAGATCATTGCCAAGCAAGCATTCCACTGGTAGGTTTGCACTCACCACAACCTTCTTAAGGCCAGTTACCCCTCCCCAGGAGAAGTTAACAACTGCCAGAGTATGGTCTGTTCTGACATTGCTAGCATTGGTCACTTGGTACATTTCACCAAGTATAATCTGCCCAGGATCCACAAGGTCTTGTGTCACCATGGTGACACTTGCCCCTGTGTCCCTAAATGCCAAAGCCTCTTTTCCATTGATTAAGGGCTGTTGCCTGTACTTGCCCAGATTACTGGGACTCACAGAGGAGGTCACATCCATGCCTCCATCACAGACTAGGACAGCCTGAGTGAGTTCTCTGACTAGGCCAGAGCTCATCTCATTACCCAGGGTCAACCCTACTAAACCCTTGGCCTGTGTACTCCCACCACCAATTGTAACTGCACTAGGGGGAACAGGTGCCTTAGGGGCATTGGTGGGGGCTGGAATAGAGTCTTTGGACTTGGTGCAATCACTGGTCCAGTGTGTCTTTTGCTTACAGACTTTGCACCATGGTTTCTTTTGGCCTTTTCCCTTGTTAGACTGTGAATCCCCACCTGAAGAAGATTTTTGGGGGCCTTGTGAAGACTTCTGGTCTTTACCCTTCTCCCCACCCTTATCAGAGTTTTTAGAATCTTGCTTCTTAGGGTCACCACCTTGGTTCTGTACCTTCTGCCTCACCCTGGTTCTGACCCATTTGTCTGCCTTCTTTCCCAATTCTTGGGGAGAGGTCAGATCAGAGTCCACCAGGTACTGATGCAACAGCTGATTTTGACAGTTATTAAGAATCTGCTCCCTCATGATAAGATTGTACAATCCTGTGAAGTCACATACCTTACTGCCCATCAACCAACCTTCCAGAGCCTTAGCAGAACAATCCACATAGTCCACCCAGTCTTGAGTCTGTGCTTTTTGGGTATCTCTGAACTTTAACCTGTATTGTTCAGTTGTTAGGCCAAACCCATCAATCAGAGCACTCTTCAAGACTTTGTAATTGTCAGCATCCTCCTCTCTAACAGTGAGGAGCTTATCTCTACCTTTGTCTGCAAAGGAGAGCCACAAGATTGCTGCCCACTGCTCCTGAGGGACCCTCTGTACTTTACAGGCCCTCTCCAGTGCAGTTATCCATTTGTGGATGTCATCCCCACTCTGGTAGGGAGGGACAATCTTGCTCAGGTTTCTATGGTCATAAGACCTTTCCCTATCTCTGGGGAAATTGCTGCCACCATGGGACTCTAGTCCCATCTTTTCTCTGTCTATAGAGATCTAGGGACTACCTGTCTATAGCCAACTGCTGTTTTCTGAGCTCAAGCTGGGCTTGCTCATACTGAATCAGTCTCTTTCTCCTCTCATGAGAGGATTCCCTCCCATGAGAGGAGACAGTGGTCCCTACTGAGGTGTCAGAGTGGTTAGACTCCTGAGAATGAGATCTAGTCCTTCTGGGCACACTCACAACTCTTCCTGGGGGGACAGAGGGGAGGTCATCCTGGGCCTCCTCCTCTTCCTCAGGAGTAGCTGCACTTTCCAGGTCAGGATCATTGTCATCCCCTGGCCAGTTTCAGAGGTCAGGTCCTGGGCATTTTCATCCCTGGCCCCTCCCTCATCTTCTGCCCCACCCTCTCTGCCTACCCTTTCAGACCTTATGGGTCTTCATCTAGCAGAAGCATCTCCAGGAGACGTTGGGTGTTGGCACTTTTGCCTGTCTTCAACTTCCTAACTTTGCACAACTCTCTCAATTCCAAGAATGTGAGGTTTTCATATCTGGATGGCAGGAGGTCACTGGTTCCTGGCAGTGAAGACATTACTAGTGTGGTGTGGTGTATGCACTACCTACTCTAGTGTGGCCTACTAAACTCTCTTGAGTTGTAGAAAGGGTGTGCTATCCCTTAACACACAACTCTAAGTTCAGTAGAACTTACTGTATCCTAAGCTTGATTTATATGTACCTAAGGTACCCTTAGTGGTTTTCAGTTGATCAATTCAATTGAGATTATCTGGTAAAACAATAGCAAGCTGGAATCCCACACGCTGCACACCAATGTGAGAAGTTGGCCTGGTATATGCTGTCCACTAATTATAGTGGGCACCTTGCACCAGTCCAAACAACCCCTTATTGGAGATAGGTTAAAGACAACCTTTATTGAAAGCTATCCTAGTGGTAGCTATGGAGAGCAGCCTTCAGGCTAAGTCTTGAAGGAATGTAAAGCAGCTTGTTTTACCAGTCTATAATGTCTTGAGTGACCAAATGAAAGAGGACCACACCAGGTATATATTTAAAATATATGTATTTAGTCTTAAACACACCCTCTAGTCTCTTTATGAGGCTAGAGTTCGAAGTATATAAGTTACAAGTCGAATATCAACAGTAAGAGCACAAATACACGTTTGAGCCCTAGGGCGTACCAAACCATATACCAATAAAGTGGTATAAGAACCACGACTGAGCTAGACACAAGGCCTAGAGCCTGTAGAAGTGCTTGGCCCTCAAGGAACCACCCAAGGTAGTGACACAGGGGACCCACGGGGGACTCGTGCAGTGTGAGAACACAGCTGCGAGCCGCCGTTGACTTCTATGGGGAATGTCGCGGTTGGAGTTTTAATGAAAAAGGACACTTAGAGGAGGACTTGGAGCAAACCCCTTTAGAACTAGGTTGTTCTAGAGTCTATACCCACGGGAGCACCGGAGTACTCGAGTTACCTCACCCAGGGAAGCCGGGTGCATAGGTGTCTTTCGGGGTCGGGTTTCGTCGTCGTTTTCAATGGCGATCTGCTGCAAAGTGCTGCTGGCGACCAAGTCGAAAGTGTTCGGGTGGATCCAAGGGTGGATCGAAGATCTGAAGAACCTGAAAGCAGAGGGGACAGAGTCTGGGTCACTAGCCAGCGACCAGGAAGGCGATGAGCAGATGCCAACCGATGTCGGGTGCTTCAGGTAGGTTGACGGTCGTCTTGACTCTTCAGCCACGAGGTCCAGGAGGCGTCGACGACAACCAGGAGCTGGATTCGAGCTGTCCCATGACGTTTGTCGATTGCTGGGGTGTCGGCGACCGGATTGGACCCAACAAGCCTTGCCTTCGGGAGGGCCCACTAGCCAACGGACTAGCGACCGCAAAGGAGCCTCAAGTGGACGCACTTGGAGCTGGCTCACAGGACACTCGTGGAGTGGAGGCCAGTGATCTTCGGTGCAGTCAGTGCTGGAGGTGGGGGCTACTCGGAGCCCAAAGCACAACTTCGTGGGAGACCAGGAAGAGGATGCACTTGCAAAAGTACTCGGTGTCCAGGGGTCACGGTTCCACATTACCCACGACAGCTACGGGCCTCAGCTTTGCTGGGGACTCAGGGCAGCCTCGGGAAAGTCTGGAAATCTACCTCTGGTGATGCAAAGAATTCGGCGTCCGGCGGGAGCTTCAGCGATGCAGACCGGACAATTGCTTCTTAGGTGCCTGCCAAGCAGGGGAGTCACTCCTTGACCCCAAGGGAGATTCTTCAGTCCTCTAATCTTCAAGTAGAGCGTCGAAGGTCCAGGATTCAGTGTCAGAGTTTCGTCCAGGGTAATCTAAAGTCCTAAGGACTGGGGTCCCATACTTATACAAAGTTAGGGGGTTGGACATACTCTGGGGACAAACCTATGGGAGGGTCAGGGAAGAGGGGTGGTTACACCCATTCCCTTTGTCCAGTTTCGCGCCAGAGCAACCGGTTTGAACTGGCATATGCACAGGGACACCAAATGTGCCCCCAGTGCAGGACTTCAAAGCACCAGAGGGTGCTCCCGCCCAGCCCCAATACACACTATCCTAACTGGGGAGGTGGTTACACCTCCCTGCGACAGGAAACCTATTGTCCAGGCCTCCCCTGCCGGAGTTTCAGTCAGCAGCAGGAGGCCAGACCCGTGTCTGTGGCAGCGGCATCCATTTTGTGATGCCAGGGCTCTGGAAAGAAGTTACCGGGTAGCCCGGTGTGTACATGTCTCTCCCTCTACAAGGGTGGAATGCTACCCCCGCCGCCAGGATTGGCGGGGGGTAGTATTCCAAGATGTTTGACACCAAACACGACATGTTTTGGTGCAGCCAGTCCAAAGTTAACATTGTACCGCGAGGATATAATGCACTTAAGAGTATATGGTCAGGCTGTACCATAAACAGCATCAGAGGAGGGACTCCGAACGCTGCAGAGGGGCTCTGCTCATGCAGGGGCACTCTCTCACATGGAAACCAAGCACTCTGCCTTCAGGATTGGTAAGGCCTGCCATAGGAGTGACTTATAGGTTTATATGTGTGTGCAATGGTAGTGATATAGGTAGCCCATATCACTGTAAGGGGTGCATGCACCACCTTACCCAGGCTGCAGTAGCAGACCTGTGGTGTCATTTTGGATGGCCTTCCAGGGGTGGCACAATACATGCTGCAGCCCCTGGTAGGCCTCTGAGGTACCTATGCCCTGGGTACATAGTATACCATATACTAGGGACTTATAAGGGCACTCCAGATTCCAATCAGAGATGTGCCTAAGGCAAATGGAAACCATTTTAGAGAGGTAGCAGCTAGGCTGGGGTTCTGATTAGCAGGGCCCCAGCCAGACTAAAGTCAAAAAACAGTGAAGCATCAGCAAAAAGTGGGGTACCCATGTGAAGCAGATCCTACTCTCCTACAGTCCAGGCAAAAAAGGAGCGATGAGCTGATGGGTGAACTTTCATCGGCTCTGAGGCCATGTTTCCCAATCAGGAATAGAGTGCAGGAACCAGTGGCATGTGACCCACTTCTCTGTGAGGTACTCATTGTTGTGAGCCATGGTGGAGCAGGTCACCTGCCATCAGAGAATCTCCAGCTGGGAACAGGGTCAGGTGATAACTTGCCCACTCAGCCACACGTCTTTAATATTTTATGTGGTAAGCTGAGGAGGGTATGCACTATATTTCCCCCTACACTTGAGCAAGGGGGGATTTTCCATCCTCGCTGTTTCACAAAGTGGGGGGGACTTATTTTATTTCCCCCTCACACTTAGCTGTAGGGGAAGGAGACACACACCGACCTACAATCGCTCTCCCACCCTTGGGCAAGGCTGGGGGGGTATGAATGCCATCCTGTCCTCCCTGGCCTGTCAAACAGGCCGACGAGGGATGTTCAGAAGATGGATGATTATCCACCCATGTATGAATCAGGAAGTTTCAGAACTCCCGCCACTTTCTTTTTTCAATTTTTTTCTTAAGTTTTTCTTCTGTTTGAACATTGTGTGGAAAATATTTCTAAATGTATATTGTGGATGTATACTGTGGACTAATTGTCCTTGCATTCCCAGTTTGTTGCTCATGACCTGTTTTTTAAATATACAAACTTTGACATGAGCGCTGAACCCATACATTTTTTCTCTTGTCTCCAAAATGGCTGAACGCATTTTCACCAAACCAACAAAGGGAAATGCATGATGATAATGCTGCTGTGCTATAGAAATTTGATAATCATCCGTTTATCAGTTTTGGTGCTACAATCACCAGAAATATTCCTATGGGGTATACATTTTTATTGTCAAGTGAAAACTGATTTGGGACCCACCTTATAACTTTTGAATCGTTTGAGTGGTGTGCACCAAATATACCACACACTTAGATGGCCTCCAAAATAGAATTTTCTCCAAGTGTGGTGCAGTTTGGTGAAGGGATGGGCAAAGATATTAAGAGTAAATATTCGGATTTCCTACAGAGTGAGGTGTCAGCGTAAACCACAAAGGCACAACTGCACCACTGTAATGAGTTGGTATTTGTAAAGTTTGGGAGCAATGGAACACCATACATAATATTGGGGTACAAAGCAATTCTGATCATGTGAAGGAGGTTAGGAAATTATTGTTAGGCCAGCATAACTGGAAGGAATCCCATTATCATTAAACTACTGAAGAATATTTAGTTCCTTTCTGAACTTTGTGATTGTTATTTTAAGCCTGATTTACAGAGGACTGCTGTTTCAGTTCCTGAGTGCATTTAATTAAAATACTTGTCTCCTATTCTCTTTGCTCTTATGGTTCTGAACTTTGCACATTCTGTTGAAACTAAGTCAATCCTGACATGGTTAGATTTTAGGTCTCCTTTAGCTGTCATTGTCAAAGGACCTATTCTATACAGTATCAACACTTAGGGCCTGATTACGAGTTTGGCGGATGGGTTGCTCTATCACAAAGGTGACGGATATCCCGTCCGCCGTGTTACCAGTTCCATTATATCCAATAGAACATAATGGAACTCGGAATACAGCGGACGGGATATCCGTCACGTTTGTGATGGAGTAAACCGTTCTTCAAACTCGTAATCAGGCCCTTAGAGTGGGCTTTGGGTCATCTCATGATTGCTTGTTTTTGTCTTGCTTCTTAGTCAATGACTTTCCTTGTTCTTTTTGGATGTTTCCCTCCCAGCAGCATACTGTTTTACAGGGTTCTCATTGGTTGAGTTGTATTCTTCCACTGTTTACATTCAGAAAAGTACTTTTTCTTTTTCTTTCAGCACTCCATGGGAGAGTTTGTGTTTTCTTGTTCTCTCCCTCGTGTGCTCCTTCCCTTCTTACACCCTCACCTCCAGGCACTCTCCACGTCGATCCCCCAGCTCGTCCATCTTTTCCTCCCTGTCCTGCTCAGCTTTTTTTTTTAATGTTCTACTCCCCAATCCCCAGTTCTACTCCGTTGCATCACCACCCATTCCTGCTTGCCATTGTGTCGCTCTGCACCCTCCATACTCCATCGCTGCTCCCCACCACTCAGTAGCACTGAGTTTCTCACCCTTCCACTCCTCTGTTGCACTCTCACCCCTCCACATCCTGTCTTTTTATAATTTGCATTTTTATTTTATTTTTTATAGGACCTAATAGCTGCAATTTACTACTGGGTTTCTACTTTTGCTACAGTGTGCTTTCACAGACGTTTCATTTTGTAGGGCACCACTTCAAGATGGGTGTCTGCTATCCTCAAACTGTAAATTGAAAGTGAAAAAAGGCCCCTGTAAAGTCATAATTCATTCATGTGCCAGCCTGGTTGCATGTGTGTTCATGTGCCATCGCACTGGGGCTGGCCATTTTGCTCTTTTTTGTTTTTGCCAATGTTGTTCAGCTTTGACAGCAAGTTTTTCTTACCTTTTGCCAATGCTGTTCAGCATTAACAACAAGCATTGTCACATCCAAAATATCAAGCTAGTGCTTATCAAACACAAGACTTACTGACTTTACTAATGCTTGTTCACCTTGTGCATAGACTGCCTTGTATGTCGTTTCCCTGACCACCCTGTGCCTGCTTTAATTTCAGGTTTCTTAAAGAAAAGAATACTTGGGGCTTGGACACTGGTGATGCGGGGAACGGCTGGTGGTAGTGGTGGTAATTCAGGAGAGAGAACAATATTAGTAAGCCACCCATAATTGCCTCGCTCTTCCTCCTCCGGCAATGCAACAGGAGGAGATGGAAGAGGAAAGGGAAGCCCTCAGTAACAGAGCCCCTCTCCTTCTGGGGCGGCTAACACCAGGCATGTGAGGTGACAGCAATGGATGCCGGCCTTGCATGATGTCACTTCCAGGTTTCTCTTGGCAGTCTTTTGCTTTCCCATCTTCTGCCCATTGGCTGAAGGAGAAATTTCAAAGTAGTGGGGCGTAGATTTCTATCCGAATTTCACTAGTTGAGCACCGGAAGTGCTCGAGGAGTCATTTACTCCGTTGTACAATTTTGAAAGAAATGGAGCCAAATGATACATTTTATAAAACAATTTATAAATAGACTGGCTAAAACGCTCTATGTTTAATAAACAATTCGGTTTCCCATGAAGAAAGATTAAAAAATGGGGTCAAACAATTAATTCCTGGGCAAAGTAAATATCTCTGCACTTAACGTCTTACAGGCAGGTCGGATGCCCCTGGTATGCAGCATGGCCTGGCCTGCTGTCATGTTTTTCAACATGTATGTGGCACCTTCCTTCAGATCAGGGATCTTCTAGATATATGAGCTTACACCTGGGCGCGTGATGGTTTTCTGTAGGCACATCAAGTTTCTCTTTCAGCATTTTAATCTGGGCACATATTAGATGTGCTGTGGCATTTGAGGTTAGGCCTGGGATTCATGGACATTTGAGCCATATCCTGACGAACGAAGGTTGTGCCTGAGCATGTGCTAGTCCTGCCTTGGTGTTTCAGGTTGTGGCCATGGACTTGAGGCTCTGAGGGAGCATTAGAGGCTGTACCTGTGCGTATGAGTCTGTTTTTAGGCACTTGGTAGCTGATTCTGGCAAGAATATCCGCGAGATATGGAAGAAAGTGGGGAGCCCTGGTCACTGTCTGCAGGAGGAGCACATCACTTTGCTTCATACTACCGCCCTACACGTATATGTGTGGGCCTTTGCAAGGAAGAGTAGGGCTCAAAGCTATAAGAGCACATCAGGGCATTATTCACACGCATGTAACACCCGGAGCAAGTCTGAGCTCCCTCAGTGGGGAACATCACAGCTTTATATTCACCTGTGACACTTGCCCTTATCAATACAGAGTTGCAAATAGATTGAACAGTTACACATTTGCAGTAGAGATGCCACTAGAGCCTGCCGCCCTTTCACCCAGCTCCTTAACTCACCCATCCTCGGGTAGTGCCAGCGGACTGCTTGGCATCGCCTTTATGTCACTGCTGTCCCCGGGTTGGAGTCAGCGCTTCAGCAGTGTTTGACCCCAGAAGCTAATTCAGTAAACACATATTTTATCCACGATGCTCAGTTGTTCTCAGGGCCCCGAGGCTTCTGCGAGACGAGTTCAAGTGCAGCCAGTTGTGACATGTCAGCAGCAGCCCACGCCCAGAGGCGCTTAACTTGGCAACAGTAGTGCTTTCTTTGAAAGGCCTCCCCTACAGGCAGCATTTGTGAGTCAGATGCCTGCTCGTAACCCCAGCTCTGCATTTTTCACTTGGTTTGTCCTTTTTTCTGGTTCAGCACGCCCTGGCAGCCAGGTATGAAGATGCGAATTAGATGTATAACCTCTTCCTCTAAAAACCTTGCCTGATGTACAGTAGCAACTGGCCAGGGGTAGTGACTTACTGCAGCAGCATGCGCATTTCTTGAGGAGGTACCCACAAACCATAGCCAGGTGCTGTAAATCCATGTCTAACGCTGTAATATGGCAGCAACGGAGGGTGCAGAATGATGCAATGCCACATTTCCCTGGTGCCAGCGATGTACTACGGCAGCACGTCAAGTGTCACAGTTACGCAAGCAAGTGACATGATGATGTATGGCAGCAACACACAAAATGCCAAGTAGTGCAGTAGTAATATTGCATCAACATGCTCAGCAGTCATTTACTTTATCGCCAGACTGGCTGGCACCATGGTGATGCGCACTACTGTGTTGTAGTTTTTACATAGGAGAGGATGTAGCCTTACGGCCAGAGCTGCCGACTTTGGAGCTGCGGAACCGGGTTCAAGCCTCGGCGTCGGCTCAACATCCTGTGGTTCTGGGCAAATCCCTTAATCTCCCCGCGCCTACCAAACAATGAATGTGTCAGTGCTTTAAATGGGCCAGTACTGAGTACAGGCACTTTTTCATTTTCTCCCATTGGAGTACCGGCACTTTTCCTCGAACAAGGAGAGTACCGGTACTCACGAGGGCCTGACTTTGATCAGATGTCGCTCCGTTCATCGATCACCTCGGCAGCACCTTCAACTTTTAGTCATGGTGGAAGCCTGGGCTGGGCCGAAAAACAGCTGCTCTTGTCACCAGTACACAGTGATCTGCGTGTGCTGCTCTGGAAGACATCAGAGCAGAGGTGTGGCTTCACGGAGGTTAGTTTATCCTGTGTTCTTTTACACAGCGAGCGTAGACACGGGGCTGTAAAACCTAATGGGTGAGAGGGTGAGAGGCATAGTGCCAATATCGGCAACACTCACCAGTCCTCCCACAGCAACATACATACATAATAAATAAGCAGACAAGACAAACTTTTGGTGGGAAAATTGCTGCAGGTTTATTAGCATACCAAATATGCCAACATGGTGGGTTATCTTACAGGCGATCCAAAGGCAAGCCGCCCCTAGCGGCCTACCACCTGATGGGCCAACTTGCATCGTGGCCTTAGCCAATCGGTGTTTAGCGGTTGTGGTGAGGGGATAGCCCCTCCCACTTCCGGTGAACCATCGGTCCACCCTATTACTCACACCCCCTACGAGGGGCGGAGCGTTCAAGCGACCCCCGGTTGTACAGGTTTCCAACCGCCCGTAGGACAGACGGGGCGCCGTCGTACCCCAGGGTCCACCGCACAGACTTCCTGGGGATATTAGGCCTCAGCACCCTTTGTGCTCCTGAAGAGGGTACCCCTGAGTACCTTTCCGCCTCCGGATCGCCCTGTAACTCCGCCTGCAACACAAATAAAGAGGATTAGAAGAACCTCCCCCCCCACCCTGGAACGCAGGGTAAGCGGTAGGGAGGGAAACGGCGTCAGGGTGAGGGTCACAGAGGCCGCCAGGTGGGTGGGGGAGGCATTTATAGCTCTCCCCTCACCTCGGCCGGAAGTGACGCGCAGGACCCCGAGGGGTCACCGGACACTAGACTGTCCAGTGTGCCATCTTGTGGCACTAGAGGGGCCGCCCTCTTATGAGGGTCCCCTGCGGGGACGAGTCGGTCAGCCCGCATAGTGCCAATATCGGCAACACTCACCAGTCCTCCCACAGCAACATACATACATAATAAATAAGCAGACAAGACAAACTTTTGGTGGGAAAATTGCTGCAGGTTTATTAGCATACCAAATATGCCAACATGGTGGGTTATCTTACAGGCGATCCAAAGGCAAGCCGCCCCTAGCGGCCTACCACCTGATGGGCCAACTTGCATCGTGGCCTTAGCCAATCGGTGTTTAGCGGTTGTGGTGAGGGGATAGCCCCTCCCACTTCCGGTGAACCATCGGTCCACCCTATTACTCATGCCCCCCCCCTACGAGGGGCGGAGCGTTCAAGCGACCCCCGGTTGTACAGG
The DNA here is from genome assembly GCA_963921515.1 of Calotriton arnoldi. NCBI lineage: Eukaryota > Metazoa > Chordata > Amphibia > Caudata > Salamandridae > Calotriton > Calotriton arnoldi. The sequence continues at coordinate 1,857,375 of CAWUFW010002250.1, forward strand.
TTTCCAACCACACGTAGGACAGACGGGGCGCCGTCGCACCCCAGGGTCCACCGCACAGACTTCCTGGGGATATTAGGCCTCAGCACCCTTTGTGCTCCTGAAGAGGGTACCCCTGAGTACCTTTCCGCCTCCGGATCGCCCTGTAACTCCGCCACAGCCCTGGGTGTGGCGACCGTCGCAGCCAGGGCCCCCCACCAAGGCCGGCATTCCTACTTACATCCTGCTCTTTCTAGGGCCTCTCCCTTATCCAGCAAGAACAGGTCCATGCCTATTCTGGACCGATGTAGCCCATCGTCCTCGAAACACCCTGTGAATTTGGTGTGTAGCACCCATGTCTAATGAAGCCAAAACCCCTCTGTTAAGTGAATTTACGCATAGCGCAGATGAACCTCCTGCGCGCAGGCTCCATCGCCTCCCCCGACCGAGCTCCATGCCATGGGAGCCGGGGGGGGGGTGATACCAGACCACTGAAGTCAGCAGTCCCCAACTGGTTGCTAAATTGCCCGTGTGGTCTTCTTCTAGGGTGCATTGCTTCGCCACATTGACCAGACAATTTCATAGTTCTTTTCAAATTATCCCTGGTGATCCTGGTAATGGTGTCACAACAGGTTTGAGGGAATAAGTGTATGGTGCCCATTATTAGACACTGCACCCTTTCGTGTCACACTATGCCAGGACTCACGTCAGGCGGCCACTTCCTTTTGCACCACACCTTGCTCCTGCCGTGCTGCCAATCATAGTAACACCACAACTACTAACCCTGACACTCGTGCAAGCAATCACAAATCCGCCTATTCCAAGCCCTCAAAGCTATGAGAATGGCTTGGGCAGCAGGCAATAGTGATTTTAAAGTAAATTGAATTAGTCAATGCCTGTTGTGGTCATCGCTAAAATAGACAGACAACGCCAACTCGTGGCAGATTGTCACAAGCGCCGGTGTGATAATGAAGTGACATGCAGCGCACCAGAAACCACCCGGTCAAATTACACAGGTAAACTTGATGCTGTAATTTAGCATTAGTGGCCCGTTGCCAAACTTTCTCACCCGTAGCATTACCCCTACAGCAAGCCGGAGCTGTTGACATTGTCAGTCGTAGCATGAACCCAAGTCCACAAACATGCCAACACAGGTTTGCCCAAAGTGGCAGAACTATTCACGATGGAAATATGAAACTGGTGAAAAGAGAAAGAGGGGCAGACCCAAACAGGGGGGAGAGAGTCCTTGCAAACTGCTCACCGCTAACAACGCCACAAACAGGGACCCGGCTAAGTGCCGTGAAGGTGGCAGCTAAGTCCCACATGCTAATGCCTCCCTTGCAGATCTCTCGCCCCGCCAGGAGGCCCGAGAACCAACCCGCTACAACCGCTGTATACCAGAGAAAACGGATGGAACGTGTTAGTCATAGCGGCAATAAATTACGTAGTACGTGTGAGGTCTGACCCTGCACTGTGACTAAGGCCTCCCTAGACCAACAACAGCTGTGCCAGATAGGGGCCGCAGGCCCCCACCCATGCCGCTCACTCCCCGCAACTGCATATACGGAGGAAGGGCAGGGGACCAAAAACTATAGACCCGACAGCGTACCCAGCGGAAGCCCGGCCCCGCAACAGCCAAGGTGGCAGTGCTGTTAACTGCACCATCTAACCTAACATGAAATGTGCGCCCGACGTGCTATGCGACAGCCACCAACACTCCTCACAAGGGCTGTGGGCCAAGCAACCGGTCGCAATGAGGAACTGCGTCCACCAGACACCGCAGGCCCACAAAGGCACAACGCTACTGAGGCGAAGATGTGCCCCACAGCGTGTGCTGCGACACCTCAGCCTCCAGGGTGAAAGCGCCCACACTCCTGACCAAACCTTGGCCCTGTGTTTACATATTACCAATCAGCACCAGCTGCGCCCATGCTGCAGGGCACAACCCACATCGGTGATCTAACCAATCTTAAACTGACCCGTCCCGCTGCCAAGAGACTTAAGCAAGCTGTCTCAACTATTACCACATCGTCCCGTCTCGCTGAGACTGCATAGACAGAATGGTTAACACACCCCATTCCCATATTTCTCCTCTCGTTTGCAGTAACGTTTAGACGCAGTGCAGCCAGGAAGTCTAGTGCATATGCCACCCCAGAAGGCTCTTCATTGTGATATGACATCACCAAGGCTCTTCCTTACCTGGCGTCGCCTAATCTGCCATCATGCAACCTTTACAGAAAGATGAACTGAGCTGCAGCGCAAGCTTCCGCTAACCCTGCTGCATGTGCATCGTCTCGCAAAAGGCAAGGTTCTTGTAAGCTCTTGTGATCTGACTGAATCCTAATCCACGTTGTAGTGCATTATATTGTGCGCCCAGATGCGGGGTGCAAAGCCCGGCCCCTGCCAGCTAGGAACTTCCACCTCCTGCCCAACGTCCAACATCCCCCTGCGTCGCCCTGCACAAGGAGCACGCTGTTGAGAGGAAAACCAGCAAAGGGACACCTAGCCCCATCTAATACACGCACCGGAACAACTTACATACTCGCTAGAACTTACGTAAGCTCCCGAAGAGAGAAGGAAAAACCCCACAGGATGCTGCTAATGCCGCAAAATATAAATCACCCACGCCGTCATTTCAGCCCGCAGCATGGTTGGCTTATAAATCGGTCTCTTCACTCCCATTGGGGCCTGGGCTCACCATGCGGCGGGCCTTCAACATGTGTTGCCCTTTGCGCCCCCGCCACTGGACAAAGCAGTCCATTATGCGGTGGCCCTAGCCGCCCACTCGCCTGAACATAAACCCCGTCACATCACTCGGGACCCAGGGCACACCGGACCCCAAAGCCCCTCCCCCGGCAACCACTGGATCGGAGCCACAGGGTTAATAAAGGGGGCATAATGGCCTGCACTTACAGCAGCTAACTCGACGCCCACCGCATCTCAGAACCATGCGATGCGACCACCAACACATGGTATCTCTGGGGCCCGCACTCACCAGGGCAATGGGCCGCCTGCGGTACCCCCGGACCATGACACTGAGACGGACGAAACCAGTCGGAGCCTGGCCAAAGAATAATAACGGGGGGCAATAATTTATGAAATAAATGTCGGTTTCCTTTAAATCCGGAAATATTGTCCAGGCAACACACGGCTCTGCGAGAGCGACACCCTTTACCATTTCACCAATGAATAACACTCTTCCGCGGAGCTACAGCATCTGGCAGGAAGGCGCTGCACACAGGGGGACGACATGGCAACTGCTGCAACAACCAATCTACCCAGACTGCCCCCCAATAAATCCCCAAGGAAAGAGGGGGAGCAGCGGAGGGTGCTGGCGCCAACAGAACTCACCTGCCTCGCATTTGCCAAGTGAATCACCCGTGCTGGAGCACCAGAAACCAACGGCTCATCACGGGCCGAGCCAGGGGGCACAACGTCCAATCCAAGCAAACGTCTCCGAAAGTCATCCTCAGTGCCGCCCGCTACCACACCTAGAGCCTCCTCCGAACAACAACACATGCTGGATAAGCGGCGCCACTACCCACACCCATCTCCGCGGGCGGTCATGTCCCCCGCAACCCTGCTGCAGACCCCAGTGCTGTGGAGCACGACCAACCACAACAGCCCCTCCCCCTGCACACCAACCTTCGCCATAGCGAACCGGACCACGTGCCCCGAACAGCCAGAAGACCGGAGCAACCGGCCCCCGAAGCATCGCCAGGAGGCACCAGAAGCTGCCAACAAAGTGGGACGGGGGGGGCAAACCACCGCCGAAACACCACCCACGCAGCCTCCCCGCAGAAACCGCCCTCACCACCGGCAGGCAAACATCTCTGGAATTCTCCGCACAGTGGCCACAAACAACCCGGGGGAGGGGGGGTGGCGGGCGAGTCCAATACGGAATGGAACAACCAGGGCGGCGGGAGAACATGTAGGACATATGCCGACCCACCGCCAACTCCAACCTGCACTCCACCCACTCGGGCCCAGAAACCGAAACGCGATCGAACTCTCGACCCAAAGGCGACCGCGAAGACGACGGCGTGTCCGGCGCAAGCAAACCCGCACACTGCCAATATTTGGAACGCCCCTCCGTCGCTCGCACACGTCCAAACACCCACAACCCCCCAGCTCTGGGAGGTGGGACCGCAACTCCCGACCCCCACACCATACCAGCCATGCGAGGCGGCCACCAACAACGGGCCACAAAAACCGCAAAAGACCTGGCAACAACCCCAGGGGGCGGGCCATGGCCTCCAGCCCGGCGCCGTGAAAAAGAACCGGGGACCCAGGGAGCTGTACCAACCCCCCCCTCGTGGCAGATGGCAGCCCGGTCCATTGCCAGGCGTTGGATGCCATGTATATTAAAAAGAGGGGGGGGAGGGGTTACGACTCACCACAGGGCACAGCTCCCGGGAAACACAACCAAACGCCGTCAGGGTGAGGGTCACAGAGGCCGCCAGGTGGGCGGGGGAGGCATTTATAGCTCTCCCCTCACCTCGGCCGGAAGTGACGCGCGGGCACCCCGAGGGGTCACCGGACACTAGACTGTCCAGTGTGCCATCTTGTGGCACTAGAGGGGCCGCCTTCTTATGAGGGTCCCCTGCGGGGACGAGTCGGTCAGCCCGCATTGTTCACAGTAACACAGGGCTGCAATGACGCTCCTGTAGCAGAAATCGCTATATGTAAACTGCTGACATTAGACTTCTTAACACAAATTCAGCAGTACATCTATCACAAGACAAGATGTTGAGCACTATGTAAAAGTCAAATACTGGATAGTGTGCATCTACAAAACACATACAAGCATTTTTTCCAGTAAAAAAAATATTGTTGCCTGTGTGGTGGGTATTTTCAATATTCGTGGAGAGAACAAAAAGTTTGCAAGTTTGCACTTGCTTTCACTATCTCGAACCATCGGTCCACAACTAAATTGCCTATTTGCATGTGTAAATAATATGGGATATTGTTACCAAACTCACTAATCCCTGTTCATCGACATTGAACAGAAGAGAAGGAGGGAAGCCAGTGAAACAAGCATTGGCATAGCCAATAGGTCTCGCCTTTGGGACCTTATAAGTGTTTAGTTATCCAGCACAATATCCTTCGTTCAACAACATCAACTGTTGCATGGCTAAACACTTATAAGGTCCCAAAGGCAAGACCTATTGGCTATGCCAATGCTTGTTTATTACATGAGGCTGGCTAGGCAGCCCACGCTGTTTCTACCATACCTAAAAGCTACACTTTTTATTGTGCATTGACACATGTTCAGTGCTGTTTACAACTGCAGTACAGTAGTCATATTCCACCATTAATCACCCTCAGTACCACCAATAATCGCCTTCAGTGGTCACAAGTGTACAGGCATGCAGTGTTACTCTGCCCACCCGTGTGACTGAGCTGTGTGTGTAGGGGGAGCAGTGCTTAATTTGAGCCAGTGGTTTCTGGTGCTCAGAACCCTGCGCTTTTCATGAGCACCAGTTAAGGACAAATTAATTTACAGGGAGATTAAGTGATTTGCCTAGAATGACAGGATGTTGAGCCGAGGCTCCAACCAGGCTCCCCAGCTCCGAAGTCTGCTGCTCTGGCCATAACGCCACATCCTCTCCCCACGTTCATGTTTAGAGGTTGGTTCTGTTTTAGGCGGCGCTAACAGGATAAATCAACTGGTGCAAGCTGCTCCCTGACTAGAGACCCCGACATTTCATTACAAATGTGGTGCGGTGTGTAGGGGTGGTGGTGGCCGCATTCACAGAAACGCTGCCCCTGATATGGATCTGCCTTTAAAAGGAATAGAGTAGACCGATGCACAAAGAGTTGATGTTCCGGTAGCCTCCAGACTGAGAGCAGAAGCGGTACCCGGCTGCTGCTTCACAGCGGGGCTGACAATAGGCCATTGTCACTCGGGCTCTTTAGGGAACGGGCAGCTGCACGCCCAACACAAGTGCACTCAAGATGTGGCAGCGTGTCTCAGAGGGCTGCACCTCAGCAAAGCTAGCACTGACACAACAAACCCGTTTGAATTCAGTGCCAATGCAATAAAAAAGTAAAAAATATGCACCGCAGCTATGACAAAAATGTACAGGATGGAACTACGGAAAATACTTGTCCTCTCACTTACAGACCAGGGTTAACACCGAAACCTCAGTGCATTATCCTCCTGAGCCAGATCTATATAACATGGTCAGCAGCAGTGAAAAAAAATCCTGCCACAAAAGAGAATACATACAGCAAGACAATCAATACCTTTAGCAACTTCCCTTAAACACAGGTAAAATGCAACATGGTCGCACACACAACACTCCCACAAATCACATGTGCTGTGCAGGTGGGAGCAGTGCAGGCATCTCTCTCATACACACACACACACAAACACTCAAGGGTATCTGAATCTCAAGGCCTGGAGCAGTGCTAGCTTCCCTCAGATCCATAACATGTAGGGCGCGGGTAGCAGCAGTATATGATTCCTACACACACCAGATAGGGACAACATGAATAGTTGCAGCCTAGGAGTTCCCTGACACACACACACACACACACACACACACACACGTGCGCGCGCACACACACACACACACACACACACAGGCACAGGACCTACACCTCATCAGTGCTTAATTTGTGCAGGTGGTTGCAGGTGAGGCCCACCCGCACTCATACCTTGGGATCAGCGCTTAGCTTTCCTCCACATAATTTGATCCACAGTAAGAGAGAGAAAATCACAAAAGGAAGGGGGAAGGAGCAGGAGAAAGATGGTAAAGCACCGACAGGGGGAGGAAGCAGGGATCAGAAAGGATGTGGAACAGTGTGGTAAAGAGGCAGGGGGTGTCTGTTGGTGCATTAAAGAGGCTATGCAGCCTTGGCATACATCATGTTTACTTTTGATATCATAAACTGCGGGGCTCTGAGCAAAACTTTGGGCCCTGGCACTTTTTATTTTACAAATTAAGCACTGCACCGTATCTACTTATTGCTGCCTCCTCCTAACACCCCCTTAACTTTTTATCCCTGACAGCACTTCACTGGATGACAGACCATTCACTGCTGGTAGTCATTCCATATTAGAAACTACCCTAACGCCACTGGCCATATTAGAATCATCCCTAGCCTCAGAGGCCTGTCATTGTGGGAAATGCTAACCTTCACCATAAGAATGTGAACAGAAATGAGTAGAAAATGTTCCGGATATGTAGAGTTGCCAGCTATTTTTCCCTACTGCACTGGTGAGTGAGGCAGGTCTGAGGCTCTTGCTACACGACGGAGCGTGCAGTGGAGGGAGGCAGTGCTGAGACTATGGTGCTCCAGTGTGCGTGGTGGGGGGCAGACGTTGTGGATTTTTGTTGCAGGAGGGGGCGCACGTGGAACGACAGGCCGGAACGAAGGGGCCCGCAAACAAGGCTAGCCTATCACTGCTTCTTTTTCAGTGTCAGGGGAGACAGAATGGACTATGCATACTGTAATTTTCCTAAAACATTATTTAGCTGACGAGAATGCCGTCACCAAGCTTTTAATTTCGTGTTAGGTGTCCGTGCGCTTAAAAGAAGATCAGTGTGTGTGGTATTTCCACCAAATATGCACCACCCGATGATTCGTAGTAATGTGAGTCAATCACACCCCCTTCCCTTGCACCCCTCAAAGGGCAGCGGCCCATGACTCTACCTGCGCAGACCTGAGGCAGAGGCTGGGAGCCACCAGCAGACCCCGGCTCCCCTGCATGGCGTCTCCGCCGTACGATGGGCTTCGAGGGAGAGCAAACTGTGAGCGAAGTTTCGCTTCAAGAGATGTCAGGATAATCCCCCTGCCAGGCCCCCACCATGGCCAGCTAACTCCAATTGCTTCACAGAGCAGAAAGCGCAAGGCTGGCTGCTGGGCTCCGCCGGGAGGGAGCCGAGGGGGGCACGTCATTTTCACTAAAATGTTAGCATTTTCAAACTTCAGTACCACATCAGAATTGTTGTGAGCATGCTGCGAGTTTGAGTTCTCCAGGGAATCGCGGTTCGTTTTTGAGTGTGTTTGCGGCCACATTTTCAGAATCTGCAACCAGGGCACCGGGGTAGCATGGCGCACACAGAGCAACCACGACGTAAAAAGTCTAACAAGGAAGAGCTGCAAGAAAAGAAAAACAAGCGCTGAAAGACAAGGGCCCCGGCGAGCGTCGCATACAGGAAGGGGAGTGGCCGCCTACAATAATAAACAAGTGGGAGGGGTGGGGGGAGTGCGGCCGAGAGCAGGGACACGCAGCGTTTACCTTGCGGGAGCGAGCGCGATAATTGCTAACACATGGCGCCGCTGCTCGCTCCCGCAAGGGAAACGCCAAACGTGCACGCGTTGCAATAGAAAGCAATGCAAAACGTGCACATTTTTGGACAAAATGCTGATCGATTCCAAAAGGTCCCCTCCTATACAGCGCATGCGCGCTGCGTAGGCGAGACCTAAAAAGGGATATGAACAGAGATGTTTGCAGCTAGCTAGCGCTAACCCATCTGGGCTTACATGCCAGAAGGAAGTATGCAGCTGTATTTTTATCAAAAGCCAAAAATGTAATTCATGACTAGGTACATGCGTGTAACTCGCACTCATGGTTGTAATATATTGCACACTGATTGGATGCCAAAAGCAGGAAAACTGATTTTTCTCTCCTATTTTGTACCCCCAGGTGGTCCTTGATACAAGTTATTTAGTACAAGCACAGAAAACAAATGTAATTTGTAATAAGCCCTATCTCCTGACTGGGACTTCATGTCAGTAGTCATATTTCGATTCAGAAAGACCTTCTTGCCATTTGTAATGTGATGGAAATGTCTGTTGCTATTTAAAAATATTTATTTCATCAACAGTTCAAAATGCAAGAATACATTTGACATTTACTATAGTAAGTATATGAGGCATAAAATACAATATAAGTTATCTAAATTAACATACCTGGGCTCGCTCTAAATACTGCAAAGTAATGTCAACAAAAGATTTTTTTTTTTGTTTAATAATTTTTTATTGAGTTTTCAGAAAAAGAAAAACCTAATCAAGCAGATGAACACATTGTGAATAAAATATAACAATTAATATATAAGGAAAAAAAACTAGCAAATAATTGAAAGAAAAGAGAAGAGAAAGAGAGAAAAGAGAGGAGAGAAAGAGACAGAAAAGAGAAATAGGAAAAAGATATATAAATATAAAGTATATATGAAAATAGAAGAATAGCAAGAAGGTAGAAATTAAAATGCAGGTGCATATGTAGAAAGATAAGAAGTAAAGGGTAGCCAAAGAAGGTCAGATTTAATTTTCTGAGAAAGAGTAAGAGAAGAGACATTAGCAATTCTATGCTCATCACAAATATAGTTCCACCAAGTTAATGATGATAATTTAGAATTATCTTTCCAGCAGGACAAAATCACTTTAAATGCTAGAGCAATAAATAGATCAAACAGCAAAGAAATAGGAGTAGAATCATCCAAAGCAGGCGAGGATGAACCTAGAAAAACATTTTGTAATGATAACGGAATATTACATTGAAATATTTTCATACATTTAGACCAAATAGATTGCCAAAACTTCAATACATTAGAACAATCATACAGTTGATGAGTTAAAGTCCCAGTGGACTCAGAACAGGACCAACAAAGGGCCGAGGAAGTAGGGGAAAACTTGGATATACAAACAGGGGAAATGACAGCTCTATTATAAATAAAGTATAGGGATTGAGTAATATGAGCGGCAATAGAAGTTTTAAATAACTTGGACCATAATTTATCCCAAGAAGAGATAGAAAGCGATAAAGATAAGTCTGTTTCCCAGACTAATTCTGTATGGGATTTAGGTCGTTCAGTAACAGGCGATAACAACATCTTATAAATATAAGCAGCCTTAGGCCTATGGTCCTGAGAGATACTATATAACGGTGTGGATGGAATAAGTGAGGGAGAAACTGAAGGGAAATTGTTAGAAGGTAAGTAGGATTGCAAAGCTGTTGATATTAAAAGGTACTCATGAAAAAATGAGTCAGGTAAATGATATTGCAATTGTAACTCAGGGAAGGGAATGACAGAGTTATAACGAATTAATTGATGAATAAACATAATACCCTTCTCCTTCCAATGTTTGTAGTAAAATGATTTACGTTTATATTTGAGAAATTTTTTATACCAGACAGTAGAGGACAAAAAACATTGAAAAGGATCTAGACCATCGGACAAAATATTATATAATAATTGTTGGGAATATTTTATAATAGGATTATCTGATATGAAAGTACAATTAGACATATAAATTATGTTTCGAAAAGAAAAATCTTTTAATAGGGAACGCTCAAAAACAATCCAGCGAGGGATAGGGATATCAGCAAAATCATACGTTAGGGCAAAAAACTTCCGAACTAAAAATGCAGAATGATAAGATTTAAAATCAGGGAAACGCACACCGCCTTCTGTTTTGGGACGTTTGAGTTTCATAAGAGCAATGCGGGGGTGTTTGTTATTCCATAAAAACTTTGTACAAATAGAATTAATTTGTGAAAAATATGAGATAGGGATCCGAAAAGGTAACATGGATAGTGTATAAAGGACATGTGGAACAATCATCATTTTAATAGTATCCAATCTACCCCCCCAAGATAAATGAAGGGGGGACCAAGAAAGAAGGAGTGATTGTATTTTGGTAATTAGTGCATTGAACGTAAAACTAATTGTGGTAGGTAAAGTAGAGGAGAACCAAATACCAAGGTATTTAATTTTAGTGGGACACCAAGTAAAATTAGTATCATTAAACATATATTGATAGCAGAGAGAATTCAAGGGTAAGACTTCTGTTTTAGAAAAGTTCAACTTATATCCAGAAATACTGGAATACAACTGAACCTCATCCAAAAAAGGAGGGAGGGAGGTATTGGGACTAGACATATATACCAAAATATCATTAGCGTATTCTGACAGTTTAGTTTCTATGGAATTATGTGTAAAGCCAGAAATAAGTGTATTAACACGAATACGCTCAAGGAAGGGTTCAAGACATAAAACAAATAACAAGGGTGAAAGAGGGCATCCCTGGCGTGTACCCCTATATAAAGAAAAAAAATTAGAAAAACGGTTATTCACAAAAATACTAGCACATGGAAAAGAAAATAACAATTTAACATAAGAAATAAAAGTTGGACCAAAACCAAACCATTGAAGTGTATTAAACATAAATTGCCAGTTTATACGATCAAAAGCCTTTTCGGGCATCTAAGGACAATGCTGCAAGTGGAGACCTATATTTCCTCCCGAAGGAGATAACATTAGCAAACATACGAGCGTTGTCCGCAGCCAATCTGCCCTTAACAAAACCAGCTTGATCATCTTTAACCAATAGTGGAATAATATTCTCGAGTCGAGAGGCAAGGATTTTAGCAAATATCTTACAATCATAATTAATTAATGATATGGGACGATAGTTTTTACAGAGGGAGTGATCTTTATCAGGTTTGGGAATAAGAACAATCAAGGCCTCCATAAAGGAACCAGAAGCTTTAGAATCAATTAGAAATGAGTTAAAGAGGGCCAGAAGTTTGGGAGCAAAAATAGAGGAAAAAGTAGAAAAACATTCAACAGAAAGGCCATCAGGGCCTGGTGCTTTCGATTTTTTTAAGGATTTAATGGCATCCGTTATCTCTTGAAGAGTAATCTCTTTTTCTAGTAATTCAAATTCATCAGGTAGCGAGGGGGGTTTAGGGAGACCCAAAAAAAAGGTGTCTAAATTTTGACTAGAGGGGTTCGTATCATAAGAATATAATGATTGGTAATAATCATGAAATGCAGTAGCAATATCCTCATCAGAGGACGCTAATTTATTAGTAGATTCATTTAAAATAGGACCAATACTTTTACGTTCAGATTTAATTTTTAAGTAATTGGCCAGCATCTTACCAGCTTTATTTTGACCCCCGTGATACTTAGACTTAATTTTAAGAAGGACATTGCAAGCATCAACTGTAGCAAGTTTGTTAAGAGCAGATTTGGCCTTAATTAATTCATGAAGAACAGAGGGAGATCTAGAAGTAAAGTAATTGTGTTCCAACAGTTTGAGTTGTTGTAGTAAAGCTGTATACTTGGCCTTTGCAATTTTCTTCTTTTTTGTTGACTATGAAATAGTAAAGGCACGGAAGGAGGCCTTAAAAGCATCCCAATTATTAGGAATAGAGGTGTCCAAAGGATTGTTAATAGTAAAAAACTCATTAATAAAAGCAGTAGCTTCAGTTATAAAAACAGTGTCTGATAACAAAAAATTATTAAGTTTCCAACGACCAAATTTTGGAGAACTCAGGGAAAGGTCAAGAACAGAAATGACAGGAGCATGATCAGAAATAAAAATAGATCCAATCTCCGAGGATTGAATAGATGGGAGTAAGGGTTTACTAACTAAAATATAATCAATTCTGGAACGGGTATGGTGAACATTAGAAAAAAAAGTAAACTCAAGGGAATCAGGGTTACAGGTCTTCCAAACATCATATAATGAACGAGAGGCAATGGCAGATTGGAATGATTTATGGGATTTTTCAGGGTTGAATTTACACTTGGATTGTCTAGCAGAGAAAGGATCCAACCATTGGTTAAAATCACCAGCAACAATAATATTTGGGCTATCAATGGAGGAAAGTAAAATCTTAATATTATTCCAAAATTCCGGGTCTGGCTTAACAGGGCCATAAATATTCAATAAGAGAAGTTCTTTATTTTGTATAACAACCTTAGCCATTACCCAGCGTCCATCAGTATCACATTGCGTAGATAAAATTTGTACAAGCAACTATTTATGAAATAGTATAGCAACACCACCCTTCCGATTAGATGCAGGAGAATAAACAACAAGACCCACCCATTGTCTTTTTAATTTAAGCGATTCTGCTTCATTACAATGCGTTTCTTGAATGAATGAAACATGAGAATTCAGTTTAGACAAATGAGAGAGTACCTTTTGTCTTTTGACGGGGTGTCCAAGACCACGAACATTCCACGTAACAACATTACACATATTGGAGGGATGGGAGGGTAATACATGGATGGAGATGATACACTTCAGGGGAACAGCTGGAAGGAGAAAAACACCACATATGAGATGAATAAAAAAACAAAACTGTAGAACAACAAACAACAACAATAGGCACATGCAACATGCAGAATATCATCAAGAAAAAGGAACAAACAGACAAGAATAGAAAAAGGACAGAGACTAAGAAGAAAAAAGGAAAAGAAATAGGAAAAGGAGGAGATAGATCAAGGAAAGATATCCAGATCTAAGAGGAAAAGTAAACAAATGGAGCATGGAGCGCTACAGCACCGAAGACAGACGGAACGACAGAGAGAAAGATAGAAATATGAACAGCCATAAGGAATTAGATAAAGAAAAGAAGCAAGGAAATTAAAGACGATTGGAAGAGCCATCAGCAGAATCCATTGAGTGACTTTGGAGAAAAGATTTCAATTTAGTAGGATCATCAAAAGAGCGTGTCGAGCCCTCATGAGTAATTTTACAAAAGCAGGGATGTAAAATGCCATAACGAATATGCAATTGTCTCATCTGAGGACGGAGGGCCAAAAATTCCTTCCTTCTTGCATTAGTGGCATTGGAGAGATCTTGTGAAAGATAAACTGTGTGACTAGACCGTATGAGGCGACGCTTCACTTTAGCTGCTGAAAGAACACGCATGAGATCAGTAAATTCCAGAAACAACATTATAATTCCTCTGGGTCTTGAAGCATTTGGTTGAAAACGTCCAAGGCGATGTGCACGTTGGATATTTAGTGGGGGTTCTGGAGGAAGATCCAAAAGTTCTGACAGAAATCTCTTTAGGAAAAGAAGAAGGTCTGGGCCCTCAAGATTTTCTGGTAGTCCATAAAGACGCATGTCTATTACGATTTTCAAGATCCTCAGTATGAAGCTTGAGACGTTGGATTTCCTGCTCTAAGACAGGAATCTTGGTTGAAACATCATGTAAATCACTGATGCGTTGCTCCATGTCAAACACTTTAGCTTCCATACTAATCCACCTGTCTTCTATTTGTTGAAGTTTCTCATTAGTTGAGGACATAAAAGATTTCAACCCCCTCACCTCATCCAGAATGGTATCAAGAACAGGAGTTTGAGATGACAAGATGGGAGAGGGGGGTTCATTTTTAACCCTCTTGGGCTTAGTACCTGAAGACGAGGCTCTGACAGAGATTGGAACTTCACTGGCCATCGTGAAATGACGAGAGGGACGATGAAGAACTTTTAATAGAGGTCTCAATCTGCCCATAAGCTTAATAAGCACACTGCAAAAAATAGACAAGGGCGCAGAAGAAATGCCAGTTAATCAGAGAAAAATATGTCACCCTCCGTCTGTACTCTGAGAGATGAAAAAGGTGCGCAGCCAACATCCATGAAAAGAGTCAATGCAGAGAGAGAATAAAAAGTTGAGTATGAGGCACCTTCATGAGGTAAGTAGTAAGGGATGAGAGGTCAAAAGAGCATAATGTGCCCTATACTATTGAAATAAGCACAAAAAAAACGTTGCCGTACGTTTAGGATACAAAACGCCGGTTTACCTCAGAGGAGGAGATGTGCAGCAAGGACAAAAAGGCGGCCGCACTCAGTTACATGAAGAAGAATTAATGAGCTCAAAAATAAAATTAAAATGAGCACAGTCTAAAGAGTATCCATTTAGAGTAACACTTTAGATGACACTGTTGCCTGGAAGCATCAAATTTATTACAAACGCAATGAAGAACTCCTTTTCTGTAAACTCTACATGACAGGTTCCCATATAAAATATGAAGTAATGCATTCTGCAGAATATGCTTGGATTATTCTTGAAGAGGAGTCAATTAAGAAGCAGGCAAAGGAAAAAAAAAAAGCGTTGCCGCGCGTTTAGGAATTAAAACGCCGGTTTTACCTCAGAGGGGATCAGCTGAGGCGAGCGGCAAGCACAAAATGGCGGCCGCTCGCGTTTACATGAAGGAAATCACCGCCGCTGCCGCTGGGTCACAGCCGACCGCATTCAGAATCGGAACGGCTCCACATGCCGCTCCGACCATTCAGAGGCTCAGGTCCAGCTCCTTGTCGTGCCCAACGCCACAGGAGCAGGCTGTAAAAAGATGAAGAGCTCCGCGTCCGAGCGGAGCTCAGGTCAAAGCCGCCATCTTGCCGCGGCGCGTGACCACGCCCCCCAACAAAAGATTTTTAAGCAATTCAAATTATCTAACGGAGATGTTTTTTTCATGATGTGTGCTGTGTTAAACCTAATGGTATATATTTTAACTACAAACAGTGTATTCAGATAACCCAGTAGATACCTTTAATCATCTAATATCACACATGCAACATGTTTACTCTGTCCGCCACTTCTTTTCAACCACATAAAATGGAATGTTGAAAGGTTGTGCCACCAGCAGCAATTTCGCCAGTGTCTCTGGGTCAACATTCCTCATCCTGTGGCAGCAAGAGAGAATATGCTGCTTACTGAAGTTACACAAAGTATGTCCCTTGGAAAGCAACTCTGGTTTCCATTTTAGACAGAAACACGCACCAGCGCCGAGAATGAAAAGAGTGTCTGATGAATTGCTCGCACTTTTGCAGCTAAGCACATTCACTAATCATAAGAAACTGGAAGCCGGGGCCTCTCTCTTAAGTAAGTAAGATTGGGATACCATGAGTAGCAATAAAATGAATAACTCTGGTGGGTAATGCACTCACCATACAATTGCACAGAGGATCATTGTGCCTGCTGGGAAGCACAGCATGCAACATGTAGATCAGAGATTTTTTATTTTTTTATTTATGTAGATAGCTAAGTGGGATACTGCTTTTATTACATAGATCCTTGTCTTCCCTGTAGGTCACAAGTTAACATACTTGGCATATATCTTAGTTAATTTGCCGCTTCAGCAAGGACCTGCATTCAACAACAAGGCATATATATAGAACCCTACTGGTTTTTCCTCAATCTTTTCATTTTTAAGGTTGCTGAAAAAGGTTACTTTGGGTAGTAATAAACACTGATTGGTAAGTGCTATATAAATGGTTATTAGTGTAAAAAACGAATGGAGAGATACATCTGATATTCTAACAATGCATGCAGATTTCTTGCATAAAAAGATTGAAAAGGTCAAAAACGTAGCCCCGCCCCTTGTTCCGCCTTTAGCATTGCCTTATGCCCGCCCCAAACTCCACCCCCAGTCTATCCCTCCTTTTGATGAGTACCTGCACTTATTTTTGTCCATTTAAAGCACTGGAATGTGTCCTTGTGTAACGTAACTGGTGCTCATGTAAAGCGCTCCAATACCTTCGGGTCAAGTTTGCACCATATAAATCTGCAAAAAAAAAAAAATAGTGCCTTAAAACGCTGAAACAACTGTGAAGCGCTTAGCAAACCTCCACAGTAATGCTTTTTAAAGGGTAATACTACTTCTATTTATGATACGATCGGGGAGTTCAGCACCAGAAGTGTACCTGTCTATTGTTCTCTAGTCATTTGATCCATTGTATCATGTTATTATATTTATGGACTTTAACTTACAAATAATTTTATATTGATTGCTGCATGATTTAACAATCACCTTGACAAATCGGTTATTTCATGAGTTAACGTTTGTTGAGCACCCGTCGTAACCAGTGCTTGAAATGGAAAAATAGAAGTGCAGGTACTCTGTAACAGAGTACCTGCTTGTTTCCGAGAAGTGCCGGTACTCTCCAATTAAAAGTATAGCATTTCTCTTGAGAAGTGCCGGTACTCTCCCTCTCAAAATAAACAAGCATTTGCAATGCAATAGGTCTCGCATTTGCAAGAGTTTAAGCTATTGGCATTGTAAATTACAATGCCTTTTATTTATCTATTTTGATAATTAACACATAAATTAAAGGCATTGTCATTTACAATGCCAATAGCTCAAACTCTTGTAAATGCGAGACCTATTTAATTTCAAAGCAGCAGCCGTCATTGTCCCAGGCTGCTTGGAAAGTGAAAGCGCTCATGGCGGGCTGAATGTTGCAGGAAAGCATGTCGTGCCTGCAGTAGGAGAAACTCATTAAAGAAAATAGTGCTTACAGACTAAATAAGACATATCGTGTAACAACAGAAGTAAAAGGGGCAGTCCTTATTGGAGGTTACAAATGAAGACAAGCCGGTACTAAGAAGGGACTAACAAGCCAATTAACGAATCAGAAGCCAGCATTTAACAAGCATTGGCATAGCCAATAGGTCTCGCGTTTGGGACCTTATAAGTGTTTAGCGATTGTACTACATAACTAAATACTTATAAGGTTCCAAAAGCGAGACCTATTGGCTATGCCAAAAGTAACGCCGCGCCAACAGTCAGGAGAGGCTCCCAGCACTTAAGACGGTCTTACAGCAATCACTTGAGTCTCTCTGCAACCACAGCAGTGTCCTTGGGCTCACATCTGTTCCCGTAAACTCAAGTGTCTCAGTAAACTCACACGTCTCCCTAATCTCGCAGGAGCCTCCCTGGACTCACAGGAATCTCATTCAAGTCACAAGTCTTCCTGGAATTACACGGGTCTTCCTACTGTACTACTCAGCCTAATGTGTACCCCAAATTTCCCTAAATAGGATGCACATTCAAAGTTAGAAAGTTGCAAAGTTCGACTAAATGGAAATAACTATCCAAAAGAATTATCCAAGAATATCAACGAAACATGAAAATACCGAGCATAAGTAAAACACGTTTTTTCTGTAATTAACATATAAAGTCCATTGGGTAGACCCCAAGACATAAACTTACTACTCCCACCATGTAAATGAACTGCAAATCTAGGACTGCATGACGTCAGACCGTGACGTTATTAGCACTATCTTTATTTTCACATAGCACTCAAACGTAAGAGTATGTAGTCGAGTTATAGCAGACGCTACTATGACCAATGTGAGTGATGTGCATGTTATCCAACACGGGAGTATGGCGGACTAAGTCTGGTCTTTCCGGGACTCCGAGGTCACTAACGGGTTAAACATAAATCTCTTCAATGAGCGCATTAACCCACTGAGCTACTTTTCCAAGTGAACTACTATAATCCTCTCCTGGTGAGGTGTGTGCATTTTTGCCACAGTCATTGAAACAAGACTGACACCGTATAAAGACGCGGTTTCTTGATTTGTGCGCAATTGTGGAGGTGCAGCCAAGACGTGCCCAGCGTGACACACATTTCCGAACCACAATCCATGCATTCTGTTGCGTCATGTCTCCCGGCACTCTCAAACCTGAGCCGTGCCCGGTGTGTTCCATGGGACAGTTGGCCTGCCACTCACTCGGAACAATGTCGCACAGTTCAGCCTGGCAGCTGTACAAACTAATGACGAACTGTAACCTACTGTGTTTTAAACATGCAACCGCACGCTCGTCCCGCATCTTTTCTAACTCTAACAAGCACGGATGTAACGATTAGCATAGGATGTTAATGAAACAAAAAAGGTAAAGATTTAACAGTAAGAGTTGGGGTGGGGGGAGGGGCGGAAGGAAAACGTACGTAAACGTATGTTTGCAATGAAACAGAGGTAGATGTTTTAAGAAATTTAAGCACATTTTTAAAGCATGAAAATAAAAAAGGGTTCAACTTAACTGAGAAGCACACTGGGCCCGATTCACAGAACTAACTTACGTCAAAAACGTAAAGTTAGTACCTTTTAGTATTCACAGAATACACTTACTCATTTTGGTATTCACAGAATACACTTACTCATTTTGGTATTCACAGAATACACTTACTCATACTAACTTTATGTCCGCACTCGGGCCGGAGATTCCGGCCATTTGTGGAGATTCCGGCCCGGAGGTGGAGATTCCGGCCGTTTGTGGAGATTCCGGCCGTTTGTGGAGATTCCGCCACCGGCCGGAATCTCCACAACCGGCCGGAATCTCCACAAACGGCGGAATCTCCACAAACGGCCGGAATCTCCGGCCGGAATCTCCACAAACGGCCGGAATCTCCACCTCCGGGCCGGAATCTCCACCTCCGGGCCGGAATCTCCACAAACGGCCGGAATCTCCACCACCGGGCCGGAATCTCCGGCACGAGTGCGGACATAAAGTTAGTATGAGTAAGTGTATTCTGTGAATACCAAAATGAGTAAGTGTATTCTGTGAATACCAAAATGAGTAAGTGTATTCTGTGAATACCAAAAGGTACTAACTTTACGTTTTTGACGTAAGTTAGTTCTGTGAATCAGGCCCTCTGTCTTTAAAAACTAATGGTTTTAAGAACCAGCACAAGCCATGTGGTTTCTTTTGCGCTCTTTTGAAATTCGGATCTCTATCATATCACACCACCGTGCCTTTTCCAAAATTCACTCTCTCAACGCTGTTCCTTATTTCTCTCTCGCCGTGCAATTCAAGGCAATAAAAAGATGGGTAACTCTGCGCTGCACATGTCCAGTAAACTGAAAAATGTCACCATTAATTCGGCGATACCTGGATTTTGATGAACTTTGCTGTGGATGTGGAAGCTTGGACTCAAGCTAGACCCGGACTCCTCTACGTGCTGCAGCCTCTTGCAGACTGGCACAAAACTAAGTCTGGCTTGGCTGCTTATCGGCTGCTGCACTGCCCTCTTCACGTGCACACCCGCAGGCGGCCAATCAGAGCGCAGCTCGCGCTCCTGCCAAGCAATCAGCCCGCGGCTTGCCTGCAATCTCCAGACCCCGGGAGCGTGATCGGGTTTACAGGGTTTACGGGCTGGACGTCCAGCTGTGATTGAAAGGACGGGCTCACGGGTGGGGGAGGTTGTTCGTGGGCGACCTGGGCAGAAAACGGCGTACGGTATTTAAGCAGCGCACAGCTATCGGGAGACAGAGGTGAACGGAGGTTCTCTGCGCAAAGAAAGGTCTTACTGTTGAATAACTTTTTTTAAACCAGGCTGCAAAATGAAAAAGAAATGGCGGCCGCGCGGTAAAAAAAAAATAAACAGTGGTGTGCGTGCACCACAGAGGAGCGGAGGGGGGGGAGGAGGGAGCGCGGCAGCCTGCTCAGCTGACCAGACGCTCGTGCGTCATGGCCTTTTGCCAGCATGTGTTTACAATTATCGCGCCCGCGTCTGGGCACGATAATTGGAAACACATGTTTGCCGCGCGTACCCATCCCAAAAAGGCCAGCCACGACGCACGAGCGTTTTTTGGACTGCTTTTCAAACTCACTTACTAAAAGTCTTCGCCTCTAAGCAGCGCTTGCGCGCTACTCGAGGCTCGACCTAAAAAGTGCCGGTACTCAGTACCGGACAGTACCGGCCCATTTAAAGCACTGGTCGTAACACATGAACCTAAGGAGAATGTTGCATAACCCGGATAGAAAGGTTATAGTAATATTTTTAGTTCGAAGCCTACCAGGCAGCGCAGCTGTCTGATTTGCGTATGACATCTTGTGGGCCTTCAGGGTGCTTCCCTGGGAATGCATATTGCCTATTGCTTACTATTGGCTTTGTGGTTTATAACTCACATTTGCTTGCTTTCTATTTGCTGGTTTTATTTGTTGTAGGCTGTCTAGCTTGAGTTCGTCCCTCCCGAGAGAATTTCATGTTCACTATATTCTTCCGAGTACTCGTTTTCTGTAAACAGGCCTTTACATCTTGTTCTTATCTTGTCACATTTGCTGTGTTTAAAAGTCAGAGGTCAAATGTCACGCTCTGTCTTTCAAGGGAGCTTGGTGTTTACTTTTCTTTCTCTGACTTCAAAGTGAGAGAATTTATGTGACAATCCTGCTGAGCAGCCATGTGGACGAGAGTCCATAGTACTTTAATCATGTGGCTTCCCTGAGGTTAGTGCTTACAAATATGTGATAGCAAATCTTTGAGGTTAGGCTTTTTGTAAGATGGAAATCACAGCATTCCAAACACCAATGTAGGTTCAGAATATTGATAAGTGTACCCCATTGATTGCTATACTGAGTATTATAAGGTGACTATTATCCTTATATCATGGTTTCTCTCCTACATGCAGAATACAGATTTCAGTTCTACTTCGTGCATTAGCCCTATTTTCTGCTGTAGTCTATTATGTACCCTATTTTAAAATCTTTTCACGATTTGATTGCAGCTGTATATAGTCCCTATTTTTGGTACAATTACAGTGGGCTTTGGTTAGTTTTCCATAAAATATAATCTGGTTACTATGTGAGTTCCTTGCATAATAAAGTTACTTTAGGTTCCATTCCCAAAAAAGCATGTGTTTAATGTGTAGTCAGAGACTGATAGACCTAAATCAAATAATTCCACGTCACTGTTTTTGCTCTTCTTAAACTTCTATTATGCAACTTATGTTGAATAGCCCTCCCAATTACCTAAACTCATAGTAAAGTAATCTACCACAATTATTGTGACACCACTTTCCTTTGTTTTTCTTGGTGATCTTTACAATATTAGATCTTGCCAAGAATATTTGTTTTACCAACTATTTCCAAATCTCCCTTCACCATCTTAAATTGCTTCCTCAGTTGTACAGTTAACTTGTTTCTTTATTAAAACAGCACTCGTAATATTATTCCTGCATATGCTAGAAAGGATTCTGTCATATATTCTTTTGTGTCAAAGAAAACTGCACACACATCAATTATAAGACTGAAAGTAAAGTTATAAAAGGAAAAAGGAAATGGTTTGTGACTCAGTCAGTGCAGACTGGATAGCAGTTTGTCTAGCACTGGGTAGTGGAGCAAGTTCTCGGAGCACACATTTATACATTGATACCGGGTTTTAAATGGTGAAGATGTAGTTAATTACAGTGCCTATTTTGTAAAAAAAAAAGGAGATGCCAGGGCCCTTCTCAGGAGCCTATTGCCGCCATCAGTGCTGCGAATGACAGCACTAACACGACCACTAACCATCACACTTCTACAAGTGTGACAATTCAGATTATTCCAAGCCACCAAGAGCTATAAGAACAGTGTAGGCATCAAGTATTATTCATTTTTAATGTACACTGAATTATTAAACAGTGTTGTGTTAATTTCAAAATTAGACAGACAGTACCACCATGTGGTGTACTATCATTATTGCCGGTGTTGGGAATTAAGTGCCGGTACCAAGCACCGGAAACCACAAGCTCAAATTAAGCATGGATTAATTGTACAAAAAGAGCACACAGGTGTCTTGTCCGAGATAGTATGAACATTTGAGAGCAAGGAAGAAGGGCCCTCAAATATCAACAAAGTATAAACATGTAAGGATGAGCAAACTAATCTTGAAACATCAGTGATGGGCACTTTCTTTAGCCATTGTTAGTGTGAGCAAAATAATATGGCTGAAGCAAGTTATATTTATGCCAAGTTAAAATTTAAAGTTCCACATCTTTAATAAGTGCAAGTCCACTGACAGCAAGTGTGTTTCTTGCAACAGGACCAAATCTGCTTTTTTAGGCATAATTTTATACCATGTTTTCCTCTGCTTGACTGCGGAGTTCAGTTTCTTAAAATCCTAAGTTGTAATTCTCTATAACATTATTAAAGCAGAAAATGGCTACAATCACATTGTTATGGTCATTGTTCAATTAACCATAGTTCTTAAATTCCTGTACAACACTAATAAGTCACTTTTACCAGTGATCTGAACCAGCAATATT
Source organism: Calotriton arnoldi (assembly GCA_963921515.1). Classification (NCBI taxonomy): domain Eukaryota; kingdom Metazoa; phylum Chordata; class Amphibia; order Caudata; family Salamandridae; genus Calotriton; species Calotriton arnoldi. Next base: position 1,879,921 of record CAWUFW010002250.1, read on the forward strand.
TGAATGTTAAAAAGATGGACACTTAAGTAAAGTGACACAAAGGACAATCTTTTTGGGCCCTTGAGAAAAGCACTTAGATTTCAATTCTCTTTAAAGGTTCAAGTTGCTGATCATTAATCTACATTTGAGACAATATCCCACACTAAGGGGCCGATTCCGATTCCGGCCGGAAATCTCTCCGACCGAGCCGGACCCGGAGAGAATTCCGATCGAATCGGACCCTAGCAGTCCGACCGGACGAGTACGATGCATTCGCATGCTATCGGACTCGATTCGGTCGGACTCCCATTGAAGTCAATGAGAGCCGGTCGTACAACGCGTACGCGGGCTCCCATTGACTCAATGGGTGCGAGGCGAACAAGGGCGCCCCCTACAGTGGGTACGCGTCAATGCGCATCGCGGCGTACATGCACAGGTAGGGGGGACCCATGGGTCCCCCCTGTGTGCGACTCGCGCGCCTATGCATACAGGGGGCTCCGACGCGGACCCCCAAAGTCCGGCTCCGACAGCTCTTTCGAGCCGGACGGCGCGAGTCGGTCGGACTGCTTGCGGCGCGCATCGTACTTACCCGGCCGGGAAACGTCTCCATAGCGCGGTGCGAGTCGTGTCCGTGCGAGTCGGTCGGAGCGTGTTGAAGCCGCGTACGAGTCGGTCGGCGATTTCGCGGGAGCTTGCATCGTACTCGCTCGGCCGGACCCGCGTACGATTCGGTTGGGAAACAGGGCTCCGAATCGGATCGGGTAAATCCGAATCCGATTCGGAGCACTACCGGCCGAGATCGGAATCGGCCCCTAAATGTTGTTACTTAAATCTTACTATACCTTTGATCTGCTTTTTTGGTAAATGGTCCTGCAACTCATTTGGCAAATTGCTTGAGACACACTGATCTGTGTATATTACAAATTCATGTTTCTTTGAATTAATCAATTACTGTGTGAAATGTACCATTTGGTACCAAAGCTTCATGTTTAGAATTTATCACCACTCTACTACACTTTCAGTCCTCAAAATGTGGATAACTTTGAGGTGACCCCAATGGTATTATTATTCCTCTAACACTAGTAAAATTAAAACATGGTTTTGGAGTGATTTAGTAATACTACCTTACATAGTAAAATTCACAAACCTCTGGCTGGAGATCTGTGCCTCTGTCTAGACTGGTTCAGAGGGGAACAAGTTCAAGACAAACTCTGACAATTTTTCACCAATCTTCTCTCTGTGATGGGAGGCCAGTGAAGACAGACATAGACAAAAGCTAACTCAAATGAACTCAGCAGGGGAAAACGGGGGAAGTGGACAGAAAAAAGATAACACTGCTGTGGCACCTTGTTTGCTGTGTTCCGTCAGGTTGGGCTTAATGGATAGTTGGTATGCACCACACAGGAAAGGGTAGAATACAGAAAGAAATATAATGTACTTTGGTATACAACAATACGAAAACAGTATATATTTCGGTATTCAACATGAGTTCAGAAGGCAGCAGTGTTTAACACAAAATGGCAATGCCAGTTGGCAATACCCTCCTAACTGTAGGAGCTGATTTAGAGGGAAAGCCCCCTGGAAACTTCCAGGATAGTGGAGGGGCATGTACAAAAGAAGCTGATTCCCAAGAGTTTCAGAGGCATTTAAAGCACACTACATTACAATAAATGGGCAGTCCACAAGCCAGCTAGCTTTCCTATCACTCATTGACTTTGCTTGTCATTGACCCTGTACATCTCTCTGCTGCATTTTGGCTAGGTTTGTGCTATAGAAATAGAACATACATTATTTATTAACGACTCCACTGACCTTTGTCTGCATCTAGATTCTGATGTGGCTTCTAACTCATATATGGGATATCCTTCAGCTGCATCGTAGGCAGAGGTTGGGATGGTGTGATTTCATGGACTTTCCTAAAACTGGCTGTATCCTCCAGTTATTATTTATTTGTTTGGATTTTTCTATAGCGCGAACAAGTCCCTTTCGGGTGCCAGAGCACTTTACAGTTACTGTACAAAAACATTGGAGAGGACAGTAAGAAATATAGAAATACTAGTAAAAAAATACAATGTATACAAAAATATATACATGCGCTTATAGTGAACAGAGAGATAGAAGCACATACTATAGCATAAGTCCAGGCCTAAAACAAAATAAAACATTTTCCGGTGTGACAAGAAGCAGCAGACGAATAGGCGGGAGGAATCAAACAGGGAGGTGAGTCCTCAGTGTGAGAGGAATTTGTTGGATAGTAAATTTTTTACTTCCTTAGTGAAGATGGATGTAGATGGGTTGCATCTGATCTCAGTAAGTAGAGGGTTCCAAATTTTTGGGGCAATTACGGAGAAGGATCGGTTGTAGGTTTTCCTTTTTAAAATTTCTTGTGGCTTAAGAAGTAAGGAGCTAGTGCTTCTGGAAGATCTGTTTCCACCCGATAGAGTCAATTTTCTGGGTCAAGTAGGAGTGGGTATTGTGGTGCAGAGCTTTGTGGCCTGGCCTCGAAGGGTAGCCATTTCAGTGATTGACGGTCGGGGTGATATGATCACTTTTTTTTAATCCAGTGATGAGCCTAGCTGCTGCATTCAGTGCAGCCTTCAGTGGTGCAAGTGAGGTTTTTGAGAGGCCCACCAGAGTAGTGCTGCTGTATTCTAATTTAATTTCGATAGCACAAGTGCATGAACTGCTGTTGTGAGGTCTGCCACAGAGAGGAAAGGTTTTCATTTCCTGAGAATATGTAGCTGATGCTAAGCTCCTCTACTCATGGCGCCGATGTTTTTTTGCATGGAGAGGTCTTTGTCCAAGGCTATACCTAGGGATTTGGCAGAGTCAATGATGTTCAAGGCAGTGAGAAGAGGGAGCCAGTCTTTGACGTCAGGGGTGGACGTGAGCGGTGCGATCAGTAAGAATTCAGTTTTAATGGCATTGAGTTTGAGGTGGTTACGAGTCAGCGTCTGTTGCGTTTTTGTCAAGATGTTGTTGAGGGTGTAGATGTCCTCAAGGGAGGTGATTTATTTTATGTAGAGTTGGGTGTTGTCGGCATACATGTGGTAGGAGATGTGGGAGAGTTTGAGTATTTCAGTTAGGGGCTCCATGTATAGGTTAAACAGTGTTGGGGAGAGGATAGATCCTTGGGGCGTTCCCAGCGAAAGTGGAGATTGATCGGAAAGAGTGTGATTGATTAGGATGCACTGAGATCTGTTGTGTAGAAAAGAGGAGAGCCATTTCAGCACAGTGCCGGAGAGGCCCATCCAATGTGCTAGAAGGTTTAGACGAGCAGCATGGTTGATGGTGTTAAAAGATAATGAAAGGACCAGTAGGATCAATAGGCAAGATTCGTTCTGATCGAGTGAGTGTAGGGCATTGTCGACAATGTGGACCATGGCAGTTTCAGTGCTATGACCTGATCGAAAGTCAGATTGACATTGGTCAAGGAGTTGGAATTGCTCAATGTGATTGTGAAGCTGTAAGTGCGCGCATTTTTCCAAGAGTTTGACCAAAGTAGCGATGTTGGAGATGGGGGCAATAATTGTTGGAGTCGGATTGGTCGGAGTTTCTTTTTTTTAGAATAGGGGTAATCTGGCCACTTTTGAGGCAGTCGGGTACGGCGCCTTGGGTGAGTGGGGCATTGATTATCATAGTCCAAAGTGGGAGAAGGAGGTCAGTGTACTCATTTAGGAGTTTGGAGGGGAAGGGATCGTTGAAGTGGTTGGAGTATTTCAAGGAGGTCAGTAGCTTTGGGATGCCAATTTTATCAAGGGTTTTGAAGCTAGACCAGGTGGAATTATTTTTGGGTGAGACAGGGGGATTTTTTGGGCATGCTTTATGATCCATAGGGGAGGGGTATAAAAGGGGTTCACATGGAAGTAGTTTAATAGCGATCTGGATATCGTTAGTGATTTGCGAGGTTTTCTTAGCAAAAAGGAGGCAAAGGTTTCGCAGTTGGGTAGTGTTTTGTTGTCTGCAGAGGTGGGGTTACTTTTGCGGGTCGATTGTTTTTTGATCATTTTGAACAGTTTTTTTGGTCGATTAGTTGCAGTGTCTAGTTGGTTTTGGAAGAAAGCTGCTTTGGAGTACCTAATGTGCCTATTGTAGGCGCTGGGTCTTCGATGGAGGATTTTGAGGTTGGCCATACTCTTTCTGCAAGTTCGAGGTGTCACCGTTCTTTGTTAAGGTTACAGTTAAACCAGGGGTTGGATCTTTTTGATGGGATTCTTTTTGGTTGTTTGGGGGCGAGGGTGTTCCTGATTATGGACATGGAGTTGATGTAGTGATCAGTGAGGTCCTGGGCATCATTCATGGACGAGAGCAGGATATCATTACTAAGAGTCACTATAGTGTGTGAGCTAATGTTGCAGGTGTCTAGGATCCAGTGTTAGGCTTTCCTTGGTTGGACCTTAGAGGTGATTGCCTTTTAATTTAGGAAGAAGGTGATGTAGCGGTGGTCAGTCCGATCGCACAGGAGATTAGAATCAATTTGTAAGGTGTTCTCTTACGCGATGATTAAGTCTAGGGTGGCTCCTTTATTATGGGTCGGGCTGTTCACAAGCTGGCCATTGGAACTGTTCCATTGAATGTTGAAGTCACCAAGGAAGACCTGGTTGTTTTGTAATTGTTAGAGGAGATAATCTCCAGGATCTGTTCAATGAACATGTGGTTTTCTCTGGGTGGGTGATAAAACGTGTGGAGGGAACACCTTGAATTGTTAGTGGAGGTGATGTCGATCTTAAAGTATTCACAAGAGGGCAGAGATGTAGTGTGTGATTGTTTCATAGAGAGTGAAGATCTGTGTATGCAGGCTAGGCCACCCCCCAAGCGTCCTGAGCAGTCTAGCTTAATGATGTCATAACTGGGGGAGGGGCTAGAATGTCCAGATTAGGAGCAGAGAATTTTTTCAACCAGGTTTCTGTGAGCATGTGGATGTCTCGGTCCTGGTTAAGTATAAGATCAGCTATATCAACAGTGTGTTTTACGGCTGAGCGGCAGTTTAGTAATAAACATTTTAGGGTTGTATTAGAGGTAGTCGAGGACGTATGAGAGATGGGAACTTGTGTGAGATTTGTTTTTGTTTATAGACCTAGACCTGGGGTGGGATGTCCTGATAGGGTGAGTGGCAATAGCCTTGAGTGTTGTCATGGGTAGAGTGTGATCGGCCGGAGCAAGGTTATAGGTGTCTAGGAGGGATAATATTTCACAGTTTGAAAGCTGTCTGGCTAACCTACTGGGTTGGGAATGACTATGGTTTGGTATGGATCTCCACCAAGGGTGAGATATCCCTGCGGAGGCAGGGATAGGGTCAGAGAAGCAGTTGGAGATTGGGTTGTTGTTAGTCAGGGAGTGAGTTGAGTGAGAAGACCACTTTTGTTCAAGGGCTGTCTGACCTATCCTTTGTTCTATCTGAAAAGGTCCTACACAGCATGGTGCAAACTATGGATGCATGCCAGGGAAACTAAATGAGTTGTGCATAACTAAATATTATGTACTCGCTGGTGTGGGAGATCTATGTGTGTCTTCATACCTATCTTTTGTACTTAGTCTTTCTGAGGTTCCTAATGATTGACTTCTAAATCAGAGATGATTTACCAAGATTTACCAAGTGGATCTTGGACAGATGGTGCTTCTGCTATTCCTAAAGAAGAGGGTCAGACCTTTGGTTGTAAACCATAAGTGCCATACAAATGTGCCAATCCGGAGGCGCTATATAAATAATTATTGTATACAAACTCTGCTAACAGTACAAATTAACCCATACATTTTGATGTTCTAAGATAGAACAACAGATGTATTGTTCAGTAGCCTGATTCAGTTGTTCAGTCTGGCTATCTGTTTTCGGATGATAGCTAGATGGTTTGTAATTAATACTGCCTAATCTATTCAATAGTGCCTTCCAAAAGTTTGAGATAAATTGGGAACTTTTGTCTGAAATCTTTTTGTAGACTCTGCATCGCAGAACACCCCATGTCGCGAAGATGCCATTTAATCTCTCGATGACACCTTCTTGAGTGATAGATGAGAGATCTTCTATCAATGGAAAATGGGAGTATTCATCAACAGCCACCATCCGGTGATGTCCTTTGTCAAGAGGACTAAAGAAGTCGGCAATTCTTTCCCATACATGCTTTGTCAACTCTGACATCTTTAAGGTATATTGAGTGGTTTTCAATAAAAGGCAGTTGTATAGATGACAGGCCTTCAATTCTCTATCAACTCTGTCATTAAGATGAAGAAACCAAACTCGGTCTTAGAGAGCTCGTTTTGTCGCAATGATTCCACGATGTCCTTCATGGGTCACTTGAATTATCTGTTGTCGTAGACTCTCCAGAATAACAATTCTCGAACCTCTGAGCATAATGCATTCTTTTTAGTAACGGACAGTTCATCTTTGACATTTTTAAACTTCTGTTATTCATGGTCACTGGTAAGAGGTTAAGGGTGCTAGTTCCAAGACTTATGTATGATAATGTATTTTAGTTTTAACATGTCACTATGTGGACTCGTGGCAGTGACAATTTGTTTTAACAAAATGGCAACTAGTGTGCTTGACTTCACAATGAAGTTTATGTAGGCTTGAGCCGTCTTGGAAGGGGTACCAGGGCATTAAAGAGGCACTCTTGAGAAGTAGTCAGCAGGGTTTTGATCTTTCCCTGGATGGTGCACGATTGCGTAGTTGTATTCTATAATCTTAGACCCCCAGAGTTCAATGAGTGGAGGCATTGCCAAAGGTCGGCAACAATGCTTGACACAAGCGTGAAAGGCTTTCCATATAAGAATACATGGAAATGTTCACAAGCCCACACCACTGCTAAACTTTCTTTCTCAGGTTGTGAATAAGCCCGTTCAGTTTAGGACAAACGTTCACTTGCATATGCCACAGTATGTCTTCAAGCATCTGGGTGTTTTGCTGTGCTGTTCAAGGATTGCGCCTAACCCGACGGGTCTAATGTCAACAACAACCTCGGTATGAAGATTTGGATCAATTTCAGTAGCGTTCTCAATAGCTTGTTTGATTTTCTTGAAGCTTTGATTGCATTCATGTGACCAATGAAATGAAACATTCTTGTCAAGTCTCTTAATGGAGCACTCACGGTGGCTAATTCTCGTACATATCCACAAGGCAGCTTTACTGGTGTGCTGCTTCGGGTATGGATGGCTCCGTCAGCACAACCTCAAGCACTTCTTCACCCAATGCTGTGGTATGATGACTCTCATTGATCAGTTCTGGTAAGCAGATGACCGTTTGTCGCATCTGGTTCACTTTGCTTTTAGATTTTTCCTCCAGCTTGAAAAGCATTACAAAATGGTTCTCCTTTCCAAAGCCTTTGCAAATCTGTCTAATGGTGGGACATTTACATTTGTGTGGAAACAAAAATGCACACCTGAAGCACAACTTCTTTTTACGTGGAGACATCACTCTCTGTCCTTGTGCCTAGTGCTTTGGCTTACTTTTCCGGTTCATGACTGATTCACTCTGGTCACCTCCAGCCTCCATGTCAGCAGCCTGTCGATCAGCAAACTCCTCAACTCTGGCAGCCATGAGAACTTGTTCCAGACTAAGAGTTTCTCTCAGCATTCATCGCCTGAATGGACCTAACAGCCATTCGTCAATAACTCGGAGGGGTATAGCTTCCTCATCATTAAATTAATTCAACTTACAGTGTCTGATGAGCATGTCGAGTCTCTCAACAAATTCGTCAATGGTTTCACCAACTTTTTGTTGTTCTTGACTGAAAATGTACCTTTTGTAACCTACATATGGCATTGGACTGAACTTGAGATCCAAGGCTGCGTTGATTTGACAGTATGTAATTCCGTCAGCTTGCAGCATTTTCTTCATGATTTCTTTTACACCTTCACCAGCATGATTCTTAGGGTATTTGATAATCTTCTTGTTATCTGTTTCTTCAAAGTCATCAATGAAATCATGAAATGTCTCTATCCAAGCAGTCAATCTGTCGCCAATATTTTGGTTTTTGGTGGTGTTGAATGGTGGTGGTGGTTTCAGGAAGGACGGAGGCATTGTAACAATTTATGAGATTGACTGACACTCAGGGTGGAGTTCTCTCTGACAGTGTGTGCAGTCCACTAGGACCAACCTCATCCACACTATTTTTAAGGCCCTGTGCTGAGCTGGCCTCTGGGTTATCTTGGACAGTCTATGGAACCTTGACCTCACTCTTTGTCTCCATTGGAGACCTTCATTTTTATAGAGACCTTTGGAGTTGTTCTGAGCCGCCACCTGGCAGCTTTACTGGTGTGCCACTTCTGGTATGGACGGCCCCGTCAGCACAACCCGAGCACTTCTTCACCCAACGCTGTGGTATGATGACTGTCATTGATCAGTTCTGGTAAGAAAATGACCATTTGTTGTATCTGGTTTGCTTTGCTTTTAGGTTTTTCCTTTGCCGTGCAAACCATTACAAAATGGTTCTCCTTCCCAAAACCTTTGCAAATCTGTCCAATGGCAGGACATTTAACTTTGTGTGTGCTTTGCTTTTAGGCGTCTGTTTGTACTGTCTGACACCTGGTTGATCTCTGCCTTGCAGCGCTTCTGATTGCAGCATTATCTTGCAATTTGCTGTCGCTATGTGCTGTTCTTTCAAAACATGGTTGTATCCGCCTTTAACGTTATCACTCCATATGATGTACAGCTTTAAGTTGAATAGTAGCATACTACCTCTTTTTACTGCCTTACCAGCAAGTTCTTGGGCAACGATGTATAGACTTCTCAGTGTAGCTTTCATTATCTCCAAATGCTTCACAATGGCTGGAGTTTGCGCTTTGACTCCACATACGCCAAACGTCGATTCTGCACTTCGACTGAGGCACACGTGGCACACATGGCACACATGTGCAGTTTGCTGGGCCACATTAAACTCTCTGGGAGAACACTGTTGATCTTCGGGTTACTTATCCCCTATCTCATCACTAGTTGTAGCATCCTCCCCAGCCTGGGTACCCGCCAATGACTATGCCACACACGGAGTTTAGAATTACTCATCTTCATTCGTCTGCGTGTAAACACAAACTCAACATTCTAAACCTGCATTCCCTTCATTAACCTCTAACACCTACGTCACAGTTCTACGGAGTCCATCAGGAGCAATAAGGGTTCCCTCATTACTGACTCACACGACACTACAGTCAGGAATGAACAATTTGCTATCATAAGAGAGCAGGCCATTATGCTCCTTCCTGCACTCCACCTATTCTTGAATCCATTCTCTGACATTGATCTTTTCTTGTTCTTACTGGATCTTTCCATTTAAATGTCCTGCTTCATCTCATGTTTTGTTGTTATTGCCAGGATGGTGGGGGTACGTGATTCATTTTCTCTTTATTCCATTTCTGCTTGATATGGCAAAGCATCTGCTTTAGCATGGCGATTCCAAGGCCAATAAGTGAGGAATCTAGATCAAGAATCGGGAGAAAAGCAAAGAAAATTGGGTGTGTCAGACATTAGTACAATTATTGGCATTTGTTGTGACAACGTGTTCATAACTGTCTGAGTAGTTTTTACAAAGCTTGAATGCTTCTTTGATCACCAGTTATTTCAAATCATATATAGTATGATTTCTTTCAGTTGCTAAAGAGGTTTGTGAAAAGAAAGGAGCAGGATGTAATTCCTCAGTGTCTGATTGTCTCTGTGACAAGATAGCTCCTATTGCATTGGTTTCTATAATGAAAGGCCGGGTGTAATCTAGATGTCTATGTACTTGAGCTGTAGTAAAAGTAATCTTTAATGTCTCAAATGCATCTTCTTGTTCCAGTCCCCATTAAAAAGGTATTCTCTTCTTAGTCAGGGCAGTAGTGGTTAGGAAAATATTGGAAAAGTCCTTTACAAAGTATCTACACATATTGGTGAAGCCTAGAAATTTTGGGATCTTATTTACATTCAAATTTTGGAGCCACTCTCAAATTGCGTTAATCAAGTCTGGCTCCATCTGTAAGCCTTAATCTGATAAAATGAATCGTAAAAATCAATCATGGAATTGTGAAGCGCGGTACTTACCCGTGAAAGTCTCAAGGCGCTGGTGGGGCGGGGGGTGCAGCACCGAGTCAGCCGAAGAGCCAGGTCTTGAGGCTCTTCCTGAAGGTGTGCAGAGTGGGAGAGCATCTGATGTTGATCGGGAGTTCGTTCCAGGTCTTGTAGGATGTAGGAGAAGGCTCTTCCACCCGCTCTGGCTCTGCGGATGCGCAGGGTTTAGGCGAAGGCGAGGTCGGCGGAGCGAAGGTTTCTCTTGGGTACGTGGAAGGAGACTCTTTCGTTAAGGTATTGGGGTCCGGTGTTGTGGAGGGATTTGTGGCCGTGAGTGAGTAGCTTGAAGGTTACTCTCTTCTCGACGGGGAGCCAGTCAATCAATCAATCAATCATGTCACTTATAAAGCGCACTACATACCCGCGAGGGTCTCAAGGCGCTGGGGGAAGAGGGGAGTGGTGCTGCTACTGATCGAAGAGCCAGGTCTTGAGGAGTCTTCTGAAGGCCAGTAGGTCTTGGGTCTGTCGGAGGTTGGTGGGGAGGGTGTTCCAGGTCTTGGCGGCGAGGTGGGAGAAGGATCTGCCGCCGGCGGTCGCTTTTCCGGATGCGGGGGACTGTGGCGAGGGCGAGGCTGGTCGAGCGGAGCTGGCGGGTGGGGGTGTAGAAGCTGAGTCGTCTGTTGAGGTAGGCTGGTCCGGAGTTGTGGAGTGCTTTGTGTGCGTGGGTGAGGAGCTTGAAGGTTATCCTCTTGTTGACAGGGAGCCAGTGCAGGTCTCTCAGGTGGGGTGTGATGTGGCTGGGTCGGGGGATGTCGAGGATAAGACGTGCAGAGGCGTTCTGGATGCGTTGCAGCCATCTCAGGAGCTTAGCCGTCGTTCCTGCGTAGAGGGCGTTTCCGTAGTCCAGCCTGCTGGTGACGAGGGCCTGGGTGACTGTTTTTCTTGTTTCGGTGGGGATCCACTTGAAGATCCTGCGGAGCATTCGGAGGATGTTGAAGCAGGATGAGGAAACGGCGTTGACCTGCTTAGTCATGGAGAGGGTGGGGTCGAGGATGACCCCTAGGTTGCGTACGTGGTCGGTGGGTGGCGGGGCTGTTCCCAGTGATGTTGGCCACCAGGAGTCGTCCCAGGCTGAAGGGTTGGAACCAAGGATGAGGACCTCTGTCTTGTCCGAGTTCAGCTTCAGGCGGCTGGTCCTCATCCATTCGGCGACGGCCTTCATTCCTTCGTGGAGGTGGGCTTTGGCGGTGTGAGGGTCTTTGGTGAGGGAGAGGATCAGCTGTGTGTCGTCGGCGTAGGAGATGATGTTGAGGTTGTGCTGTCGGGCGACGTGGGCGAGGGGTGCCATGTAGATGTTGAACAGCGTTGGGCTGAGGGAGGAGCCTTGGGGTACGCCGCAGATGATCTTGGTGGCCTTGGATCGGAAGGGGGCGAGGCGGACGCTTTGTGTTCTGCCGGAAAGGAAGGATGTGGTCCAGTCCAGGGCCTTCTCTTGGATCCCGGCGTCGTGAAGGCGTGTTCGTAATGTGTGGTGGCAGACCGTGTCGAAGGCGGCTGATAGGTCCAGGAGGATGAGGGCTGCTGTTTCTCCGTTGTCTAGCAGGGTCCTGATGTCATCGGTGGCGGCGATGAGGGCGGTTTCGGTGCTGTGGTTGCTGCGGAAGCCGGACTGGGAAGGGTCCAGGATGTTGTTCTCCTCGAGGTAGCGGGTCAGTTGTTTGTTGATGATTTTCTCGGTGACCTTCAGCGGGGAACGGGAGCAGAGAGATGGGTCGGAAGTTCTTGAGGTCCTTGGGGTCTGCCTTGGGTTTCTTGAGTAAGGCGGTGATCTCGGCGTGCTTCCAGCTTTCCGGGAAGGTTGCTGTCTCGAAGGAGATGTTGATTATTTTCCGGAGATGGGGCGCGATGGCTGTACTGGCTTTGTTGAAAATGTGTGGAGGGCACGGGTCTAGCGGTGAACCAGAGTGGATGGTGTTCATGATCTCGCTGGTGCCCTCGTCGTTGATGTTGGTCCAGGAGAGCAGGCGGTTGGTGGTTGTGGGGGCAGTGGTCTCGGTGGTTGCCGGGGCGGTCGTGGTGTTGAAGCTGTCGTGGATGTCGGCGATTTTGCGGTGGAAGGAGGTGGCCAGTGAGTCGCACAGGTCTTGCGACGGCTGGATGTCGTTGGTGTTGGAGCTGGGGTTGGAGAGTTCCTTCACGATGTTGAAGAGCTCTTTGCTGTTGTGTGCGTTGTTGTCTAGGCGGTCTTTGAGTGAGGCCCTTTTGGCGGAGCCAGTGGAGGTCTCGCCGGTGATGGGTGATGTGTTCCTGTCGTGGGATGCCGAGGATGAGTCTGGCCACGGTGTTCTGGATGGCCTGGAGTTTGCGGAGCAGGGATTGTTTGATTCCGGCATAGAGGGCGTTTCATGATGTTTCAAAGACACTGTTTCGAACTTGGAATACAGTCCATGTTTCCTCAGTGCAATCAGACGTCCTTCATATTTTGCTGGTACTGTTCCAGGTTGTCAGAAAAATAAGATGTCATCCAAATAACTTAATTTGTTGGTGTTTAACAAGTCTCTTAAGTTGTTTCTTAAGTGTTGAAAGGCAGCATGAGTGTTGCCTAATCCACAAAGTATGACCATGTACTCAAAGTGCTAAAGGGGGTGTGGAAAGTTATCTTCCACTCCTCTCCATTTCTGAAGACCAAATTATAAGCCTCTCCTAAGTCCAATTTTGAATAAATATTTGCAGTCTTGATCTGGTACAATAATGCAGATGTAAGCGGAAGTGCGTGTTGGTTCCTGATAGTGATAGAATTAAGCTCTCAATACTAACCATCTGGTTTCTACGAGGTTAAAATTCTCAGCCTCATTTTTTACTAAAAACATCTCTAAATTCCATGTAGACTTCATAAAATGGATCCTCTTCTTGCACCTTTGGAGAGCCAGACAGGTTAATGGCTGGGTATGTTGTTATCCTTTTCGATTAATTAATTTTAAATACTTGTTGCTGATTGCGAAAGTTACGCAACATTGGGCAAAAAAGGCTTTAAATTTATGGGCTTCACCAGTAAAATTTCTAGAAGTGCCAATTCTCCAAAATGCCAATGTCGGCTTTGAGGCAATATGCACCAGAGGCAATGCTAGGAGTAACGGTGTTAGAACCCGCTGGTGGGGCCATTGTGCTTCTTAAAGTGGAAATTCCTCTACTACTTCATAACTTTGAAAACTTATTTAAAAAGAAAGACCTTTCTTGTTGGGTGATTTCTAGGTCTTCCTGACTTTTGAAATCACCCGAACTATAGCTTGCAGTGAATTAATGGCAGAGTCCATGTCTGCAGGTTGACCTTGCAAACTGTTGGGGCTCAGCTAGAGGGGAACTAGTTTGAGACAAACGTTGCACCCATCTCCTCCCTGTCAGAGCAGGCCTGTGAACAAAGATATGTAAAAATAATCTATCAACCAAGACCTCAGCAGGGTCTAATTAAAGTAAGGGAGACAGACAGAAGACAATCTTGATGCAACACCTCCTCTACTTGGTTCCTACAGGCAGGTATTAACGGTTAGTTGGTGTAAAGCCACCAGTAGAAGAATGGAATCTTGAAAACACAGAATGTATTTCCATATACAATAATGTATGCTTAATTGACACAGTAATCTCAAGTAGTGTATGACTTACTCCATAGAGCGGGTCCATGTAGTTGGCAAACTCTGATAGTAAAAGGAGACTTTTTCCAAGTTCAGGTGCACAGGAGGCAGCCGTGTGTATGGCAAAATGGCACCATCGGTTGCTATCACAAAACTGAGGGAGTTACAAACCATACAGAGAGAAAACAGGAAGCGAGAAGGCGAAAAACAAAGGTGCAAGAGTGCTAACGGTGAAGAAACTGGGCTGAACCGGAACCTTAGTTAACTAGTTGTGAGATGCAGACTGATTCCCACTTTGCTACTTAAGGCCACCCAATTCTCTGACCTAAGGGGCGACCATGATTGATTTTTGGTTTCAGGTGGCCTACCAATCACTCCATCTAAGCCCGAGTCTCCACAGGCCAGTCCTCCACGCCTCCATTTTCACCCTTTTCTCTATGTCCAGTGTGTTAATGTAAGTGAGACTTTCCTTTCTTTTGCTAATCTCAGACACCCTGATTACCTGTCCTGCCTACATGACAGCCTCTCCTGCCTTTTCTGGATAGAGATCTCTGCCCTTTGGTGGAGATCTCTGCATGTAGATATAGGATTTAGTAGTAAATTTGGGAAGGATAAGAGGGAGTGTTTGAAAGTGGTAAATAAATATTACAAAATGGGTGAGGTTAAGGGAAATTGAAAGATGAGTTTAAGGAGGAACAGACTAATTCAAAACACACACCCTGTAAGGAAATGGATTATTATTTGGTGTGAGTGACTACTCACTTCAAGGAATAACAAGCTCTGTAAGAGTGAATTGTCAAAGTGACTAAATTAACCTGATCTCAATCCCCTGGGAGCCGTGGCACAGAGCAGACAGGGTTAACTTAGAGCAATGTGTAAAGTATTTATGCAGTACCAAAGCAGTAATTAAGCCAGAATCCATACTAATAAAAATCTCAAACCGAATTTTAAAAATAGGACATTTAATAAACAAAATAAAACCAAAATGACAAAAAACTTGAGATATGCATTTCCAAAGTATTAAGTAGGAATAGCGCCAAAAAGCACAAAGCGCCAATGACAGTCAATGGTTGCAGTAAACCCGGGCCTAGACGCAATTTGAAGTTGACAGAGATGGAGTGCAGGTCGGATACAATAAGAAATGTCATCCAGGTCAAAGATTTCACCTTTTGACTTAGTCTTTAAAGTCCCAATCCACAACAGGAGTAAGGGTCCAGTCCACGACCAGTTACCACTGGTCAGCTGGGTACTTCTACGAAAAGGCCTGTGCAGCCTGTTATCTCCGGTAGCCACGAAGGAGATCATCCAGTTAATTCTTGGAGTACACCTCTTTGTCCTGGGTAAAAAAGGGAGTAGGCCCAGTTCTTCAGGTTCCTCTCAGTTCACAGACAGCAAGTGCAGTCCTCCTGTGATCTTCTGCATGCCCAGAAAGTGTTCTAAAGCGGGTGCCTGGGGATGCCACACCTATGCCTGGCACTAGCTTGTGGATAGGTGTGATTCCTGCCCCCTACCTAATCAATACGGTAGAAGTTACCAGGCCATGACCTACCTAATTTTGCAGCAGTTTATGTTTGCCTTACTGCAAACAGGCCTGAAATGCAATGTGTCAAGGCATTTTAAAGATGGTGAAAGTCTTCACCTACACTAAACGTGGGCTCTGAGGGCTGGGGGGTGTGTGGAGTGTACTATGGCAATCGTAGTGTCCTCCTCAATCTAACACAAAAACCATGTTTGAGGCAGGCACTATACTCACAACAAACCCAGAGACAGACGTCTGATAATATAAAAGCAGTGTCCTTCAGCAACCAGACGGGGGATCCACAAGTATTGTCCTGGCATCCTGTTTTTTCCCTTTCAGTGCACCCCAAGTGTTATAAGTGGCTCAACAGACCTATCAAGCAGGACTTGACACTGTGCTATCAAATGGAGGTCCACAAACCCCACCCTGCAATTTTGGGTGGGGTCAAAAGAGTCATCTCTGCCCATTCTTGATCCTGGAAGGTATTTCTTACCTTTTTCACAAATATTCAAGGCTGAGCACAGACTGAGAGCTGGTAGAGGTGTATGTAAATTAACCTACTGACTGTTCAGGCAGGTAAAGGTAGCTTTCTAAAAGTTACTTTTCACTAATATTTAAAAATTTAAAATTGTGGTTTAATTATTTTTCTAGTTGGTTTCATTCCTGAGATAAGGTATTAGTATTTTAATCTGTACTCTGATTTTCTACGTAGGACAACAAGGCGTGCCACAATGAAAATAGGTTTTTAGGAATGTTGGAAGCCGGAGTCCCCGTCACGCATCACTGTCACAAATGCGCGACCCGGGACTCCCCACTCAACGTTAGGCCACGTAAGGACACTGTTTGAGATAGCCCTGCTCACCCCCTTAGTAGCTTGGCACGAGCAGCCAGGCCTATCTCCAAGGCACGAGTGTACAGTATGTGCAACCACACCCACAGCAACCCCCTGGTGACACCACAAATGGACTCCACACGAGTTTGATAAAAACGAGGATAAACTTTATATAGAAAGATATACGATCAGACCACACGTTACAAAAGCCAACATATAATAAAGGGTAATATTCGTTCCGGCTGGCTGGTAGGTTCAGATCCCAACCACCGCTTTCCAAACGTTATGCTGGTCGTAATGCTAGAATCACACACATTGCAATGGACAAACAATAGTGCTCTGCTTAACGATACAATCCTGTGCTGGGCACAGGAGAAATAATACAATGCGTAACGATACACTCCGGTACCTGTAATGGGAGAAATTATGCCTTGCGTACCGCTACAATCATGTACTGCGGAATGAAGGAATAATGCAATGCGTCACACCCCAATCACGTACTTTGCAATGAAGAAACAATGCAATGCGCGCCGCCACAATCATGTACTTTGCAATAAAGGAATAATGTAATGCGTAGCTACAATCATGTACGTTGCAATGACGAAATAATGCAATGTGGGCTGCTACAATCCTGTACTTTGCAAGGGAGAAATAATGCAATGCGTAGCGCTACAATCGTGTACTTCGTTAGGCGGAAATAATGTCAGGCATCATAAGACAGTCCGGCAGTTCGTTAGCAGCAATATTGGCAAGGTGTATTACGACAGTCAGCCTCTTCGATAACAGTTGCCCCCCACATGTATTCACGATGAAATACAGTACAGCTTCCCACTCGGGCCCCAGTACCACCACTTCTTGGTCAGTACGGGCCCCAATCTGAGCCGAAGCAAAGGCTCACGTCGTCAGAAGGACTGAGAGGCCAAGAGAGTGTCCCTCTGAGCCCGCACTCCGCCCAAGCAGTGATCCACGTTACCTGGGGGGCGCGACCCCACTCTCCTCTCCTCCTTCAATGAACTAGGCCTTTCGTGCAGAACTTTCTCAATGGGCCTCAGCTGCTCGGCCTGGCAGTTCAGCTCCTCCGGGGCTGCCGATCCGGGCCGCGACTGTTAGGAAGGTCTCAGGCGGCCGCAGGGCACACGTACCCCACACCCCTGAGATCAAGTTACTCCGGGTGCACGTTCACCACCGCACCCTCCGGGTCTCTTCTGGCACGAAGCCACACACACAACGCTGATGGGACTTCACGTCAACTCCGAGTGCACGTTCAACCAGCACTCCTTTCTGCGGTCTCAGTTCGCACCAAGACACGCACACCACGCTGCAGAGACTCACTTTCTTCCGGTGCACACGATGATCAGCCGATCACCTCCACAGTCCCAGGTTGCACCAAAGCACGCACACTGCTTCCCTGAGACTTACTCCAATTCCGGTGCCCCGATATCCAGGCGCTCCTCACCAACGCCTCCGGCCGCACCTCGACACGCTCACCGTGTCCGAGCCTCGCTTCTCCTCCGGTGCACTCGATCACCAGGCGCTTTTCACCAACGCCTCGGTGCACCCCGACACGCACCCTGCGCGTCCGAGACTCACTCCACTTCTGATACACGCGTTGACCAGGCGCTCCTCGCCAACGCCTCCAGTGCACCACGACATGCACCCAGCACGTCCAAGACTCTTTTCACCTCCGATGCACCCGCTCTCCAGGCCCTCTTCACCAGTGCCTGCGGTGCACCCCGACACGCACCCTGCGCGTCCGAGTCTCGCTTCACCTCCGGTGCACACTTCACCAGGCGCAGATCACCGACGCCTCCTGTGCACCACGACACGCACCCTGCACGTCCGAGACTCACTCCTCCGTCGATGCACACGTTCACCAGGTGCTCTTCACCAACACCTCCTGTGCACCACGACACGCAGCCAGCGCGTCCGAGTCTCGCTTCTCCTCTGTGTGTCAAAGATCACAGGGCACACCTTCTGAGTGTCTCAAGCTGCCACAACACGCGCCCACCGCGTTGCTTGAAACGTCTCCGGAAACTTTTATGTTCCTGTGTTTGCAAACAGGGAGCCGGCTCACCTCGGGCCCTTGGGGTTACAAGACACAGCACAAAGCACAGTCTTCTTCAAGCAGGGGGACCCAGCGCCTCCAAGCACAGTCCCAGCAGCCTCTCCCTTGGTTAGAACAGCAAACTGCAGACCAGCCCCAGATCACGAAGCAAGGATTGGTCTCCCCCAGCAGTCTCTTCAGTTGCTCCTTCTTTAGCAGAGGTTCCTCTTGACCACAGAATGGGTCCAAGCCTTTTCAGTCTCAATCCATTTCTGTTTCATTCCAACGTTCAGGGGTTTCAGCTCTCATAGATATATCCCTAAATGTCTTTGAAGTTCGTTGTGCTCAGGGGTCCCTGACCCCTGCCTAAATCAGTTCTGGGTGTCTCCCTCCCAGTGTCACCTTTCTCCCTTTGATACTGGGGGTCTGGATCCTTAATCACTCAGCAGGAGATGGGTCAATTGTTTTATAGCTGCAACCCAGGCCTCTTCACCTCCCGGGGCTTCTCCTCGCATACTCTCCAGCTGCAGGTCAGCCTGGGGCCATCTCACCCCCTCCTCTCTCAGATCCAGACAGTCAATCCACATTCAACAGAGACACACAGAAAAGCTTAAAGCACCAAAATCAGCCACTTTCTAAAAGAGCGGCTTCTGAACACACAGTGACAAAACCACTTTCATAGAAAGATGGGTTATGACGCTGTGAGTTCATACATACCAAACTTCACTTCTCCATTCTAAACTTATGGGAAACTAGGCTAACAAACACAATACCCAGCCTCCCCCATTCTGTCCTAAGGGCAGAATGGCCTTTCACCAGTGAAAAACGAAATGGAGTGTTTTTCGCTGTCAGGACATAACACACACCTCAGTATGTGTCCTGCCTTTTACTTACACGGCACCCTGCCCAGGGGTTACCTGGGACCTACCACAGGGGTGCCCACGGTGCATGTAAAAGGGAAAGTAAGGCCTGACAAGTAGCTGTACTTGTCAGGACACATGCTAACTTAGCAAACTGCGCGCAGGGCCTACACTGTAGGCCTGAGTTCCCTTCTCCGCGCGCCTTGCATTACTAGCCCTGGCACACACAGTGCACATCACTAGGGACTTTACTAGTAAGGCAAACATACCAATCATGGCCAACCAATTACCATTACACTTTACACAGGGAACTACTGTACTTTGACACTGATCAGCAGTGGCAAAGTACCCAAAGCATCTAAATTGGCACTCTATGTCAGGAAAACGGTCTAGGGGGGAAGCAAAAAGTTTTAGGGAACTTTAGCCAAAAAGGCCAAGTCCTACAAGGCCTTTCCACTGCAGGGACATGATGATATTAATTTTCTACATGACCCACTTTTAAATGTCATGCGACATACCATGTGGGCTCCAAAAGTGACTTACTAAAATCTGGAAGGGAGGTTTTTACCAGTCAGAAGGGATTATTTTAGAAGGTCGTACTACAGATTTAAACTGCAGCAGTCAGTCCACAATTGTAGGCTGTAAGCAATGTTTTCCTTGTCACACTAGTGAGTGGCACAATAAGTGCCCCTGCCCATGGGCGATATTTGACTTCCAGACCTTGGGTGCACTTTTTACCCCCTATACTAGGGACTTACTGGCAAGTTAAATATACCAATTAGGAGTAGGTTAATTCAACAATGTTTAAAGGGGGAGTACAGGCACATTACGACTGGTTAGCATGGGCTAAGGTGCACCGAATTTTGAAACCAGCAAACAAAAATAGGGTCAAGCAAAAACGAAAAATACAATTTCCTACACACCCACCTAAGAGAAATAAAATTTCGATTCACAAAATAGACACTTAATTCTACTGTAGCAGTACTACTGACAGAACAGGCCCAAATGTACTCTAGCCCAACCTTGCACCACCCATAACCAACCAATTGTAGTACAAACCCCCCCAAAAAAACAGTAACACATAGGGAAATTTATAAACTAACTTAAATTAAATTAAATACCATTATAATTAACCTTTATTTAAATAAAAAACAATATGCATAATAATGTTTGAATAACATATTGTAAATGATAAAATATTTTCAAAAACAATTAAATCATAATAAAAATAATACATAATTTGCATCCAAGATTGTGACACATTACTTACAAATTATACTGCAAGGAGTGGAGGAGGGAAAATTAATATTTTATTTAATTGAAAATATAACTTAAATAATAATAAAACAATGCACTTAAAATCTAAAAATAGGTTAGGTTTTAGTGCAAGTGTGTTGTTCCTTATTACTGTGGTAGTCCAGGGTGAATAGGAGTTAGGGAAATGTATTTGGAATATTTTAAATGTAACAAATAATTATCTTTTTTATTTTTTTTAAATATAAATTAAATGTTTTAAATATTTGCTATTATTTTCTATTAGGAGGTCTTCATCTCGATGGCAGAGATCTCCATATAAAAAGGAAAGTTACTAACAGTAAATTGTTGATCGTCAATTCAGTTGTAAAAGACCAACTCTTATATGAGGGAATGGAGACTTTTAAGTCTACATCTAGTTGTAAATCTACACATGAAATGGTGAATTGCATCCGTGAGGAGATTTACACCTAAGTATCCATGTAAATTTCCACGAGAGGAGATATGCAAACTTACCTTTGCGAATAGGGACAATTATCTAGTGAATGGCAAGCCAGTTCGTTCTTGATTTCCTTAGAAGGCAGACTGAGTTAATATATGTATTGATATTATACTTAAGCTTTCTTTGGCTTTCTAACTGAGCAGACTCTATGCGAGTCTTTTTACTGATTTATACTTAGTTCTTTCTATGGGCTTTCTTCACAGGCTGACCTTATGTTAATCCTTTTGCAGAATAATGTTTTGACTATTTTGATTTATGCAAATTCCTAACTACTAATTAATTGCTTTTTGCTTTTTCAAATGACTATATTTTTGCATAAACCGATAAGGTTTTGACCTATAATCCTTGTCTTTCGCAGGATTGTTAATAAGTCTTGGACTAGTTTTACGAAGACTCACAAGGGGTCTGACAAAGACTCAGATATATCTGTTCTTGTGCATAGACCCCCTTAATTAGTTAATTAGAGAATCAACAATAACATGCCTGAGTGTCTGTTCCCTATGTCTAGCAATTTCTGTTCCCCAGAGCTCTTTGAAAGGAATAGTTATATCCCAGATCAATGGTTCTTAATCTTTTGACTGCTGTGAACCCTCACTGAATAATTACTGTAATCCGGGGATACCACTTAGACATTATTGGAAGCCGGGGACCCCCAGCCTAACCAAATTCTATGACTTAAACCTTAAAAAATACACAAAAATGCAAAAACATGTACACACCGAACAAATGCCCAAAATCTGAATATTTAGTTTAATTCACTATCCAATCTGTAAAAGTGTCCACGTTTTCAATTTTGCTTCTTCATTTGTACATACTTTATTAATTTTAACTCATTAATTGTAATTTTGTTTGATTTTGTAAATCCCGTATCCCCTGAAGAGGTCTTGTGGACCCAGAGAGGTACCCGGACCACAGGTTAAGAACCACTGCTCCAGACTATATATCCTTTTTCAACATATTCATTTAAAAATGAAGGAGTATTATCATATAACATATTACTCCTAGAAAAGTACACCACTCAGGTTTGTACGCTTCAGATTATAGAAATAAGTGTCAGACTCAAACCAATATTTTGCTATGAATTCAGATGAACTGTTCCAGTTCGGAACAGAGCAGTGCTTTTATTGCAGATAAGGAAACACAACCCTCTTAGTATCTGATATGTGTTAGAACCAGTCAGCACACCTATTGTAACAGTACATAAATTGGTACTTATCCGTGTTCAAATAAGTTCACCATCATATTAGGAAGCATAGGATTCTTGACAGTGTCTAAATCCCATATGCTGGCAAAAGGTTCTGGTGAAACAGTGTCATTGAAATTAAGGTGGAACCTATGAGGCACCTGAACTGCCTCTGCTAGGCCTAGGATCTATTCGTCCAGTGCTTCCTAGAAAACACCTGTGTGAATGGCTCTGCTGCCCTGGTAGGCCCAGTTCACAATATATAAACTGCAAAATTAAAATGAATACAAATTTCATATGAGAATGGGCCATACTGTTGTTTTGAAGGGTACACTTGAAAAAGTAATTTTATCTTGCACGGCAGAATGAGCGGGTACTAAGCTGTTTAAATCTTTTTTTTTTCTGGCAATAAGGCCTGCGAAGGAGAAGTTGCTGTTGAAGATGCACTCAAAAGAATATGTATTTGCGTAAAGTTGAAGTGTAATCCGTCCATCTTCATGCCAGAGACCGGGGCTTGGGCTTGTTTGCTGATGTTTGAAATAAAATTTAGTTTTAGTCATGTTACTGTCGGAGTGGAAGCTTAACATCAAAGTTTTGATGAGGAAGAAGTCATCTTTTGGTCCGAGGAATTGCCTTCATTATGGAGACTTTCGTGCTAGAGTTGTGTGTCATCGGCCGGGTACTGATTACGAGAGAAAAAAAAGAAAAGAAAGAGTTAAAACATGCATAAAACGAATGACATTATTAATGAAAACAATAATTTCAAAAACAAAAGAACATCCTAAACTACACTATTGGTTAGTGGAAAAGAATGAGGATAATTATTTACTTACTAAAGTACCACTGGGAAATACCCCCGCCCCCCACCCCCGCATCCTATCCCCTTGCAATTATTTCTCCACAAATCATTGTGCTTACATTTTGGCCAATTTCCCGTCTGGATCCAGAATAGTTGTGTAGGGCCCGTAATGTTGTTACCTCTTGTAAAGCACACAAATGCCTATTCTGAGCTTCTTAGCACTATCTCGGCAATAAGTTAATGTATATCAGTACGGAAAGTATGGTCCCCTGCACGCATCACGCACAAAGCATGATTCATTCTGAGGATAGCTGAGATGAATGTACACATTAATAGTACGATTGAAAACCACAGGCGTCGGTTTTGTTGTCATCCCTTTTAAAATGTATTTTCTGTCGCCGAACAGGAGGCTTATCACTAGAGAAACAGCGTGAGCCCCCTGCTTCAAAGACTCGCCCGTATTTCCACAGGTTATCGGTCAATTCGTGCTGGTTACAGACAGGGGTTATCACCGACGCAGATAACATATGACAG
Organism: Calotriton arnoldi; assembly: GCA_963921515.1. NCBI lineage: Eukaryota > Metazoa > Chordata > Amphibia > Caudata > Salamandridae > Calotriton > Calotriton arnoldi. The sequence goes on from CAWUFW010002250.1 coordinate 1,903,032, forward strand.
ACTGTGAGCAGTGAAGGGCTGACACAAATAGCCTTGTTTACCTAAGACGAGAGCAGAACGGATCAACCGGGCTGGAGACCAGATACTTTCTCTCTTGCCTAATCTTATGTCAACACGAAGCGGTCTCTCTGTCTGGGAGGGCATAACTTGTGTGTGTCATTCGGTTTTTGCGTGTACCCGTGCTGCATGTGGTTTGTTTGTATCCGTACTTTCGTTCATAAGGTCAGAGCCGACTAGACAGTGCAGCTGTCTTGTTTGCTAACAACATCTTGGGGACATTGGGAAAGCTTTCCTGGGAATGCATTCCGCCCATTGCTTACCGTTGGCTTTGTGGTTTGTAACTCACATTTGCCTGTTTTCTATTCACTGGCTTTATTTGTTTTAGGCTGTACAGCTTGTTTGTCTCTTCCCTTGCCCAAATTCTATTTACTATATTCTTCCACCAGTACTATATTTCTGTAAACAGGCATTAAATCTTTAAATTGTGTTCTTATATTGTCACATTTGCTGTGCATTAAAAGACAGAGGTCAAAAGTCAGGCTCTGTCTTCCAGGGTGCTGGGTGTTTACTTTTCTTTCTCTGACTTCAGAGGGAGAGGAATTATGTGACAATCCATTCGATTCAAAACTTTATTTGGCAAGTTAAAAACAAAAAAGTTTGACAGTCATGCTGGCTCCTTGGGATGTGCTGTAAGATGTTATTATTTTTCTAGCACAAAAAAATTAAATGTCTGTACACAAACTGCGGATATTTCAGAATATGAAAAGCACAAATGAAGCACTTTTTTGGGTAATTTTGAAGTGTGGTGGAAACAAATATTTTTATACGAACAAAACAAATCAATATACTAGATGATGATATTTCCATACATTATCGTTTGCGCGCTGTATACTTTTATCAGTAAAACTTTATGTCTGTGGAAATGTAATTGTCATTTCAATTGAAAATGTGCTGTCTGTAATGGCAGTGCACTACCACGACATATATATTCCACTTTACCCCACTCCACTCTACTCTACTCAGCACCACTCCACAACACTGACCTTGACTCTGCACTACTCCACACTATGCCACTCCATTCCATGCCACTCCACACTGAGTCACTGCACTATACTATGCACCACTTCACACTGTGCCACTCCACACTGCATCACTGCACTCTACTCTGCGTCACTCTACTCTTCGCCACTTCACTCGACACCTTGCTACTCTACACCACTCAACTCTATGCCAATACACTCTTCCCCACACTACTCTTCTATGGACCTCTACAGACTTTGCCACTGCACTGTACCCCAATCCACTCCAAGCCACTCTAATATACTTTGACAACTGTACTCTATGACACTTTACTCAATACCACTGCACTCTATGTCACTTCACTCTACTCTGAAACAATCTACTCTACGCCACTCTATTCAACTCTGCACCATTCCACTCTAAGTCACTCCATGCTACGTCACTGTATTTTACCCATTCCACTTCACTCTAGCCCACTGCACTCTACTCTATGCCACTGCACTCTACTCCACTCTACGCCAATGCAGTCAAAACCGACACACTCTATACCACTGCACTCTATGCCAATTGACTCTGCACCACTGCACTGTACATCAGTATACTCTACTGTGCAATACTCTGCTCTGTGCCACTACACTCTACGCCACTCTACTCTACATCATTGCACTCTACGTCACTTTACTCTGCACTGCTCTTCACCAATACATTAAACGCCGGTCTACTCTACACCATTGCACTCTATGACACTCTACTCTGCAACACTGCACTCTCTGCCCCTGAACTCTATGCCTCTCTACTCTGTGCCATTCTACTCTGCACCACTGCACTCTATTCCACTGCACTCAACTCTACAGCACTCTAGTCTATGCCACTCAAATGCACCCTACACCAATGCACTCTATGCCACTACAATCTACACCAACCCACTCTACGCCTCTCTAGTCTATTCTGCACAACTCTACTCTATGCCAGTGCACTCTACCCCACTCCACTATGCACTACTGTACTCCGCATCACTGTACTCTATGCCAATGCACTCTATGCCACTGCACTCTATGCCTCTGCACTCTATGACACTGCATTCTATGTCACACTACTCTGCAAGACTGCTCTCTCTGCCACTGAACTCAACACCAACTCAACACTCAACTCACTGCCACTATACTCTATGCCTCTGCACTTTATGCCACTGCACTCTATACCGTTACACACTATGCCACTGCACTCTGCTCTGCACCACTCAACTCTACGACACTCTACTGCACTCTATGCCAATGCACTCTATGCCGCTACACTCTACGCCACTCTACTCTGCATCACTTAACTCTATGCCACTCTTATGTATTCTGCATCACTGCATTCCACTCCACTCTATGCCACTGCACTCTACACCCACTGCACTCTACACCTCTGTACTCTACCCTGCACCACTCCACTCTATCCTCACCACTCCATGCCATTTGACTCTACTCTGAAACAATCTACTTCCTTCAGAATCCAAATAACTGAATAACATATCCACCACTCAAATTACTTTCATATTTGACTATACTAATTCAACACTAATCCTTTATGGGTTCCGGAGTAACGTGCTACTTGCCGAAAAAGCACTTTGACGCATCGTCAGGGGTAGTAAGCGCTATATAAATGCAATTACAATACAATATAATACTCTACGTCACTGCACTCTATGGCACTGCACTCTACACCACTCTACTCCACTCTGCACCATTCCACTCTATGCCTTTCCACTCTACAACACTGCAATCTACTCTGCACCACTCTACTGTATGTCACCACTCTCTACGCCAAGGGACTCTACACCACTTTACTCAAAACCAATGCACTCTACGCCAATCTACTCTGCACCACTGTACTTTATGCCACTTCACTCTACTCCACTCCAAGACACTTCACTCCACGATAATTCACTCTATGACGCTCTACTCCATTAAACTCTACTCCACTCCACTCCATGACACTCAACTCCACTCTATGCCACTCTACAACACTACTCCACTCTGCGATACTCTACATAACTCCCTCTACTCTACTCCATGCCACTATACTCCACTCTATTCTATGACACACTACTCCACTCTATTCCTCTCCACTCCACTGCTCGCCTCCACTCTATGCCACTTCACTCCGACCCTCTATGCCACTACACTCGACTGTATGCCGCTCAACTCTACAACACTCTACTCCACTCTATGCCATTCCACTCTCCTACACTACTCCACTCCATGCCACTCCGCTCTACAACAATCTACTATGCTCTATGTCACTCTTCTCTACAAAAGTCTACTCCACTCCACCCAACAACCTGTAAGCCATTCGACTCTGCTCTACACCACTCCACGACACTCAATGCCACTCCACTCTGCAACACTGTACTCTACTCTGAATCACTACTCCACTCTACACAAATCAACTCTACTCCACTCTAGGCCCTTCCACTTTATGGCACTTTTCTCCCTCCACTACACTCCACAACACTCCACTCTATGCCACTGCATCACATTCCACTCCACTCCATGCCACTCAACCCTACTCTACACCGCTCTACGCCACTCCACGCCACTCCACAACTTTCTATGCCACTCCATAACAATCCACTCTTCTCCACTTTACAGCACTCCACTCCACTCTCCTTTACCCCACTAACTTTTAGCCATGCTGTACAGCAGCCACAACGGTGTACAACATGGGTACTCACAAACTTTCTCTCGGGGGCCAAATTTACAGTGTGTTTGTGGCTGAGGGCCGCACCGGTGGGGGCGGGGTCAGTGGGAGAGGGGGCGGGGCTAGAGCAAGAAAAAAAACTGTGACCATGAGGTTGAACACAGGCCCCTGCAGCGGACGCATTTATCCACTCAGCCACCAGACCCGGCATTCACACATCACACATCTCTCTCTCTCTCTCTCTCTCGCTATCTCTCTCTAGCTATCTCTCTCTAGCTATCTCTCTCTAGCTATCTCTCTCTCTCTCTATCTCTCTCTCTATCTGTCTCTCTATCTGTCTCTAGCTATCTCTCTCTATCTCTCTCTAGCTATCTCTATTTCTCTCTCTAGTTCTCTCTAGCTATCTCTATCTCTCTCTCTATCTCTCTCTAGCTATCTCTATCTCTCTCTCTCTATGTCTCTATCTCTATGTCTCTATCTCTATCTCTATGTCTCTCTATCTCTATCTCTATGTCTCTCTATCTTCTATGTCTCTCTATCTCTATGTCTCTCTATCTTCTATGTCTCTCTATCTTCTATGTCTCTCTATCATCTATCTCTCTATCTTCTATCTCTCTATCTGTCTATGTCTCTATCTGTCTATGTCTCTATCTATGTCTCTATCTGTCTCTCTCTATCTGTCTCCGTCTGTCTCTGTCTGTCCCTGTCTCTGTCTGTCCCTGTCTCTGTCTGTCTCTGTCTGGCCCCGTCTCTGTCTGTCCCTGTCTCTGTCTGTCCCTGTCTCTGTCTGTCTCTGTCTGGCCCCGTCTCTGTCTGTCCCTTTCTCTGTCTGTCCCTGTCTGTGTCTATCTATGTCTGTCCCTGTCTCTGTCTGTCCCTGTCTGTCCCTGTCTCTGTCTGTCCCTGTCTCTATCTGTCTGTCCCTGTCTCTATCTGTCTGTCCCTGTCCTTATCTGTCTGTCCCTGTCCCTATCTGTCTGTCCCTGTCTCTATCTGTCTGTCCCTGTCTCTATCTGTCTGCCCCTGTCTCTATCTGTCTGCCCCTGTCTCTATCTGTCTGTCCCTGTCTCTATCTGTCCCTGTCTCTGTCTGTCTGTCCCTGTCTCTGTCTGTCCCTGTCTCTGGCTGTCCCTGTCTGTCCCTGTCTCTGTCTGTCCCTGTCTCTATCTGTCTGTCCCTCTCTCTGTCTGTTCCTGTCTCTATCTGTCTGTCCCTGTCTCTGTTTGTCCCTGTCTCTGTCTCTATCTGTCTGTCCCTGTCTCTGTTTGTCCCTGTCTCTGTCTCTATCTGTCTGTCTGTCCCTGTCTCTGTCTCTATCTGTCTGTCTGTCCCTGTCTCTGTTTGTCCCTGTCTCTATCTGTCTGTCTGTCCCTGTCTCTATCTGTCTGTCCCTGTCTCTGTCTGTCCCTGTTCCGGTCTGTCCCTGTCTGTCCCTGTCTCTGTCTGTCCCTGTCTGTCCCTGTCTGTCCCTGTCTGTCCCTGTCTCTGTCTGTCTGTCTCTATCTCTGTCCCTGTCTCTATCTCTGTCCCTGTCTCTATCTCTGTCCCTGTCTCTATCTCTATCTGTCTGTCCCTGTCTGTCCCTGTTCCTGTCTGTCTCTCTGTCTCTGCGCCTCTATCTGTCTCTGCGCCTCTATCTGTCTTTGTCCAAACTAGGAAGCTTCCCAAAAGGCCCTTTTGAAAGTCAGCTGTGAAAGCGCTTACAGCTGACTTTTAAAGGGCCTTTGGGAAGCTTTCCGAAGGTGCCCTGACGTCACAGAGGTCGGCAGTAAACACAGAAGATGGTCGCAGGAGCATACATAGTGAATAACTATTTAATACGTATTCACTACGTATGCTCCTGCGGTCATCTTCTGTGTTTACTGCCGGCCGTGGAAACTGCAAGGCAAGGTCCGTGGGCCGCCAATGAAGGCCTGCCGGGCCGCTGGCGGCCCGCGGGCCGTACTATGAGTACCACGGGTGTACAACATTGCTAAAACATATTGGCAAAGCCAATAGCTCTTGCATAGGCAAGACTTGTTGGCTTTGTCAATGCTTGCTTTTATTTATGACCTGCAAGCTGTAACCAGTAGGCTTTGAGCCTGCCCATTACTTACCTTTGGTTAATTTTATTGTCGCCCTATTTTACTTGCTTCTTAATCTTTATCTTGTGTGGGCTTGACTCCTCTTCTTGTGTTTGTTTCTCCCATGGAGCATGAACGCGTAAATTGTGCCCTTCCATTGCTCATTTTTCAGGTGCTACTTTTGTCTTTTTGTTTAAACACTCCACAAGAGTGCATGTGTTTTTCAGCGGCCTCCCTGATGTACTTCTCTCCTCCTTCACCTCGCTTGTATTGCTCTCTCTCACCTGTGTGTTTCTCCTGGGACACCTCCATGATTCACTCGCCATGTGTGCTTCGAAGGTGTTACTTTCTCGGCTGTGTGCTTCTCCCCCCACAGCCCCACTTTGCTGTCTCTATCATGCCCGTTTACTTTACTTCCCGCTCCATGTTGCTCTCTCCCTGTTTGCTAGTCACTGTGGTGCTCCTCCCACCACACCCCTTATGTTGCTTCTCACCATGCAGGCCCCACGTTGCTTTCCCCTGGCCTGTTGCTTTCCCTCCACCCGTTTTCTCCCCCATGTTCCTTCTCCCAATCTGCACTTCTTTTTTTTCTTTTCATTTGCCAATCTAACTGAGATCAGTAAACAAACAGAAAAACAAGCATTGACTAACCAATAGGTGTCGCATATGCGAGAGCTTTTGGCTGTGGTAATGTGTTTTAGCCATTATGTACACCAGTGTTCAGCATGGCTACCCCCGGCTGCCCTGTGGTGGCCGGCAGAGCTGGGATCTGCTCCAGTAACTAAGGACTCGGTCAAGAATCTTGGAGTCAGATGGGACAATGACTTATCCCTCTCTGCCCATGTCCAGCATGTATCCGCGGCCTGCTTTGGCAAGATGAAAACTATTAGAAAATTCATCGACTTCTTGCCAGAGATAGCTCGTAAAACTGTAGTGCATGCGTTAGTCACCTCCCATCTCGACTATGCCAACGGACTCTACATGGGTCTGCCTAGCTGTTTGATCCGTAGGCTGCAGGTAGTGCAAAACGCGGCTGCTAGACTGGTCTGCAAGGTCCCTCTCCGCCAGCATATTTCCCCCCACCTTAGACAACTCCATTGGCTCCCGGTGGCCAAGAGAGTTGAATTCAAGGCCCTTACGTTTGCTTTCCGGGCCTACCAGGGCAGAGGCCCCAACTATCTGAGGAAGAGACTTCGCCCTTGCCAGCAGGGCAGATCACTGAGGTCCACCCATAAACGCTACCTCTCCATCCCCCGCTTTGCTAAAGCGAGAATGGGGGGCAGAACGTTCGAGGTGGGAACTTCCAAATGCTGGAACGACTTGCCTCTTCAACTACGTATGATGCACTCTGAACAGGAATTTAGAAAGGCCTTGAAAACCTGGCTGTTCAGCCGTAGAGACTAGATCTGCGCCGGCACTGCTCTGTTGTTGTCCGATTTAGCGCCGGGACACCTCAGTCGAGGTAGCTGTGCGCTCTACAAATGCCTTTCTTCTTATTAGTATAAGTTAGTGGCATGGAGTGGGATGGGGTGGGGTAGATTGGGGTAGAATGGAATGGGGTAGATTGGGGTAGAGTGGAATGGGGTAGATTTTTGTAGAGTGGAGTGGGGTAGAGTGGGGTAGAATGGAGTGGGGTGGGTTGCGGTAGATTGGGGTAGATTGGAGTGGGGTGGAATGGGGTAGATTGGATTGGGGAGATTAGCGTGGTAGATTGGAGTGGGGTAGATTGAATTGGGGTTGATTAGGGTGGAGAGGGGTAGACTAGAGTGGAGTAGATTGGCGTAGATTAGAGTGGGGTAGATTGGAGTAGGGTAGATAGGAGAAGATTTGAGTGGCCTAGGTTGGAGTAGGGAGGGTTGGAGGGGGTAGATTGGAGTAGGGTAGTTTGGGGTGGAGTGGGGTAGGGTAGATTGGAGTAAGATGGAGTGGGTGGATTGGGGTGGAGTCGGTTAGATTGGACTGGAGTGGGGTAGATTTGTGTGGTGTAGGGTAGATTGGAGTGAAGTGGAGTGGGGCAGATTGGGTATAGTGGAATGGAGTGTCATAGATTTGGGTAGAGGTGAGTGGGGTAGGTTGGAGTGAAGTGGAATGGAGTGGAGCTGGATAGATTGGAGTGCAGTCGAGATTGGATTGGAGTGAGATAGATTGGGGAATAGTGGAGTGGGGTAGATTGGAGTGGAGTGGGTTAGATTAGGGCTGAGTGGGATAGATTGTACCGATTAGAGTAGGGTAGGTTGGAATGGAGTGAGGTAGATTGGAGTGGGGTAGATTGAAGAGGAATGATTGGAGTGGGGTAGATGGGAGTGGGATGGAGTAGAGTGGGGTGGAGTATAGTGGGGTGGGGCAGATTGCAGTGAGATGAGGGAGTGGGGTGGAGTGGAGTGGGGTAGATTGGAGTGGATTGGAGTGGATTGGACAGAAGTAGATAGGGCATATTGGAGTGGGGAGATTGGGGTGGGGGAGATTGGAGAGGGGTAGATTGGAATTGGGTTGAATGGGGTGGAGTTGTGTGGGGTACATTGGAGTGGGGTTGAGTGGTGTGTATTGGGGTAAATTGGAGTGGAGTGGGATAGATTTGAGTGGAGTGTGGTAGGTTGGAGTGGAGTAGATTAGGTGGGGTGGGGTAGATTTGGGCAGAGTATAGTGGAGTGGAGTAGAGTGGAGTAGGGTAGATTAGAGTGGAGTGGGGTAGATTGGGTGGATTGGAGTGATTTAGATTGAAGTGGAGTGTGGTAGATTGTGGTAGATTGGAGTGGGGTAGATTGTTGGGTAGATTATGGTAGATTGGAGTGGGTAGATTATGGTGGAGTGGGGTGGATTGGAGTGGAGCAGGGTAGCTGGGAGTGGAGTGGGGTAGATTAGAGTGGAGAGGAGTTGGATAGACTGCAGTGGAGTTTGGAGTGGAGTGGGGTAAATTGCAATGGAGTAGGGTTAAATTGGACTTGGGTAGATTGGAATGGAGGGGAGTCAGGTAGATTAGAGTGGGTGGATTGGGGTGCATTGGAGTGGAGTTGATTGGGGTATATTGGAGTGGGTAGACTGTAGTGGAGTGGAGTGGGGTAGCCTGGAGTAGACTGGAGCAGAGTGGGGTAAATTTGAGTAGAGTGCTGTAGGTTGGGGTATAGTGGGGTAGATTGGAGTATGTGGGGTGGATTGAGTGGATTGGGTTAGATTGGAGTGGAGTGGGAGGGATTTGAGTGGAGTGTGGTAGGTTGGAGTGAAGTAGATTGGATGAAGTAGAGTGGGGAAAGTTTGGGTGGAGTGGAGTGGGGTAGAGTGGAGTGGGGTAGATTGGAGTGTTTTAGATTGGAGTGGAGTGTGGTAGATTGGAGTGGGGTAGATTGTGGTAGATTGGAGTGGGGTGGATTGGATGAAGTGAAGTGGGGTAGATTTGGGCAGAGTGGATTGTGGCAGAGTGGCATGGGGTAGATTAGAGTGGAGTGGGGTAGATTGGGGCAATTGGAGTTTTTTTTAGATTGGAGTAGAGTGGGGTAGATTGGAGTGGTATAGATTGTGGTGGAGTGGGGTGGACTGGAGTGGGTTGGGGTAGATTGGAGTGGAGTGTGGTAGATTAGAGTGAAGAGGAGTTGGATCGATTGCAGTGCAGTTTGGAATGGAGCAGGGTAAATTGTAATGAGTGGGGTTAAATTGGACTGATGTAGATTGAAGTGGAGTCGGGTAGATTGGAGTGGGTTGGATTGGGGTATGTTGGAGTGGGATGGATTGAGATACATTGGAGTGGGGTAGTTTGGAGTTGATGGGACTGGAGTGGGGTAGACTGGGGTAGAATGGAGCACAGTAGGGTAGATTTGAGTGGAGTGTGGTAGATTGGGGTATAGTGGGGTAAATTGGAGTAGGGTGGGGTTGATCGGTTCAGGTTGAGTGGAGTGGGTAGACTGGGGTACAGTGGAGTGGCATAGATTGTAGTGGGGTAGATTGGTGTGGAGTGGGGTAGATTGGATTGCAGTTGAGTGGATTGGGGTAGATTGGAGTGGTGCTGGGTAGATTGGGTTTGAGTTGGGTAGACTGAAGTGGTGTAGATTGGAGTGGGGTAGATTTGGGTGGGTTTGAGTGTGGTGGTTACATTGGGGTGGGGTAGATTGCAGTGGAGTGGGTTAGACTGGAGTGGGATAGATTGGGTAGAATGGAGTGGAGCAGATTGAAGTGGAGTAGATTAGGGTAGGTTGTAGCAAAGTGGAGTGGGGTAGATTGGGGTACATTGGAGTGTAGTGGGATAGAGTGGAGAGGGGGGATTGGAGTGGAATGGGGTGGGGTGGGGTGGGGTAAATGGTGTGGAGTGTTGGGGTGTAAAGTGGAGTGACTTGCATCATGGAGTGAGTGGCGTAGATTGGAGTGGCGTGCAGTCGAGTGGCGTGGCATTTCAGAGTGGATTGGAGTGTCCTAGAGGGGAGTGGGATAGACTGGGTTGGGGAACAGTGGGGTGGAATATAGTGGGGTGGGGTAGACTGGGACAGAGAGGAGTAGATTGGAGTTGATTGGAGTGGAATGGACTGAAGTAGATAGCTGTAACAATATGCGACTTTTATCCTCTAGCGCACGCTGATATCAACATACAAATTTGTAATAATGTAGCAAATTTTCACAACTTCTTTTGTACTTGTGTTATTTAATTAGTTCCTAGATCCTCAGCCATAGCCAACATGTGTTTTGTCGCCTACGGAATCAATCCCGCAACTTCCTCAGGGCTATTTACTTGTTGGGTACAGTGTCTGTCTGCCAGTTATACTTCCGTCCCAGCCTGCACAACTAAAGATGCCGGTCCAATCCCCCCCGCTCCTCAGACACAAGCATGTTCTTGCTTGGACTGTTTAAATCCTTCTTCCGGGGGCGTGGCTAAGATGGCGGCGCGGTAGGACGCGAATCTGTGTCCCTCCGGCGCTGCCTTCTGAAAGTGTTGTAATCAATACGCTTTCCGGGCCCATCCATCCGCGATTTTAGGGGCTGGCTGCACCGGGGTGTGCTGGGCACCTGAATTGGACGTTTGGTGGCCGGTGCGCCGCTGCGCGACTCCGCTGGAGCATTGAGGAGTCGGGGCCTGCACGGCCTGGTGAGACCGCGGCCTGGCGTGTGAAGCGGCCGCGGACGGCGAGAGCGGTGCCTACTGCGAGGGGCTGCCCTTGAAGTGCTGGACGGCGGCCGGCAGAGGACAGCGGCCGAAGCGGAGGTGAGGGGGTCGGTTTCCGGCCCTCTGCGGTCCAGGACGGACCTCTGAACAGCGGAGCAGGTCAATCACGGCAGACGGCCCTGGCCCGGGGTGACCAGACCGGCAGAACAGAAACCTGGTGCCCGCGCTAAAGGAGCTCCGGTGAGGGTTCCAGCTGCGGCGCTTCCGGTGATCGGCCCCTACAGAAGGGCACAAGGTGAGACGGGCCCGAGGGTGCGGAGAGCCGAAGCTGCGAGGCTTTGCCCCGGCCCGGGGCAGCACGAAGTACAGACAGCACCCCACCCAGGCGTGCTGCGGCCGGGGGAAGCATGACAGGCGCTTTGGGGCCCCGTCGGTCCGCAGGCCAGCGGACGGCTCCAACGCGTGCAGGGCTGCGGTGACCGGGGTCTACGAGGGATCTCTCTGGTGCCAGCCGCGTGGGAAAGGTGGACGGGCTGAGCACTCACCGCTTACCCCATTGGTGATCACCTACAGGAGCTGAGAGACCGGAGGGCTTCCCCTCTGCCCCCCAGCGGACAGCGGCAGGTGAATATTGGCGGACATTGGTGCGCTTGCCCTCTGGGAGCGGTTGGAGGTGGGGTGCGGTCCAGAAGATCCGCAGCGCAGTGGCTAGCGGAGACAGTGGCGGCGGAGCTGAGAGGCGGCGGAGCGCTTGCAGGAGTAACAGGAAGGAGTGACTACGGGACACCTTGCAATCTGTCGCTGGCCTAGGGTGATTCAGGTCGGGAGGTCTGCAGACCATACAGTGGCCTACCACGGTGCCTCTACGGCCTGGGATCGGATATACAGGTACTGGTGGCGGCTCAGCGGACGGCGTAGCGCTCCTGCACAAGTGGCGCCCCAGTGAGACGGAACCCCCCGTGGCTGAGCGGCTTACAGTGCTTTGGCTGGGTGCCCAGCCCCCTATACCTTAGAGCCTAAGGGGAAGTAGAGGAGCGTGAAGTGGGGTTGTACACCCCGTTACACTGTCAACGAAGTACATACCTCCAAAGGCGATTGTATCAGCGCTGGCGACCGGATTGGAAGCTGGAACGCGCAGTGTTGCGGAAGGCCTGTCATGGCGGCAGCAAGAGCCCGTAAGGAGAAATCACTGAAGGAGCTCCTCCAGAAACAACCTGGCCAGTCGGCGGCTCCGGGTGAGAAAGGCCCTACCACACTGGAGGGTGATGACTCCCCAGCGACTAAGGCATTCATGGTCGAGCTCTTCACGGCCATTAAGGAGGACATCCAGGAGCTCAGATCTCAACTCACCGCTGATCTCAAGGAGGTTCGACGTGATGTGGATGATATAGGTGAGAGGGTGGCGACCCTGGAGGAGCATGATGTCAGTCGGGAAGAAGAACTCCACCACCTACAGCAGGACATGCTGCGCCTACGCGAACAGAACATCGATCTCCAGGCCCATGCGGAGGACCTGGAGAACCGCTCCAGATGGAACAATGTGAGGATCCGAGCGGTGCCGTGGAAGGAGGAGAGAGACGATCTCCGAGCTTATGTTAGCGCCTTATTCCACCAAATCCTCGGGGAAGATGAGAGCTTGGACATTCAAATGGACCGGGTTCATCGGGCTGGCCTCCTCGCGGTCCAAAAGCTCCACCTCCTGATATCCTTGTGTGTGTACACAACTTCCAACTGAAAGAACGCATCCTCCGGAGAGCTCATGAGCAGCAACCAGTTCAGTTTCGCGGTCATCAACCAGCTCTGTTCCAAGATCTTGCTACATCAACACTTGTGAAGCGCAGAGAGTTTAAACCTGTTACCACCTATCTACGAGAAAAGAACATACCTTACTCTTGGGGTCACCCCTTCCGTTTAATATTTAAGGGAAACTGCTGCAGATCAGATCGCTGGAGGTGGCGCTGGAGACTCTGGGTATTGACACTGCCCTGTCTGTGGAGGGGGCGGATCGACCAGGTGCTAGCCGTGCCCGCCGCACTTTGGGATGGCAGCGGGTTGGTAGACCTTCTCCGGGCCGGAAACCTGATCGGACCAAGCGTCCAAGAGAGAGAAGCGGTGATGTCTTCCTTGTCACAGATCACTGGGCGCCCTGACACCCCGTGACATTCCTAGCTGATGGCCCCGGGAGGTGTTCTTTGCTGGCGCCGGGGGGGCGGAGAGAGTCGCCCAGTTTGAGGTTTGCCCTCTCCCCGCGCCACAGTGAATAAGAGTGAGCGCCTTTGTGGACTGGACGGCACTCTCGCCACGACCCCCTGAATTTCACCATTGTGACGAACTTTGGTCATGTTCATGCAATTAGTTTGTCTCTTATTGTTCTTGGGATATATGTTATTATTTGGGAATGGGGTTTTTTGGGGGTTTTTAAGGGGTCACCGCATCGGTGCGCAAATAAGGATGGCAGGGTCTGAGGTGCCTAGAAGTTCCGCTGGCGGCACACATGTCCCTCCGCCTGTAGCTCACATTTTGCTCTTCCATCTCCCCGCGCTCCAATGGGTAGGGATCTGAAGATCATTAGCTTGAACGTCAGGGGGTTGAATAACCCTGGGAAGCGCGCAGCAGTGCTCTCTCTTCTTGAAAATGCCAATAGTGATATCTGCCTCCTCCAAGAGACCCACCTGCTGTCCAAAGATTCAGTGCGCATGCGCGATAGGCGATTCCCGCAACAATTCTGGTCCTCTGGGGCATCCCAAAAAAATGGGGTGGCTGTCCTGATTGGGGCGCATTGCCCATGTAAAGTGCTCTCTACTGTAGCTGAAATTAAGGGCAGGCTGTTAGCCATCAGGGTACAATGGGGTGAATCACACCTACACTAGATCCCTTTACGCCCCCAACGAAAAGCAAGAGTCTTTCCTGCAATCGGCCCTGCCTGAGGTACTTGCCTCCCCAGATGCGGCAATACTGGTAGGGGGCGATCTTAACTTAGTAATGGACCCGGAATTGGACAGGTCGGGGCAGAGATCACATCAAGCTGGGGCCTTTTCGCTGGGGGGGAGGGGTTGGCTGGAAGATAGCGGACTGCGTGACGTGTGGCGGACACAACACCCAGGCGAGCGCGACTACACATATTTTTCCGCAGCGCATAAAACGTACGCACGCCTTGATCATTTCCTTGCTTCTTCCTCCCTCATGCCTAGTCTACACTCTTCGGAGATTACTCCCAGCTCGCTCTCTGATCATGCACTCATCTCGCTCCTCCTCCCAGCACAGCGCATGCGAGCATTCCCCCCGGGGTGGCGATTAAGGGATAGTTTGGTGCACTCTGAAGATGTGGTTCAGAGGATACGCGACACTATAGTGCACTATTTTCAGGAAAATGATGTGGAGTCCACTCCTCTGGCGGCGGTTTGGGAGGCTCTGAAACTAGTGACACGAGGAGAGTTCATCGCAGTGGCAGCAACTTACAATGCTTTGCGCAGGGAGAAACGCGCAGAATTAGAGAGGGCGGTGGGAGAATTGGAGGCGGTCCATAAGCGTACCGGAGCGCCTCGTGTGTGGCGTGAATTGGAAAATCGAAGGCGAATGCTGAAACACCTGGATTTGGACAGGACGGAACACGCTCTTCTGCGCTTGCGCCACAAAGTTTACCTTAGTAGCGATAAGTGTGGGAAGATGCTAGCGCATAGGCTACGAGCGACGACGCAAAGGTCCCTAATACAATCAGTGCGGGATCGCACTGGAGTGGAGCAGTCGGCTGATGATAAGATAGTGGAGGCCTTTCGCGATTTTTATCACCTTCTCTATGTGGACCAAACCTCGCGCCCACGTGATCCACACCCATATCTGGACGGCTGCGACATAACCCCTCTCTCTCAAACAGTGTCTGAAAATCTGGATTCAGCAATTCGCATAGAGGAGGTGATAGCGGCCATTTCTAAGCTGAAATTGGCTAATCGCCGGGCCGGACGGCTTTCCGGCTTCTTTTTATAAAACTTTTTGCGTGGAGCTGGCTCCATTTTTAACTAGGCTGTTCAACTCCTTTCTTGATACGGGCATGGTCACGCCCTCGATGTCAGAAGCAGCGAACTCGGTGATTCTAAAGCCCGGAAAGGATTCCAGGGATTGTGGATCCTATCGACCCATCTCGCTTCTGAACATTGATGCGAAGTTATTCGCGGGAATACTGGCGTCGCGTCTCAGCCCTCTCATGGCTGACATAGTGGACCCTGACCAAGCCGGTTTCATCCCTACTAGACAGGGGGGAGACAACTCCAAAAGGCTGCTACATCTTATTGACCACGTGCACCGCGCTCGGACACCAGCCTTCCTACTATCCATAGATGCTGAGAAGGCCTTCGACCGCGTCGATTGGGGCTACTTATTTGCAGTATTACGCAGGTATGGCTTCGGAGACAATTTCCTGCACTGAGTCAAGTGCCTATACTCTGCCCCCAGGGCTTTTGTGCGGGTTAATGGCTGTAGGTCGGCCCTTTTTTCTGTTGCGCGGGGAACGCGCCAGGGGTGCCCCTTATCCCCGCTTCTATTCGCGCTCTACATGGAGCCATTTGCTCAACGGATTCGGGTAAATCCTAGGGTGATTGGCCTTAAGTTTGGCGCAGATATACATAAAATTAGCTTATACGCCGACGATGTGATCCTCTCACTTACACAGCCACGGTTGACACTGCAGGCTTTGATCGACGAGATCGCGGCCTTTGGAGAAGCTTCGGGATTTAAGGTCAACTTCACGAAATCGCAGATCCTTAACATCTCTATCCCTGCTGCGGAACTAGTAGCCTTACAGCAAGATTTCACATTCGCCTGGTCTAAGTCTGAGTCTAGGTCTAAGTCTGACGTGACCTATTTAGGCTTTAAGCTGACGCCAACCATTGCCAAGACAGTCTCCCTCAACTACGCTTTGCTGCTGGAACAAACGACCAAGGCGCTGGACGCCTGGTCGCGTCTCCGGCTGGCCTGGTATGGGAGGGTGGCCGCGGAGAAAATGACGGTTTTACCCCGCATCTTGTACATCTTTTAAATGCTGCCCATGACCCCACCGCCGGGTACCCTCAAGAAGCTACAATCATTGATTAACAAGTTCATATGGGAGGGTAAGAAGCCTCGTTTTTCGCTTATGCAAATGACTGCTACGAAAGCGCAGGGCGGTTTGGGCCTTCCTCTCGTGGGAGCCTACTACCAAGCGGCTTGCCTCCGATATTTGGTTGAGTGGAATAGACCATTGTCCAGCAAACATTGGAATTTCATGGACCAATCCGTCGCGGGAGTGAACATTTGGCGGGAACTGTGGTTGCCGCGGAAACACAGAGCATGGGGACTTTATTCCTCCCCCGTCACCTCGCCCACGCTCAGGGTGTGGGATCAGCTTGCCGTGGCAAAAGGATGGACATCCTTCCCCTCGCCTATGACCCCCATTGTGGACAACCCCGATTTCCTCCGGGTCAGACGTCTCCAGTCTTCCAGCGGTGGCGAGAGGAGGGATGTAAGAGAGTCGGTTTCCTTTTGATTTGGAGGGTCTGATTCCCTTCACCCAGTTGCGAACGGACTACAACCTATTGGCCGCTGATGCATTCCCCTATCGTCAGGTAGCCCATTGGGTGACGCGGCCTGTCAACTATGCGCGCATGTCCCGTACTCTTACTAAATTTGAAAATGGCTTGTGCGCAAAACGGATGACCGTAGACTCATCTCTGAATTGTATGCTATGATTATGGCGCGTCCAACGGGTCAACGTACGAAAGCGCAGGTACGCTGGGAAACTGAGATAGGGAGGCCCTTAACACCTAAAGAGTGGGAGCATATCCTATATAGGGCGCATCACACTGCACACAACACAGCAGGTGCTGAATCCGCCTATAAGGTGGTTACATATTGGTACTATACTCCGGCCCGTGTGCATAGCTGGGACAAATCCAAATCCGACCTCTGCTGGCGGGGGTGTGGCTCCACCGGGACTCTAGTTCACTTGCTCTGGCGGTGTCCGAAGTTGGTGCGCTATTGGAAAGCGGTCATTGACGACATTGATGCGGCATTCCAGATTGTCTTACCCCGCGCCCCTGAATACACACTGCTGGGCCTTTCCCATCCTAAAGCTTTTCCACTGAAATCACTGAGGGGCAGGCAGATCGCAATGGCGCTCCTGGCGGCGCGACAGGTTATCCTAGTGCATTGGGGGTCATCTTCGGTGCCTGAACTGATTGATTGGATTCACCGTCTCTGGCAGCTTTTAGCAATGGAGCGCCTTTCGCTAAGTGTGGAGGGGAAGGGTAAAGAGTTTATGGAATTGTGGGCCCCTTACTTGCAAATCCTCACAAAAGATATGAGAGAGGTGACATGTCCTAAGTATTTACAGATTCTCAGGCTACTGCCGTTGGAACCGTTGATTCCGATCAGGGACAGCTGAAAGGAGCAATGCTACTATACTAAGTGGGCGCTGGCGGAGAGGTCTGTATAGCGCTGTTAGATCTGATGCGGAGATGGGGGGGAGGTGGGAGGAGGGTAGGGAGGGAGGGTCGTTATTGGGGGTTTTTGTTTGCTTTATTGTAATAAAACTGTGGATGACTTTACCAGGAGAGTCGACTCAGATGCTAGTCACAACTGTTTTGCGGGGGCCGGCCCTCGGGATGTAGGCCTCAACGCTGTGTACTGGCGCTCTTATATCGCTCTGCCGGCCACGTGATGTAGGCAGTAAGCTGTGTACATGCTCTCGATTTCCCACATAATAAAAACGATTGATTCTAAATCCTTTTTCTTCTGCGTACTCTAGTTCGGTACGCCACCGAAATTCTTCAAACATTGCGAGCTTGTGCGCTCTGAATTGTTCCCAACAAGTAAACAGCCATGAGGAAGTCGTGGGATTGATTACCTGAGGCGACAAAACATGTGTTGGCTGTGGCTAAAGATCTAAGAACTAATTAAAGAACACAAGAACAAAAGAAGCTGTGAAAATTTGTTACATTATTACAATTTTGTATGCTGATATCAGCGTGTGCTGGAGGATAAAAATCGCATATTGTTGACCTAGGTCATGTAATTAGGGAGTGGGGTGATCTCTCTACCTCATAGCACCGCAAATTATAACAGGATAGACTGATAAATGTGTACAGATCTTGAGCACCATATCCCTTCATTTATCTCACCCGATTAATTTTGACTATAGATAGGGGTAGATTGGAGTGGGAAAGATTGGGGTGGAGGCGAATGTGGAGGAGTGGGGTGGGGCAGATTGAAGTACGGTGGAGTGGGAATGGATTAAGGAGGATTGGGTTAGACTGGAGAGGAGTGGGTAGATTTGAGTCGAGTGTGGTAGACTGGGGTAGAATGGAGGGGAGTCAGGTAGATTGAAGTGGGGTAGATTGAAGTGGGGTGGGGTAGATTGGGGTGGAGTGGGATGGGTAAGCTGGGGTGGGGTAGATTGGAGTGGGGCGGGGTAGAGTGTGTGGAGTGGGGTAGGTTGGAGTGGAGTGGGATAGATTGGAGTAGAATGGGGTAGAGTGGAGTGAGATAAGTGGTGTAGAGTGGAGGGGTTTTAGAGTGGAGTAGTGTGTTGTGTCGTGGAGTGAGTGGCATAGATTGGAGTGGTGTGAAGTTGTGTGGTGTGGCATGTCGTGGAGTTGAGTCTTGTAGAATGGAGTGGCGTGGCTTAGAGTGGAAGGGCATAGAGTGGAGTGGAGTGGCGTAGTGTGGAGTATGCATGGTGTGGTAGTGTGCTGTCATTACAGACAACACCTTTTCAATTGAAATGACCATTACATCTGCATCGAAATATGATATTACTGCACACAAACGATAATGTGTGCAAGTGTTGTCACCTAGTGCATTGAAGTGTTTTGATTGTATTCATATATTTGTTTCCACACACCAGAATTACAAAAAAAGTGGTTCATTTGTACTAATTCTGATATATTCTAAAGCATCAGCACAGTTCCATTTTTTGCGAGTGTGCTAGAAAATAAAAAAAACATTTTACACCTGCTCCTCTTACATGGATATTCAGCAGCATTGTCACATATATTCTCTCACTTTGAAGTCAGAAAAAAAGGTAAACATCAACCTCCCTCAGAAGAGAATGCTTGACATTTGACCTCAGTCTTTGAATGCCCAGCAAATGTGACAAGATAAGAACAAGATTTAAAGGTGTGTTTAACAGAAAGCGAGTAGTTCGCAGACGAATACAGTAAACAAGGTTTGGGCAACTGGAGGGATGAACTCAAGCTGGACAGCCTAAAGCACATAAAGCCAGCAAATAGAAAGCCAGAAAATGTGAGTTACAAACCTCAAAGCCAATGGTAAGTAGCGGGCGGAATGTATTCCTAGGTCAGCTTTCTGAATGTCCCCAAGATGTCTTAAGCAAAGCAGACAGCTGCAGTGTCTGTTAGGCTTGGATCTAAAAAAGCACTTGTACCATTTTGTAGGCGCATGCATGTTTGGTACATGCACATACACAATGACATGGGTGGATGCGTTATATGCTTTTTTTTTCTCTTTTAGCCATTCTGCACAGCATCAGGGATGCTGTACATCATGCCTAAAAACCATTAGCAAAGCTGATAGGTCCCAAAGGCGAGAGGTATTGGTTTTACCAATGCTGGTTTCCTATAACGTCTGCCTGTGTTGCTTAAATAAATATGCTGTTAACTGTGGCATATATCTTGCAACGTTTAGACTGTCTGGAGTGGAAGAAAACAAGCCATTATCTCATGACGATTATCAGGCTGAGACAGCTCCTGTCACGAGTAGACAAGAATCTTGCCGGGGGGGTGTTGTTTTTTTGGTGGGGAGGAGGAGGACGAGTGCCACGGCCTGGTCTTGTGCATGTACCGAGCTGTATGCACTAACATTTAACTTTCACGCCTTTGCGCCGGATGGGACGGTCACGCGCACAGAGCCGCGAGAGGACATTTTAGGGAGTGGCACGTGTAAAATTTAGCTAAAGCGCCAGTTCACCGGATGCCAGATTGATACACACATCTAGATGGCAAACCACGCTGCAGATAAGACAGATGTCCTACCATGGGTTATTATGGATCTTGCTGGCATGATCATGTGTTACTCTCCATATTCTTTACATTGCCACAGCCCTGCACTCAGGCCGAGGTCTGTGTACTGTCTTTTCACTGTAGGGGAGTCGCAGAGAGGTGCTGGTGAATGTCCACACCCTGTGCCCCCTGAGCAAGGCTGGTGCTTGTGAACAGCAGATACTGTGGGCATTTGTGCTTGGCACTGGCGTGCTTGAAGCGTATGAGGAGTGTATTGTGGCTGCTTTCATAACATAGCTAAGTAGTGTCTTAGGTCTTTGTTCAAAACTATATTGTCCCTAAACTGTAGTTTCAATTCTCAAAGGAATTAAGTTATACCAATCAAATATAGATTTTCCAAAATTCACAGAAATTAACTAAGGCCATTGAATTATGGATTTTTGCTAATGAGAAGCCTGGAAATTAGTGTAGCATGCAACGGTATTAAATAATACTGCTGTCGTTTAAACACACATTCTCCGGATTTAAAAAAGCACTTTGAAAAATATATTACATGTAGTATACCCATGTCTGTCTCCTTACATTTACAGACCCCTCAACATCACCAGGGCTCATCAATTGCATAAAGGGGGCACTGTGTACAAAAAGTTATATTTGTCCTGTGCGATACACAACTATGTAGTGCCTCAGTAGTGCTACTCAGTGCTTAATTTGAGTATCTGGTGGCCGATGGAGCCCACCTGCACTTCCTTTTGGGCACCAGCACTTATTTTTCCTCAGCAGACTTTGACCCAGAGCTTGAGACAGAAAAACAAAAAAAGGTAAAGAAGGAGAAAAATGATAAAATACAGTGGGAGAACGCAGGGACTAAATAGAACGCGTAGGAGTGAGTTTGGTGGGAGGAGTGCAGTGTCTCGTGATGGATTGAAGATGCATGAGGGGAATCTAGGCTCTGCAGCCTTGGTATTCAGTACCACAACCTTCTGCAGCAAACAGCAGCTTCTGAGCAAACGGGTGGGCCCCGGCACTTATTATTTTAGAAATTAAGCACTGACGATACTGTATTTAAGGTTATGTCAAGCGTGCCATATGAAGTTTGATGAACATTGATGAATGATTTCATATCTGAAAAGAAATATTCGAGTGGGCATTGTTTTATCCAAGGCATCTTCACTGATCACCTCAATGGATGGATTTCTTAAAAGATTTTAAATGAAATATCACCCATTTGTCGTTAAATATAACTTCCTTTTGAGAAAAAAAACTATAGACATGTCTAAACATGGCCAAGTATGATCTGCACAGTTAAAACAAGGTCATATTCAGAGAGTATTAAAAACATGAAACGCTGTGTACCGCACGAGGCCAAAGCAAGTTCTACAAGTTTGGTTACTTCTGAGTCACAATGAAATGAGCGATACACAATGTTTCTTTTTCTTTCTGAAATACATAATCCGAGCATAAACAAGAGTACAGTTGCTCTAATAAACGTACTTTCAGATAATCAAATGCAGTTTATACTATCAAATGTAGATTTAAATCCACAAAGATCATTAGAACAGTAATCTCAGCAATGAATAACAGCTGAGGCCAATGAAGGTAGAACTGATGAAAGAAATGCACATGCATACAGAATATCAGGGCATTGCAGAGGAGTCAACTAGACATGTATGAAGTTAGTGAACCACAAAATAACATGTTCAATAGAATATTGAACATGTCTGCACTTCACTAACTAAATATGGAAAGAATAAATATTCAGACTTGACACCTCCATGCAGAGCCCATTATAACTTCATATTATCAATCGCTGCATTCTCGTGATACTAGATTCTGAACCAGAGAGGGTAGAGGGCGCACAGTCATCAACACTCAAAGAAATAATGCAATAGTGCTACACAAAACTCATTTTTTCCTGAATAATTACTAATATTCCACACCACACCGCAGATATTTGTATAGAGGTGTGTATGTGTGTCCTTAGAAATAAATCAAACACCTTAATTGGTGTCTTTAAATACCGTTAGATTTGAGACTTGTTAAAAATAAAAACTCGATAATCTGCTTTTAAGTAGTGTTTGCTAGTTGTACTGCATATTTTGCTCTTTTTTCACACTATAAATAACAAAATGTTTTTATTAATCAACTCATTGATGCTTATTTTATCAGTCCCAGAAAGATGAAAGGCTGAGATACCCGTTCAGGGATTGCAAAGTGTATACTTACCTTCACAACTAAATCCTTACAGACTACACTGCACTGACACATTTTATTGCATATTATGGCCATGCACATCACTTGCATTGAGTACAGTGCTTCATGGAGCATTCTTGGTTTAATAAAGTGCCAAAGTGCAACATTTATTTAGTTTACATGTAATTTTCTGTCTTTCGTTGTAGTGAGAGTGTTGCAAGAAACTCCTGCCTGTGTGAGCGTGGCTCAGGGATGTGATACCAGCAGCTTTATTTCCAGTTACTTTCACACCTGTTCCTAAACAATGTTATGTTATAAGGTATGCAAAGCAATGTCTCTTTCCTGTAGGCGATGGGGGCACAACAACCAAGCGCACTGGTGAGCAATTCAAAGTCTTATTTTGCAAATCACGAAGTCCTATATAAATGACGCTTCACTCTCCCGGGTCCCATCGCCAAAGACCCAGTCCTCAAAAATGAATTCTACAAATGGAAAGGTGGGTCAATGTATCCGCTATGGTATCCAATCAATTATTGTTTTTCGAGAATCAAATCCATAGGCAAACTTGTTTCATGTGTGTTTTCCATTTATTAATTCAAAGGAAAATCATAGCTCCAAAATATAACAGTATCCAATCGTCAGCCAAATATAACAATATCCAATCGTCAGCCTACGCGCTTTCGTCCTCACTTGGACGTCATCAGGGCTGGAAAAAGGATAAGTGCACAAATCAATATCAATCAATATAAATCCCTATGTATTTTTAAAAATCAATCATTCAATCACATTCCCCAAAATTAAAAACATCATATCGATTTCATTCTTCAACAGCCCCTTCGTGTCTGCCTATTTACAATCTAATTTCCATGTATTATCCCCATAAAGAAAGTTCCATTAATGGTTTTTTGGATGGAAAACATCATGTGGTATCAGCACCCTCCTTATTGCTACCACATCAATCCTCATCAATTTCTCTCATGTACTATGTACACTGTTATTGCCATGCACCATGAAATTATATTTAAACTTCTGGCAAAAATTAATCATACATAACTCTCTAAAATTCTTATTCGTCATTAACTCCCCAACAGCCATACTGTCTGCTAAATTTCTTTAGTCGCCTTTTGGAACATACCTCCAATGTATCTCCTAAGCGTTTATCCTTACAGTTCTTCAGCTCTTCATTAGCTCAACCCATACAAGTGGAAAAGATTGTCCTGACCATAAAAAATATATGTATGCTTAAAACCAATTTATAAAGCCCTATTCGCTTGGGGAAATTATTTTGATAAATCTCATTGTTATATTTAACTTTTTACATACCCCCAAACAGAGACATAATGAGAAAATTGAATCCTGTACCTTTTTCTAATATATTATCCAATTATATAACAAGAGAACACAAAATACTTATTGTTCTCATGATTATTAGTCACCAGGCTCTATAGATCTATTGCTCAAAAGCCCCAGTCAGGTAAAACTCCCCCATATCCTCTCCTGGTTCTCACCTCTTGCCAGAGTGTCTTATACTCTGGTCTTCCTTCCACGGCCTGGCCCGATAAATCCCGCCGTAGAATGACCGTCTAGAATACCTGTATTTCAATGTACCAAATGACCAATAGGAAGTCGCTATTTCAAGCCTCTGAATTGGCATTGCTACAACCGCGGTTCCCTCTCTGGTCCTCACAGTACTTGACCAATCACCTTTCACGAGCCAATGGTACTATTATTTGAGCCAATCGCCCGTCAGTTTTATTTTTATGACAGTTTTCCCTCTGTTCCTCATTTATTCAGACCAATCATGAGTCAAACATACTCCTTCCCTACCTCCGATGTGTCTATGTGTCAGGACTTCCGCCTGTAAATGGAAAACACACATGAAACAAGTTTGCCTATGGATTTGATTCTCGAAAAACAATAATTGATTGGATACCATAGCGGATACATTGACGCTCCTTTCCATTTGTAGAATTCATTTTTGAGGTATGTAAAGCACACCAAATACCCCCAAGGGCATCCTGTTGATGAAGAGTAAGCTACTGCAGGGGAATAAATCATGCTTGTTCAAAAAGCCAGGTTTTGAGAAAGAAACAGGATCACATCCCCCAGCATTCTCAGGAGAGAAAAAAAGATAGATGACTGAAACCTTACTGACTTGTATGCAGAATGTCAAATTACCATCGATAGGAAAGTCTAAATCTCTCAGAGTCAACTGGGCCTAGAGTAGGTTCAAGTTCTGTAGGCCACCAGGAGAGTGACCAAGTGATACAGCCTCCCGAAGATAAGGAGGTTATTCCAGCCACTTTTTAATTTAAGGCTGCTCTCTTTCATCTGTATAGCCACTAAGGACATGCAGGAACAGAATTTTTCTTGGATGTAAGAAGGATTTTCATTTATGTAAATGATAATAGACAGCGAGCTCTCCATGAAACGACAGGTCAATGCCGTCTCCTCACCCTGCTTCCATATGCTCCCCATGCTACTCAGAATTTTCAAAAGCCTACCCACTGGCACCAGGAAAACAGTGACGCAGATGCAGGCCCTCATCACCATCCCTCTGGACTACCACAACACACTATATGCAGGCACCACCAGAGAACCCAGGAGAAGACTCCAGACAATCCAGAACACAGCAGCCAGACTGATCCTCAGCCTGCCAAAAAGGCCTCACATCTCCCAGCCCCTGAGAGACCTCCATTGGCTCCCCATCCAGAAGAGATTCCATTTCAAGCTCCTGACCCACGCCTACACAGCCCTCCACGACCAAGGACCGACATACATGAACCACCATCTGAAGTTCCACCAGCCACCCAGAAACCTACGCTCTTCTCACCTCGCCCTCATACAGATACAACGCATCCGCCGCTGCCACGCCAGAGGACAATCTTTCTCCCACCTCACTGCAAATCCTGGAACGCCCTTCCACTCCACCTTCGAACAGCACCCTCACTGGAGGACTTCAGGAAGGGTCTCAAGACCTGGCTCTTCAACTGTGACCCAGAGCCCAGCGCCTGGATACCCTCACAGGATATAACCCACTCTATATACGAACAGTTTGATTGACTGATAATTTGAGTTATTGTCTGCATACGGTATGATCTAAAAACCGAAGGAGCAAACAAGAGAGGCCGATGGGGTAATCTAGATATTGAACAGTGTGGGGCTAAGTGACAAACACTAAGGGACCCCACATAACAGGGGGCAGCCTCCGGGTGGAAGAGAAACAGATTATATCCTGGATGACAGGAGCATAGCTACTTGAAAGCTTGTTTACAGATGCCTCTCTTGAATAGACTCGTAATAAGAGGTGAATGCGAAACTTTATCGAATGCAGCTGTTAGATCCACTAAGACCAAGCCAGCAGAGTCACCTAGGTCTAGCATCATTCTAAGATCATCGGCCACAGACAATAAGGCTGTTTCGGAACTTTGTAATGGACAAAAGCCAGATTGGGCCTTAATCCAGCAGGGCGTTTGATTCCTGATAATTTAGGGGCTGATTACGATGGCGGACGGTCTCCAGTCCGTCCACCATCGTCTCGAGGAGCGGGACCGCCGGCCTACAAGGTGGCGGTCCCACAGGGGGTATTAGGATACGACCGCCACCATGGCGGTTGCACTTGCCATACTTTACATTGCGGGGGTGAGGCTGGCTGCAGCACCCGCCGCAATGTAAAAAAGGCACTGTTTACATTTCCCTGCACTACGTGGCAGGCACCATGCGGTGCCTGCCACATGGTGCAGGAAAATGTAGGGGGGCACCATAGGTGCCCCCCAACCCCCAAACAAAAGGGCCCGGGCTGAAGTCCATCCCGCCAGCCTTTCCATGGCGGGTGAACCGCTATGGAAAGGCTGGTGGGGATGGACCATCGTAATCCCAACGGCGGTGCCTGGTAGGCACCCCCTCCATTTATGGGATTGGGAGGCCTCCGCAGCACCGCCCGTCGGATGCGTGGCGGTCAGAGTTTCTGACTGCCACGGTACCGCCCGCCATTATAATATGGCGGGCGGAAAATGTCCTCACAATGGCGATGAACCCGCTCCGACAACCTGTCGGTGGCGGGTTCACCGCCATCATAATCAGCCCCTTAATACATATTTGTTGACCATTTTTTCCAAGCTTTCAATATCAAAGGGTAGGAGAGAAATAAGACAATATTTGCTTAGCTCAATAGGATCAGCCATGTGTTTTTAAGAAAAAGAAAAACTAAGCATGTTTCCAATTTATGAGGAACGTAGCACAGTGAAGGGACTCATTGCCAGTGGTGGCTCTTCCGCTATGGCGGAGGAGTGTCGCCCCTGCCACCCTTAAAACGAGAAAGATAAAACGATAATGAAACATGTTTATTATTGTTTTATTTTTCAAGTTCTAAGGGCTGGGACGAGTCTTCGGGGTGGGGTCATCGTGGGGTAGTCACAAAAGGGAGTGGTGGGCACTGCTATCAATGCGCATGTTGATTTTGCCGGCCGTCTCAGGACGGCGAAACCGACATGCGCACTAAGCTGTCTCCAACTAAAGCTGCATTGTCGGGTTGGAGACAGCAAGCACAGGCTCCCAGTCTCTCTGGGAGTGCAAATTCAAGCATGAGAGCAGTGTCGGGATTGACCGCAGGGGAGTATGGGAGACTGTGCTGCAGCGAGGACTCGGAGCAGAAGAGTGGCGGGCAGCATGTAGGTTCTTTTTTCCATTTTTTTCTCTTTTCTTCAACATCCATCATCCCCCAGCCCTGCCACTCCGCCCGCACACCAGCCGCTACTGCTCATTGCACAGCTCATCCAGAGTAGAGCACGTAATGTCAGGGCTAGGGTGTAAATATGAGGAGGGCATTGTTCGAGTGGCGACACAAATTTAATAGTAGCTAAAGAATCCTGTGCATCATCAGCAGACAGAGCTCAGAATTCAGCAAGAGAGGTGTTGGTATAGGAAATAGATGCGGACTCCTAAAAAGGTAAGCAGCCCACAGAAAGATGGGAATTAAACCCAGCCTGAATTTTAGAGGCCTTGTCCTGAAAGAAAACAAATCTAGCCGCCAAATGTTTACTAGTTAGAAAGCAATAGGGTACAGAGACCAGGGGGATCAGGCCCAGGTGAAGCTGATACATTGAATTCAGTGTACAGACTGGGGCTTGTCCTGCTGTGAATGGCCTTAGGCAAGGCAGGGAGCTTATCTGGATGGGTCTGACCTACTCCTGCAAGTGGCCTGCTGCCACATTTGAGAGCTAACAGGAGGATGCACACAAAGTACTTTTACCCTCTTAATAATGCCATTTACTTCGGTGACTTAGTCACATCAGTCACCAGAGCACTCGCTCAGTAGGAAGAGACTCTTTCCTATTATATCCTACCAGAGCTCATAGAAACTTTCAAATTTGCAAATTATGTTTTCCTATTTTCGATTAGTAGATTACTGTTTCTTTTTCCCTTATTGAATTCAAGTTTGGTATCATATTAAAAGAGGCAGTGCTGAGTTAAGAGGCAAATCCTTCTGCTGAGATTTATATTTCTACTCTTTTGCATATAATTTAAACCATTCCATATGCTGATGTTTAGATTTCAGTTCTACAAATAGAAGATGCTTACTTTTTCTCAACTGTAAGGCTCTATGATAAAGTAAACCATTTCGGTGAACAAATGTTTAGACCACGTGCTTTCGCCTCCATAGTGTCATGAAGTTAAAAGAGAGGTTTTTGTATTTTCCACACTACCTCCTCTCCTCAAGTTCTAGATGTCCACATATGATCTTTAAAGCCCTCTTTCTCAGGGAGCCCCCTAATACTTTGGTGTTTGGTTACTAAGTGACGGTTTGAGGTCTAGGTTTTCATGCAAGGTTCCAGGGTTAGTCTGAACTATGACTCTGTGCACCTGAATAATTATTACTAATCATTAATTTTCGCTTGCATAGTTCTGGTGCCCAAGGCATAAGGCTAAAAGACGTTTGTGTTAAAAGTGATAGCTGTGCTGTATAAAGATTCAACCAATAAGATCTGACTGCACAGAAATAGAGTCATGGTAATGTGATGTGATGTAATTGATACATAGGTCTACCACTCGACACAATTGATGGTGTTCTGGTCCTGTAATGTGCCCAAGGCTTTAAGAAATGAAGCATAATATACAGTACAAAAAAGGGACATTTGGTGAGGTGACAACAAAATATGAGATGGCTGGAGATATGTGACCACGATATGTGGTCCCAAATGACTAGAGACACGGAATCAATAAAGTGCATCATGGTGCAGCAAAGCCGCTTTCCAGGATGACATCTGAGTTGAACATGTACTGTCTATGCTGCTGGTAGCTCAGGGAACCCATGTCTGACCTCATCCAGATCAAGAGTTTTTTTCCACTTTACCCTCTATTTTAGAGTTATGTCCCATTGCCGGCTGCCAGGCACCCTGAATTCAGAACTGTTGAACCAATCACCCTAGCCAGATTGCTGGCATCCCTCTACCTTTTACCGTTATGGCAATGGCATCATAGGAAGGTGCGAAAAGACTCGGAACCTAAATTCCAGTTTTTAGTGGGAACTGGTCGAGGGATTGGACCAGTGAGGACTCCCAATTTCATGGGTGAACTGACAACTGAAAATTGTTTGAGACCTGCTCATCTTGAGGTATGGGCTCTTGAAATTTGGTATGATTGGGAATACCTATATGATTGCTAATCCACTCCAGTAATATTCCACTTTAAGAACTTTGAACAGTTTGCAATTGAGCTGCATCATTACTTAGTCTGTGCGAAATGTTTTTACTCCGCATACCAGGTACCCAATACTGGACCTCTCATAGTCTTGAGAATCTAGACCAGGTGGGCTCATGAGCTACCAGTAGCTCACATACACCTCCAGAGTAGCTCACAGCCTTGCGTTCCTTTTAAGGAAGCGCAGGATCACATTTTCCTTCTAAAGTTAAGGGAATGCTGTGTTTATTTTACATTATCATCTTCAGGTTGCAGATAGCAGGGCCTTATAATGAGCAGTACTGGAGTCGGATTTATGACCTGGGGCACAAAAGATGAAGAACTGACACACTGAGGTATTTCAATCTTTAATAAAAATCCTTGTCAACTCAATATTTGAGCATGAGAACAAATGTGTGTTTCTGGATGCTTTTAAATGGGAGAAAATGTAAATGAAAGTTAACTTAACGATTAAGTTAACTTCATTTTAATTTTGTCCCATCTCAAAGTGTTGCTTTTATAAACAGCAGTCCTCTTTCTCACAGTGGCCAGTAGACACTGTGACATATTTATAACTAAAAAATCCTGTAATTGTTTTCAAATGGGAGAATTTTAAAGCGGATAAAAATATTTCTATAAAATATTGAGTCAACGTTTTTCTCCACTTTCAATAAAGCCAATTACGTCTTAATATTTCATGAAGCATGTTTCTTCACTTTAAATTCCTCCTATTTAAACCAATGGCAGTATTTTTCTGACCGTGTCTGCAGGTCACTGGTGTAAGTTGCCTGCTGTTTGTAAATGCAACATTTTGAAATGGGAGAAAAATTAAATATTGAGTTTTATGGAATCCATATGAACATAAAGTTAACTCTTCAGTTTAATTTTCTCCAATTTCAAAGTGTTGCATTTATACACAGCAGGCATCTTGCTTCCCGTGGCTGGTAGACACAGTGTCATTTTATAACTGGGAGAAATTTAAAATGCAGAAACATTTTCCATATTATAAACATTTTTTGCAGAACATTTTTCTGCACTTTAAATTTCTCCCATTAAAAAAAAATGGTTGTATATTTGTGTTACACATATAACAGTGCCACATATGGTGAAAGGTATGTCCTGTGCCACAAGTACATACAACACAGGCTCTCAGAGCCCAATACACATATATCCCACTCATATGCATATATGTTTACACATCCCCAAAAACCACGCTGTCATTGACACACCTGGTAGCCCTGCCAAAATTACTATTTCTAAAGAAGAATTACGAGTATTGCCATACATAAAGATAGGAGGACCCCATAGGGATAAAAAAAACTAAACGTTTAAGAATAATACGCCAGTTTTCTTCTGGCTTCTGTCATTTCAAGAACTTCATTTGCTGGGAACTTTTATCAGATATTTTTAGAGTACAAGGGGCATTTGAAGACATTTTAGGATTATACTTATACATAAAATAGGTTTGGGGAAAACAAATGAACATAAATATTAGGTACAATAACAATTATCGATGTAACATGATGAACTTTGAATAAAAGTAACCATTGCATAATCTGCTTTCTTTGTTTTATAAAAATAATCCTTTTTGTTATTGTTTGTCCTAAAGAAGGTGAGGAATTAATCTTTTGTTCACCGAAACGCCGCGTCGACATTTTGAAAATCTTCTTATATGATATTGGTATAATTTGTATTTTTGTGATAACTTTGTATCTGTTTTTTAATACAAACTGATGAATTTTCAATCCAATTGTTATGATCTTTTTTAATACTGATAAGATGAAAATAATGTACATGATATAATTCGAAAAACAAAAAGAGAGCGAGGATTTTGGGGTACGTCCTAATCCCCTGGGTAAAGTTACAAAGAAACAATATGGACGGACCCTGAAATAGTGGAGAACTATCAATCACTATGTGTGGTAAGTCCAAGGACCATTAGGTATATTTAAAAGACTCCTCACACACCAACCTAGTTGGTGTCATGCTTCATCATTAGGGTCCCAACCGGGAGGCCTAATGCCGCCCGGTTGTGCTACGACGCCTGATTACAGCGGAGCACGTGTAGTGTGAAGATGTGATGTAAAGTTAAAAATACCTCTGAGAATCCTTACCAAGTAAATTTATTAGTGGCGGCTCAGGGTATGGTTAAAAACTATGTGAAATCAACTAGCAAGAAATAATAATCTGTAGTTGTTTTAGGTGATGTGGTCTACATGTTTCAGCCCGTCAAAAAATTCAAATGGGCTTTCTTCAGGACCTAGAATTAAAGTGAGTGGCAAAGTGAAGGCCACGTGAGAAAGTAAAGTACCAACACACGCACTAAGGTGTGTGGACCCGGTGTCGGTATACTTACAGACACCACTCAAAAACCTGTTAGGGAGAAAGAAATAGACAAAACAGGACATATAACGTTGAGCAACATAAAATGCAATCTTTTAAAGCAACTCAAAATTGCAATCTCCAACATGCCGTAAAGATCGACCTAACCACCATCGTGACAGTGATAGAGTAATGATGATACAGCATGCACGTATCTAAGGCATGCTAGGAAATTAGATGAGACTGAATGAACACATAGGGACATCATGTACTAAGACGTGTATTATATAAAACATGTGTCCATGCTAAGGCGTGAATTGAATGATCACATAAAGGCATGATGAAAGCCACATGCTTGTATGTTTCCGAGCAGCGGGTGAAAAATACGCGCTGCATGCCAAGTGATGGTAAGATAATGCGGCGTGGCACGACAGTGGCGAGTTGCATGTGCGGCCGATCGAGCGCCTGTAAATGCATATATTACAAATTATGCAAAATAGCAAGTGTTAAAATGGTAGAAACACATGTGGCAGCGTAAATGAAAGGGGTCATAGTTACAATTAAAAGAAAAAGTAAGCAGCTAATCGGGACATGGGAGGGGTTTCATCCGATCAACCTATCTGTGAAAAAACATAGAGAAAAACAGGAGAGCGGCTTTTAGTGGAAAGCGGCTTTGAGTCGTGGGGCAGTGTGCCCGTCGTCCACAACTACAAAACCTTACTTGGTTCCGTGAAGATTCCCATGAGACAACCTACTGCGGTCTCCCGAAGTCCCGGATGGTGAGGGACGCGGTGGGAGAACGAAGTTAAATCCAAACTTCAGGCGTAGGACAAGGAAATGACGACACTACGTAAGGAGATGACGTTTACAGGGAACAACTAGTCTGTGTATAGCAAACAAAGCAAAAGGGCGGCGGCCATGTTGGAAAACTTGCGATGTAAGCGAGATAGAGAATGGCGGCCATCCTTAAGTACTAGAAGATCACGATGTAGATGCAAAAGAGCCATAGTGTGTGCTCTATATCAGCTGAAAAGGGAAAAAAAGATAACAAGAGGATAGATGATGCCCACGAAAGTGTGTTTGGAGAGTAGTGCACCAGGCATAAATAAATAAACAGACAGACAGATAGCGCTGAGCATAGAATGCGCTCAGTATTTTAACCAGAATAGTATGAGGAAAAATATAGCACAGTATGCACAATTGGGCGTGATTTCTAAGACAGATAGCAGTAGATATAGATTCAGTTAGATAAATAGCTATTAATTTCTAAGACAGATAGCAGTAGATCTAGATTCTGTTAGAAAAAAAGCTATTAAATGAATCTCCTATGCTGATAAAGGTATGGAGAAAGGACTACTATCTCCTGAGACTTTGCCAGGGAATATTATCGTTAAGTCCTATCAGATGACTAGATAGGCGATAAACCCATCTTTGTTCTTTCTCCAATAGACGATTTTGTATGTTAGGTAGGTTAGGATCTAGGGCCTCAATGACTACCCAGCTGATGTCGTTAGTGGTATGTCCAGCTTCAAGGAAATGGCTTGTCAGTCTTGTAGTTGACTTTTTACATCTAATTGTGCTACGATGCTCGCAGATCCTAGTCTTCACTTTCCGATTAGTCATCCCAATGTACGAGCGGTTACAAGGACAGGTGATACGATATACGACGTGAGCTGTGTTACAGTTCGTGTGTGTCCTTAAATGCCAGGTCTTGCCTGGTTCCAGTTTCAGACTTTTGGTGGTCACTGTTATATGGCATACACTACAATCTCCACACGGGTAGTGGCCCATATAATATAATTCACCTATGCATTTGATTTTAACCTTTTCATATATTTTATTGTGACTTTTATTGTTATTATTATAAATAAAAGAAAGCATTTTTACACTATTGATGGCTAATAAAAGTGTTTGGTTATATACCTAATTTCCTGTATATATATATATATATATATATATATATATATATATATATATATATATATATATATATATATATATATATATATATATATATATATATATATATATATATATATATATATATATATATATATATATATAAAATTGTTCTAAGCATCTGCAATCACTAAAGAAAGAGGTGTATGATTATGTCCAAAACAAATAATGATCAGCTATTATTTTTTTTATCTTTTGTCCTACCTAGTAAACACACACACACACACACACACACACACACATATATATATATATATTACCTACTGGCGGTCGCCAGTAGGTAGTTATAGTTAGGACCTAGTTTCCATAGGAAAAGCTTTTTTTGTTTTCCGAATAACTTAGGCGCCGGTTGACGAATCTTCGCGAAATTTTCAAAACTAGTGATCAGCTCCGGTCAGCTCCTGTCTTGAAAGTTTCGGGGTGATTCGCCAAGCTGGGGCCGAGAAAAAAGGGGGTCCCAAAACGTGTTTTCCCCATGTATTTTTCCATAGGAAACTTTAGACAAAGCTACAGCCTGAACTGCTGAACGGAATTACACCAAATTTGGCAAAAAGGTAGGTCTTGGTTCAGAAAGAGTCCTTTTTGTTAAATGGTGTAAATCCGTTCAGTAGTTCCTGAGAAATTAGAAAGAGAAAAAATATCGATATCTAGGGCAGCGGTGGGTTCGCGAACCCTCCCGAGCACGAGCTTCACTGTGATTGGCTGCCAACACTCCAAACCAGGAAGTGTTGGCAGCCATCTTGTGACTCGGTAGAACCGAGTCACAAGAAAACAGTGAAACAAAGATAAAAAACAAGAAAAGGGGGCAGGGTAGAAACACCCTGACCCCCTAGGCCTGCTCAGGGGGTCCCACAAGGACCCCCAGGGGCAACAAAAGCATTTTTTTTAATATAAGTTCAGCGGAATTCGCGCTGGGGTCGCGAATCCCACCGAAATTATTTTAAAAAAATGAAGCGCGGGCTGCCACGCTTCATTTAAATGAGGCCCCGGGTGGGCCAGGTCCCGGGGCATTGCCCAATTCATAATTTATAATTGCGGGGCTCGCGGGGCTCCCGCAGCCCCGGAGACCGCCACATCCCCGGGCTATGTGACATGCTTAAACATGTCTCCTAAAATACGAATAAATTAAACATAAATATAAAACGGCTCGCTTCTGTATGAAGCAGATCAGAAAAGTTCCTTCAGCATTCCTCTCAGGCTAATAAAACAGTTTTCGCTTATTTTTCTGCCACCACTGGCATGTATTGTGTAAGATCGCCCGCTCTGGGTCGAGTACAGCTTGGGCGGCCGGGCCACTTCTGGTTTCCGCGCTTCTAGCATGAAGAAGAAAGCGGCGCTGTGCACATATAGGGGCACTCCGCCCCCTCGTGTTAAAGAAGTATTTTGCGTTTAGGTCAAAAAGGACGGCGCAGCTCCTCTGAATGTCGACCATATGCGGGCAGGGAGGGGTGGTGCCCAGGTCCACCAGAGCCGGGGGCTGCTCGTATTTAGCTGCGATGACCACGGCTTTCAGCCTCCCCGGGATGTCGTCTCTGAATTCCTTGAAAGGGCGCCTCTTCCATGGCTGCCCTCTGCAGTACCTTGAAGACACGGGTCCAAGAAGCAGTCTTGGGAATGTACGGGAGGAGGGAGGGAACAGGCTGAGCAGTCAAGGAGCTGAAAGAAATACATGCAGGAAGGCTGCGTGTACTCTTTGTCCACACGCATGCACATGCCTCTCACGCGTATACACGCACACATGTACATATTAGCGGCGCTCACAAATATTCATGCATAGATGTAGACGGGAACATACAGCGCACAATCAGTGTGTTTCTGGAATGTGTAAAACGGGTTTCCCATATAGGCTTGTGTGTGTCTGCATTTATAGACAATTAAATAAATACTTCGGCGACTAGAAGCGCAAGCAGACAGACTGGCACACCTAGACGTCAATGACAGAAAGAAGGACAAATATATCGGTACACAAACACCTCGAGGCACAAGTACACACACACAGTCACGTCTATGAACATGCCGACATGCAGACATATTTTATATCTATGCATACATGTACCTAGTTAGCTATACATGCGGATAAACACGCGTGTGTTTGCGTAGACATAAATAATAGGTACTTGTAAGCATGTAGCGAGGGCTGTACGGCAAAGGGCCGTTTGTTGCAAATATTTCTTTCTAGCCGGAAGGGCTTGCTCGGGGTGTAAAGAGAGGGCTCTTAAGGTGTGCTTGCCAAGTCACAAAATATTTACAGGTGGAGCAAATGCTGGAAGGGGTTAAGGGTTAATGACTCCAGCATCCTAGCAGGACTTGCAGAACCTGAGCGAACAGGTAGTTTGTTTTATTACAGTACCATAAATTACAGGAGCTGACGAAGGCAGCGAGACAGGGGGCCGCCGACACACCTGCGATCTATAGGAGCCGGTTTCATCAGCTAGGCCAGAGGTAAGTAGGCATACTCCACTGTACTCCGCGCCGGAGCCAGACTAGGGCTTCGCGGGCCAGTTATGATCTGAAGAAGGCAAGCAGACCGAAACACACATGGATCGGTGGACATAGAAAGAGACGGGCGGACGGACAGACTGACAGTAGAAGAGGGGCAGCGGGCAGTGAGAGGAGACCCCGCAAGGGGCACTTCAGACCGGCTTACGAGGGGAGGGCGCGGCCATGAGACGGGACGGACGTGGGCAGACACGACTGTACCTTTGTCTATCGCGATAACCCGCGCTATCTCCCTGGCTCCCTCTCTTCCTGCCAGGGACATTTTGAGGGCCCTGGGCCAAACATATTTTGGGGGGCCCTGTTCAGAACAGCTTAAAATCCATGATCCAATTTCAGCTTTCTCATAACTTCTTTTACAAGGTTACTGACACTAGGCAGGCAGACTGGTCCAAATTCTACATGTGTTTCCATCTAATATTCAGGGATAGTGACGTGTGATTTCATGATTGTGATATAGCAGCAGCTCACTAGTATTATTTCACATAATCTCTACTATCCACTGCCATTTCGCATATGTGAAGTCCTGTTTTGATCGAAAAGGAACTTTTTTTATAATGTTGCATGGTGTTGAAAAACATTAACGCAACTTTCTCTACAAAATGGCTGCAATAGACTCCCACACGTTACCTGTTCTGTATTAAAAACAAATTAAAGGAAAATGGTATTTAAAATAATGTATGTCTGCAAATGACTCAAGGTAATCAGGGCAGAACTGTGTGGAGATCAGAGCCAAATCTATCAGGGGGGGCCTGGGGCCAGAGCCCACTTTGCCCATGCCTTAAAAACGTCTCTGCTTCCTGCCGCTTCATTTTGCCCTCCATGGCACAAGTCTCTGCTTCCTGCCGCTTCATTTTGTTCTCCATGGCACAAGTCTCTGCTTCCTGCCGCTTCATTTTGCCCTCCATGGCACAAGTCTCTGCTTCCTGCCGCTTCATTTTGCCCTCCATGGCACAAGTCTCTGCTTCCTGCCGCTTCATTTTGTTCTCCATGGCACAAGTCTCTGCTTCCTGCCGCTTCATTTTGCCCTCCATGGCACAAGTCTCTGCTTCCTGCCGCTTCATTTTGCCCTCCATGGCACAAGTCTCTGCTTCCTGCCGCTTCATTTTGTTCTCCATGGCACAAGTCTCTGCTTCCTGCCGCTTCATTTTGTTCTCCATGGCACAAGTCTCTGCTTCCTGCCGCTTCATTTTGTTCTCCATGGCACAAGTCTCTGCTTCCTGCCGCTTCATTTTGTTCTCCATGGCACAAGTCTCTGCTTCCTGCCGCTTCATTTTGTTCTCCATGGCACTGGATGATTTTATCTCATTATCTGCACACCCCACGCGCCTCTGCAGAGAAAGTGACAAGCAGGTGACATTTCGTATCTCTGACATCGCAGAGATGATTTTCGGACCTCTGTAATCCCCTTTGGGTGGAAGCCGTGAGGTGTGAGACCCAGTTTCATGTCACTGCACAATAACGCCAGTTTTACCCACACCACAGACCCTGGGGGCTTAGTAGAGGAAGCTGCGCTCTGCAGAGGACCTTGAGGAACTGTCTCCCAGTTTTATGCAGGCTCCTCGGTGGGAGATGTGCAGGGTGGCGAGGAACCGGGCATCAGTGGCAGCGTCTCACCAATGAGGGTCCCGTACCGGGAGTGCACCGCGAAGCCGCGCCCGGGGTCTTTCACGCGAAACTCAAAGGACAGTGGCAAATCGGGACAGTGAATGGTCACGGATAGTAGTCTATAAAAACTGCTGCTGAGCTTTCTTCCCCGTTAGCAAGGCTCACCATGTAGTCCTGGTTTAAACCCCAGTAGTTTGTCCGGAAAAGCGAAACCGATGGCATGTTTAGAGCGGGGATTCCCAGCTGACATTTGAAAAAGCCATGCGTAATTTTAAACATCCTATAAAAAAAGTTAATTCGCTCTTGAAAACCCAGCCTCCAATAAAACGCGTCTGTAAAAAGCCACGAACAACTTAGCTGGGGGATGCGGCGGCAGGCGAAAGAAAACATCTCAGGGCATTGTGTCTACTGGAAACACTTTACGAGTGCTTCGTCTGATCATTATTAGCACTATGAGTTATTATTAATGGACACCCGCGCCTATTAACCTGGTAATCTTCATCTACACAAGAGGCCCTGGCTGCTCCCCTCCATTTAATTCCCAATTCTTTTATTAAAACATATGCCAGCAACGCAACACCATAAAACCAGACTCCATTGCAAAAAAGAAAATATGTTACATCTTATCTCGTTTACACATGAATTGACAAGGGCGCCCCATAGCACGGGCTCTCAGAAAAACAGTTTAAGCTCACGCAGGTTTTGCACAACCGGTGTGCGCAGGGAACCTGATATTATGATGAAACCTGCCCTTTACTGTATGTATCGTTATTTGTTATCAGACGTGTTCCTGGATGCAGATGTGCACGCGGACAATGGCTGTCCGCCATTATTCATCTTGCCTTTATCTTCATTGAAGCCATATGGATTTGAGTTTGAGCTCATGCCCCCAGACACCAAGTGCTCCTTTGCTGCCCCCCTTGCCCTTGGCTGGTTTGCACCCTACTCTGTACTTTATAATGGCCTGGCACTCTTCCAGACAGAACCAGCCATTTGGGGGGGAGCTATCATATTTGGTTTCAGCTTGTGGCTGCAGGGTTGGAAGCTGGACCACGCCGCACACCAGAGACGGCATTAAGTCGTCTTTATTTGTACCACATGTTGGTATTTTTTCAAGCCACTGGCTCTAGAGAGTGGGAAGGGATTCCTGTTCTCTTCTGGCTGCAAGGGTTGGGGTGACACGGACACAACGCTTCAAGCTGTCTTTACATGGCAGCCTTTCAGGCTGTGGCTTGGATACAAGGGGAAAAATAATAGAAGACGTGAATACATTTACAAACCTCAAAACCTTGCTGATAAAAGTGTCGTAATATGTTTGGCACTGGTTTTCTAACGTCAGCATGACTCCTAATAATTAGGTAATTGGCTAAGCAAATTGGGCGTAGGTGCATTAGAAGCATTCAGTAAAAGTATGTGTGTGTGTATGTATATATATATATTCACTGAAAAAACCATAGGTTTCAGGGACGTTATAGTTAGAAATTAGCATTTAAAAAACCTTTGAAATTCACTGAAAAAACCATAGGTTTCAGGGACGTTATAGTTAGTTGGACATTTCACTCGTACAAAACCAGAGAAATTCGGCCGTTATAGTTAGTTCAGCTAACTATAACTCGCACCCCCGCAATGCACTGCTGATGACGTCACATATTACATCACTCATGACATGGTCAGTGACATCACTGATGACATCACTGATGACATCTCAAATGACATCACTGATGACATCACTGATGACATCATCCACGTGATAATCTGATGCACCTCCTCATACCCTAATATAACCTTTGATACACCCACTCTAAAATACAGACTACCATTTTTGAAACCATAGACACACCAATACCAGTTAGTACATACCCACTCACTAATTCCTAGGTCTACACACACATCCACTCATTCACCCATACAGTCACTCATACATGCAGTCAACCATCAATACGGCACTATCATATGCACTCACATATCTGTACAGACACTCACACACCGCCACTCATCCATAGAGTTACCCACACACCTAGTCAGTCATGCAAATAATCAATCACACTCCCATTTACTCACCTATACAATTATACACACTCCACCTCACTTATTGAAACATATACTAACACATACTTACACTCTTATACAATAACTAATACTAGCACACACTGATCCATACAGCCACTCTCACAATCACTCACTCTCACATATAGTCATTTATACACTCCAACACTCACATATACTGCCTTTCACATATGCAGTTACTCACACATGTACCACTGAGGCATCCATTCACCCACCAACACACCCATACACACACTTACCCACCCATACAGCCCTTCACAGATGCACTCTTGAACCCATACACCCAGTGAATCATCCACTCACACATCTATGCACAGAGTCACCCCCCCACCCACCCACACAGACACTCAGGCACTGATACTCAGACAACCAATCAATAACCCATATAGATCCTCATTTAGCTACTCACCAACCCATGCAACCACTTACACACCAACTGACAAACTAAACTGTGTGAATGTCTGTATCAGTCACTAACCCATGCATTCAGTAAGACACATTTAATCACTCACTTATACAGTCAGTCACGCACCTACTAAATCATCCATCCAGACACTTATACACCCACTCATTCTTCAATACACCTTGGCATATATATAAAACATATTTAAACTTTATAGAAACACACAGTCACTGGATGATGTCATCAGTGATGTCATTTGAGATGTCATTTGAGATGTCATCAGTGATGTCACTGACCATGTCATGAATGATGTAATATGTGACGTCATCAGCAGTGCATTGCGAGGCGCGAGTTATAGTTAGCTGAACTAACTATAACGGCCGAATTTCTCTGGTTTTGTACGAGTGAAATGTCCAACTAACTATAACGTCCCTGAAACCTGTGTTTTTTTCAGTGAAAGTCTAAGGTTTTTTAAATGCTAATTTCTAACTATAATGCCCCTGAAACCTATGGTTTTTTCAGTGAATATATATATATATATATATATACATATATATATATATATATATATATATATGTATATATATATATATATACATATATATGTATATATATATATTTGTATATATGATCAGGAGGAAAAACGGAATTCATTTCATGTTAGTGTTTACACTACCCTGTCCCTTTTTTCTAAACAAGGGTGACTCTCTTGTGTTTTTTGAGCCCGATCGAGCTTGTGCCATACGCCATATATGGTAACCATATTAACATTTACATACTAAATGACTACATTTACCAATACACGAGAATGAAAACGTACAAACCAATACAAGTCTATCTTACCATGTATTTATTACAATAAGGATTAACATTCCCCAACTCTATTCCATATTTAAATAGCATATTAGTACTAGACAGCAAAGGTGGTCCAGGAACACATAAATCACAAGCCCAAAGGCTGGGTAAAACGCAAAGTTGACTTGAGATATCTTCATCAGTACGTGTGTGGGGTATTTTATTCCATATAATGCAGGATTCTCCAATAGAAATAAAATATTCCAATATGTACATGCACTCTCTTTGATTGAATATGATGTGCATATAGCGTCATTTCGAAATCTGAAGGTTTCCAACAGATTGCTACAGAAGAATTGCAGTTATTCAGGTCTGTAGCCAAATGCTTCTACAGAGATGTTTTAGAGTCTGAATTGAAGAAGGCCCTTTGTTGCTGGATAAGTGTGATGCTTAAGTTTGTGCACTGAAGACAAGAAGAGCATTTTCAGTCAGACCCTGCTGTGATAGCTTGAAAACAGAAGAGTCATAGGAAAACAAATAACTTTAGGGCACACCGCCAGGGCAGTTGGTTCACACTGCTGTGCGGTTTTTCAGCAGAGGGTCCCTCTCGAGGGAAAGTTCACTTAATTAGGTTGCTAGCATTTTTTTTATTTTTTTCTAAACAAATGTAACTTGAGCTGAAACAATACTCAATTTCAGCCAATGAAAGACAATGTAGTGCATGGTAGTGGGCCAACTTTCCATCAGTTTGTGACAGAAGGCAGGAGGTTGGGGAAGCTGTGGCACGTGAACCTTATCAGTGCAGGGACATTGTGAAGTCACACATAGCATGTAATCATTTATTACAGGTGACTAGTGGCATTCGTTTCTCGCTATCGGCAAGTTCTCACGGCAGGACAGATTTGTAAATACTATACACAACAAGGTATTATATGACATTACACTCTTCTGTCCATTTTACACCTTATAAATCTCTGATTGCCCCAGAAATATATCCTAAATGGCTAAGACACCAATACCATGGTCAAAAGCAAGATAAAAGTACCTGTTTTCTGGAGTTCCTGTATGGACTCCTTTCAGACATCCATTCAGAGCGGGTCTTTCTGAAACCAGTTCACACATGGAAAAACAGAATACAAATTACATATATAAAACTGTGAAATCAGATAGGAAAAGTTACATAGTACCAGATGTATTCTGGGGGTAAACTCGTTCTATAAATCAGAGAAGCTATTTAGGGCCTGGCTTAGGGTTTGGCTGATGGAATCCTCTGTCACAAACCTGGCGGATATTCCATCCGCTATATTACAAGAACACTGTATCATACAGCACTTGTAGTACAGCTGACCGGATATCCGTTCCCATTGTGATGGAGTATTCCATCTGGCAAACTCTAATCCAGGCCCCTAGTCTTTATATAAATGAATAATGAATAATAAGGTTCTAAATATCTGTCAATACGGCTTCAGGGAGTGGCTAGGTGCAGTGCAGTCAATCATGTTATAGGTAAGTAACCTTAGTGAAGCACTGCCCGCTGTACCTAGCA
This sequence comes from Calotriton arnoldi, assembly GCA_963921515.1. NCBI lineage: Eukaryota > Metazoa > Chordata > Amphibia > Caudata > Salamandridae > Calotriton > Calotriton arnoldi. The sequence continues at coordinate 1,944,943 of CAWUFW010002250.1, forward strand.
TTTTTGCACCTGTCTTCAGTTTTTGACAATGTACACTGCACTAAGTTGTGGCTCACCCCGCTTGAGCAGGGATTGGATGTGGCCCTGGTGCATTTTTTTCAGTGCTTCATGAGAATCTGTCAGCCAGGGTAGTAGTAGTAATACATTATTCGGTCAAAAAAACCATAAAAGTGCTATAAAACAGCAAAATGCATCATACAAGATCAACACTTGAGCACTAAAATTACAGTATAAAAACACAGATGAGTATAAAAATTAAAAGAACCATGACTCTCCCCTGTTGCAACAGACCTCAGGCATGCTAATTCTTACAACCCAAAACAGTATACAGATCCATGGTCGCCTAAGATACACTGATCGACCAGAATGAACAAAGTGCAAGTGCTACAAGTGCAAACCTAAACTAAAAACAGTTAAAAGGACAACATAAGCAGCTAAGTGGGCACTCATTCAATCCGCACTAAGCTGTGGCTCACCCTGCTTGAGCAGGGATTAGATGTGGCCCTTGTGCATTTTTAGGTCGAGCCTGGGCAGTGCATGCGCTGCTCTGCGAGCCATGCTGTATTGGAGTATGTACTTGAAGCCCCGCACACTCTCCTTCCATATTTATCATTGGCTTGTGTCACTGTCCTTTGTAAATGCTGGCCTCTGATTCGTTATTAGGCTTGTTAGTTCCTCCTTAGAACTGCCTTGTCTTCATTTGTAAACTCCCATGAGGACTGGCCCTTTTACTTCGGTTGTTACACGGTATGTCTTCTTTAGTCTGTAAGCACTATTTTCTTTAATGAGTTTCTCTTACTGCAGGAGGGTAGGAGGGTCTCTCGTGCACAGTTATGACCACCAGCTTGTTTATTTAACTCGTAGCAAACGGGGAGCTCTTCAGGGGCCATGGGAGACAGAAGGGGGCAACTCGGCGATGCCTTCAAGCATTTGGAATGCAATAGGTCTCGCATTTGCGAGAGTTTAAGCTATTGGCATTGTAAATGACAATGCCTTTTAGTTATGTTTTAAAAACCAAAATATAAATAAGAGGCATTGTCAATGCCACTAGCTCAAACTCGCGTAATTGCGAGACCTATTGCATTGCAGATGCTTATTTATCAGTGCTCATGAGAATGTCAGCCAGGATAAAATTTGTCCCTAGTGAGGAGTTATCTGACTCTTAATATTTACTGCAGGGTGTGTGCCAGGGGTCTGCTCTTGCACCCCTTTATTTTATTCTTTACATTAACAAATTGACTCCCTTTTCAATCAGGGCCAGTTTGACGCCCCAATGATTAATAGTATCCCCAATTCACGCTTTTTCCTATGCAGATGACACAGAACAGGTGGTCTGCACCCCAAAGGCCTTGCGTTGTTTAGTTTTCATCCATTGATGGCTGATCTTGATTTAGGAACACATTTGACAAAATCGCATATTATGGCTTGTAACCCCAAATAGTTGAACGTTCCTACCCTTGTAATTGGTAATAACAGATTGAAGAGCATTTAATAGTATTCCCTATCTTGGGGTCTCTTTTGATTACTCTGGAGCTTGGGGTACTAACATCTCAGACTGTCGTTTGAAGCTCAGTCGTTCTGTGGAAATTCGGTTTGCCACGGCCTTTGGGCGGTAGGACAATTCAACCCCTTCTTGAATTATACAACACCCAATGTGCCCCACCCCTGTATATGGCACAGGGTTATGGGGATTCCCCAACTGTTCAGCCATTCATGTGGAGGAGAATCGTTTTTTGCAGACAGCTTCCGTCTGTCCCGCCCTCTACACGGCACTATATATGCCACAAAGAATTAGGGCTCCCCTACTTGGAAGATTGTATAAAGTTGGGTTCGATTACTCTGGGTCTTTCGATTTGGCTTAGCTCCGAAGTGACCTTGAATGATAATATCCTTAGAGACTGTCTCTCACGTGAGATGTTTGTTAAACCCTCGGTGGGCTAGGGCGGTCTTCTTTACTTGTTAACTTGAGATAAGCCCATGTTGAGGATAAAGAACTGATCAGACTTCAGTTTCTGAAAAGTAGGCACCTTGGGTGCGAAGATGAAGAGTTAGGGAACAGGAGGGCATCCGCTCATTTAGAATCTAGTTCCGGTCCAGAACCGCACTTGTTTGCGGTCCCGGGCAATGGCAGATGTTTCTATTCTTTTGCTACAGAACAGGCACAGTCAGACATCTGCTCTGCTTTCCTTTCAATCAATGTAGTAAGTAGTTCCTCTGTTTGCACCTGCCCATGTGGTGGAGTGTCAGTCCAATCTCTTCTGCACTTTACTATTTTCTGCAATTATTATATTATTTTTACTAAGCAATTGTTAATGCAGTTTTTAATAAAACATACTTTTGTACAGTGTAGAATAGGTTTGCAGTTTATACGGATATTAAATAACGAGGAAGTATGTTTTAGGGTGGGGTCCTTTTCTAAATTAGCAGTTAATTGTTTGTAGTCAAACCTCCACTGACCAAGGACCAACATACATGAACCACCGCCTGAACTTCCACCAGCCACCCAGAAATCTACGCTCCGCTCACCTCGCCCTCATACAGATACAACGTATCCGCCGCTGCCACACCAGAGGACTATCTTTCTCCCACCTCAGTGCCAAATCCTGGAACGCCCTTCCACTCCACCCTCACTGGAGGACTTCAGGAAGGGTCTCAAGACCTGGCTCTTCAACTGAGACCCAGAGCCCAGTGCCTGGATACCCTCACACGCTATATAAGAACAGTTTGATTGATTGATAATTTGAGTTATCGTCTGTATACGGTATGATCTCAAAACCGAAGGAGCAAACAAGAGAGGCCGATGGGGTAATCTAGATATTTAACCGTGTGGGGCTAAGTGACAAACACAAAGGGACCCCACATAACAGGGGGTAGCCTCCGGGTGGAAGAGAAACAGATTATATCCTGGAAGAAAGGAGCATAGCTACTTGAAAGCTTGCTTACAGATGCCTCTCTTGAATAGACTCGTAATAACAGGTGAATACGAAACATTATCGAATGCAGCTGTTAGTTCCAATAAGACCAAGCCAGCAGAGTCACCTAGGTCTAGCATCATTCTATGATCATCGGCCACAGACAGTAAGGCTGTTTCGGAACTTTGTAATGGACGAAAGACAGATTGGGCATTAATCCAGCAGGGCTTTGATTCCTGATAATTTAGGGGCTCGGGGAGTGGGACGGCCGGCCTACAAGGCGACGGTCCCACAGGGGGTATTAGGATGCGACCGCCACCGTGGCGGTCGCACTTCCCATACTTTACATTGCGGTGGGTGAGGCTGGCTGCAGCACCTGCCGCAATGTAAAAAAGGCACTGTTTACATTTCCCTGCACTACTTGGCAGGCACCATGTGGTGCCTGTCTCATGGTGCAGGGAAATGTAGGGGGGCACCATAGGTGCCCCCCAAACCCCAAACAAAAGTGTCCTGCAGCCTTTCCATGGTGGGTGAACCGTTATGGAAAGGCAGGCGGGGATGGACCATCGTAATCCCAACGGCGGTGCCTGGTAGGCACCGCCGCCATTTATGGGATTGGGAGGCCTCCGCAGCACCGGAGGGCTTCACGGATGCGTGGCGGTCAGAGTTTCCGACTGCCACGGAACCACCCGCCATTATAATATGGCGGGCGGAAGATGGCCTCACGATGGCGTTGAACCCCCACTGACAGCTCTGTCAGTGGCGGGTTCACCGCCATCGTAATCAGCCCCTTAATACTTGTTTGTTGACCATCTTTTCCAAGCTTTCAATATCAAAGGGTAGGAGAGAAATAAGACAATATTTGCTTAGCTCAATAGGATCAGCCATGTGTTTTTAAGAAAACAAAAACTAAGCATGTTTCCAATTTATGAGGACCGTAGCACAGTGAAGGGACTCATTGCTAGAGGGGCTCCTCCGCTATGGCGGAGGAGTGTCGCTCCCACCCTTAAAAACAAGAAAAATAAAACAGGTTTATTGTTGTTTTATTTTTCAAGTTCTAATGGCTGGGACGAGCCTTCGGGCGTTGTCATCATGGGGTAGTCACAAAAGGGAGTGGTGGGCACTGCTATCAATGCGCATGTTGATTTTGCCGGCAAAACCGGCATGCACACTGAGCTGTCTCCAACTCGGGCTGCGTTGTCGGGTTGGAGACAGTAAGCACAGGCTCCCAGTCTCTCTGGGAGTGCAAATTCAAGTATGAGAGCATCATCGGGATTGGCCGCAGGGGAGTCTGGGAGACTGTGCTGCAGCGAGGACTCAGAGCAGAAGAGTGGCAGGCGGCATGTAAGTTATTTTTTCCATTTTTTTTCTCTTTTCTTCGTCATCAGTCATTCCCCAGCCCTGCCACTCCGCCCGCACACCAACCGCTACTGCTCATTGCACAGCTCATCCAGAGCAAAGCATGTAATGTCAGGGCTACGGTGTAAATATGAGGAGGGCATTGTTCGAGTGGCATGACACAAATTTAATAGTAGCTAAAGAATCCTGTGCATCATCAGCAGACAGAGCTCAGAATTCAGCAAGAGAGGTGTTGGTATAGGGAAATAGATGCGGACTCCTAAAAGGTAAGCAGCCCACAGAAAGATGGGAATTAAACCCAGCCTGAATTTTAGAGGCCTTGTCCTGAAAGAAAACAAATGCCAAATGTTTACTAGTTAGAAAGCAATAGGGCGCAGAGACCAGGGGGATCAGGCCCAGGTGAAGCTGATACATTGAATTCAGTGTACAGACTGGGGCTTGTCCTGCTGTGAATGGCCTTAGGCAAGGCAGGGAGCTTTTCTGGATTGGTCTGGCCTCACTCCTGGAAGTGGCCTGCTGCCACATTTGAGAGCTAACAGGAGGATGCACACAAAGTACTTTTACCCTCTTAATAATGCCATTTACTTCGGTGACTTAGTCGCATCAGTCACCAGAGCACTCGCTCAGTAGGAAGAGACTCTTTCCTATTATATCCTACCAGAGCTCATAGAAACTTTCAAATTTGCGAATTATGTTTTCCTATTTTCGATTAGTAGATTACTGTTTCTTTTTCCCTTATTGAATTCAAGTTTGGTATCATATTAAAAGATGCAGTGCTGAGTTAAGAGGCAAATCCTTCTGCTGAGATTTATATTTCTACTCTTTTGCATATAATTTAAACCATTCCATATGCTGATGTTTAGATTTCAGTTCTACATATACAAAATGCTTACTTTTTCTCAACAGCAAGGTTCTATGATAATGTCAACCAGTTCGTTGAACAAATGTTCAGACCACGTGCTTTCGCCTCCATAGTGTTATGAAGTTAAAAGAAAGGTTTTTGTATTTTTTACACAACCTCCTCTCTGTAAGCCCTAGATGTCCACATATGATCTTTAAAGCCCTCTTTCTCAGGGAGCCCCTTAATACTTTGGTGTTTGGTTACTAAGTGACGGTTTGAGGTCTAGGTTTTCATGCAAGGTTCCAGGGTTAGGCTGAATTATGACTCTGTGCACCTGAATAATTATTAATAATCATTCATTTTCACTTGCATAGTTCTGCTGCCCAAGGCATAAGGCTGCAATACGTTTGTGTTAAAAGTGATAGCTCTGCTGTGTAAAGATTCAACCAATAAGATCTGAGTGAACAGAAACATAGTTATGGTAATGTGATGTGATGTAATTGATACATAGTCCTACCACTTGAGACAATTGATGGTGTTTGGGCTTGTAATGTGTCCAAAGCTTTAAGAAATGAAGCATTATGTGTAGTACAAAAAGGGCCATATGGTCAGGTGACAACAAAATATGAGATGACTGGAGATATGTGACCACGATATGTTGTCCCAAATGACTAGAGTCACAGAATGAATGAAAGTGCATCACCAAGGGTCATGGTGCAGCAAAGCCGCTTTCCAGGATGACATCTGTGTTGAACATGTACTGTCCCTGCTGCTGGCAGCGGAGGGGCCCTTGTCTGACCTCATCCAGACCAAGAGGTTTTTCCACTTTACCCTATATTTGAGGGCTATGTCCCATTGGTTGCAGCCAGGCACCCTGAATTCAGGACTGTAGAAGCAATCACCCTAGCCAGATTGTTGGCATCCCCTACCCCTTACGGTTATGGGAATGCCATCATATGAAGGTACGAACAGACTATAATCCTAAATTCCCAGTTTTAGTGGGAACTGGTTGAGTGAATGGACCAGTGAGGACTCCCAATTTCAAGGGTAACCTGACAACTGAATATTGTTAGAGACCTGCTCATCTTGAGATATGGGCTCCTGAAATTTGGTATGATTTGGTGTACCTATATGGGTGCTAATCCACTCTAGTAATATTCGACTTTAAGAACTTTGAACAGTTTGCAATTGAGCTGCGTCCTTACCAGGTCTGTGAATTTTTCAAACTCTGCCTACCAGCCAGGTACCAAATACTGGAACTCTCATAGTCTTGAGAATCTAGACCAGGTGGGCTCATGAGCTACCAGTAGCTCACATACACCTCCAGAGTAGCTCACAGCCTTGAGTTCCTTTTTAAGGAAGCGCAGGATCACATTTTCCTTCTAAAGTTCAGGGAATGCTGTGTTTATTTTACATTATCATCTTCAGGTTGCAGATAGCAGGGCCTTATAATGAGCAGTACTGGAGTCGGATTTATGACCTGGGGCACAAAAGATGAAGAACTGACACACTGAGGTATTTCAATCTTTAATAAAAATCCTTGTCAACTCAATATTTGAGCATGAGAACAAATGTGTGTTTCTGAATGCTTTTAAATGGGAGAAAATGTAAATGAAAGTTAACTTAACGATTAAGTTAACTCTTCATTTTAATTTCATCCCATCTCAAAGTGTTGCATTTACAAACAGCAGTCCTCTTTCTCACAGTGGCCAGTAGACACTGTGACATATTTATAACTAAAAATCCTGTCATTTTTTTCAAATGGGAGAAATTTAAAGCAGATACAAATATTTCTATAAAACATTGAGTCAATGTTTTTCTCCACTTTCAATTAAGCCAATTACGTCTTAATATTTTATGAAGCATGTTTCTTCATTTTAAATTCCTCCTATTTAAACAAATGGCTGTATTTTTCTGACCGTATCTACAGGCCACAAGGTGCAAGATGCCTGTTGTTTGTAAATGCAACTCTTTGAAATTGGGGAAAATTTAAATATTGAGTTATATGGAATCCATATAAACATAAAGTTAACTCTTCAGTATAATTTTCTCCAATTTCAATGTGTCCCATTTGCACACCGCAGGCATCTTGCTCCCTGTGGCTGGTAGACACGGTGTCATATTTATAGCTGGGAGAAAGTGCAGAAAAATGTTCCACATTATGAAAGTTTTTGCAGAACATTTTTCTGCACTTTAAATTTCTCCCATTAAAAAAAATGGTAGTATGTTTGTGTTACACATGTAACAGTGCCACATATGGTGAAAAGTATGTCCTGTGTCACAAGTACTTACAACACAGGCTCTCATACCCCAATACACATATATCACACTCATATGCACATATGTTCATACATTCCCAAAGACCACGCTCTCATCGACACACATGGCACCCCTGTCATAGTGCCCCTAGTCAAAGTATTTTGTTCAAACCATAGTCATTGGCTCTATGGACATTAGGCTTAAATTCAATGAAACTGGGTGTGGGAGTTTCTGGTAATATTGCGTGAGTCTCTAACCCACCCCTACCACTTCCATAGACATGAATTATGGGTAATCCTTGTTAGCTACTACCAGCATTAGCTTAACGTTTGGTACCCTGGCCATGCCCTTTATATTCCTGGTCTCAGGCCATAAAGGAAGTGACAGGAACAGAAAGTAAACAAGGCTAGAAGAGCCCTCTAGATTTCTGTGGTGTCCAACCCTAGCCCTTACCTTAGACAATCACCAGAAAACAGGGGGTCTTAAGTGGCAACAAGTGGGAAATAGAGTAACCATTTGATGTCATCGGGCTTCAATGTGTGTGTGTGTGCGTGTGTGTACAGTTCCACTACTCCTGAAATAATCTATGCAAGCATCTATGACCTCCTCCTAGAGTAAGCCTTGACTGACGCACTTCACTACTCATGAACAATTAAGTCCCTAAAAACTAACTTTTTATCCAACCAGAGTGCACCAGACTTGGTTGCCTTGCAAACAATCATCAGTAAATGTGAGTACCTCTTATGGAAACTGCCCCATAACCACAGGACCACACGGTAAGTCCTCACACCCAGTCACCTACAACAATCTCACGTCTGCACCAACAGCAGTGGTGACATTCTTTGTAATTTGTCACAGGCAGTAGTGCTAAGGTTTCTTTAATGCCGCTGCAAACCCTTCTCATAGGGAAGCATTTGAGATGGGGTCTGTGGCAAGAGTTAGGAAAACAGAAGAGTTACTATGAAGACGCAAGGTTGACTTTATGTGAAAGGTTTATTACAGGAGAGGTAACTAAGCCTTGCCTTCACTCAGCAGGCAACCCTCCAACTGTCTCTGCTCTGACTTCACCCAGCTTTGTGATGAATCTAGGTCCAGATCGAGCTCGTGCCATAAGCCCTATATGTCAACCATATCAACATTTACATACTAAATGACTTCATTTACCAATACACAAGAATGAAAATGTACAGAATAATACAAGTCTAAGGGCCAGATGTACGACCTTTTCATTTAGCGCCTCACAATGTGCGACACATTGCGAGTCGCAAATTGCGAGGCGCTAAATGAAATGTACAACAGTGTGTTCACACTGTTTTATGATTTCAATGGGCTCGCAAATTGCGAGGCTCATTAATATTAATGAGCCTCTCATAATTTACGAGCCCATTGGGAATGCCAGCCCTCCCAGGGATCGTGGCCTGCTGCGCTCAGCAGACCACCATGTCTGGGACTGCTTTTTAATAAAGCAACTTTTTTTTTTTAATGCAGCCTGTTTTCCTTAAAGGAAAACGGGATGCATTTAAAAAATATATATATAACGTTTCGCTTATTTTATAGCAGGCAGTGGTCCCTGGGACCACTGCCTGCCCTTAAAAATTATTTCGAATGCATTTGCAAAGGGGAAGGGGTCCCTTAGGGACCCTTCCCTTTGCAATGCATTACCACCTACTTGAAGTAGGTGGTAATTGCGAGTGTTTTGCGACCGCAATTGCGGTTGCAAAACATTAGCACATTGTTTTGAGACTCGCTATTTGGAAGGGAGCGCCCCTTCCAAATAGCAAGTCGCAAAACCTATTTAACGAGTCGCAAAACAATTGCGACTCGCTAAATAGGCTATGTACATGGCCCAATATGTTTTTGCATGCGCAAACGGGTTCGCAAACCAGTTTACGCATTCAAAAACGGGTCGTACATCTGGCCCTATATTACCATGTATTTATTACTATAAGGATTAACATACCCGGACTGTATTCCATATTTAAATAGGATATTAGTACTAGACAACAAAGGTGGTCCAGGAACACATAAAGCACAAGCCCAAAGGCCGGGTAAAATGGAAAGTTGACTTGAGATATCTTCATCAGTACGTGTGTGGGGTATTTTATTCCATATAATGCATGATTCTCCAATAGAAATAAAATATTCCAATATGTACATTCACTCTCTTTGATTGAATATGATGTGCATGAAGCGTCATTTCAAAATCTGAAAGGTTTCCAACAGATTGCTACAGAAGAATTGCAGTTATTCAGGTCTGTAGCCAAATGCTTCTACAGAGATGTTTTAGAGTCTGAAATACTATACACAACAAGGTATTTGTAGTGATCACTCCAGGCTGGTTCAGATATTTTAGGAGTATTTATTGAAGAATAGTAGTACATCAGTAATCAGCCCCACCAGGAGCAGCCAGCAAGGCGCTCAGCCCGCAGGCGGTCGCTAATTACCTTGCTTGTTGAAAAACTGTAGGAAAACAGACCTTTGAGATGCTGTGGGAACAGCAGGCAGAAACTTGAGCTGCGTAGAAACTGGAACTGGCACCTTTGCGTTGAGGGCGACCGGTGGGAGGTCACTGGTGGGGCTGATGTGTTGCCAGTAGATAAGTAAGTGCAGCTGTAGACAGTGGAGGTGCTTGAACTTGAGAGTAGATACTCCAGACTTGAAACTGAAGGCGTCAGAGGTAGCAGACGCAGGTTGTTTATCCCATCCTCGTCGCCATAAAATTGTAGTGATCACTCCAGGCTGGTTCAGATATTTTAGGAGTATTTATTGAAGAATAGTAGTACATCAGTATTCAGCCCCACCAGGAGCAGCCAGCAAGGCGCTCAGCCCTTCTCCAACTGTGGTTTCCAGAGACCAACATTCTACATTACATCATTCTTACAGTGTTCCACTGGTGGAGCAATGGATGACATAAACTACAATATAGCTAGGATATAACAGTATTATATGACATTACACTCTTCTGTCCATTTTACACCTTATGAATCTCTGATTGCCCCAGAAATATATCCTAAATGGCTAAGACACCAATACCATGTTCAAACGCAAGATAAAAGTACCTGTTTTCTGGAGTTCCTGTATGGACTCCTTTCAGACATCCATCAAATTACATATATAAAACTGTGAAATCAGATAGGAAAAGTTACATAGTACCAGATGTATTCTGGGGGTAAACTCGTTCTATAAATCAGAGAAGCTATTTAGGGCCTGGCTTAGGGTTTGGCTGATGGAATCCTCTGTCACAAACCTGGCGGATATTCCATCCGCTATATAACAAGAACACTGTATCATACAGCACTTGTAGTACAGCTGACCGGATATCCGTCACCATTGTGATGGAGTATTCCATCTGGCAAACTCTAGACCAGGGCCCTAGTCTTTATATAAATGAATAATAAATAATAACGTTCTAAATATCTGTCAATACGGCTTCAGGGAGTGGCTAGGTGCAGTGCAGTCAATCATGTTATAGGTAAAAAAACCTTAGTCAAGCGATGCCCGCTGTACCTAGCGTTCAGTTAACCCCAAATAGTTGAACGTTCCTACCCTTGTAATTGGTAATAACAGATTGAAGAGCATTTAATAGTATTCCCTATCTTGGGGTCTCTTTTGATTACTCTGGAGCTTGGGGTACTAACATCTCAGACTGTCGTTTGAAGCTCAGTCGTTCTGTGGAAATTCGGTTTGCCACGGCCTTTGGGCGGTAGGACAATTCAACCCCTTCTTGAATTATACAACACCTAATGTGCCCCACCCTGTATATGGCACAGGGTTATGGGGATTCCCCAACTGTTCAGCCATTCATGTGGAGGAGAATCGTTTTTGCAGACAGCTTCCGCCTGTCCCGCCCTCTACACGGCACTATATATGCCACAAAGAATTAGGGCTCCCTACTTGGAAGATTGTATAAAGTTGGGTTCGATTACTCTGGGTCTTTCGATTTGGCTTAGCTCCGAAGTGACCTTGAATGATAATATCCTTAGAGACTGTCTCTCACGTGAGATGTTTGTTAAACCCTCGGTGGGCTAGGGCGGTCTTCTTTACTTGTTAACTTGAGATAAGCCCATGTTGAGGATAAAGAACTGATCAGACTTCAGTTTCTGAAAAGTAGGCACCTTGGGTGCGAAGATGAAGAGTTAGGGAACAGGAGGGCATCCGCTCATTTAGAATCTAGTTCCGGTCCAGAACCGCACTTGTTTGCGGTCCCGGGCAATGGCAGATGTTTCTATTCTTTTGCTACAGAACAGGCACAGTCAGACATCTGCTCTGCTTTCCTTTCAATCAATGTAGTAAGTAGTTCCTCTGTTTGCACCTGCCCATGTGGTGGAGTGTCAGTCCAATCTCTTCTGCACTTTACTATTTTCTGCAATTATTATATTATTTTTACTAAGCAATTGTTAATGCAGTTTTTAATAAAACATACTTTTGTACAGTGTAGAATAGGTTTGCAGTTTATACGGATATTAAATAACGAGGAAGTATGTTTTAGGGTGGGGTCCTTTTCTAAATTAGCAGTTAATTGTTTGTAGTCAAACCTCCACGACCAAGGACCAACATACATGAACCACCGCCTGAACTTCCACCAGCCACCCAGAAATCTACGCTCCGCTCACCTCGCCCTCATACAGATACAACGTATCCGCCGCTGCCACACCAGAGGACTATCTTTCTCCCACCTCAGTGCCAAATCCTGGAACGCCCTTCCACTCCACCCTCACTGGAGGACTTCAGGAAGGGTCTCAAGACCTGGCTCTTCAACTGAGACCCAGAGCCCAGTGCCTGGATACCCTCACACGCTATATAAGAACAGTTTGATTGATTGATAATTTGAGTTATCGTCTGCATACGGTATGATCTCAAAACCGAAGGAGCAAACAAGAGAGGCCGATGGGGTAATCTAGATATTTAACCGTGTGGGGCTAAGTGACAAACACAAAGGGACCCCACATAACAGGGGGTAGCCTCCGGGTGGAAGAGAAACAGATTATATCCTGGAAGAAAGGAGCATAGCTACTTGAAAGCTTGCTTACAGATGCCTCTCTTGAATAGACTCGTAATAACAGGTGAATACGAAACATTATCGAATGCAGCTGTTAGTTCCAATAAGACCAAGCCAGCAGAGTCACCTAGGTCTAGCATCATTCTATGATCATCGGCCACAGACAGTAAGGCTGTTTCGGAACTTTGTAATGGACGAAAGACAGATTGGGCATTAATCCAGCAGGGCTTTGATTCCTGATAATTTAGGGGCTCGGGAGTGGGACGGCCGGCCTACAAGGCGACGGTCCCACAGGGGTAGTAGGATGCGACCGCCACCGTGGCGGTCGCACTTCCATACTTTACATTGCGGTGGGTGAGGCTGGCTGCAGCACCTGCCGCAATGTAAAAGGCACTGTTTACATTTCCCTGCACTACTTGGCAGGCACCATGTGGTGCCTGTCTCATGGTGCAGGGAATATGCAGGGCACCATAGGTGCCCCCCAAACCCCAAACAAAAGTAGTCCTGCAGCCTTTCCATGGTGGGTGAACCGTTATGGAAAGGCAGGCGGGGATGGACCATCGTAATCCCAACGGCGGTGCCTGGTAGGCACCGCCGCCATTTATGGGATTGGGAGGCCTCCGCAGCACCGGAGGGCTCACGGATGCGTGGCGGTCAGAGTTTCCGACTGCCACGGAACCACCCGCCATTATAATATGGCGGGCGGAAAATGGCCTCACGATGGCGTTGAACCCCCCACTGACAGCCTGTCAGTGGCGGGTTCACCGCCATCGTAATCAGCCCCTTAATACTTGTTTGTTGACCATCTTTTCCAAGCTTTCAATATCAAAGGGTAGGAGAGAAATAAGACAATATTTGCTTAGCTCAATAGGATCAGCCATGTGTTTTTAAGAAAAACAAAAACTAAGCATGTTTCCAATTTATGAGGACCGTAGCACAGTGAAGGGACTCATTGCTAGAGGGGGCTCCTCCGCTATGGCGGAGGAGTGTCGCCCCCCCCACCCTTAAAACAAGAAAAATAAAACAGGTTTATTGTTGTTTTATTTTTCAAGTTCTAATGGCTGGGACGAGCCTTCGGGCGTTGTCATCATAGGGTAGTCACAAAAGGGAGTGGTGGGCACTGCTATCAATGCGCATGTTGATTTTGCCGGCAAAACCGGCATGCACACTGAGCTGTCTCCAACTCGGGCTGCGTTGTCGGGTTGGAGACAGTAAGCACAGGCTCCCAGTCTCTCTGGGAGTGCAAATTCAAGTATGAGAGCATCATCGGGATTGGCCGCAGGGGAGTCTGGGAGACTGTGCTGCAGTGAGGACTCAGAGCAGAAGAGTGGCAGGCGGCATGTAAGTTATTTTTTCCATTTTTTTTCTCTTTTCTTCGTCATCAGTCATTCCCCAGCCCTGCCACTCCGCCCGCACACCAACCGCTACTGCTCATTGCACAGCTCATCCAGAGCAAAGCATGTAATGTCAGGGCTACGGTGTAAATATGAGGAGGGCATTGTTCGAGTGGCGACACAAATTTAATAGTAGCTAAAGAATCCTGTGCATCATCAGCAGACAGAGCTCAGAATTCAGCAAGAGAGGTGTTGGTATAGGAAATAGATGCGGACTCCTAAAAAGGTAAGCAGCCCACAGAAAGATGGGAATTAAACCCAGCCTGAATTTTAGAGGCCTTGTCCTGAAAGAAAACAAATGCCAAATGTTTACTAGTTAGAAAGCAATAGGGCGCAGAGACCAGGGGGATCAGGCCCAGGTGAAGCTGATACATTGAATTCAGTGTACAGACTGGGGCTTGTCCTGCTGTGAATGGCCTTAGGCAAGGCAGGGAGCTTTTCTGGATTGGTCTGGCCTACTCCTGGAAGTGGCCTGCTGCCACATTTGAGAGCTAACAGGAGGATGCACACAAAGTACTTTTACCCTCTTAATAATGCCATTTACTTCGGTGACTTAGTCGCATCAGTCACCAGAGCACTCGCTCAGTAGGAAGAGACTCTTTCCTATTATATCCTACCAGAGCTCATAGAAACTTTCAAATTTGCGAATTATGTTTTCCTATTTTCGATTAGTAGATTACTGTTTCTTTTTCCCTTATTGAATTCAAGTTTGGTATCATATTAAAAGATGCAGTGCTGAGTTAAGAGGCAAATCCTTCTGCTGAGATTTATATTTCTACTCTTTTGCATATAATTTAAACCATTCCATATGCTGATGTTTAGATTTCAGTTCTACATATACAAAATGCTTACTTTTTCTCAACAGCAAGGTTCTATGATAATGTCAACCAGTTCGTTGAACAAATGTTCAGACCACGTGCTTTCGCCTCCATAGTGTTATGAAGTTAAAAGAAAGGTTTTTGTATTTTTACACAACCTCCTCTCTGTAAGCCCTAGATGTCCACATATGATCTTTAAAGCCCTCTTTCTCAGGGAGCCCCTTAATACTTTGGTGTTTGGTTACTAAGTGACGGTTTGAGGTCTAGGTTTTCATGCAAGGTTCCAGGGTTAGGCTGAATTATGACTCTGTGCACCTGAATAATTATTAATAATCATTCATTTTCACTTGCATAGTTCTGCTGCCCAAGGCATAAGGCTGCAATACGTTTGTGTTAAAAGTGATAGCTCTGCTGTGTAAAGATTCAACCAATAAGATCTGAGTGAACAGAAACATAGTTATGGTAATGTGATGTGATGTAATTGATACATAGTCCTACCACTTGAGACAATTGATGGTGTTTGGGCTTGTAATGTGTCCAAAGCTTTAAGAAATGAAGCATTATGTGTAGTACAAAAAAGGGCCATATGGTCAGGTGACAACAAAATATGAGATGACTGGAGATATGTGACCACGATATGTTGTCCCAAATGACTAGAGTCACAGAATGAATGAAAGTGCATCACCAAGGGTCATGGTGCAGCAAAGCCGCTTTCCAGGATGACATCTGTGTTGAACATGTACTGTCCCTGCTGCTGGCAGCGGAGGGGCCCTTGTCTGACCTCATCCAGACCAAGAGGTTTTTCCACTTTACCCTATATTTGAGGGCTATGTCCCATTGGTTGCAGCCAGGCACCCTGAATTCAGGACTGTAGAAGCAATCACCCTAGCCAGATTGTTGGCATCCCCCTACCCCTTACGGTTATGGGAATGCCATCATATGAAGGTACGAACAGACTATAATCCTAAATTCCCAGTTTTAGTGGGAACTGGTTGAGTGAATGGACCAGTGAGGACTCCCAATTTCAAGGGTAACCTGACAACTGAATATTGTTAGAGACCTGCTCATCTTGAGATATGGGCTCCTGAAATTTGGTATGATTTGGTGTACCTATATGGGTGCTAATCCACTCTAGTAATATTCGACTTTAAGAACTTTGAACAGTTTGCAATTGAGCTGCGTCCTTACCAGGTCTGTGAATTTTTTCAAACTCTGCCTACCAGCCAGGTACCAAATACTGGAACTCTCATAGTCTTGAGAATCTAGACCAGGTGGGCTCATGAGCTACCAGTAGCTCACATACACCTCCAGAGTAGCTCACAGCCTTGAGTTCCTTTTAAGGAAGCGCAGGATCACATTTTCCTTCTAAAGTTCAGGGAATGCTGTGTTTATTTTACATTATCATCTTCAGGTTGCAGATAGCAGGGCCTTATAATGAGCAGTACTGGAGTCGGATTTATGACCTGGGGCACAAAAGATGAAGAACTGACACACTGAGGTATTTCAATCTTTAATAAAAATCCTTGTCAACTCAATATTTGAGCATGAGAACAAATGTGTGTTTCTGAATGCTTTTAAATGGGAGAAAATGTAAATGAAAGTTAACTTAACGATTAAGTTAACTCTTCATTTTAATTTCATCCCATCTCAAAGTGTTGCATTTACAAACAGCAGTCCTCTTTCTCACAGTGGCCAGTAGACACTGTGACATATTTATAACTAAAAATCCTGTCATTTTTTTCAAATGGGAGAAATTTAAAGCAGATACAAATATTTCTATAAAACATTGAGTCAATGTTTTTCTCCACTTTCAATTAAGCCAATTACGTCTTAATATTTTATGAAGCATGTTTCTTCATTTTAAATTCCTCCTATTTAAACAAATGGCTGTATTTTTCTGACCGTATCTACAGGCCACAAGGTGCAAGATGCCTGTTGTTTGTAAATGCAACTCTTTGAAATTGGGGAAAATTTAAATATTGAGTTATATGGAATCCATATAAACATAAAGTTAACTCTTCAGTATAATTTTCTCCAATTTCAATGTGTCCCATTTGCACACCGCAGGCATCTTGCTCCCTGTGGCTGGTAGACACGGTGTCATATTTATAGCTGGGAGAAAGTGCAGAAAAATGTTCCACATTATGAAAGTTTTTTGCAGAACATTTTTCTGCACTTTAAATTTCTCCCATTAAAAAAAATGGTAGTATGTTTGTGTTACACATGTAACAGTGCCACATATGGTGAAAAGTATGTCCTGTGTCACAAGTACTTACAACACAGGCTCTCATACCCCAATACACATATATCACACTCATATGCACATATGTTCATACATTCCCAAAGACCACGCTCTCATCGACACACATGGCACCCCTGTCATAGTGCCCCTAGTCAAAGTATTTTGTTCAAACCATAGTCATTGGCTCTATGGACATTAGGCTTAAATTCAATGAAACTGGGTGTGGGAGTTTCTGGTAATATTGCGTGAGTCTCTAACCCACCCCTACCACTTCCATAGACATGAATTATGGGTAATCCTTGTTAGCTACTACCAGCATTAGCTTAACGTTTGGTACCCTGGCCATGCCCTTTATATTCCTGGTCTCAGGCCATAAAGGAAGTGACAGGAACAGAAAGTAAACAAGGCTAGAAGAGCCCTCTAGATTTCTGTGGTGTCCAACCCTAGCCCTTACCTTAGACAATCACCAGAAAACAGGGGGTCTTAAGTGGCAACAAGTGGGAAATAGAGTAACCATTTGATGTCATCGGGCTTCAATGTGTGTGTGTGTGCGTGTGTGTACAGTTCCACTACTCCTGAAATAATCTATGCAAGCATCTATGACCTCCTCCTAGAGTAAGCCTTGACTGACGCACTTCACTACTCATGAACAATTAAGTCCCTAAAAACTAACTTTTATCCAACCAGAGTGCACCAGACTTGGTTGCCTTGCAAACAATCATCAGTAAATGTGAGTACCTCTTATGGAAACTGCCCCATAACCACAGGACCACACGGTAAGTCCTCACACCCAGTCACCTACAACAACTTCACGTCTGCACCAACAGCAGTGGTGACATTCTTTGTAATTTGTCACAGGCAGTAGTGCTAAGGTTTCTTTAATGCCGCTGCAAACCCTTCTCATAGGGAAGCATTTGAGATGGGGTCTGTGGCAAGAGTTAGGAAAACAGAAGAGTTACTATGAAGACGCAAGGTTGACTTTATGTGAAAGGTTTATTACAGGAGAGGTAACTAAGCCTTGCCTTCACTCAGCAGGCAACCCTCCAACTGTCTCTGCTCTGACTTCACCCAGCTTTGTGATGAATCTAGGTCCAGATCGAGCTCGTGCCATAAGCCCTATATGTCAACCATATCAACATTTACATACTAAATGACTTCATTTACCAATACACAAGAATGAAAATGTACAGAATAATACAAGTCTAAGGGCCAGATGTACGACCCTTTCATTTAGCGCCTCACAATGTGCGACACATTGCGAGTCGCAAATTGCGAGGCGCTAAATGAAATGTACAACAGTGTGTTCACACTGTTTTGCGATTCCCAATGGGCTCGCAAATTGCGAGGCTCATTAATATTAATGAGCCTCTCATAATTTACGAGCCCATTGGGAATGCCAGCCCTCCCAGGGATCGTGGCCTGCTGCGCTCAGCAGACCACCATGTCTGGGACTGCTTTTTAATAAAGCAACTTTTTTTTTTTTTAAATGCAGCCCGTTTTCCTTAAAGGAAAACGGGATGCATTTAAAAAATATATATATAACGTGTTCGTTTAATTTTTAAGGGTAGGCAGTGGTCCCTGGGACCACTGCCTGCCCTTATAAATTATTTCGAATGCATTTGCAAGGGGAAGGGTCCTTAGGGACCCCTTCCCTTGCAATGCATTACCACCTACTTGAAGTAGGTGGTAATTGCAGTGTTTTGCGACCGCAATTGCGGTTGCAAAACATTAGCACATTGTTTTGAGACTCGCTATTTGGAAGGAGCGCCCTTCCAAATAGCAAGTCGCAAAACCTATTTAACGAGTCGCAAAACAATTGCGACTCGCTAAATAGGCTATGTACATGGCTCCAATATGTTTTTGCATGCGCAAACGGGTTCGCAAACCAGTTTACGCATTCAAAAACGGGTCGTACATCTGGCCCTATATTACCATGTATTTATTACTATAAGGATTAACATACCCGGACTGTATTCCATATTTAAATAGGATATTAGTACTAGACAACAAAGGTGGTCCAGGAACACATAAAGCACAAGCCCAAAGGCCGGGTAAAATGGAAAGTTGACTTGAGATATCTTCATCAGTACGTGTGTGGGGTATTTTATTCCATATAATGCATGATTCTCCAATAGAAATAAAATATTCCAATATGTACATTCACTCTCTTTGATTGAATATGATGTGCATGAAGCGTCATTTCAAAATCTGAAAGGTTTCCAACAGATTGCTACAGAAGAATTGCAGTTATTCAGGTCTGTAGCCAAATGCTTCTACAGAGATGTTTTAGAGTCTGAAATACTATACACAACAAGGTATTTGTAGTGATCACTCCAGGCTGGTTCAGATATTTTAGGAGTATTTATTGAAGAATAGTAGTACATCAGTAATCAGCCCCACCAGGAGCAGCCAGCAAGGCGCTCAGCCCACGCAGGCGGTCGCTAATTACCTTGCTTGTTGAAAAACTGTAGGAAAACAGACCTTTGAGATGCTGTGGGAACAGCAGGCAGAAACTTGAGCTGCGTAGAAACTGGAACTGGCACCTTTGCGTTGAGGGCGACCGGTGGGAGGTCACTGGTGGGGCTGATGTGTTGCCAGTAGATAAGTAAGTGCAGCTGTAGACAGTGGAGGTGCTTGAACTTGAGAGTAGATACTCCAGACTTGAAACTGAAGGCGTCAGAGGTAGCAGACGCAGGTTGTTTATCCCATCCTCGTCGCCATAAAATTGTAGTGATCACTCCAGGCTGGTTCAGATATTTTAGGAGTATTTATTGAAGAATAGTAGTACATCAGTATTCAGCCCCACCAGGAGCAGCCAGCAAGGCGCTCAGCCCTTCTCCAACTGTGGTTTCCAGAGACCAACATTCTACATTACATCATTCTTACAGTGTTCCACTGGTGGAGCAATGGATGACATAAACTACAATATAGCTAGGATATAACAGTATTATATGACATTACACTCTTCTGTCCATTTTACACCTTATGAATCTCTGATTGCCCCAGAAATATATCCTAAATGGCTAAGACACCAATACCATGTTCAAACGCAAGATAAAAGTACCTGTTTTCTGGAGTTCCTGTATGGACTCCTTTCAGACATCCATCAAATTACATATATAAAACTGTGAAATCAGATAGGAAAAGTTACATAGTACCAGATGTATTCTGGGGGTAAACTCGTTCTATAAATCAGAGAAGCTATTTAGGGCCTGGCTTAGGGTTTGGCTGATGGAATCCTCTGTCACAAACCTGGCGGATATTCCATCCGCTATATAACAAGAACACTGTATCATACAGCACTTGTAGTACAGCTGACCGGATATCCGTCACCATTGTGATGGAGTATTCCATCTGGCAAACTCTAGACCAGGGCCCTAGTCTTTATATAAATGAATAATAAATAATAACGTTCTAAATATCTGTCAATACGGCTTCAGGGAGTGGCTAGGTGCAGTGCAGTCAATCATGTTATAGGTAAAAAAACCTTAGTCAAGCGATGCCCGCTGTACCTAGCGTTCAGTTGTGGCCCTTGCAGGTAAGAGCGGTGAGGCGTCATCGTCTGTCGAAATCCCCCCTCACCCGGCCCCACCGCTCTTACCTACACGGGCCGCAGCTGATAGCGTTTATGGACCTGTCTTCAGATTTTGACAACGTACGCTGCACTAAGTTGTGGCTCACCCCGCTTGAGCAGGGATTGGATGTGTCTCTGGTGCATTTTTTTTCAGTGCTTCATGAGAATCTGCCAGCCAGGGTAGTAGTAGTAATACATTATTCGGTCACAAAAACCATAAAAGTGCTGGAAAACAGCAAAATGCATCATACAAGATCAACACTTGAGCACTAAAATTACAGGATAAAAACATAGATGAGTATAAAAATGAAAAGAACCATGACTCTCCCCTGTTGCAATAGGCCCCAGGCATGCTAATTCTTACAACCAAACCAGTATACAGATCCATGGTCGCCTAAGATACACTGATCGACCAGAATAAATAAAGTGCAAGTGCTACAAGTGCAAACCTAAGCTGAAAACAGTTAAAAGGACAACATAAGCAGCTAAGAGGGCAGTCACTCAATCCACACTAAGTTGTGGCTCACCCTGCTTGAGCAGGGATTAGATGTGGCCCTGGTGCATTTTTAGGTCGAGCCTGGGCAGGTCATGCGCTGCTCTGCAAGCCATGCTGTATTGGAGTATGTACTTGAAGCCCCGCCCAATCTCCACCCATATTTATTATTGGCTTGTGTCACTGTCCTTTGTAAATGCTGGCTTCTGATTCGTTATTAGGCTTGTTAGTCCCTCCTTAGAATCGTCTTGTCTTCATTTGTAACCTCCCATGAGGACTGGCCCTTTCACTTCTGTTGTTACACGCTAGGTCTTCTTTAGTCTGTAAGCACTATTTTCTTTAATGAGTTTCTCTTACTGCAGGAGGGTAGGAAGGTCTCTCGTGCACAGTTGTGACCACCGGCTTGTTTATTTAACTTGTAGCAAACGGGGAGCTCTTCAGGGGCCACGGGAGACTGAAGGGGGCAACTCAGCGATGCCTTCAAGCATTTGGAATGCAATAGGTCTCGCATTTGCGAGAGTTTAAGCTATTGGCATTATAAATGACAATGCCTTTAATTTATGTTTTAAAAACCAAAATATAAATAAAAGGCATTGTCAATGCCTGTTGGAAAGTGGATTATTGGTAGGGGCAAATGTAGGTCTGCCACTGGCAATAAGGCCACTAACACAGTATAGGACTCAGAATAGGTCTTAGAAAATTATTCCTATGCTCAACCCTTGGTAACGTGGCTGTGAGCAGACAGGTTTAACTTCAAAGACAGGTATGTGAAGCATTTAAAAACACCAATTCAGTAAATAATTAAGACACAACACATAATAAAAATCCAACACCAATTTATAACAATAGGAAATATTTTTATCTTTAAAATGAAACCAAAACAACAAAACTCCAATGTAGGGAACCGGAGATATGAATTTTCAAAGATTTAGCATTATATAGCACTTAGAAACATATAGCGCCTTATTGGGATATCTGGTCACGATAGACCGGCTCAAAGTCAAAGTTTCAGGCCGACCGCGATGGAGCCCTGAGCGGCTACCACTCGCGGTAGGTCCTGGTCACAGTTTTTACCTTCGGACTTAGAAACTTTTCTGGAGATTTTCTTCTCGGGGTCCCTCGAAGCTCTCAGCCAGTCCGGATTCAGTGAGGGTTCGCCGGATTGCCTTGCGATGAGCTCCCGGTCAAACTTATGGAAGTCCGATCTCCAGAGCGTTCCAGCGGAGCAAACCCAGGA
This sequence comes from Calotriton arnoldi, assembly GCA_963921515.1. Lineage (NCBI taxonomy): Eukaryota > Metazoa > Chordata > Amphibia > Caudata > Salamandridae > Calotriton > Calotriton arnoldi. The sequence goes on from CAWUFW010002250.1 coordinate 1,967,071, forward strand.
TCCAGGCAAACACGCGGTTGAAGGCAGGCGGCTTGGCTTTCGCGGTTGCTCCCGGTCACCTTTTCTTCGTTCGGACTTAGAAACTTTTACAGAGCTTTTTCTCGCGGGGTCCCTCGATGCTCTTCACCAGGCCGGATTCGGTGAGGGTTCGCCGGCCTCGGATTTCTTCTACTCCCGGCCAAACTCTGGAAGTTGGACCTACGGAGCTTTTAGCGGGATGAACCTGGATGGCTTGGCCGGCTCGCGGTTGAAGGCAGGCGGCTTGGCTGGCCAGGTTTAGTCGGTCCCTCTATGGAGCTTTTTTTTCAAAGTTGCTCCAAAGTTCTTGAACTTTTTCCTGAAGTTCCTCAAGGGGTCCCAAAGTGTCTCAAACTCACTCCAAGGGCCTGGAAGCTCCAAGATGGTCCTTGAAAGTTGAGGACTTCAGTTCCCACAATCCTCTTGGACAAAACCCTTACAAATCCATTGGTAGTTCTTCCAGTTGAGGATCCTTGGTGGTGATGGTCCAGGTGAGCTCTGTTAACCTGTAGCTTGCAGGGAGTCCACTCTTTAGTTCTTTTGCAGCAAGGTAATCCACAGGGCTGTAGTTTCAGCTGGTGCAGTCTTCAGAGGGCAGGCCTTAGAATTTTGCACACCCAACTTCTCAGCATGTCAACGTCTTGCTTCCTTAAGTTTCAAGCAGAAGATCTGAGAGACACTGCCCCTCTCAGATACTTATTCCAAGTTCTCTGGGTCAAGCAGGAGGTCACTGCTGACCAATGGGAGCAGTGCAACTCCCCAAGAATATGACCACATCCTGTAGAGTGTGGCATTATTTTGTCCCAGAGTGCACCAAATCCTCCAAATTCATAATGGCTGATTTTCCAGCAGGGAGGTAAGAGCTGGCTAAACACACCCCTAGGAGGGCTAATTTTCATAAACTCTACCCCTTGCATCTGTGCATTCCTTCTATAAGCCTAGCTCTGGCTGAGGTGAAAAGTTTAGAGTTGTAAATGACACTAAGGCCTCCTCTTCTCTTTGAAGACCATGGTTTACGACTCCTCCCCCTGCTCTGGCATTCCTGTGTAGCAGCACACTGCCCTCCCAGCAGAGCTGGTTAACCCCAGGGGCTCTTTATCACCTCTTCAAGGCAGCCTGACTAATCCACTTAACTCTGACCAATCAGGACAGACCACTGGAAGGCTGAATCTGGACTTACAAACAAGAAAGTCTTATAACTTCTTGTATGTACACTTTAGGAGAAATTCAACCATATCATATTCTTGAATTTATTAATACCATTCGGGGAAGTCTTTGAATGGTGCTTCTAGCCCTCTCCTATCAAGAGTTATTAGTTAATAACTTCCTGCTATGTTAACCTATGTGGCAGGGGATTTGCAATGGGAAAAATGACTTGGGCCATTTTTCCAGCACCTGGACTTACAAAAACATATTTTATAAGTACTTCGCTTATATCTACAGGACCCCCACCCGATTGGGACAACTAGGGGAGACTTTAGGGGTTCTGAATCTGTAGAAATATTGCAGATCCTCCCTCCCCAGGGCTCCTAGCATCAAAGTCGAATTTGGGCAGCACTTTATCACAATGTGGGGAGTGAAATGTGAAATTTCACTTAACCCAGGGCATATAAAACTCATTTTATAAGGGTCTACCTTATAAATACCTGACCCCCCACCCCTGGGACACCTAGGGGAGACCCTGGGGGTTCCTAATATGCCAAAACATTGTAGGTTATCCATTTTGTAAGTGCCCCAAACCCAAAAGTCGAGTTTGAGCACAATTTACTTTTTAAAAGCAGTCCTGCCACCCAGGGCTACTTTTAAACTGACCCCAGGCCTCAGCAGTGCACACATGCAATTGCAGAAAAGCTGCTGGCCTCTAAACTGCCATGCCCTATTGTGGGCTAGGGACTTCTAGGTAGTTTTAACCCCCCTGCCCTAATATTTAATAGGGTCTGATAGGGTAGGTCATGCCAACCACAGGGGTACCCCAACCCTTAGTGTACCCTAGTGTACGTAGGTGTTTTCACTGTATTCTAAATGTGTCTCTTTCAGCATAGCACTGGCCCTGGGCCTGGTTAGGCAGAGCCCAGGGTCAGTCAGAGTCAGTTACCACCAGTACCATTCAGCAAAAAGTTGGGAGAAGCCCAGGGCACAGGATGACTTTGCAACAATGCCACTAGCTCAAACTCGCGTAAATGCAAGACCTATTGCATTGCAGATGCTTGTTTATCAGTGCTCATGAGAATCTGTCAGCCAGGCTAAAATTTGGACCTAGTGAGGAGTTATCTGAATCTTTATATTTACTGCAGGGTGTGTGCCAGGGGTCTGCTCTTGCACCCTTTATTTTATTCTTTACATTAACAAATTTACTCCCTTTTCAATCAGAGCCAGTTTGACGCCCCAATAATTAATAGTATCCCCAATCCACGCTTTTTCCTATGCAGGTGACACAGAACAGGTGGTCTGCACCCCAAAAGGCCTTGCGTTGTTTAGTTTTCATTTCATTTATGGCTGAGTTGAACGTTCCTACCCTTGTAATTGGTAATAACAGGTTGAAGAGCATTTAATAGTATTCCCTATCTTGGGGTCTCTTTTGATTACTCTGGAGCTTGGGGCACTAACATCTCAGACTGTCGTTTGAAGCTCAGTCGTTCTGTGGGAATTCAGTTTGCCATGGCCTTTCGGCGGTAGGACAATTCAACCCCTTCTTGAATTATACAACACCCAATGTGCCGCACCCCTGTATCTGGCACAGGGTTATGGGGATTCACCAACTGTTCAGCCATTCATGTGGAGGAGAATCGTTTTTTGCAGACGGCTTCCGTCTGTCCTGCCCTCATACACGGCACTATATATGCCACATAGAATTAGGGCTCCCATACTTGGAAGATTGTATAAAGTTGGGTTCGATTACTCTGGGTCTTTCGATTTGGCTTAGCTCCGAAGTGACCTTGAATGATAATATCCTTAGAGACTGTCTCTCACGTGAGATGTTTGTTAAACCCTCGGTGGGCTAGGGCGGTCTTCTTTACTTGTTAACTTGAGATAAGCCCATGTTGAGGATAAAGAACTGATCAGACTTCAGTTTCTGAAAAGTAGGCACCTTGGGCGCGAAGATGAAGAGTTAGGGAAACCCACAGGAGGGCGTCCGCTCATTTAGAATCTAGTTCCGGTCCAGAACCGCACTTGTTTGCGGTCCCGGGCAATTGCAGAGGTTTCTATTCTTTTGCTACAGAACAGGCACACTCAGACATCTGCTCTGCTTTCCTTTCAATCAATGTAGTAAGTAGTTCCTCTGTTTGCACCTGCCCGTGTGGTGGAGTGTCAGTCCAATCTCTTCTGCACTTTACTATTTTCTGCAATTATTATATTATTTTTTACTAAGCAATTGTCAATGCAGTTTTTAATAAAACATACATTTGTACAGTGTAGAATAGGTTTGCAGTTAATACGGATATTCAATAACGGGGAAATATGTTTTAGGGTGGGGTCCTTTTTTAAATTAGCAGTTAATTGTTGGTAGTCAATGCTTTTGTAACTAATGATGCTTGTTTTTATATCTGATTATGTGTGCATGCATATATTAAGTGTAATTATGTGATTTGTCTTATATGTACTTTTATGAGTGCCTTGGACACCTGACTAAAGATTTACTTACTTTAAGCACAGCTTTTAAAATCCCCTTCCTTTCCAAATCCAGCTTTTGTTCCCCAGTCCAAGGGTCCTCTCCAAGAGGCAGGGGATTCCTCACTAGGAAGGAGCCGCGCATTGTTCCACTAGTTGGCTGGATACTGCGATCGCGAAAACGAATGTCTTTGAAGTGTGCGTGTTTGTGCTTGCGTTATTACTGTGCTACTTGTATTACATCAGTTACCAAAGTTTCAACCTCGGCATATAGCCCAGAATGACGACCGGAAAATTAGGAAGTTTCCAGGCATCAGAAGGGGAAATCTGAATTACCTCCATCTGAGGGACACCCCATAGAAAATGTACATTTAACAGAGGCTCGTGAGGGATGGAATTTGCAGACATAATCCCCCACAGGAAGGCCCCCTCCAGGTAGTCGCACCCCTCCTCCTGTACCACCAAAGCTACTCTTGAAAATACTAGGATTGTGAAGGTGGGTGGTAGTGGTCGCTCGTGCACATTGGGTCCTGAATCTCTCCACTTACACCCTGTTTAGCCTGCTAAGCAGCGGCGTAGTTAGGCCTGGGGCGGCCCGTGGCGGACCCTGCCTATGCCGCGCTAAAGGGGAATATATGCACGACCCCCTGTCGCCGTGGGAAGGTCACTTTTTGTGATATTTCCGTGGCGATAGGGGCTTTGCCTTATTTACAAGGCGGCCCCCTTTCACGCTATGCTTAGCGTGAAAGGGGAGGGCAATGGGTGTTGCGGTGGACGTTCCACCACAACACCCATTGATTTTGACGCTGCCCCCTTTTTACAAGGGCAGTGTAAATAGGAGGTAGTCCCAAAATTAAGACCAGGGACAACCCTATCTTAACTTGGCGAAACAGAGAAAAATGCTTTATTTCTCCTTGTTTTTGCTTTTTCCATGTTTGCTGCCTTGTGCAGCACACATGGAAAAAGCAAAATGCCTTGGATTGTTTATCTGTAGGAAGGTGACCCTTCCTGCACATAAACAATCCATAAAAAATAAAATTTAGTAACTTTCATGTGTGCTGCATTAAGCAGCACACATAGAAAGTGACAAAACGGCATTTAAAGATTGTTTATGTGCAGGAAGGGACACCTTCCTTCACATAAACAATCTTCCCTTGCACCCAGAAACCATTGCACTATGGTGCAAGGGAGCCTGCGTTGGCGCTACACTGCTTAGTGTAGCGCCAGCGCACGGGGAAACGCAAGGCTGCACCATATCCTGTGTAAATATGGTGCAGCCTTGCGTTTCTGAAGTGGCGGAGTGAGGCATTAAGCCATGACGGCTAACGCCTCACTCCACCACTTCTTTGTAAATATCCCCCTAGGAGCGGGAGTGGGGGTGGCGATTCCTGTGACCGCTGGCCCATGACGGCCGCAGGTAAGAGCAGGGGGGGAGGTCGCCGACCCCAACACTCTTGCCCCCAGGTCCCCCCTCCCCTTGCTCCGCCACTGCTGCTAAGGTCTTCTTCAAACCTCCTTAACAGGCACATGTCACGGACTAGCCCCGGTGCATTCTTGCAAGCTGTTTCCCATCGACTGTGCTGCCCTGCAGACTTTTGTTACCCCAAACCTACCCCTCACTATGCCCCAATCAGTCTTGTGTGTGGGAAGCCCAGTGTTGGGCTTAAACATGGACCCCATAAGCCTTCTTGATATTTCTCACATCTCTTCTGAGGCAGACGGATATGTCCTATTTAAATGTGTTGCTATGTCGCTTGGTATCGGTACATAATGGAAAGTTAGATGGCATGGCAAGGTGGTACTGTCTATCCAGGTTTTATATGGTTCATATTTCGCTGTGTGTCGGTGACCACTCTGTGAATTTTGAGGATATCACATACCTGCCAAGGAGATTTGAACCCTAAGTCCTTCTGGAAGCATTTCTAGCACCAATAGCCTGTGGTCATATGGCTGGACAATCAGGTTGTATAGTTTAGGTGGTATAGTCAATGGTGTTCCCTTCCTCCTTTCTCTTCCTACAGGTTGAAGGCACAGAATTGGGATTTCCCCCTTCAGCACAGTTATGTTGCAAGCATTTCAACAGTGCTGAAATGGTGTTTCTGGTGTCTTAGGCCCTAGATATAGCCAAATATAAATACTATGGGTAAAAAGGATTCTGTGTGCCAGTGTGGGCTATAATCCTTCGTAAAATGTCCTCCTTCTGACCAGATGTGTTAGTGTTCTGATGGTGAGGTGTCCTAATGGAGAATCAGAGGGGATGAAGGTGAAAAAAGGTCAAAATAAAACTACCTTGTGGTTGGCAATTGACTTTATTCGTGTCACTAATGTGTAATATTAAAAACATAATTTCAGGGGAATAATTCGACCCTGTTTATGAAGTCAACATGTTTCATCCCTACAACAATTACCCTTAAAATGGTCCCAGGCCTTTCTTCAGGACCATATCCCTCTCTGTGTATGTGCCTATCACGTCATTGCGATCAGTACATCAGGTTTTGATAAATGTCTACAGTGTTAAAATGATGAAACTAGACTAGGTACTTGTAAGGATGAGGCTCACAACGAAGCGTAGGTGGAGAATGTTTATTAAGATATAAACATATCATAAACCCACCAGTGCGGTAAACGGAGCACCTCCAGCACCAGTAAACTCAGCATACATAATGCCCTTACACATTCTAACTGGTGACCTAGCAACCAACAGTTCTACAAAGTCTAGGGACACGAGAGCAGTGACATACTAAAGATTCCACTCAACATGTTCCCTCTTATTATTTTTTTTTTAAAAGGAAATAGGAAAAGGGAAAGTAAAGAGTGAGAAAGAGATAAGATTGAGAAGAACAAGGAAAGGTGAGAAAGAGAAGAGTGAAGGAAAAGGAAATTACTTTAATACAAAATCATCAAATTTCTTGGGTAACTTAACAACTCTTTTCAAGCAAGTATCAGATTTGACATTTTCACGAGTTAACTCCTTAGAGTAAGAAACATCATTAGCATGAAGGTCAGAAATAGCATGAGATTTGACAACAGAATCGGATGACTCTAAACATGAATTAGAATCCAAGTCAGAAAAATTTTCGACCACACGTGTATCAACATCAGCATTATCCACACTGGGAACCCCAGATCCAAACTTCTCTTTAGGAACTTTGAAATCAAAAAAAGGATCATCGGAGTTCATCACATTAAACATTTTCTCTTGACCCGGTTTAAGAAGAACTATGGAACTTTTGTTCCACCAACCTCTTTTGTGTAAAAGAACAGCACTGCCAGAAACATGAATGACCCGTACAGGATCAGTAAATTTAGAAGTACCTTTGCGTTGTAAACCAGGCTTAATAATACGAACCCAATCCCCTGCACCAACAATTTTAGATTTGGTTCTATGTACATCATCATGGTATGCTTTGTTTTTTAAAGCAGCTTCATCTAAATTTTTCTTAATCCTGTCTACAACCTTCTCAAAATCCTTGTGAACAGTAAAATCACAACAAGGCGAAATAAGAGTACCACTCTCTCTTCCCCTCATTAAATAATAAGGGGAAACACCTGTGACAGAGTGAGGTGTAGTATGATAGGACCAAAGCTTCTCTTTAAGGAAATCAAAAACATTCCTCTTACTCTCAAGAGCGGACTGTATGCCCTCTTTAATGAATCTGTTGGCCCTTTCCACTTGACCATTTGCTTTTGGACAATATAGAGGAGCCCTTTCAGCTTGAATACCACATTTTTTAAGAAATTCAACCATTTTGGATGAAATAAATTGAACTCCATTGTCAGACATGAGTAACTTGGGAAAACCTTCCATTTGAAAAACTTTTTCCAAAAACTTGATGACCACATCAGTGTTGGGATTCTCAACAAAATTAAAATAAATCCATTTAGAAAAATTATCAACCAACACAATCAAAAATCTATATTGTCTGCCTAAAGTATCATAGGGCCCTGAAAAATCAATAGATACCTTCTCCCACGGTCCTTTGGGGTTCTCTCGTAAACCAACCGGTTCACTGGACATTTTGCAATGTTTATCCGACCTCACACAGACAAAACAAGCATCAACAAATTTGTCAACAGAGGCGTCCATACCAGGCCACCAATAATGTTGTCTAAGTGATCTCTTGGTACTGGAGACACCATTATGACCATAATGAGCCAATTTAATAAGTTTAGATCTAAGACCCATTGGAGGAATAATTAAGTCATGTCTGACTAAAAACCCATTCTCGATACTGAGCTCACTAGATACTTGTGCATAACTGTGCAATCCTGTCTCAAGATTCCTAGTAGGTGGCCAGCCTTGAACAAGAAATTGCTTGACTTTATTAAGCAAAACGTCCTCATCCAAAAACTTGATCCATTCAGCTTCTGAAACTTTACCCTCACAACTGTGCAAAATGTCCACCAATGCAACAACACACTCATGATGATCAATATTAGACTCATCATTGACATTTTTAGCTGGCAACCTAGACAAACAATCAGCTGTAATGTTTTTTCCTCCAGGAATGTGTAGGATCTCAAAATTAAACTCTTGCAATCTGGCAATGAGTCGAATAAGTCTAGAAGAGGCTTTTCCAGAACGTACACCATCCATCATATACACTAATGGCTTGTGATCCGTGACCAATTTAAAAGGTTTTCCCCATAAAAAATTCTTAAACTTCTCTACAGCCCAGACACAGGCGAGAGCTTCTCTCTCAATAGTACTGTAATGTAGTTCAGCACCCCTCAAAGCTCTAGAAATAAAAGAAATGGTCCTCTCTTTGCTATCCACAAATTGACTAAAAACAGAGCCTAACCCAATAGAACTGGCATCCACAGTAACAACAGATTCACCATTGGGGTCGAATGTTTTAAGAGCGGGAGCTCGTGAAATGAGTGTTTTGACTTTTTCAAAAGCATTGTTGTGATCATCTGTCCATACAAAAGATACACCTTTCCTGAGCAGTTGCCTAAGAGGTTCGACCACTAGAGCATACCCCTGCACAAATCTGGCATAGTATTCCCCGAGTCCTAAAAAAGATCTCAAAGAATCTTTATCATATGGCTTTATGGCATTGTTAAGAGCGCTGATTAAATCTACCTTGGGGGAAATGCCCTCACAAGAAATTCTGTGTCCTAAATAATCAATTTCCCTAACACAAAATTTGCATTTCTCTTTGCTAACAGTCATGCCTCTGTCATCTAGTTTGGTAAGAACTTTATCTAGTATGGAATCATGCTCATCATGAGACTTAGCAAAAATAAGGATGTCATCCTGGAATGCTTGGACCCCAATAAGATCTTGAAACAAAATGTCAACCAATTTTTGAAAACGCTAGCTGTGGAAGCTAATCCAAACGGCATTCTCAAAAATCTATACACTCCAAAGGGAGTGACAAAAGCTGTTAAATCTTTGGAATCCTCATCCAAGATTACCTGATGATACGCCGACTTAAGATCGACAATAGAAAAATATTTCGCATCATTGACAGCCGTGAGTAATTCTTGAATCCTGGGAAGGGGATGACTGTCAATGATAATGTTCTTATTGAGCGATCTTAAATCAACACACAGCCGTAAATCGCCATTTTTTTAAGAGCGATCACAATAGCCGAAATCCACTCAGAGCTATTGGTAGTTTCAATTATGCCTTCTGCACATAAATTGTTAAGATGCTCTTTAAGTTTTTGACGAACCCCTAATGGTACCATACGTACCTTGTGCTGTACAGGTATGGCACCTTTTTTAATTTGATGTGATGAGAAAAACCCTTCACACAACCAACTTTATCTTCAAACACAGCGTTATGTTTTGTTAATATGATATTAGTACTTGAATTTTGAGTAGCAATTTGATTAACAGAAATGTCCCTTAGTCTAATTGGAGTATCAGTACCTGGACATAACATTATGCCCAACTTGCCTAAATCATACCACCCAACAATGTTCTTACCATTGACTGCTACATACATTTTTGTGAAAATGCAGCGTCCCTGAAAATTTAAATTATCCTCAAAGAAACCTAACATTTCAATGTCGAAATTGCCAAACGCTTTGGGATTGACATCCGTAACTTTAAGTTGCGTACCTTTCCATTTTTCTTCAAAAGTAACATCAGAAATGACAGTAATAGGAGAGCCGGAATCAGCCATTACCTCCAATGTGACATCGCCAATAAGGACTTCACCCAAGGGTGCTTTGAAACTAACACCAACCATATTGACATTATTCATGGGATCATACAGGGTAATAATCATATTCTCAAGATCGTTAGTCATCTCACTAACAGAATTCACATTTGCATTAGTACTATAAGCATTTGTGCCGCCTCTTACGTTCTTACATAAAGTTTGAAAATGGCCAACTTTATTGCATTTAGAACACCTTCTCCTGATGGCTGGGCATTCCGTGTTGTTAGCAAGATGGAACTTGGAACCACACCTGTAACAAGAAGGTTTAAAAGGCCTAGCAACATTGTTAGCTTTAAACACCTTCTTGCCAACTTGAATAGCACACACAGGATTATTAACTACACTATCCTCCGATGATAACACTTTAGATGACTGTATAGATCTTTCAATACCTTTGGCTATATCCAAGATTTCATTTAACGTGGGGTTACGACAGGCCAATAATCTTTCTTGTATTTTTTTTGAGTCGCAATTGAACACAAATTGATCTCTTATACAAACATCAACATGAGATCCAAATTCACAATTGGCAGCAAGCACCCTCAATGCTGCTACGTATTGTTCGACAGTTTCATCTGCAAACTGTTTCCTCTTGTGAAAAGCATGACGTTCAATTAAAACATTAGGTTCTTCAGTAAATTGTTTTCCTAACCTAGCAATGGCTTCCCTGAAAACATCCCAAGAGTCACCTGCTCCCGATGGTGCTGCAATAGGAGGTACATTTTCAAATATTTCAATTGCAGCAGATCCTAAATAAGTAAATAAAAGCGCATGTTTCCTTTCAGCAGAAAACTCTTTACCATCAATTGCCACAATATAGTTCTCGAAAGATTTGTACCATTTCTTCCAGACTAAAGTGGGTTTTCCAGGTACACTCAAAAATATTGATGGTTGATTGCAGACTTGTGACGCAGCCATGACTGAATAAAATTATACTTGTAAACAGAATAATATGAAGACAAAAAAAAAATATATATATATAATTAAAAAAAAATGAGCTTACAAATAAAATAGTCAAAAGCTTAGTACAAACTCAAAGTGTGTGCATCACTGAAGTTGACACACATGAAGTATTAAAAGCGCGCTTTGCAAGTAATATTGTAGAATTCAAAAATGAATAATCCAGATGTATGCAGTCATAAAGATGATTCACAAAACCCTTTAAAAGAAAAGTGTTTACCTTAACCAGCATGCGGTGAAACACTACAGGGCAAGAAAGATCAAAGTGTGTGTATCACTGATACACAGCATGACACACTGCAGGACGAGTTGCTGCTGAAAAGCAGATTTGTCGGTAAAAAAAAAAAATTCAAAATGGCCGTCACGCACAGCGTGATGTGACGTTTGATGTCAAGAGGAAATAGACCTTGTTACGGTAGCGTGTGGCGAGGCAGGATTGACGTAGCCACGATCGTCAATGACGAGCACATCAGCGCGAGTAAGGTGGAAAGAGCTCGCGCAGGGCCCGCTTCAACTGTCAACTGCCACAGCATACTGTCAAAGGTAAGGAAATACCTTGAAAATAGATAAAGTCCTCAAAACAGCAGCGGTAGGTAGGAAGATGCAGACACACAGCAGCGGCACTTCAAAGGAATCAGGCAGCGGCAGGGAAAGCTTTTTTTTCCGCCGAAGTAGACGCGTGCGGAGAGTGGTCTCAGTTCTTTCCTTCACAGTGGGTTGAATTCCCAGTCGTCGCCAATGTAAGGATGAGGCTCACAACGAAGCGTAGGTGGAGAATGTTTATTAAGATATAAACATATCATAAACCCACCAGTGCGGAAAACGGAGCACCTCCAGCACCAGTAAACTCAGCATACATAATGCCCTTACACATTCTAACTGGTGACCTAGCAACCAACAGTTCTACAAAGTCTAGGGACACGAGAGCAGTGACATACTAAAGATTCCACTCAACAGTACTTCAAGGGATGAGTCAACTGTTCACAGTTCCAAGGGGATCAGTAGAGATAGAACATAACAAAAAAGGACATAACCATGAAATAAGCATCACCATGTGTTCATCTCAGTAATTCTATATCAGTCATGGGGGTAAGATACCAAGACCTGTAGTATTTCTTTTTAAGGTATCCGTCACAACCCCAAGAGGATTACAGGGCCACACATAAAACGTACAAAGTCCCATCCATTTACTAATGTCACACTCATTTAATAGTGGTGTATCCCTGCCCTGTCTAGGGCTAATATTCCTAGCACAAAGATTGGGGATCTGATGATTCTTTAAATTAATCAGGGGCGGCTCCTCCATGTGGGAGGAGGAGCGTCGCCCCACTGCTTTCTCGCAGTGCGAGAAGCAGAAACATAAAATGGTATTTTAAATACCATTTTATGTTTCTGTTTCTCGCACTGCGAGAAAACAGAAGGCAGGGTTTGGTTGGGGGCGGGCGGGTGGGCGGTCCTGCTCGAGGGCAGGGTAGGAGTGGCTAGCCCACTGTTGTGGGCGCTGACTGTTTGGTCGGCCCCAGGGCTGACCAAACCAGTCATACACACTCTGCATGCAGCCTACATAGAGAAAATGGCCTCCACATAGACGCCTGTGGGGTCGGCATCCCAGCCAAGCACAACGCTGCCATTGCAGCGTTGTGATTGGCTTAGGGGAGGGGAGGGAGGCTGCCTGCGGCTGCTTTCTGTTGTAGATAGTGAGGACGATGCAGACCGGCAAAGGTAAGTTAACTTAACTTTTCTTTTTTTTAAATTAGACCTCCCCCCGTGCGCCCCCCTCCCCGCACTCTCCCCCGTCCCCCCACCCGCGAGTCATACCGGCCACGACTGAAATTAATATATATCATTGTTTCCCTATTGTCAATTAATCTGTGCAGGTACTAAGTAAGCTTCTATGACCTTATCTTTGGTAGAATTATCTATAACTTCCTGCCTCATAAGTAGATGATATATAGTGATGCAGTAAGGGACAGATGGATATGTATGTATCTTAATCCTTGCAACAATCGATGCTTTCTGCCATAGCATGTAATGTAGTTCCTATAAACCTATATAGGATCTGCACGTTTAGACAACATAGACTGTGGGATTGGTGTCCCGACTGATTCCAGACACCTCCACCAAGTATGTTTGCCTGTATACCAGGTAGCTCACAGTGCCACTAGAAATGTGTAGTGTTGTGGGTTATTCAGCTCGAGCTGCGTTGTACTGTGTGGGCATGCTCGAGCTGCATTGTTCTACGTAGGTATATTCTTTTTAGAACTTTGGGGGGGATTTGTCAGTTGCTTGCCTTACCTGATGCTGGACAGTTGCTCCTTCGTGGGTGGTGTATTCTGCTTCAATAAAGAACTTAACTTTGTTTCCACGTGAGTGCTTTCAAGACGATATTCTTTTGTACGGTAAAGATAAAGCTGAACATGACTCCATTCTCTTCAAGGTTTTGGAAATTTTGGAATCCAGGGGTCTCACTGTTACATTTTCAAAATGCAAGTTTGCTGAAACCTCTGTGTCTTATCTTGGTCATGTTCTTTGTTCTGTTGGTGTTAAACCCAAGCCTGAGCTAGTTGATGCCATTCTTTCAGCACCTGCTCCTAAAAGTAAGGATGATGTTCGTTCTTTTTTAAGTCTCACCGAATTTTATGCTAAGTACATTAAAAAAAATTCTTGCAGGGTTTTTCAGATCAGACAACTTCTAAAAAATAAGTCCAAGTTCTTTTGGTGTTCTGATTGTGATAAATAATTCAAAGATGTCAAATCTGCCATTGCTGATGCTACTACTCCTTCAGGTTTTGACCCCAATCTTTTAAGCATTCTCACAACAGATGCCAGTTCTAAGGGTTTGGGTGCAGTTTTGTCCCAGAAACAAGTTGAGGGTGGTGAAGCCATCATTGCCTATGCTTCAAGATCCCTTACTTCAGCTGAAGAAAAGTTTTCTGTTATTGAGAGGGAAACTTTGGCTGTTGTTTGGGCCTTGGAACATTTCAGAGCTTTTGTATGGGGTAAAGAGTGTCACATCAGAACTGATCACAAACCTTTAGTTAATCTTCTCACTACTGATGGCATGATTAAGGCGTCTGCGCGCATTGCTAGAATGTATATGCGCCTTCAGTATTTTGTTTACAAAATTTTTTATGTTCCAGGCAAGGACAATGTTTCAGCTGATTTTCCAGGATGCCTTTGAAAATTAAAGAGATTTCTACCAATTCCTGGGATTCTTACCACATTGCTTTAGTCCATGATGAAGGTATTTCCTGTTTCAGTAAGCAAGTTTGGTTGGATTCTTATTCTGAGGATTTGGTGGTACAGGAAGTTTTAACCTCCATCAGCAATGGATGGCCTTGTAAAAGCCTTTTGAGTCCTGATTTGAGTTGTTTCTGGGAGGTTCGCAATGAGCTTTCTTCTGCGAATGGTATTCTTTGGAGGGGTGATAGAGCCATTCCTCCTGCCAAGCTCAGAGATTCCATTGTTAAATTATGCCATGAGGGGCATTGTGGAATTGTTAAGACTAAACAAACTGTTAAGAATAGTTTCTGGTGGCCTGGTCTCGATATTTTTGTGGAAAGTATTGTTAGGAATTGTGTAATCTGTGCCAATGCTGATAAATCTCTCAAAACTTTGCGACCCAATATGTCCTCTCCTTGCATACCGAATGGCCATGGGAAACTATTGCTGTTGACATCATGGGTCCTATAGGACAGGAATCCAAGTACATTATTTCTGCTATTGATGTTTTTTCTAGGTGGCCTTCCATCAAAGTTGTGAACAAGATTGACACTGATACAGTTTTGTTTTTCCTGGATTTTATTTTTACTGAAGAGGGTTTACCCATCCAGGTGATTACTGACAATGGTGTTCAGTTTCTTTCTCACAAAGCTCAGTTTTTTTTTGAAAGATTAGGCATTAGACATCGCACTACTTCCCTTTACAACCCTAGCGGCAATGGCATGATTGAGCGCTTTAATAGAGTGCTCAAGGGTGCCATTCAGTCCGTTGGTACTGAGGATAATAAATGGGAATGGCAGGTTTTTAAAACTGTTTGGACTTATCGCACCACTTTTAATGACATGACTGGTTACACTCCTTTTGCAATTATGAGGGGCAGATTAGCTAGAACCAAAATTAACCCCTCATGGTTGGCTCTGAGTACTTCTTCCAATCTTGATTTGGATGTTGTTAGACAAAACATTCAAGAAACTCATGGCAAGTACAAGTATTCTTTTGATTGCAAAAGAGGTTCAAAAAACTTTACTGGTATTTCTATAGGGTACTTTGGTTAAGGTTAAGAAACCTTGTAAAGTTAAAAAGGGTGTTAGTCAGTTCTTCGGTCCTTTTGAAGTCACTAAAGTTTTGAAAAATGCTGTTATGTTAAACGAAGGTAAAGTCTGGAACCTTAAACGCATTGCTGTTCTTAAAAGTGATAAAGATGTTTATTTTGACTCTCCTTCTTCTGTAAGGGGCAACTGTTTGGATGACGTGGATTCTTCCTGTGGAGATTTAGCAAGTCCTCAAGAGGTTTCCTCTTCTTGTCCTCCTTCTGAGAAGTCTACGTCCTTCAACGTTAGTCCTACTGTGGTCAATAGTAATGTTTCTGCTTCTTTAGGTAAGAGAGTCATAAAGAAACCTTCATGGATGTCTGATTATGTTTCTTAAATTGTTTTTTTGTTGTTGTTTTTTTGTGCATTTTGCGGGGAAGGTGTGTAGTGTTGTGGGTTATTCAGCTCGAGCTGCGTTGTACTGTGTGGGCACTCTCGAGCTGCATTGTTCTACGTAGGTATATTCTTTTTAGAACTTTGGGGGGGATTTGTCAGTTGCTTGCCTTACCTGATGCTGGACAGTTGCTCCTTCGTGGGTGGTGTATTCTGCTTCAATAAAGAACTTAACTTTGTTTCCACGTGAGTCTGAATACTTACTTTACAAAACCCCTCTTACCAAGGAGAGAATAGTTCTTGGCAACTATTGAACATGACAACTCTGTCCCATCAGGGATCATGGAAACAGTGCGATATCTTTCGCTCAGTCATTCGTGCTCACTTTGTCTCAGGGAGATACACAGAATAAATGGTGGGGACGTTTTCAATAAGCATTTATTGAACCAGCGTCATTCAAGTGTAAAATGGGTGTGCTGAAACAACCATTAGACAGAAACAGATATAAATGATTATAAGCACCAACAGAGTAAAAGGATGGTAGATTTCTACCATAGTGCTAAAATGATTAATACAGGCAGGTATAAAAATACATGACAATAAAATGCGTACTCCTATGATGCGACTCTGACTAGATGTACCTAAGTGTACCTAGCATGTATGTAGGTGTGGAGCCAAGAATCCCATTACCTGAAGTGGGAGACTGTGGGACCCCGTCTTGGTCTCGAGATGGACACCCCTGCGAGTGATGTCAGACCACTGCGAGCTGGAGTGTCTGCGTGCAGGAACCTCAGCGTCTCACGTCAGTGTGTCAGCATGGAAGTCCTTTTTCTCCTCTCTCTGCCACAGCAAAGATATGGTGTTTATATACCCAAAGTGGTACCCTCAGGGGATCTACCTTGCTGTGTCATGTCGGACTTAGGATGACAGAAGGAATGACCCTTATACATAGTTATTATGCAGGAGATGGTAGTCCTGCTGAGTTTCCAAGAATCCTCATGCATAATGGATGAGACTAGTTTTCAGGGAAAACCCCACGTCCTGTTAGCAGTACCTTAACTAGGTAAAAGATCTGTCCCAAGAACCGTTATGTAGTAAAATGGCAGTGGAAATATAGGTGAGAGGGTAGGTTGCTACCTGAGCCTATATTGGGGTACCTATATGAAACATAACAAGCACTCAGAGCTAATATGACAAAGTGACACTGATGAGCTCAAAAGCCTTAAGTGTTCCTCCTTTAAGAAGAACATGACGTTCTCTGCTCTAGAAAACACACATCTGCAAGTATCTAGACACCAGGGGTACAGAGTAGACAGTCCATTCTTCGCTGTTGTACCTAAAGACAGCACATTATTGTCAAAACCAATGACGCATTACATGTTCGCATTATCAATACAAAGTGCCCTGTTTTCATAGCAGTCTTGCCAAGCTATGCTGTGGCAGAACACATCAAGCGAGTGTCATAAAGGTATATAAAATGAATGGAGAGAGGAAAGAAGTAATGCCTTTCGTAATGGTTCTGAGGTTTCCATTGAAAACCTTTGGTCTGATTTGGATTGAGGACAAGTGCTCTTAGTAGCGTACTTACAGTAATAGTAATACTACCTCTTTTAAGTGCTGTTTGATACTAAATAAATTGTGGGTGAGGTTTTGGTCTTTGATGGGCGAGATCTGGGGCCATACAAAACTAATAAGGTATCTTTTTGGTAGGTTTAAAATCCTATTGCCTGACATGTTTCTAATGGCACTACACTTCAGCCAATGGGTGACTGGTCAGTTTCTAAGGGATGCCATCAATGCAGCACTGAAATGACCTTAGGTCCAATGTACCAAACCCTAGTTGCAAGCGTGTGTATGCAAATTGCACACTAACTATTTGCTACCAGGGATGCAATTTGCATGCAAAATATGAACAGCTGTCGCAAGACAAGAACCCAGCACACCCCTTATTAGTCCTGATTGCTAATTTTTTCACGGATGCTTCTCCTTCTGGTCCTCAGCTGCTACAAGCACCACCTCAGCCATGTGCAGAGAAAATCCACAATCCAATTGAAAGAGAGCACAACCCAAAGTACAGTGAGGTAACAGAGTCAAGTGTCCAATTGAAAATATTCTTTAATTTTTTCATCCAATATCAAAAAGTACACATTAACAGCCAACAAGTTTCGTTCCTTTAAATACTATGGAACTTCTTCAAGGCAAAGAAAACACGTAAATATCTTTCATAGTAAAGTCAGATGTCCCACCTGTGTTTCTATTATCACAGTAATTTTGATGATCACTGACATGAGAATGACACTGTGTCTCCAGCGTGATGTCGATCACATGTCAAACACTGAGATGCAATTTGTGATGTGACCTGTGTACAAAGAGGTCACACCATAAAGTGTCAGTTCACAGAGGGTCGCAAAATGATCTGCCTAATACTAAGGGAGGTCGCAATTGCAGCCCTCTGTGATTGGCTGTAAATACAGGGATGGTGACCTGCAAAGGACAGCAACCCTTAGCCCTTGCATTTGCTTACCTAAACTGTTTCCTTTTTTAAGCAGCCCATGTCCATAAAAGGGACAGAAAATACTGTAAAAAATCTTTTCAGTTGGAGAATTCATTACAGGGAGCAGGCACTGACCCCCTAGAGAACAATCCCAAAGTGGAAGGAGTCCCACATGGTTAGCTTCGCCCATAAGTATCAGGTACCACCCCTAATCCCTTATGCGAATAAGGTACCACCCCACATTGGGTATTTGGTATCTGATTAATGATTTGCAAGTACAATTACTGCACAAACAAATGATAAATGTCATTGTGACTCACAATTAGGAGGGGAAGCTCCTCCACAACCACTCCTAATGGTAATATGGAAGAAGTTGCAGAACACTTTTTATAAGTCTGGTAGGCTTTTTGGCTGACTAAAGAGATGTTTTCCACTTCGCAAAAACTCACTTTTGTGGTGACAAACCATTTGATTTTGAAATTCACTGGATGTGTAACTGCAAAAGTGTTCCTTCCACACACTGAGCCTCAAGTCAATGATTCAAACAAATAAGATCTAGGTAGCATCCACATAGGAAAAACCAAAAAGCCGAACAACCAAATAAAACTCACCAGTGACTGAATCATTTAGGTGTTTGTGCGGAACCTTGTGGGCTATCACATTTAAGAAGGTGCCGCTAAAGAAAGCAGCTTGGGAGCATCCAGAGAGGAACTGTGGAGCCCACACTAGATGAGATGGCTGCCTCATGAAGACAAGCAGTCATTATAGCATGATCTTATATCTTTAAAGCCTATTACAGGTTTACAAAATCAAAATAACGACACAGCCATGACACACCACCTAACGCAGTCCATCTATCGCTGACGCTCACAAAGCCCAGCCCAACTGTCTATGAATTAGAAAATGCTATTATTGATTACCTTTTCCATCCATGTGGCTTCAGACAGAAAATGAGACATTGTCCTCAAGCTGAAAGGACTTTGAAGATCTAATGATGGCGACTTCTGCTTGCTCTAGTGCCAAAGTTATTGGGGCACATGCATCAAGAAATGCTTTTGCGAGTCCCTAATTGCGATTAATAAGGATTCGCAATTTTGGGACTTGCAAAAGCCTATGCATGTAGAAATCGCTGTTAAAATAACGATTTCTAAACATTCCTTAATTGCGACTCGCAAATTGCGAGTCGCAATTAAGGAATAGCTTCCATCCATTCCTATGGGCCAACAGGCCCATAGGAATGAATGGAAATTGCATGCACAATATCGAGTACCAATAGGTACTCGTAAATTGCGCATGCAATTTTATGGGTGCAAAGGTGTCAAAATGACACCCTGTTGCACCCCTGAAATTGTGATGTGCACCCATGTTGCACACACATGCCCCAAGGGCATGTGTGTGTGTAATCTCAAACCTTGAAAAATGCACTTTAGTGCTTTTTTCAAGGTATTAGCAAAATACAGGCCAGAGTAATTTCTCTGTATTTTGCGGCCCCAAATAGCTGAATTCGCTATTTCTAAGGGGTACATGCATTGCATTTAAGGAATCGCAAATTGCAATTCCTTAAATGCAATTGCAATTTAAGAAATCGCAATGAATTGCGATTCCTTAAATTGCGAGTGCTCAACACCTTGATGCATCGCAAAAGGCGTTTTTGCGGGCGCAAACGGCCGATTTTTGCGAATCGCACCGTTTGCGCTCGCAAAAAACATTGATGCATGTGCCTGATAATTTGGGAAGGGAGAAGCATTAAGGTTCTCCTTCACTTGAGGCTTCCTGGGCTCCCAGCACACCTCGCTGGTCTCATGGCAGCGGTTCCTCCCTCGGTTTCGCCTCCTGCTCCTGTAGTCCTTGGTGGCGGTGCGCACTGCAGTTCCTGAGGTTCCAGGAACCTGCAGAGAAATAAGAACAATCATCATTACGGTAAAAGCGTTCAATGTACGTTGTGCTTGCCAACAAGTTTGGATATATACGATACTTATCTTTGCAATTTCCTCTGTCCTTGGGGATCTGCCTTGTCCTGATTTTTTTTATGGTGTTCTTGTGAATGAGAGAAATATTTCTGTTATTACTTCCTGAAGTAAGGAAGCACAGGGCAAAGTCAAGGCTCAAACTAGCAGGTAGCTGGTGTTCTTATTGGTTCTCTTTTTGTTAAAGGCCATTTCTTACATGAGTTAAGTGGGTGCAAGTCACCCTTCCTTGATTTTCCTACTGTACCTATGTTGATATTGGGCGCTATATCATTGACACTTGCTTTTCCTTTATATCCCTTATAGATAAGCACCACCATATAACACTCAAACGAATTGGTTACCTAATGGAAAATTATTCACGTATTTACACAACAGTCATTTCACCATCTGTTTAGCATTTCAGACCTTTTTCACATATATTACTTTGTTTTTTGTTGTCCTTTGTAGGAATCCTCCTGACTGCCTGGACTTACAATCGAGTGGGAGACATTGTGGGACATTTGTTTCCCTCATTTTCCCTTCCCCATGTCCCCTGATTTACCATTGTTGCTTTGACATTGTTGGGCACAATAGGTGAATAGGGGAAGTTGGGAGCTCCCCATCTTGCATGATGTTTCTGCGGAAATGTAGGTAAGAACCTGACAGTGAGTATGGGCATATCAAACCTCTAATAAGAATGGCTCATGAGTCCCAAAGAGATTGGCTGATTGGATAATAGCATAAGTCTCCTCAGTTAGCAATATTAGCAAAATAAGCATGCTGCCAGACCCCAGCCCGACGTGTGCTCCCACCACAAGTAAATTGCCATTTTTCTAAAAATGAAATGTTTTTTGCGGCCAAATTGAAATGTTTACTCTATATCTAGAGTTTGTTTTGGAGGCGGGTTTCCTTCTTTCTCTGGTTGTTGCTATACTGCCCCTGTCCCGCTTCAATATTTAATATATTCAGGGCTCCCCTTTCAATATAATTGATTAAATTTTACTGCCCAATCTCGGCCCATGTGCAGGTTCTAGGAGTGATTGCAGAGGAAACATTAGCACTGTTGGTGTTGGAGCAAAAAATTACAAGAGCAGAACTACCCTGGATCATTAGTCTCAGAAACATCCTAAAAGGGAGTGATGGGCAAGGCTGTGGAAGATGAATGAGACATCTAATTAATTACTTTTATGCAAAATAGTAATATTGAAGAATTGAGAAGAATAATACAAAACGTTCATAAAATGTTTTAAATTCTGTGGCTGTAATTCATATGCAATTTGTCCACAGGGCATTACCGCCAAGTCAGTTTAGATTCCAAACCTTTTGGTCAAAGTTATTTTTCCTTTCCAAATTGTCGAGTAAACCAGCTTAGACTCTGAGATCTTGCATGACAAACAAACAGTGTTGTTTGTAGCCAAAGAATCAAAGGTCACATTTATCCACTTGAAGCAATAGGTTGAGTTTATTATCAGGGGTATTAACGACCAATTGAGAATAAAGGCATTAGGAAGAAAGTTCATCCAAAGACAAGATCTGTCAGACAATCAAGTCGTTGCCAACCTTAAGATAATCAACTGCTAAAGGTGATATGATATGTGATGTCCACAAATATGTTTTCATTGTTGTCATTGCGATGTCATCTATTTTGCTATGTGTGAGAACATGAGAAATACATGGCAGAGGTCTTACTAAAGGTTGTGAAGCTACATCAACTGGTGAATTTCAATGGTTATAAAGTTTTGTGTCATAGACAGTGCATCACAACAACTCAATTTTGGTTGGTTACATCATCATCCGCCAACTTCCAACACAACCCTAACCTTATCTAAAGTGTTTTGCGTTGTTCATGTCTGTCTGTCGATCCATCTGTCTGTCTGTGTCTGTCTGTTTGGCTGTCTATCTATCTATCTATCTATCTATCTATCTATAGAACGCATTTATGCATATAAACATATATTCACTAAAAAAAACTAAGGGTAAAGTGACATAATAGTTAGTTGTTGAAATAAGGTAAGAACTAATGTTTAAAAAAAACTTCAGAAATTTACCATGCACTTCTTATGACCTCATATTTGCATCACTCATTGCATATTAAATGACATCATTGATAACATCGCTGATGGCA
Organism: Calotriton arnoldi; assembly: GCA_963921515.1. Lineage (NCBI taxonomy): Eukaryota > Metazoa > Chordata > Amphibia > Caudata > Salamandridae > Calotriton > Calotriton arnoldi. Next base: position 1,989,047 of record CAWUFW010002250.1, read on the forward strand.
TCTCAAATGACATAATTGATAACATAACTGATGGCATCATACATTAATTGTGATGCCGTCCTAAAGGGTTTGTAGACTTGAAGTAATTTAACACCTACACTTGTGGGTAAAATACTCTTCACCTTAAATGGATTACTCTCTTTACATGACCTGCACTTTTAGGTTACATTTGCTATTGTAAAGACACCTCCTGTCAGGCCCTGTGGGCAATGCTCTATAGCTTAATATAATACACTACACTCATTCCTAAGATGGCATAATGGAATACAATATTAGAGCCATGCTCACAACACCAGTATGAGATAAACCACCTCTAAGTGGAACACCCATACCTTCCACATTATTCAGTAATTTGGAATGCCTCAAAATCTTTAGTGAAGTTCTAGAAATAAACATTCACAGCTTATGGAATTTGTCTATACCACTGTATTACAACTAGTTACCATGGTTGCATGCCCAGATATCCACTGATGGTTAATGTATTGTCAACAGCAGCTTTGGCCTTTCTCACAGATGTTTTTAGAACAGGCTTTGACTTTAAGCCCCAACCTACTTTCAAACATACATTTGCAACCCACATAACATGCATACAGCCTTTATCTTGCTTGACATGGATTACTTCTTCCACAGCAAATGTTAATGATATGTAAATAGTGCATCATATAACTTTTAAAATGCACAAGTACATGTGTCTCCAGGGCTTATACAATCAACCCACACATGTACACTCAGTAACTCTATGCTGTATATGACTATGGAGATATCATTAATCTGATGATGTTATCAGTGATGTCATTTGAGCTGTCATCAGTGATGTAATCAATGATGCCATCTAACATGTCATTAGTGATGTAATATGTGGCCATAGGCAGTGAGATATATATATATATATGTGTGTGTGTATATATATATATATGTGTATAAATATATATATATCCAGCTCCCCACAAGGTAGAATGGACCAGCACTCACGTTACTTAAATAATTTTTATAGATTTATTGGCGAAATAAATTTAACAAACAAACGCGTTTCGGTAATCCTGCCTTTGTCAATGTCGGCGGGCGCCGTAGTCATAGCAACATTTAAACACATGATTGTGTCGTCATTTTGAGAACGGACAACAAGCTTTCGCATTACAATGGGCGCCATCTTAGAACATTTCATGGGACATAGTTAATACTCTCTATAAGAAGGCAATTCATGTGCATTCCTTATCAAACAGATATCGTTTCTAATGAAATCAAAAGAGAGTTGATTATACACAATCCTATGTACAATATTTACAGTATATACACTATGGTATTTACACGTAGAGCTTATTCTCTGTATATAAGTTTATTCGTCACACGGAGCGCATGTATCTACTATCATTAGCACCTCTTATTTACGATCATTATCAACAATCAGACCTATTAACTCGATATCGCCCTGGATGGGCTTATATATGTCTGCTATTGTCTCATTGATAACAATCTATATGTGCTGAAAACTTGAATGGAAATCGCGCTACCATGTCTCACATAGATCCCACTGTGTAGTGTATCCCTGTCTTGCCCTGAATGGGCATGCATTAACCCCACAGGATGTTATACCCTCTTCAGTCCCTTCAATACGTCATTAACTGGCCCAAAGAAAAAACGCTTGTAGAGCTATCAGGTACCTAGGTGAACAGCAAGTTCCTTCCCACTGTTCAATCCACCTCGAAATTTGCACTGGAGGTCTATAATGAATCTTGACTCTAGCCTCCTTAGTCTCTACTACCTGTCCCCTCCTCTGACATCTCTGGGGACATGATCGAGGCAATAGTATTGTAGTAGCGTTCTATCGCTTTTGTGATGGCTCGCAAAATGTCTCGCAACCGGATAGTTCATATCGTTGCTGGCAATGGCCCTCTGGTGTTCTAGGATCCTCATTTTCACCTGGTTAATTGTGCTCCCCACATATCGGAGGTTGTACGGACAGATCAAGCAATATATCACAAATGTGGTACTGCATGTCATAAATTAGGTAATCTTCCTTGCTACTTTCATACCTGGCACCTCATATGTGGTGATCCTCTTGCTGGTAGCACATGCCCTACATTTACCACAGGGAAAGGAGCCATGTAGGTCCCCCAAACCCTGTTGTTGCTTGACTGCCCCCAAGTGACTCTCCACTAGGTGATCTTTTATGGACCTCGACCTTCTGAATGTTATGCCTGGTCTCTCTGATTTAACGATGCGCCAGTTCCTATTCATGATTGCCCTGACATCGTTTGCTGCATTGGAGTATCTCGTGATCATCCTAAAATTGTTGGTCTCCGCATTCTTTTTTCGTTTACCTACGCCCTGTATAAGGTCAGTTCTGTTTTTGCTCTTTACCTTGAGTTGCGCTGCCTGCAGCGTTTTCTGTGGGTAACCTCTAACTTTAAAGCGACCCAAACTCTGATCTGCTGCTGACAAGTAATCTTCTGGCCTTGAGCTGTTTCTCTTGATCCTTAAGAGTTCCCCTTAGGGGATACTCTGGATCAAATTTCGTGGGTGACTGCTAGTCCCATGCAGGACTGAATTGCCCGCCGTCTCCTTCCTATATAGGGCTGTGTGTAGTTTATTTTCACTCACAAAGACTTTCAAGTCTAAGAAGGTTACTTGTGTGGTGCTCAACTCTCCTGTAAACTCAAGGCTCAAATTATTTTCATTAAGACTGGAGACATATTGTTTTTCAGATTCCATTGACCCTCTCCAAATTATGAAGAGGTCGTCAATGTACCGCCTCCAACACACGATATTGTCTACCCACTCATCCACCGTATCAGCCCAGGCCACCTGCTTCTCCAAGTTCGCATAACTGGGGGCGAAGCAGGTGCCCATTGCCGTGCCCTGTATTTGTCTATACCTTTGGTCCTGGAAAAGAAAAATGTTATTGTTTAAACAGAAAGAAAGAAATTCCTCCAACATTCTACTATGTTCCAGGAACTTTAAGGGCCTCCCCATTAAGAAGAATCTTACTGCCTCCAGGCCATCAGTGTGTCTTATACTGGTGTACAAACTCGACACATCAAGGGTAACCATTACAAAATCCGGTTCCCATTCAATTCCTTGTATCTGCCTTAAAAAATCCTTTGTGTCCCGTGTATATGAGGGCAACTGCAGTACAAAAGGGAATAAAAAATGGTCCACATATCTTGACAAGTTCTCCGTTAAGCCTCCTATTGAGGAGACTATTGGCCGCCCTGGTGGCATTTTTGTGGATTTTCGGTAGGTGGTAAAATGTCGGGATTCTAGTTGTTTATTCTGTAAGAACCGGTATTCCTCTATGGATAGGATCCCCTTCCGGAACCACTTCTCAATCATGCTCTCAAATGTTTGTATACTCATTGGGTAGTCCATCTCAGTCACAGTGGTGTATTTTTCTTCATCCTGTAACTGTCTCAGTGCCCCGTTGCAGTAGTTCTCCCTTGTTAGCAGGACTATATTGCCACCCTTATCTGATGGTTTCACTACGATTGTTCTATCATTGTTGAAATCCTGTATAGCTTTCCTCTGATTGTATGATAAATTCCATTTACATGGTGGCCTTTCCTTCATCCTCAGTCCCAGTAGATCTCTATTTACATTATCTGAGAAGATGTCGATTGCATCTACAGGTGTCTGTGGGTAAAATTTCGAAACGGGTTTAAAGGGGCTAGGAGCGCCTACCTGTGATATTCCAAAAGCCTCCGGTCCCTCTTCGATGTTACCCATTACCATGTTACCCATGCTACCTCCGAGTCTTAATTCTTCCAGAGTCGCCAAGGTTTCCAGGTCGCTGACAGTTAAAATACCTGTCTCCTCTGACACACTGATGTTCGTGGCTCTTCTTTGCCCTACATTCCTCAGTTAAAATTATTTATATAATTTTAACTTCCGGATATACTTAAATAAGTCTATCCTAGTCTGTGTATACTCAAACTTCTCAGTAGGGCAAAATGTGAGACCCAGAATTAACACAGATTCTTCCGTAGTTGTCAGAGTTCTTGTTGTCAAGTTGACAATCGTTAGATTATCCTTCTTCATTTCGCATTCCTGCCCCTTCTGTTCCTGGTGTTCGCTGTCTTTACACTGGTGTTTCCTGCCCCCTCTTCTCGTGACTCTGTGGTTTTTGTCTCTGGTGGTCGTCCTTTGCCTCCCCTCAGCCACGACTGTCTGATTAGGCTGAATTCCTCGCGGAAAAGGTTCTGGCGTGAAGTGCCTTGACTTAAATTTCCTTCTTCCTCGGACTGCTCCGCACTCGTTACCTCTGATTCTGAGGTATCACGATGCTCCACCACTGGGCGTTTCTTCAATCTTAGGTCACGTCTCGGGGCGTCGTACTTCCTGGCGAAGGTCAATATCCTTCCCAGTTCGTAATCCCTGGCGTCTCTCTCAAATTTCTGTTGTTTCCTTTCTTGAATTTTCTTCTCGTAGGTAGTTAACTGTTTCTTAATTAATTCCTTCTCTTCTATGTGTTTAGTATTATCCGCGGTCTCCAAGATGCTTTGCTCAAGTTTTTCTATTTCTTCCAACGCTCTGGCATGATCTCTCCACGCAAATTTAACTAGTATCTGTAGCATCCCCTGCGAGGAGCCAGCGGTATATTCTGCCCATTCATTGAGCAGTTCTGGGTCTGGGTTCTCGTACGCTGGGACCGTATAAATCCTCAGGCCCCTGGGTACCCAATTCACATCAATATAGCTCTGAAAAATGGTGGCTTCCCACCACTTTCGTATTTCTCTCTCGTGCAATCTTTCCAGTTGTAGGTATTTGCTTTTCAAACTCGATTGGCCAGTGCTGGATGCGGCTCCCTCACTGCGGGCCCCTGCTCCCAGGCGGTTCTTAAAAATGTCCGTTGCCGCTTCGCGGCGAGCCGCCTTGCTAAACATTAGGTGATTTCAACAGTTCGCCCAGTAACTCGCTCTGCTGCAGTGAGTGTATTTAAGCTGATGTCTCCTTACCCCACCGGGTCCACAGGATGTCTGGTTTTCGGTAGTTCGCGTTCTCCAGCTCGTGCAGTGGTGCGGGCACTTCTCTCGTACTCCGCAACGCTCCGTGACTCTGCCTGTAGTTTACCGCACTCTCGAGCGGGTGTTCCGGTCCTGCGGCGGCAGTGCCGCTCGTAATATCCAGCTCCCCACAAGGTAGAATGGACCAGCACTCACGTTACTTAAATCATTTTTATAGATTTATTGGCGAAATAAATTTAACAAACAAACACGTTTCGGCAATCCTGCCTTTGTCAATGTCGTCGGGCGCCGTAGTCATAGCGACATTTAAACACATGATTGTGTCATCATTTTGAGAACGGACAACAAGCTTTCGCATTACAATGGGCGCCAACTTAGAACATTTCATTAGACATAGTTAATACTCTCTATAAGAAGGCAATTCATTTGCATTCCTTATCAAACAGATATCGTTTCTAATGAAATCAAAAAGAGTGTTGACTATACACAATCCTATGAACAATATTTACAGTATATACACTATTTATAGTATTTACACGTACAGCTTATTCTCTGTATATAAGTGTATTCGTCACACGGAGCGCATGTATCTACTATCATTAGCACCTCTTATTTATGATCATTATCAACAATCAGACCTATTAACTCGATATCGCCCTGGATGGGCTTATATATGTCTGCTATTGTCTCATTGATAATAATCTATATGTGCTGAAAACCTGAATGGAAATCGCGCTACCATGTCTCATGTCTATATATATTCAGCAACAGAAGCATACATTGTCATGCCCCAAATGGAAAGCACTCACGGGTGTAATTCAGCAAAATACTTTATTGTGCAGACCCCCCTGCACTGACAGACACGTTTCGCCTTACTATGCTATTCCGGGCGCCATCTTGCACGTATTATCAAAGTTTTTTCATGCGCCTCTGCCCTAAATGGGCTATCTCCTCCTTCAATCTGATAATATGAACTAATATGTGGAGCTGCAGATTGAAGGAGGAGATAGCCCATTTAGGGCAGAAGCACATGAAAAAACTTGGATACTACGTGCAAGATGGCGCCCAGAATATCATAGTGCATCACTAACTCTCCTCTCTTCTCTCTAGACCAGAACTGACACGGTGATTGAACACCATATAAAAGAGAGTCTGCAGGAAACACATCTTGTATCTGTACGAGCATTGAAAAGGCAACCGCCGAGCGCGTCTGCTCTTGGAATAAAATTCATGAATCCTGAAACCCCGCGAGTGCTCATCTTTTCTTTGGAAGTCGGAGCGTACATATATATATATATATATATATATATATATATATATATATCCAAATTCCAAGTTACCCTCTGCGAGACGCCACACAGGTGGAAGTATCTCCTTTCATTTGTTGTGGGAGCAGGAGTCAACGTGTTCATTCCCCCAACACAAATTGCCATACCGGTTTCGGACAACACGTCCTTGCTCACTGGCCATGCACGCCGTTTGTAGCTGATTTGAACTTTAACCTTCATAGTCCGCTTCCTCGATTTACTGGTAAGTTGCCTTCTGGGTAAGGTAGTTCGTTATTTCCACAGTGGGTGCTACTAAATTGCGTGCATGTATTTCATTCCCCTTAGTGGGTTGCATGGAGGAACGAAACAACACTGTCGTGCATTCAAAGTCCCGCAACAGTGGAACTGCCACCTCCACATGGCCCCAAGAATCCGGAGCCGTGGTCCGCTGCTGTCGCAGCAGAGCGTCTCAGCGGCAAGGCATGCCGCTTTCACATCCAAATTCCAAGTTACCCTCTGCGAGACGCCACACAGGTGGAAGTATCTCCTTTCATTTGTTGTGGGAGCAGGAGCCAACGTGTTCATTCCCCCAACACAAATTGCCATACCGGTTTCGGACAACACGTCCTTGCTCACTGGCCATGCACGCCGTTTGTAGCTGATTTGAACTTTAACCTTCATAGTCCCGCCTTCCTCGATTTACTGGTAAGTTGCCTTCTGGGTAAGGTAGTTCGTTATTTCCACAGTGGGTGCTACTAAATTGCGTGCATGTATTTAATTCCCCTTAGTGGGTTGCATGGAGGAACGAAACAACACTGTCGTGCATTCAAAGTCCCGCAACAGTGGAACTGCCACCTCCACATGGCCCCAAGAATCCGGAGCCGTGGTCCGCTGCTGTCGCGGCAGAGCGTCTCAGCGGCAAGGCATGCCGCTTTCACATCCAAATTCCAAGTTACCCTCTGCGAGACGCCACACAGGTGGAAGTATCTCCTTTCATTTGTTGTGGGAGCAGGAGTCAACGTGTTCATTCCCCCAACACAAATTGCCATACCGGTTTCGGACAACACGTCCTTGCTCACTGGCCATGCACGCCGTTTGTAGCTGATTTGAACTTTAACCTTCATAGTCCCGCCTTCCTCGATTTACTGGTAAGTTGCCTTCTGGGTAAGGTAGTTCGTTATTTCCACAGTGGGTGCTACTAAATTGCGTGCATGTATTTCATTCCCCTTAGTGGGTTGCATGGAGGAACGAAACAACACTGTCGTGCATTCAAAGTCCCGCAACAGTGGAACTGCCACCTCCACATGGCCCCAAGAATCCGGAGCCGTGGTCCGCTGCTGTCGCGGCAGAGCGTCTCAGCGGCAAGGCATGCCGCTTTCACATCCAAATTCCAAGTTACCCTCTGCGAGATGCCACACAGGTGGAAGTATCTCCTTTCATTTGTTGTGGGAGCAGGAGTCAACGTGTTCATTCCCCCAACACAAATTGCCATACCGGTTTCGGACAACACGTCCTTGCTCACTGGCCATGCACGCCGTTTGTAGCTGATTTGAACTTTAACCTTCATAGTCCCGCCTTCCTCGATTTGCTGGTAGGTTGCCTTCTGGGTAAGGTAGTTCGTTATTTCCACAGTGGGTGCTACTAAATTGCGTGCATGTATTTCATTCCCCTTAGTGGGTTGCATGGAGGAACGAAACAACACTGTCGTGCATTCAAAGTCCCGCAACAGTGGAACTGCCACCTCCACATGGCCCCAAGAATCCGGAGCCGTGGTCCGCTGCTGTCGCGGCAGAGCGTCTCAGCGGCAAGGCATGCCGCTTTCACATCCAAATTCCAAGTTACCCTCTGCGAGACGCCACACAGGTGGAAGTATCTCCTTTCATTTGTTGTGGGAGCAGGAGTCAACGTGTTCATTCCCCCAACACAAATTGCCATACCGGTTTCGGACAACACGTCCTTGCTCACTGGCCATGCACGCCGTTTGTAGCTGATTTGAACTTTAACCTTCATAGTCCCGCCTTCCTCGATTTACTGGTAAGTTGCCTTCTGGGTAAGGTAGATCGTTATTTCCACAGTGGGTGCTACTAAATTGCGTGCATGTATTTCATTCCCCTTAGTGGGTTGCATGGAGGAACGAAACAACACTGTCGTGCATTCAAAGTCCCGCAACAGTGGAACTGCCACCTCCACATGGCCCCAAGAATCCGGAGCCGTGGTCCGCTGCTGTCGCGGCAGAGCGTCTCAGCGGCAAGGCATGCCGCTTTCACATCCAAATTCCAAGTTACCCTCTGCGAGACGCCACACAGGTGGAAGTATCTCCTTCCATTTGTTGTGGGAGCAGGAGTCAACGTGTTCATTCCCCCAACACAAATTGCCATACCGGTTTCGGACAACACGTCCTTGCTCACTGGCGATGCACGCCGTTTGTAGCTGATTTGAACTTTAACCTTCATAGTCCCGCCTTCCTCGATTTACTGGTAAGTTGCCTTCTGGGTAAGGTAGTTCGTTATTTCCACAGTGGGTGCTACTAAATTGCGTGCATGTATTTCATTCCCCTTAGTGGGTTGCATGGAGTAACAAAACAACACTGTCGTGCATTCAAAGTCCCGCAACAGTGGAACTGCGACCTCCACATGGCCCCAAGAATCCGGAGCCGTGGTCCGCTGCTGTCGCGGCAGAGCGTCTCAGCGGCAAGGCATGCCGCTTTCACATCCAAATTCCAAGTTACCCTCTGCGAGACGCCACACAGGTGGAAGTATCTCCTTTCATTTGTTGTGGGAGCAGGAGTCAACGTGTTCATTCCCCCAACACAAATTGCCATACCGGTTTCGAGACAACACGTCCTTGCTCACTGGCCATGCACGCCGTTTGTAGCTGATTTGAACTTTAACCTTCATAGTCCCGCCTTCCTCGATTTACTGGTAAGTTGCCTTCTGGGTAAGGTAGTTCGTTATTTCCACAGTGGGTGTACTAAATTGCGTTCAAATCAGCTACAAACGGCGTGCATGGCCAGTGAGCAAGGACGTGTTGTCCAAAACCGGTATGGCAATTTGTGTTGGGGGAATGAATACGTTGACTCCTGCTCCCACAACAAATGAAAGGAGATACTTCCACCGTGTGGCGTCTCGCAGAGGGTAACTTGGAATTTGATGTGAAAGCGGCATGCCTTGCCGCTGAGACGCTCTGCCGCGACAGCAGCGGACCACGGCTCTGGATTCTTGGGGCCATGTGGAGGTGGCAGTTCCACTGTTGCGGGACTTTGAATGCATGACAGTGTTGTTTCGTTCCTCCATGCAACCCACTAAGGGGAATGAAATACATGCACGCAATTTAGTAGCACCCACTGTGAAATAACGAACTACTTACCCGAAGGCAACTACCAGTAAATAGAGGAAGGCGGACTATGAAGGTTAAAGTTCAAATCAGCTACAAGCGGCGTGCATGGCCAGTGAGCAAGGACGTGTTGTCGAACGGTATGGCAATTTGTGTTGAGAGAATGAACACGTTGACTCCTGCTCCCACAACAAATGAAAGGAGATACTTCCACCTGTGTGGCGTCTGCAGAGGGTAACTGGAGACTTGGATGTAAAGCGGCATGCCTACCGCTGAGACGCTCTGCCGCGACAGCAACGTGACTACAGCTCTGGATCTCATGTGGAGGTGGCAGTTCCACTGTTGCGGGACTTTGAATGCACGACATGTTGTTTCGTTCCTCCATGCAACCCACTAAGGGGAATGAAATACATGCACGCAATTTAGTAGCACCCACTGTGGAAATAACGAACTACCTTGCCCAGAAGGCAACTTACCAGCAAATCGAGGAAGGCGGGACTATGAAGGTTAGAAGTTCAAATCAGCTACAAACGGCGTGCATGGCCAGTGAGCAAGGACGTGTTGTCCGAAACCGGTATGGCAATTTGTGTTGGGGGAATGAACACGTTGACTCCTGCTCCCACAGCAAATGAAAGGAGATACTTCCACCTGTGTGGCGTCTGCAGAGGGTAACTTGGAATTTGGATGAAGCGGCATGCCTTGCCGCTGAGACGCTCTGCCGCGACAGCAGCGGACCACGGCTCCGGATTCTGGGGCCATGTGGAGGTGGCAGTTCCACTGTTGCGGGACTTTGAATGCACGACAGTGTTGTTTCGTTCCTCCATGCAACCCACTAAGGGAATGAAATACATGCACGCAATTTAGTAGCACCCACTGTGGAAATAGCGAACTACCTTACGCAGAAGGCAACTACCAGTAAATCAAGGAAGGCGGGACTATGAAGGTTAAAGTTCAAATCAGCTACAAGCGGCATGGCATGGTGAGCAAGGACGTGTTGTCCGAAGCCGTATGGCAATTTGTGTTGGGGAATGAACACGTTGACTCTGCTCCACAACAAATGAAGGAGATACTTCCACCTGTGTGGCGTCTCGCAGAGGGTAACTTGGAATTTGGATGTGAAGCGGCATGCCTTGCCGCTGAGACGCTCTGCCGCGACAGCTGCGGACCACGGCTCCGGATTCTTGGGGCCATGTGGAGGTGGCAGTTCCACTGTTGCGGGACTTTGAATGCACGACAGTGTTGTTTCGTTCCTCCATGCAACCCACTAAGGGGAATGAAATACATGCACGCAATTTAGTAGCACCCACTGTGGAAATAGCGAACTACCTTACCAGAAGGCAACTTACCAGTAAATCGAGGAAGGCGGACTATGAAGTTAAAGTTCAAATCAGCTACAAGCGGCGTGCATGGCCAGTGAGCAAGGACGTGTTGTCCGAAACCGTATGGCAATTTGTGTTGGGGGAATGAACACATTGACTCCTGCTCCCACAACAAATGAAAGAGATACTTCCACCTGTGTGGCGTCTCGCAGAGGGTAACTTGGAATTTGGATGTGAAAGCGGCATGCCTTGCCGCTGAGGCGCTCTGCCGCGACAGCAGCGGACCACGGCTCCGGATTCTTGGGGCCATGTGGAGGTGGCAGTTCCACTGTTGCGGGACTTTGAATGCACGACAGTGTTGTTTCGTTCCTCCATGCAACCACTAAGGGAATGAAATACATGCACGCAATTTAGTAGCACCCACTGTGGAAATAACGAACTACCTTACCCAGAAGGCAACTTACCAGTAAATCGAGGAAGGCGGGACTATGAAGGTTAAAGTTCAAATCAGCTACAAACGGCGTGCATGGCCAGTGAGCAAGGACGTGTTGTCGAAACCGGTATGGCAATTTGTGTTGGGGAATGAACACGTTGACTCCTGCTCCCACAACAAATGAAAGGAGATACTTCCACCTGTGTGGTGTCTCGCAGAGGGTAACTTGGAATTTGGATGTGAGCGGCATGCCTTGCCGCTGAGGCGCTCTGCCGCGACAGCAGCGGACCACGGCTCCGGATTCTTGGGGCCATGTGGAGGTGGCAGTTCCACTGTTGCGGGACTTTGAATGCACGACAGTGTTGGTTCGTTCCTCCATGCAACCCACTAAGGGGAATGAAATACATGCACGCAATTTAGTAGCACCCACTGTGGAAATAACGAACTACCTTACCCAGAAGGCAACTTACCAGTAAATCGAGGAAGGCGGGACTATGAAGGTTAAGTTCAAATCAGCTACAACGGCGTGCATGGCCAGTGAGCAGGGCGTGTTGTCCGAACCGTATGGCAATTTGTGTTGGAGGAATGAACACGTTGACTCCTGCTCCCACAACAAATGAAGGAGATACTTCCACCTGTGTGGCGTCTGCAGAGGGTAACTTGAATTTGGATGTGAGCGGCATGCCTTGCCGCTGAGACGCTCTGCCGCGACAGCAGCGGACCACGGCTCCGGATTCTTGGGGCCATGTGGAGGTGGCAGTTCCACTGTTGCGGGACTTTGAATGCACGACAGTGTTGTTTCGTTCCTCCATGCAACCCACTAAGGGGAATGAAATACATGCACGCAATTTAGTAGCACCCACTGTGGAAATAACGAACTACCTTACCCAGAAGGCAACTTACCAGTAAATCGAGGAAGGCGGGACTATGAAGGTTAAAGATCAAATCAGCTACAAACGGCGTGCATGGCCAGTGAGCAAGGACGTGTTGTCCGAAACCGGTATGGCAATTTGTGTTGGGGGAATGAACACGTTGACTCCTGCTCCCACAACAAATGAAAGGAGATACTTCCACCTGTGTGGCGTCTCGCAGAGGGTAACTTGGAATTTGGATGTGAAAGCGGCATGCCTTGCCGCTGAGACGCTCTGCCGCGACAGCAGCGGACCACGGCTCCGGATTCTTGGGGCCATGTGGAGGTGGCAGTTCCACTGTTGCGGGACTTTGAATGCACGACAGTGTTGTTTCGTTCCTCCATGCAACCCACTAAGGGAATGAAATACATGCACGCAATTTAGTAGCACCCACTGTGGAAATAACGAACTACCTTACCCAGAAGGCAACTTACCAGTAAATCGAGGAAGCGGGACTATGAAGGTTAAAGTTCAAATCAGCTACAAACGGCGTGCATGGCCAGTGAGCAAGGACGTGTTGTCCGAAACCGGTATGGCAATTTGTGTTGGGGGAATGAACACGTTGACTCCTGCTCCCACAACAAATGAAAGGAGATACTTCCACCTGTGTGGCGTCCCGCAGAGGGTAACTTGGAATTTGGATGTGAAAGCGGCATGCCTTGCCGCTGAGGCGCTCTGCCGCGACAGCAGCGGACCACGGCTCCGGATTCTTGGGGCCATGTGGAGGTGGCAGTTCCACTGTTGCGGGACTTTGAATGCACGACAGTGTTGTTTCGTTCCTCCATGCAACCCACTAAGGGGAATGAAATACATGCACGCAATTTAGTAGCACCCACTGTGGAAATAACGAACTACCTTACCCAGAAGGCAACTTACCAGTAAATCGAGGAAGGCGGGACTATGAAGGTTAAAGTTCAAATCAGCTACAAACGGCGTGCATGGCCAGTGAGCAAGGACGTGTTGTCCGAAACCGGTATGGCAATTTGTGTTGGGGGAATGAACACGTTGACTCCTGCTCCCACAACAAATGAAAGGAGATACTTCCACCTGTGTGGCGTCCACGCAGAGGGTAACTTGGAATTTGGATGTGAAAGCGGCATGCCTTGCCGCTGAGGCGCTCTGCCGCGACAGCAGCGGACCACGGCTCCGGATTCTTGGGGCCATGTGGAGGTGGCAGTTCCACTGTTGCAGGACTTTGAATGCACGACAGTGTTGTTTCGTTCCTCCATGCAACCCACTAAGGGGAATGAAATACATGCACGCAATTTAGTAGCACCCACTGTGGAAATAACAAACTACCTTACCCAGAAGGCAACTTACCAGTAAATCGAGGAAGGCGGGACTATGAAGGTTAAAGTTCAAATCAGCTACAAACGGCGTGCATGGCCAGTGAGCAAGGACGTGTTGTCCGAAACCGGTATGGCAATTTGTGTTGGGGGAATGAACACGTTGACTCCTGCTCCCACAACAAATGAAAGGAGATACTTCCACCTGTGTGGCGTCTCGCAGAGGGTAACTTGGAATTTGGATGTGAAAGCGGCATGCCTTGCCGCTGAGACGCTCTGCCGCGACAGCAGCGGACCACGGCTCCGGATTCTTGGGGCCATGTGGAGGTGGCAGTTCCACTGTTGCGGGACTTTGAATGCACGACAGTGTTGTTTCGTTCCTCCATGCAACCCACTAAGGGGAATGAAATACATGCACGCAATTTAGTAGCACCCACTGTGGAAATAACGAACTACCTTACCCAGAAGGCAACTTACCAGTAAATCGAGGAAGGCGGGACTATGAAGGTTAAAGTTCAAATCAGCTACAAACGGCGTGCATGGCCAGTGAGCAAGGACGTGTTGTCCGAAACCGGTATGGCAATTTGTGTTGGGGGAATGAACACGTTGACTCCTGCTCCCACAACAAATGAAAGGAGATACTTCCACCTGTGTGGCGTCTCGCAGAAGGTAACTTGGAATTTGGATATATATATATATATATATATATATATATATATATATATATATATATATATATATATATATATATATATCCAGTAACCAAGTTCCCAGACCATCCATGCTCCGACGGGAAGAAAGGGTACGGACTCCACTTTGGTGCCAAACTTCTGTTTATTTCAAAACCGCTCCAGCTTGTTCTGACGCGTTTCGGTCACAGCCGTGACCTTGATCACATGAGGAAGCGTCATCAGTGCAGAGTTATAAACCATTTCACATCCGATCACATGGTTTAAGGTAACAGTTAAAATGGAAGACAGACTACGCACAAACATTTTTTTGACTAATTTCATCAAGTGTTGCTGGTGTTAAAATACGGGATTGTATGTTATTCAATAATTAATTGCAGAGAAAAGCATTTCAAAATAATGATCGCTTCTTGAAAAAATTAAAGCTTTTGTTGTAGTTCAAGCGAGTATTTCAGCGTTGAAAAACCGGACAAATTCTCTGCCTAGTCTGATGACACTGGCAATGTGCAAAAGTGCTTCGGGAGGGCATGTAATGTTTAATACACAAGCCAAGAACCATACCATGACCTATGTAAATATATGAATAAATATATGAATAAACATATAAATATATTTTAAAAAACATGACATAAGTCCTTAAATATGTGCAAAACCATACGTTCCTCTTATATAAACAGTTTATATATCTAAAACCATGGGGACTCCTGACTACTAACAGCATAAAGCTTATATTCCAGTGTCATCCATTGATGATAGAATCCAAACGTTTATATAGACAATCCTAGGGGCATATTAACAATGCGGCGATAAAAAATTATCGCCGCTTTTGCGGCCGTTTTCGGCCGAAAAGCGGCGATAATTATATTGCCTTATCAGCAAAGACACGCTATCGCGTGTTTTGCTGATTTTGCTCCCGTTTCCAGCACGCCTAACTTCGCATCGCTAATGAGATGCAAAGTAGGCGTGTCTGTGGAAACAACATGGGTAAATATCGCGAAGGCAGCTTCGCGATATTTTAATGCGGGAAGCGATTATTTTAATCGCGTTACGTATGCCTTAACGCACGAATTTAACGTCTGTTAAATTCCTGACTAAGAGCATACTTAACATGGGAGGTGGATTCATGTGATACGACCACAGGGTCGTATCATGAAGTATATCGTCGTTTTACATGGAACATCGCTGGAAAACCAGCGATGTTCCATGGAAAAGGGCGCTATCGCTGGAATATACATCGCCATGGCGCTAAGCGTTGTTAATACAATGCTAGCCTGGCGAAATATTCCAGCGATAGAAAAAAATGCGGTATACAAGGTCAGCGATAATTATGGCTGCCTGTTGCAAATATGCCCCTTAGTTATTAGGGCCATATATCTTCCGATTGTCGCACTCTTAAAATATCTTACTGCATAAATGCTCTAATGAAATGCTGCAAAATTACTCCTTCTATACCTGCATATAGTTTAATTAATCATATTAAACTCCCATATGTAAAGTGCTGGTGTGCAAAATCAACCTAAAGTGCTCAGTGCATAAAACAATTATATCAAGTGCTGATATACCCTTATAAACATAGTGGATAAAACTCATGTAAAAAAACATAAACTTATGTAAGGCAGCTCTGCCATTAGTTCGCAAAAGAAATTAATCAAAAATAATGTCAAAATAGATAGTTTCAGCGCTGACAGGGTACAGCCATGTTCTATACAGGGTACAGTACAAAAAGTCGATCTTATGTGCAAAGACTGGATTTGATGTGCAAAAAGGCAAAAATGGATAAGATGGAAAAGAGATGAGGTGTAGAAAACCTTCCCTACTATTGTGCACAAATGCATAAATATCTAAATAAATACATCAATACACATAGTAAATACACATAGTAAAAATAATAAAAATAAATATAAAGGAATTATCATTTCAGGATCATAAAGGGATAGTGGTTGACAGAAAAAAACATGTCCCTTAGATAAAAAACATGTTAAGAATTATCATCCATGTACCCTAAAATCCCATTAAAAAAACTCCTAAAAGAGCTAAAGTTCCTTTAAAAAGTCCTATAAAAGTTGTAATTTGATTGTTGTGTACAAATATTTCTTCGGCTTTCAGAACCCTTAATAGTTAAAACCAATGGGTTTGCTCTGAGTGTTTATGAATAAAACAATCACTAGTGCGTAATGGCTTATAGGAAGTTATACATCTCATCACTATTATTCAATCCATTTGGCACCTGGGAGTCTAGTTCTTTGATCATACTTGACTCCAACCTCCTTAGTAGTTTTTCTCTATTGCCTCCGCGGCGTAATGGTGGTATTGAACCTATTACAAAATAGGTGAGGCATTCTAGGTTGTTCTGGTGCACGCTTTTAAAGTGTCTAGCCACAGGATACGTTTGATCAGAATTGACTATTGCCCTAAGGTGTTGAAGGATCCTGACATGCACCTGTAGCTTCGTGCTGCCCACATATTGTAGGCCACAGGTGCATGTCAGCACATACACTGCATGGTCTGTGCGGCAGTTGTAATTGTCCTTCAGGGCAATAGGCTCTGTGCTGAAAGGGGTACTGTACTCTGTGGTGTTGATGCCGAAATTACACGCTCTACATGTCCTACATTTGAAGAAACCCTGTTTGGGTTTCAGCCATGATGTGCTAGTGGAAATTTCAGGACTGTTCTTCACTAGGGTCGTTCTCATAGAAGGTGCCCTCCTAAAGGTGAGAGTAGGTTTGTTGGAGAGTTTTTGTGCCATTATTGTGTCTGTTAAAATGATTGGCCAATTGTTATTAATCATACTCCTGATTTTGTTTTCTTGTTTGCTATAAGTAGTGATGAGTCTAATAGCATTGTCTTCTTTTTCATTTGTACTGGTATTGATGGTAGATACCTGTACTAAATCGGTGTTGGTTTGTATTGGAGTCACTGTCTTTTCTGTCATGTATGTGGTCATTTTCTCTATTGCTTGGGTTATGGTTCTTTGACTATAACCTCACTGTCTGAATCTGACTGTGGTTTCTTTTTGGCACTTGGCCATTTTTTCTTCAGTGCTACAAATTCTTTTAAGTCTCAGTAATTCTCCATAGGGTATACTCTGAATAAGATGTTTAGGACGGAAACTTCTAGCATGTAATGTGCAATTTCTTGCAGTTATCTTGCGATGTAGTGTTGTTTCTAATTTTTGTTCTGCTACAAACACTGTCACATCTAAGAAATCCACCTTATTGGCATTGATATTAGCAGTGAATTCAAGATTGAAATCATTTACATTAATCATTTTAACAAATTGTTCAGCACTCTCCATGTCACCATGCCAAATCACAAAGACATCATCTATAAAACGCATCCATTGTACTACATGCTTATCCATTAGATCAGAGTGTGTTCTCTTGAGGACCTGCTCCTCCCACCAACCTACATGAAGACATGCATAGCTGGGAGAGAAGCAGGCCCCCATCGCCACAACCCTGGTCTGTCTGAAAAGGTCCTTGCCAAAAAGAAAAAAATTGTTATATAGACACCAGGTGATGAGACTCAGTAACATCTGATTGTGCTTAAGCAGACTCATAGATCGCCCGTTAAGAAAGTGCTTCACAGCATTCAAGCACACTCTGTGTTCAATGCTCGTATAGAGCGACGTGATGTCCATTGTTATGAGTACATAATCCTCTTGCCACTCTATATCATGCAGTTTCTTGATGAAGTCTCCAGTGTCTTTAATGTATGAGGGCAATGATTTCATAAAGTCCTGCAGAAAAAAGTCCACATAACTAGATATATTATCTGACACACTGTTGCGGGCCGAGATGATGGGTCTACCAGGTATATGTATTTATTGATGCCATGAGTAAATATAATATTTATACATTAGTATCTACCTAGCTCTATAGAGATAGATAGATAGATAGATAGATAGATAGATAGATAGATAGATAGATAGATAGATAGATAGATAGATAGATGTTATTCCTTGTCTATATTTGTTACTAAAAATGCATAACAAATTACATAATCCTCCAGGACGCTCTATAATATCCTCTAATTCCAGGCTTTTAGAGAATACTGCCATTTATTTAGACTACTTTCTATCCCCCATTATTAAGAATTTACCATCTTATTGAACGGATCTCCTTTCAAAATTACATGAGGTACACTGGGAGGATTCCTGTTATATGATTACCATTAATGTGATGTCTCTTTATACCTGTATTGACCATACATTGGGATTAGAGGCATGTAGATATTTTTTGAGAATGAGACCTTTGCACAATTTAGACCATCCTAATATTTTACTAAAAACGATTGAATTTTGCCTCACCAATAATTTGTTCTTATTTGCAGGACAGTTATAAAGACAGCTATCCAGGTCTGCAATGGGCATCTGTTTCACACCCAGCTATGGTAAAAACTTTAAGGTCTGCTGGAAGGAGCAGGTGGTACCCAAAATTTGGGGTAAACGAGTCTAAAATATTCCATTATGGATTCAATATATAGTTGATTTATTTGCTTTAAGGGATGGAAGTAAGATGGAGGCAGAAGACTTCATTAACAAACTGCAAATAAATCATCTTAATCTACCCTTCACCTTCCATATCAGTAATACTGAGGTTGATTTCCTGGATATTAGAGTGTTGGTTTCAGCAGGCAAGATTATTGTGAATCTATTTCGGAAAGATACTGCAGGCAACAGTATTTTCATGGATCTAGTCATCATTTGGCCAGTCTCAAGTGGAGCATTCCCTAAAGAGAATTTTGCAGGGCAAAACGTAATTGTAATACAGAAGAAGGATATCGTAGGGAAGTGTCTCTTATGAAAAAACGGTTTAGACAGAGGGCCTAGCAAGAGAAAGTACTACGCGTCAAGCTGCATCTAAGATATCTACAGTTACTAGAGATCAGTGTTTGTTTTCTCATAATACTTGTATGGATAAGACCAATAAAAAAATTGTTGTACGTTTCATTTGTACTTATAGTACGGCAAGTAAGGTGGTCAACAGTATATTGAGGAAACACCGGCATCTTGTGAAAACAGATCCAATTTTGGGACCTGAATTGGCTAGTATTCCTAGCATTACATATCGTAAGGTGAAATGATTAAAGGGTATCTTGACTTCCAGTTATTTACAGTCTAGTGTAACCTCGAGTTGGTTACACTCTGGTAAAGGTTTTTCAAGTGCAGCAATTGTAATGCTTGCTGATTTAGCAATAACTGTAAACGTTTTAGACTACCAACAGGAAATTATAAAGTAATTCAACAACATATTACATGTGCCAGCGATTACTGTGTGTCTGTATTAAAATGTCCTTGTGAACAAATTTATGAGGGTAGTACCATCTTCCATATATGCAAAAGAATTTTGGAACATATTTGAGCTTTTAAGAATTATGATAATGCATATCCAGTTTTTTTTTTTTTAAATATTCTTTTATTAAACATTTGTGACAGTACAGTGAGGTAGATCGCGAAGCCATATAACATTCAGTAGTACAATGGCGATTAAATGCAGCGTTGCAAATTGAACACATCACCCCTACGACCCTCGCTCGAGTCAAAGTCATTTCGCACTCCTGCCCTCCTCAGTTCCTCCATTGGGGAAACACAGAGATCACCCCTCAACACATTCCATTTGGCCCACTTTCGATCCCATTTCTTAGGACAGCCCCTGCGTTTAAATACTTCTTTCTCTGCAATCATTGCACTATCCATGTCATTTGCCCACCTCCGATATGTTGGCAAGTCTTCAGTTCCCCACGTCTGAGCAATGTTTCTCTTGGCAAGGGTGAATCCCAGCGAGACCCACGTCCGCTCTGTCTGAGTTAGGTCTGTGGCCTCCCATATGTTTAGTAGGCAGGGTCGTGGAGAGCTGGTGATATCCTTCCCACCCACCTCCTTGAGTGTGGAGACAATTCTCTCCCAGTATGGGCGGATATTTGGACAGTCCCAAAGCGTGTGGAAGAATGTGCCTTCCCCGGTGCACCTTCTAAGGCACCCGGGTCAGGTCTTCGTCCCATTTTAACCAGTGTACCTGCTGAGAGATACGTTCTGTGTAGGATTTTTAGTTGGATTAACCTAAGTTGCATTGGAATAGCCACCTCCTTGGGGGAAGAAAGTGCCTCCTGCCAATCGTCATCTTCTAAATACCCAATATATGTTTCCCACAGCTGCCGGAGACGTACTAGTGGGTCCGGCTTGTTATTAATTAATTTGCGGTAGGTAAGGGATATTGCTTTACGTGACATAGGCTCAGATAGGAGTCTATCCTCTAACGGAGATGCCTCGGGTAGGGCCTCCCCACTCGTCACTGCGGTAGTTATGGCATGGCGTATTTGCAAATATCGGAACGTCTCCGACTCATGCAGATGATACTCTACTTGTAGGTCGCTAAATGCGACAATATCGTTTCGTTTCCAAAGATCAACAACCGAGGAGATGCCGATCACGTCCCATTTGTCGAAGCCCGGGCATTTACTAAGCGTGCCGAGTTCCTCGGCCTCCCATAAAGGAGTAGCCAGCGTTATTTTCTTATGCCACCCCAGTGTTTTTGTGGCTCTGTGCCAGAGTGCAACTGTTTGGGCCGTGGGACCTGTGAGGCGTTGGCATCAGGGGTTAGAATAAAGTGCCCTTCGAAAACCACCCAGACTCATTAACCATTTGTCTGTTTGATACGCCGGTTCAGACGGCGAGGCGTAGACCCATTGATTAATAACTGCAAGCTGGGAGGTCCAATAATATTGTTTGAGGTCGGGAAATACGATGCCTCCATTGTACCACCCTCTTGTCAGTTTGTGTGTCGCGATACGTGGGTTTTTCACGTCCCACAATAGAATTCTAACTTCGTTCTCTATGCTTGTGAAGTAGGTATCTCGGACCTTGTAAGGGGTGTTCTGCAATACATACAAAAATCGAGGTAGTGCCAGCATTTTAAACAGCCCTGCCCTGCCCAGAAGGGTCAGGGGCAGGGAGCGCCAATGGAGCATATCATTATGGTGTCTGGTCAGGGGGGCCTTAAGATTGATGTCATAAGATTGGGAGGGTTGCGGGGTTATATATATACCTAGATATTTAAATCCATCGGTTGCAACCGTGACGGTTATATCCTTGGGCAACCGTGGTAAGGGGCCCTGAAGCATAAATAGTATGGATTTTGTCCAATTAATAGTATACCCTGAGTGGGTGCCAAAAATTGCAAAAATGTGAAGGATCCTGTGGATCGAGGTCGAGGGAGCCGCAATGTATAATAAAACATCATTGGCGTAAAGGGAGATTCTATCTTCGTGGTGTTTATTCCATTTTAGCCCCCTGATCATGGGGTCGCCCCTAAACCAGGTTGCTAGTGGTTCCAATATCAGGGCAAACATAAGAGGCGACAAGGGGCAGCCCTGCCTGGTTCCCCGCTCTAGTCGGAATCGCCAGGAGATATGCTGATTTACGACTATTTGGGCAGACGGCACTGTGTAGGGTAGTTTCACCCACTTTATGAATATGGGGCCGAAACCCATGCATTCGAGGAGAGCAAATAGGTAAGGCCATTCGATTGTGTCGAATGCCATTTTTGCATCCAATGACAGCAGGGCGGCATCTTCTTGGATAGTGTTAATCCTCCCCATCACCCCATGGAGCCTCCTAAGGTTGAGCGCTGTATTCCGGCCAGGCATAAAACCTGATTGATCCGGGTGTACAAGCTTACAGATAATAGGAATTAACCGGTTGGCCAACACTTTAGCGAGGATCTTAACTTCGGCAGTTAACAGTGAGAATGGGCGATAGGAGTCACACTTCGTCGTTGGTGTGCTCGGCTTGTGTATAACTACCACCGAGGCCAGCATCAAGTCAGTGGGCAGGGATTCCTTCTGGTAACTTTCTAAGTACATGGCTAGGAGAGCAGGTGTTATTTTGGAGGTCACTAGTTTGAACAGCTCTATTGGGAGCCCATTGGGTCCCATGACTTTCCCCGATTTCATCCCTCGTATGCCAAGTGACACTTCCTCCTCTGTAGGCTCGCACTCCAAGGAGTTGCGGTCCTCCGGGGAAAGGGTATTGACAGGAATGGTGGCCAGGAGATCCCTGGAGTCAGTGAGGGTGGTGGTGGCAGTGGAGGAATATATTGCGGCAAAGTGGGAAGCGAAAGCCTCAGCAATCTGCTGCGGATCGCTCAACAGCTCTCCGTTATCCCACTCAATGAGGGGCACCCATCTCTGCGCAGCTTCCCGCCTCTCAAGCCAAGCGAGCAATTTTCCTGTTTTGTCGCCCATTTCGTAGACTTTGTGCAGAGTGGCATTCTGTTTTGCTCTAGCGGCCTCCGATGCGAGCTGACGGTAATCTTGTCGTTTCATATTAAGAGTGTGCATAGCTAGTTCGTTATCCGAGTGTGCCCCTTAATCTCGTGCTCTAGGGCCTCCAACCGCGCCCTCAGCTCCTTCTTGTGACCTGCCATTAGTGAGAGTGCTTGGCCTTTAATAACTGCGCCAAAAGCCCCCCATAGGATCTGTTGGGAATCTACTGTGTTTGTGTTTTCAATGAAGTAGTGGTCCACCCCTTTTAAAATTTCAGTCTTGACGTGCGGAATCTTCAAACACCATGGATTGATCGTCAGGGTAGTGCGTCTATTTGCATGTGGCAGTGTTATCTGGGTAAGGACAGGAGAGTGATCGGAAATGTCGCGTGCCAAGCACCTAGCTTCAGTAAAATTAGATAGGTCGCCAACATTTGTGAGCAGATGATCGATTCTGGACTGGCTACCATGGGTGCCTGAGTGATATGTAAAGTGGCGCAGAAGGGTGATTAAAATGCCGCCAGAGATCGACAAGGCCAAAGGCCGAGAGGAAATCCATCATTTGTGAGGTGTCGTGTGGTTCACGTCTAGGCGGACGTCGGTCAACTTGACCATCCACCGTCAGGTTAAAATCACCTCCCAGCACCAGGATACCCGCGGGGAGGTCAAGCAAAAACTTGCCCAGGTCGGCTAGTGTAGTTTTTTTAATTGCAGGTGGGACATAGATCGACAGTGCGTTAAGTGGCCTCCCTTCCCATGACCCAGCCACCGCAGCAAATCTCCCCTGGGTGTCGACCCATGTGTTGTTTATTATGTATGGGCATTGCTTGCGAATTAGGATACCAGTCCCTCTCGAACCAGAAGTGAAGCCCGCATGAGCAGCCAGTCTATATCCCCATCTATCTAAAGTCTTACATTTGCTGCCTATCAAGTGTGTCTCTTGCAGTAGGACAATGTCGGGGGCCTGCCGCTTGAGGTATTGGAGCACTACGCTTCTTTTTAATTTGTCCCCCAACCCATTAACATTCCAAGTGATGACCCGGAGCGTTCTATTCATATTATGGTCAGACATAGTGCGTTCAGGTGATTCGGGTCGCCCCTCGCCCAGGGCGTGTGTGCAAATGCCAAGCGTTGGTGCAAAACTAACGGAAACTCCGATCGCCTTTGCGTCAATGACATCACATCCCTCACCGCTATCACAATACAATTACAATGACTAACAGAACAAATCTCACCCCCCGAAACATCCCATCCCCTCCCCGCCTCCCTGCATTGCGGACTCTGAACCACCCGCCACCCCAAACATGCAGAGCGCCTATCACCCACCCTTGGAATATTAGGGAACGTGATCCAACCTCACTCCCTAGGTCTCTTGCTATTAAGACTGTATGCAACATCATTTTAATTAAAACAAGTAAATATCTGTACCCCATAGCAGGATGCAACTATATCTTCAAAGTTTCCAGCACTTGCATATCCAGTTTTGAGACTTTTTACTAAGGAACATAACCGCAAACCTGATTTGTTGCAATTTTTTGGTATTGACAGGGTTGAACAGAAAACTCGTGGAGGTGATAGTTAGAATTTTGGAGCAGATGGAATGCAGATATATTTTGAAGCTGGATGCAAAGTATCCGATTGGCCATAATATGGATAAAGAGGTATCAGTTTTTCTTTAAATTTCTGAAATTTTGAATTGATGTTTTCAAGATAGAGGGCACATGCATCAAAATTGTAAATTGCGAATACCTAATTGTGAATTCCTGCGAATTTCAAATTGGTAATCGCAATTTACAATGCATGAAACTCAAATCGCTCTACCTCATTGATATTAATGAGGTAGATCGCAATTTTCGACCCCCTAGGAATCGCAAAAATCACGGGGATGGTGGCCTGCTGAGGTCAGCAGACCACCATGTCCGTTATTGCTTTTAAATAAAACAATCTTTCTTTTTGTAAAGCAGCCTGTTTTCCTTAAAGGAAAACGAGATGCTTTACAAAAAGTAAAATGAAAAGTTTTCTTTTCACTTTTTAAGACCAGGCAGTGGTCCGTGGGACCACTGCCTGCTCTTAAAAATGCTTTTATAACCATTCCCAAAGGGGAAGGGGTCCCTTAGGGACCCCTTCCCATTTGCGAATGGGTTACCACCTACTTGAAGTAGGCGGTAATATGCGAATGTTTTGCGACTGCATTCACAGTCACAAAACATTCATGCATACCGTTAGGATTCGGTATTTGGAAGGGATGCCTAAAACACGGCCCTTCCAAATACTGAATCGGAAACCCCTTTTGCGATTCGGTAACAGGTTACCGAATCGCAAATTGGGGTTTGCTGAATCTAAAAAGCATTTTTTGCGTTCGCAAATGGGCCGATTCTGCGAATCGGCACGTTTGCAAAGGCAAAAATGCTTGATGCATGTGCCTCTTTGCCTTTTGAGATTGTGATCTGTATATCCGATATAAATGTATATTTGAAGGGTGGCATTTATGTTTCCTATTGTATCCTATGTTACGATGCCCACTTGGGCAATACTGTGGTATATTTTATTTTATTTGGTTTGGTGTGCACTGAAGTATAAACCCATTAGAAGCTCACTTGGGTTCTAAATCAAATTTAATTAAATAATTAATTTATACATTTTGCTGGAACATTATATTTGAATATGCTTTCAATTGAGGGCCAATATTGTATTATTTGTATATTTGTTGTAACATTTAGCCTGAAATGTGGCATGAAAAACACAGTATTTCTTTAATAAATTTTGTGTATATTTCTTTTATTTCCATGAAATCATTCTGATTTATTTTGTAAGTTGGTAGGGTGTATCAGTTTGAGAAAGGCATTTGGTGCCTAGACGTGTCATGTTGGTGAATAAATAAGTTTTTAATTGCCTCGGAGTGCCAGCGTCTTCTTTTTCTGGACCATTATTTATCTTAACACTGGTGCCACACCCATGGCTGGCACTGGCACTCATCGGTGGAAGAGACCACCATTGCAGTGTTTTGGAGATATGTAGCTATATAAATAGATATATACTAATGTATAAATATTATATATACTCATGGCATCAATACATCAATGATACCTCCATAAATATTTTTATGTTAAATATGAATGAAAATTCATTTTATATATATATATTGTAAATATAGAACAAAATACAAAATGCTACAGCAC
The DNA here is from genome assembly GCA_963921515.1 of Calotriton arnoldi. Taxonomy (NCBI): domain Eukaryota; kingdom Metazoa; phylum Chordata; class Amphibia; order Caudata; family Salamandridae; genus Calotriton; species Calotriton arnoldi. Next base: position 2,014,690 of record CAWUFW010002250.1, read on the forward strand.
TATTAACTTAAGTTTTTATGTAATCTTTAATTAATTTAAATATATTAAATTAGAAGTGGCCAAGAAGAGCTGTTCCAGAAAGTTAGTTGTGGGATTATTATTGTGTTGTGTTTTGACTTCTTAACACAAATGACTAGACCCCTTAGGTTCCAGAGATCATTCCAGGAATCTACAAAAAAAAAACTATACGTCACATTGACATGTTAGTGATACAACTCAATTTTAAGGACATATCCACCATCAGAAAAACGTAAACACCTGAACATGGGCACAATTTACTTGAATGGAGACACCAAAAGGAATAGGGCTTTAAAGGTGACCCCAATGCTGAAGATGCAGTCCTATTATTTGACAAGAAGTTGGGCAGTGAAGATGTATTCAAGTCATCCAAAATGTTTCTCAGATCATTTAGGTTTACTTAAAAATGTCAAGCACAAGATAAAACTTAAAAACAATTCTACCACCACTGTTCACAAAGTACTTTCAATCACACTTCTCATGGTGAAACCCCTTGAAGAATTAAATAGAACAGCAAAATAAGTAATGATTGACATCATTGATTCCTAAAAGTGGCAAGCTCCTTTTACTTTAACCAGTAAAGCAGGTGCAAAGGGAATTTGTTTATTTGTCGCACTTAGGGGACTGAATTTCAACTTATGGGTAGACAGACATCTCCGTCGTGAAATCAGTAAAATTTTCAGTTTGGTGAAAAATGCATCAAGCGTAATTGACCTTTCTCCAGCCTTAGACCAATTGGAACTTCATCCTGAGTCAAGACCACTCACTTCTTTTCTTACTCATCTGGATGTGACATGTTTAGGTGCTTGCTGCTTGGCTTAGCTTTGGTGGCATCATTTTACAAAGAATGATGCAACATATTCTTAAGGGGACTAGAAATGTGGTGTGTTTTCAGGATGATATCCTGATATATGGGAGGGGTGTGTATGAACACAATACAACTGTGAGATTATGTTTTAGAAAATTGAGTGATGCTGGTCTAAGACAGTAAAAAAATGAAAAGTGTCAGATTGGTGTTGTGCAATGACCTATCTAGGTCACACTGTTTCCAAAGAGGAAGTCAAACTGAAACATAACTTGGTGGAATCAGTGAGAAAAGTACTGGAACTCAAAGACAAAAGCATTTTTTTAAAGAAATGTTGCCAGTGTAGTTTTCCCATTGAGAGCTATGGTCAAGAAGCATGTCAATTTTTCATGGATTAAAGAATATTAGAATGAGTTTGATGAAATCAAAGTTTCCGAACACCGTCGTTAGGATGTTTTGTGGTAGAAAGGAAAACATTTCTTACCACTGATGCTAGCCAAAGGGGTCTTGAGTCCACTTTGTCATAGGTTGTAGAGGGTGTTGAACATGTAAGTGCCTGTGCGTTTCGTTCATTGAAAGATGCATGATTGAATTGTGCTGAGGTAGAAAAAAATATCTTGCCATGTCTGGGTCATTAGTCATTGCAGTTTTTTCCATTGAGGTCCACCTTTTTGTTGTACATACGACCAAGGACCTTTGAATTTGGCATTTACCTCTAAAGATAAATGATCTTCATGTTACATAGCTAGGTGGTGGTTGAGCTTAGAAGGGTATAATTACACACTTGAATATCTTCCCAAAAATATATCTGCAGACCGTCTTTCTAGATTTGCTCCATTCAAATCAAAACCTTTACTGGCACCATTTGTTAGGTAGAGAGTTGTAGAGTGGTTATGAAGGAATAGTGTGAGTGTAAACAACTGGATCTCATCCAGATGAAACTAAGCGTGTTCTTACTTTAGGGTTGACCAAGTTTTTACTTTTAAAACTCAGTCTTGGCTATCTTTTTGTGAAACTGTTTTTGGAAATATAAAACAATAGACTTCTGCAATGGTACAGCCAGGCTGCAGAACATAATCTTCTCATGAATGTATACATTCTCCTGACCCCACTATTGTCAAGTCAGCCCTTTACCTTGCTTCTTCTACCCCCTCCATTGATTCATGAATAGGTTCAAACCTCTATGATTACCTCCCTTGGCAGACCACTTTATCCTCAGTGCTCTACAATGCTCCTGAGCACTTCCCAGTTCAGTCTGCAGTCAGTCTTGGCTATCTTAGTAGATCAGGCTTTCCATTAAGAACTGAGTGGTTGTGCTAATCTGCCCGATTTACACCCAAGTAATGAGCACTTGGTGCAAAGTTATGCTAAGGAGAGCAAAGCGCTATTTGCGCTGAGAATAGGGCACCATTCTTATACATGCCAACATTTTAGAGCAAGTAAGTGGGAGATTTAAAAAAAGAAATAGTCGGGAGAATGTAATTTCCCCATTGGCTTAGAATGAAGCAGAGGCAATCTGTTTGACTTGGATCTAGTTTTTGTATCCACTATGTAAAACTGCCAAAAATAAAATGTTGAGGCCTGTCACACCCTCCAATCTCCCCCTCAAAGAATCAAGGGCAAAGCACTCTGGCTCAGGCTATATATTTCTTAGCTCAAGCTACCTTGTTTCCAGCAGATCATGATTCTGCAATCCAAATCAGGTTTCTACATGCAGGAATCGGGAGGCTGGAGACTAGCCTTGAAACTGGTAGTCTCCCGCCTGAATCGGGAGGGTTGGCATGTATGCATTCCTGCACTAAGCACTGGAAAGTAAATACCTTTGCAAGAGTTTGTGCTACTTTGTATCACTTTGTGTAACATTGCCCTGGCCCAAATCCTTAGTAATTCAGGCCTTAAGGTTCTGTTAAGCATACTTGGCTGTCAAATTAGAAAAATAAGCTTTTTTATGAGCAACGTTGTTATCTCAGGACTTCTTTTACTGTTTTATTCACTGTAGCATGGGCCTGATTCCAGTCATGCCACTTCCTAAGAGGATGATGTCAGAACTGAATAATAGTTGTGTATATTCCAATCTCCACAGATGCCATAACACCTTGATTCATGATAACAATGTAAAATGATTCTCCTTTCCTGGAATGTAGTACTCCTGTTCTCTTATCTTATCTGTCTATCTTATCCTTACTCATGAGAATTGTTTTTGCAATGGAGATGTGTTTTAATGTGAGATTTTCTTCTAGGCCTTCTTCCATTTTCCTCTCTCCTGGCCCTTACCATGTTCCCCCTCCTTTCACATTTACCTGTAGTCCGCTCCTCTCCTTTAGATTAGCGGGATGTTGACAACTGTGACAGTTGGCAATACCTGTGTGAAGAGTCTGTGAAAAAAACAGTTTTCTCTTTCTGGCATAATCAAAGGTAAATAAAGCTACACTTCAACTTACCTTTGTCTTTCACTTCATAACACAGTTCTTGTGAAGAACAGGAGCAGGGCAGTGGCTATCCTTGACAGTGCAGCAGAAACAACAATAGCCCACCTGAAACTTATGTTCCTCCCGAACACAAAGCAGGCTAATGACTTTACTCAGATTGAAACCCCTGGTGGACAAACTCACATTGGATTGATGGTACATTGAGGAGCCTGCAGCAATGATTTTCTAGGCTCAACTGACAGATTCCTATGATGTAATAATTGATTAGGGAGATTGGCTTCCACTATTCGATGACCTAATTGGATAAATAGTTATAATGGGAGCCTTTTTTTTTACTTTGGCTCATTCACTCAAGGACCAGTGTTTTTATTTTTGAAATTTATAGAGCGCGAGGCTACCTCCCACGGAGGTGTCCCGGCACTAAGGCAACAGATCCAAGCAGTGGCACGAAAAAGGGCTAAGTACGGTTGAATAGCCAAGTCTTCAAGACTTTCCTGAAGGCTGAATCAGGTTCCGTCCTTCGAAGGTAAAGAGGCAAGGTATTCCAGAGCTTCGCGGTTCTGACCGCAAATGCTCTGCCACCTATCCGGGCCTTGCGAAAGTGGGGAGTAGTGAGCAAGTTTAAGTGGCTGGATCTCAGGACTCGGTCATGTTGGTAACTTTGCAATCTGAGTCTCAGATATGCCGGGCCCCGACCCCTGGTGGATCTGTATGCCAAGGTAAGTGCCTTAAATTCAATTCTCCTACTGACGGGCAGCGAGTGAAGATTCGGCAGATGGGGAGAAATGGAATGACAGAAAGGCACCTTGCAGATCAGTCTGGCCTCAGCGTTTTGAACTATTTGTAGTCTACGGATCAAATATGCAGGAAGTCCTAAGTAGAGACTGTTAGAGTAGTCCAGGAGAGAAGTTGCCAAGGCATGAACTACTGTTCTCCTGCAATCCAGCGGGAGAAAAAGGAGGAGTTTCCTCAAAGCTCGCAATTTCCAAAAGCATGAGGAGGAGACCCGATGAATCTGGGTCTTGCAAGAGAGAGCATTGTTGAATTTAAAACCCAGATTCCTCGCCGACTCCACTGGAGCAGGAGGGGGGTTCAGCTCTGGTGGCCGCCAAAGCTCGGTGGGAGATGGGAGCGGTTGGTTAAAAAAGAGCACCTCCGTTTTCTCAGAATTCAGCTTTAGGCAGTTTTGAGTCATCCAATCCGAGATGTTACTCAGGCACCATCTAAAGTTGACAAAAGCAACCTCCGATTGTTCTTTAAAAGAGAACATCAGCTGGGTGTCATCAGTGTAGGTGATCGCTTTCACCCCGAGAGTCTCAACCAAGGTCGCTAGTGGGGTGAGATATACATTGAAGAGTATCGGGCTCAGAGCCGATCCCTGAGGAACCCGGCACACAAGGGGCTTCCGCGCAGAGACAAAGGGGCGCAAGAAGACTTGTTGTGTGCGGTTCTCCAGGAAGGACCGGAGCCAGGACAGAGCAGTACCCCGTTCACCCAAATGTTTAAGTCTCTCCAGGAGAATCGGATGGGCCACAGTATCAAAACAGTTTGAGCAGCACCAGCATTGCTGCATTGCCCTGATCAATGGATTCACGAACGCTCTCAGTAACTTTCAGGAGTGCGGTCTCTGTACTGTATCCGGTTCTAAAGCCGGATTGGGAGTCATCGAATCGATTATTAGTTTCCAGAAATTCAGAGAGTTGACTCTGAACTACCTGCTCAAGGATTTTAGCTGGATGGGCATTATAAATTACGCCAGCAATATAAATGAAAATCAAGCGGCTGGGACAATAAAGCAATCTCACATGTAATTCCTTTCCAAAATGAACTGCAGCTTTAGCAGCAATATTCTATGATACCAAATGCCAAAAGGGGCCTAACGCAAATCCTAGATGAGTGAAAATGTTAGGGAATAATTGCCCTATACCCAAGTATCATTAATACTAATATGCAGGAGCCATCAGATTTTAAAAAGTAAAAAAAATTGATGTTTCTTGGATATTAGTTTTAGGTTATTGTAACCTCAAAAAATACTGTAAAATATATGCAGTACAAAATACTCATAGTGCATAAAGATGCACCTTACGCATAAAAATTATAAAAGCGCAATAGATGTAGCAACTGCATTTTCACTCAGTCTTGAGTCACAATACATAACTGCATGCACAATGCACAAAGGAGCATCCCAATATGGTGGGTGCTAATATTAGAAGCAGGCCCAGGGGTGGAGGAGGCATCCCAGCAACAGCTGCCAAAAGTTGTATAAGAGTAGTTTTTAGTCATTGTAAGTCTTCCAGTGAGGATACTTCTAGGTAAAGCTGGGTATCACCTGCATAGAGGTGGTAGAGGATGTTTGCTTATTTCAGTAGGTTGGTGTAGGTGATAGGACTTAGCCTTTGGGGACACCCCTGCTTAGGGTGGACGAGTCTTAGGTCGAGGTGTTTATTTCTATTTTTTGGGATCGGTTATGGAGATATGAGGTGAACCATTTTAGGACCAGGCCATTCGCTCTGATCCACTTTTGGAGGGATTCAGGAAGCATTTTCTGGTCAATCGTGTCAAAAGCCGCTGATAGGTCTAGGAGGATGAGTAGACAGCATTTGTCAGTGTCCAGTGACTTCTGTATGTCTTCTGCTGTGTCCAGTAGGGCTGTTTCCGTACTACAACTTTTTCTAAAACCTGATTGGAGTAGGTCGAGAAGATTGTTGGAGTCAATGTGTTGGATGAGTTGGGAGAGAACGCATTTCTCAAGTATTTCAGCTAGGAAGGGAAGGTTGGAGACTGGCTTGAAATTGTTGAGGTCATCTAGGTCAGTATCTGATTTCTTTAGCAAGGGAGTGATTTGTCCTAGTTTGAGGCAGTCAATTATCACCCCACTGCTCAGGGAGCTATTTATTATTTTCATCCAGAGTGGTGCTAAGGTGTAGTTGAGTTCTTTGCTACGGAGGCTGACAGAGGATCTGCTAGGTGAGCGGCAGGTTTGGAATTTGTGATCATCTTTGAAATGTCCACCTCAGTGAGTGAGTTGAACATCCTCAAGCTCCTGTGAGTTGAGCGGGAGCCTGGATCTAAATTGGATATTGAGGGCTCAGGGTGGGTGGTCGTATCTTGACAGTTCAGCGGTAAGTTGCTTCTCTCCATTCTGAGGGGAGGGTTTCCAGTGGATGGAGGAGTGTGGAGGTCTAAGGAGAGTTTGATCTTTGTCATTTTATCATTGAAGAATTTCACGAATTTGTCACAATGTTCTTTAAAAGACATGGCGATTTTGTTTTGCTGGTTTCAAAGTTTGCTGTTTAATGATATTGAAAAGTTCTTCGGGGCATTTTTTTGCTTTATCATAGATTTTTAAGTCTCGTTTGACAGTGCATTCATAAGCCAGACCTATGACATTGTCAATACTTGCTGTATGTTAGACCACTCTACACTGGAGGATTTTAATTAAACTATATGAGTCATCAAAAGGGAAGACGTAGAAGCCATGGCCGAATTGATCATTGGGAATACGTGCATTTTAGCAACTTCTTAAGATAGATAAGAAACAGTACACATTATTGCAATTATGCTTATTTTGAGGTAAGTGCTGTTTTCTTGAAATGTGAATAAAGATGGATTGTATGATGACATCATGGCAGTGTTCTGGGTCAAGGCTTGAATTCTGGAAATAATTCAAGAGAGATTTTTATGATAGTCAAGAGTTTTTTTACCCCAGCGGCCTGGACTCACTCCAAGAAGGCCTCTAACGAATGATGTGAAGAACTGGCTGTTTTTTTTGTCCCCAGGGTCCAATGTATTTAGGCAAGCCTAGGAGTAGGTAGAAGGCTGGCTATTGAAGTTGAAACTCCAAATATGAAGCTATTGGCAAGTAATCCAAAACTGAACTCCTTCGAAGCCATTTCCCTGATCGACCCTCATCCCCCTAAACTGTTGGTTGCCAGGGCGGAGGTTATTAACCCACTGGTCAATAAGATTCTTAGTTTATCCCTTGAAAAAGCTACGATGCCTAGAGTCTGGAAACAGGCAATGATTCTTCCCCTGCTAAAAAAAACCTACAGCAGATCCAACCGCCCCAGCTAATTACAGGCCCATTTCCTTACTACCTGCTTTCTCTAAGATTCTTGAGAAGCAGGTAAATAGACAACTATCGAAGTATATAGAGGTCAATGGGCTACTTCATTCCAGTCAATCAGGCTTCATGGCCTTGCACAGCACTGAAACAGTTCTAGTAGAGGTAGCAGAAGCTATTCGGGGTACCCTGGACACAGGGGGTAGAGCAGCACTGGTATTATTGGATTTGTCAGCTGCGTTCAACACAGTTATGCATACCCTTCTTTTAGATCGTCTGCAGGAGATAGGAGTGACAGGGTCAGCATGGAGCTGGCTAAAATCCTTCCTGGAAAACAGAAGCCAACAACTCTGGATCCCCCGCCCCGCTCAGCAGGTCCTCAAAAGCTGGACACTGGGGTCCCTCATTGTTCGGCACTGAGCCCTACTCTGTTTAATATTTATCTCACCCCTCGAGTCCAGTTAGCAGACAAATTTGGAGCAAAACTGATCTCCTATGTGGACGACACACAGTTGCTTTTTTACTGTAATAAGGGAAAAGAGGTGGAAAGCTCTCATGTAAAAACCTGTCTTACCACCGCAGTCTTTCACTGGCTAGCAAAAGCGCAACTGAAGTGCAATGAGGACAGAACTGAAATTCTCTTCTTTGGGAAATTTCCTCCGCAGTTCTGGCTTACCTTTTGGCCAGATGATGCTCCCTCGCCGGATCCCCAAGGAGAGCTGGTGAAAAATTTGGGGATCTGGTTTGATGACAGGCTGTCATTTGCGCCCCATATCAAGAGGCTGGTAGGAACTGGCTTCGAGACCATGAGATCTCTGAAGAAATTTCTGCCGCTCCTACCGTTCCATGCTAAGAAAACAGTCATTCAAGCACTAATCACGTCCTGTATCGACTATGGCAATGCTCTGTATGCAGGCCTTCCAGAATATCGCCTGGAAAAACTTCAGGTAATCCAGAATGCGGCTGCTCGGCTCCTGCTCAATCGTCCAAGGAGGGCGCGCACTAGGCCGAATCTTTGGGATTTCCATTGGCTGCCTATTAGGGAAAGAGTGAAATTCAAGTCTTTGGTGCTGGTTCATGCCGCTATTTATGGCAAAGGTCCTACCTACTTGAGTACCAGATTTAGCTTCTACAACCCACCTAGACAACTTCGAACTGCTAATAAATTCCTGGTATGCACACCCAGGATTTGTAGACAGAGAGCTGGAGCAAGATCACTTACTCTGCAGGGGGTGGTAGCATGGAATTAGCCCCTCCTGGAACTACGCGCCTCAAGTGATCCAAAGATGTTTAAAAAGAAGCTAAAAACCTGTTTTTTCCAATAAACTGAGCATGCTCTGTTCCTGACCTTCCAGCTGGGACTGCGCCGGGACACTCCCTGGAGTTGCTGCGTGCAATATAAGTGTTGAATCATATCATATCACATGAAGGCTTACTTTAGGGCACAAGTTATAGTTACTTGAGATAATTATAACAGGTGAATTTCAGTGGTTTTGTTCATTTGAAAGGGTATGTTTTAACTGATATTTTCATGTAACTATAACTTTTAACCTTTGTTTATTTCAGTGAGGATCTATCTATCTATATATCTATCTTTACAAATATACATATATTTATATATCTATCCATACCTATATCTATCTATCTATCTATCTATCTATCTATCTATCTATCTATCTATCTATCTATATATATAGTTTTTTAGTCAGGATTGACGCAACCCTGGCCTTTCTTCTTATAGAAAGAAATGTGAGAAAATGCACTGAGCACTTTAAATGAGACATTCTAGGCTCTGGGACTCTATGGTCCAGTAGAAGGCTGGGAGCCGAAACGCGTAGACCGTCCTCTACCGTTTTGTAATTGCACTATGGTTTAATAAAAATACACGTACTTGAACATCTTCTGTGCATGGTGCTGTGATCCTTCACTGGAACGGAGGAACGGAGGAATTCAGAATATATATATATATATATATATATATATATATATATATATATATATATATATATTCCACTCGAAAACTGGATGCTGGTGCAACAGATCCACGAGCCCACACGATAAGGTATAGTTTGTTTTATTTTTAGTTGGACAAAAGAGAACGCGTTTCGACCACGTCCGTGGTCTTGGTCACCAAAGGTTACAGGGCCCGGCCATTATACTATAGGGAGGGTGGCTGGGTGGACCCACCCCCGGGTCCAGTTCGTCCCCGGGGACCCCATCCTCCAGGGTCTGGCCATTATACTATGGAGATGGGGGCCCTAGAGGACCCAGTGTGTAATGGGGCCACGAAGGGAACCTCAAGGCCCCCGCGGTCGCAGCCGGCTTCCCTTCTCCTGCGGGAGCCGGCATTGCTCTGACAGACAGGGGGCTTCTGAAAGGCTGCTCCTTGTCTCTCAGAGCAATGTTTTCATCTGTTTCCCTGAAAGCATATTTGTGCACAGGGAAACAGATCAAAACTCCACTTTCTGTAAGCCAGAGCTGTTTGATAGCTCCGGCTTGCAGAAAGCGGAGTGCTTTTTGCTTTCGCTTTGTGGAAGCTGTCAGCTCCCACCAAGCAAAAGCAAACAGTTGTCTCCTGAGGCTGGGCACCTCGGGAGATAGCAGGATCTGGCCCTGGGGGGTTTTGGTCCGCACAGCAATAAATGACTCCATGAGGGGGTCCAAAGCAAACACAAGGAGATGATGGACGGAAAGCTGAAACTTTTCAGACACTCACCCCCAGTCACAGATCTGGGTTGAATCCATCATCGTTCTTTAGCTCACTTCGCCACCTCAGTTCAGACCAAGCTATATGCAAATCAGTCTTGACCCTGTGCCTCATGGGAACAGTCCAGCCCGAATTGCCAAGCCAGGTCTTCCCTGAACCGGAAACAAGCATCCTGGGACCGGTTTCGGGGTAACACCCCTCTTCAGCCAGGCTAGCTTGAACCCAGTGGCAAAGTGAGCAAGGGACCCACGTCTGAGCAAACCCTGCCAACGTAGGGCGAACAAAGCAAACACAAGGAGATGATGGACGGAGCGCTGAAACTTTTCAGACACTCACCCCCAGTCACAGATCTGGGTTGAATCCATGAGGGGGTCCGCATGGCCCTATCCATCGTAGAACTTAGCCTAGGGGAGTTGGTGGGCCCCGGGGAAGGGAGTCTACAATGCACCCCCTACATTAATTTATTTCAGCCCCTGTGAGGTGACCATCTCTGGGGCAGTGTTTAGCCCCGGGGAGGTGGTGGTCCCCAGAGCAAAGGCGGGCTCGCCCGCACTCATATTTTTTAATTCCCCTGGGATGTGGCTGTCCCTGGGGCATAGAGGGGGCTGCACGGGCCCCCCTGCATACTGTTACATGTTTAGCCACAGAGAGGTGGCGGCCCCCGGGGCATGGGCGGGCCCGCACACATATTTTTAAATGCCTGAGGAGGTAATTGTCCCTGGGGCTGTGAGGGGCGGCGCTTGCCCCCACATTTATTTATAAACATTTGCCCAGGGAGGTGGCAGTCCTCCAGGTGTGGGGAGTGCTGCACGGGCACACCCTGCATATTTATAATTCCCCATGTCCCCGGGACCAGGCCAAACCGGGGGCTAAACATTACAGAAGTGCGGGAGACTGCACTTCTTTTTTTCTCTTTTTTGAAGGGAGGCACAGTTCCAGCATGGCTCCTGCGAAAATGTAAAAAAATGCTTATTTTTTGCCCTTTGAGGTCCCTGTGGGTTCCCCCCTCCCCCCTCCAGGAGGCCTAGGGGGTCATGGAGTTCCTACCCTTCCATCTTCTCTTTTTAGGTCGAGCCTAGCGTAGCAGCGCATGCGCTGCTCGCTTTGCGAGGCATGCTGTATTAGGGTATGTTTTAGAAGTGATGTGAAAGCCCCACCCATATTTTTCATTGGCTGGTGTCATCGTCCATGGTAAATGCTGGCTTCCGATTGATAATGAGGCTTCTTAGTCCCTCCTTGTTACCGCCCTGTCTCCTTTTGGGACCACCCATCAGGACTGGATCTTTTACTTGCGGCGTTACACTGTCTCCTTCATTAGTCGGTAAGCACTATATTTTTTTCACAATGGCGACAGCTTGTCTGGTATTTGTATTCGAGGTTTTAGCGCACGGCTGTAGAGCCTGAGAACCAAGACAGCAGAGCCGTTGTAGAGCCAGAGAACCAGGTCAGCAGAGCCGCTCTAGAGCCAGAGAACCAGGTCAGCAGAGCTGCTCTAGAGCCAGAGAACCAGGTCAGCAGCTTGAGAACCAGATCAGCAGAGCAGCTCTAGAGCCAGAGAACCAGGTCAGCAGAGCTGCTATAGAGCCAGAGAACCAGGTCAGCAGAGCCGTTGTAGAGCCAGAGAACCAGGTCAGCAGAGCTGCTATAGAGCCAGAGAACCAGGTCAGCAGAGCTGTTGTAGAGCCAGAGAACCAGGTCAGCAGAGCTGCTCTAGAGCCAGAGAACCAGGTCAGCAGAGCTGCTGTAGAGTCAGAGAACCAGGTCAGCAGAGCCGCTGTAGAGCCAGAGAACCAGGTCAGCAGAGCCGCTGTAGAACCAGAGAACCAGGTCAGCAGAGCTGCTCTAGAGCCAGAGAACCAGGTCAGCAGAGCCGCTGTAGAGCCAGAGAACCAGGTCAGCAGAACCGTTGTAGAGCCAGAGAACCAGGCCAGCAGAGCTGCTCTAGAGTCAGAGAACCAGGTCAGCAAAGCTGCTGTAGAGCCAGAGAACCAGGTCAGCAGAGCCGTTGTAGAGCCAGAGAACCAGGTCAGCAGAGCTGCTGTAGAGCCAGAGAACCAGGTCAGCAGAGCCGCTCTAGAGCCAGAGAACTGGGTCAGCAGAGCCGTTGTAGAGCCAGAGAACCAGGTCAGCAGAGCTGCTCTAGAGCCAGAGAACCAGGTCAGCAGAGCTGCTCTAGAGCCAGAGAATCGGGTCAGCAGAGGCGCTCTAGACCCAGAGAACCAGGTCAGCAGAGCTGCTGTAGAGCTAGAGAACCAGGTCAGCAGACCTGCTGTAGAGCCAGAGAACCAGGTCAGCAGAGCTGCTGTAGAGCCAGAGAACCAAGTCAGCAGAGCTGCTTTAGAGCCAGAGAACCAGGTCCGCAGAGCTGCTGTAGAGCCAGAGAACTAGGTCAGCAGAGCCGCTGTAGAGCCAGAGAACAAGGTCAGCAGAGTCGCTCTAGAGTCTGAGAACCAGGTCAGCAGAGCTGCTGTAGAGCCAGAGAACAAGGTCATCAGAGCTGCTCTATGGCCAGAGAACTGGGTCAGAGAACCAGGTCAGCGAACCAGGTCAGCAGATGTGTTGTAGAGCCAGAGAACCAGGTCAGCAAGCTGCTGTAGAGCCAGAGAATCAGGTCAGCAGAGCTGCTGTAGAGCCTTAGAACAAGGTCAGCAGAGCTGCTGTGCAGCCAGAGAACCAGGTCAGCAGAGCTGCTGTAGAGCCAGAGAACCAGGTCAGCAGAGCTGCTGTAGAGCCAGAGAAGCAGGACATCAAGCTGCTGTAGAGCCAGAGAAGCAGGTCAGCAAGCTGCTGTAGAGCCATATAACCAGGTCAGCAGAGCTGCTGTAGAGCCAGAGAACCAGGTCTCATTAGATGATATAGGCCATACCAACCAAGGTGACTGATCCAGTTCGGAATTATTAAATGAATTATTTTGTAACAGAGCCTGCAGGGACACGAGGGACAGATTGAATCGTGAGCTTTCATTAGGAAAACTCGACAGGGATGGTATTGATGGCGTATTCAATTGTTTAGTGGTTGCTAAGCCCCAACATGTAGTCTGATAGATGGAGACATTGAGGAACATAATTTGGGCGGGGATGAGGCAAGCACGATGTAATGCCTCGGTTCCCTGTACCTGCCATGGCTTGGAGCCCCAAATAGATTTTAAATCCACTGTATTATCCCAGTACTCATAACCACCCACAGCTAGGGAACTTAGAAAGGAACCTGAATAAAGCAATTTGGTGTGTGTTAACATAATTTTCTGAGTTAATGTGTTATTAAGTCTAAAATAATAGGATGCAGGGTTCGACCGATTAAAATCAGTAAAATAATTAAACTTATTTCGAAGAGTTTGAGAGCTACCTGGCAAGGGGTTTGGACAATGTTTCCATTGGGTATAGTTAACAGAACTACGCAGGGCACTGGGCTTATGGAGAAAATGATTACCCCAATGTTGGTAACAATACAAATCGGCATAATTAGCAGAATTCATATATAAATCTTCAGCATTAAAAGATGCATAATATTTTAAATCGGCAAACAATGCTTCAACGGCATGCATATCCCAATCATCAGAATGAATATTATTTTGTACTACATCACCCATTGAAACACGAAGGACATTAGGTACATTAATAATTTCCGTCGGACCATGGATTTGATAGTTCACTGCATCCCATACGATGCCATCAGCAACTGGGAAAGCTGAAATGTTCACAAATGTGTGGTCACGCTTCATGATGTGAGACGAGGAATGAGGAGCCAAAGTTCCAGAAACATAGTCTACAGCAGAGCGTTCAGGTAAATAGTGACCATTAATTAGTAGAAAAAACACTGTGACAAAGCCAATGGACATGAACAAAAAAATCAAGAAAAGTACCAACCAGATGTATGTCCAGGGTGGAATCAAAAATTGTCTCTAAACCAGGATACAAAAATACTGAACTTGGATGGGACTTTTGAAGAGGTGGAATCCGAATCAAAGGAATAACGAGTCGGGCCAAGTGGCGTTGTTGGTTGATGTGCCACCGATTCAGATGCAGGATAAGTATACTCGTCCTCGTCGATGTTGGTGGAGAGTTGGGGATCAATTATAGTTTCAGGCAAAGTAGAGGATTCAGGCAAATCAACCATCTCAATTACAGCATCAGCGATCGTTCGTGCAGATGGACTATGAACATATGTCCGATAAATGGCAGGACAAGAGACCGCTGGTGTGACACTATTCAGGATCGGCCAGGCGCTGTAGCTTGACATTTTCCACTGAGATGTATCTGTTCTCCTTGCGACCAGGAAGCGGTGGTAAAATGACTGTACGTGTTCCCTTCAAGCCCAGAACTGGAACCGGTGCACGAAAAGAGGGGCCGAATTCTTTTTGTTTTCAACCTTTTCTCGAACCAGTTCTCCAACCTTTGGAAGCCAGCCGGCTACCGGAATCTGCAACGCAGGATCTGTGGCTGAAGGCAAATGTGTAGTTGCAAGTTTGTCTCGGGCTTCTTGTAAGTCCTGTAACATAGCAGAATGGTTATCTACATCAAACTTGGCGGATTGCGCCGCGATGTCTGGACCCTCAAGGTCAGGCACAAACATTCTTATGCCAAAGAGCATTTCGTATGGGGTCCGCCCACCCAGAGGTCTTCTAGGGAGATTATTAAGTGCACGCTGAACGGTATACAAATGGGCCAGCCAGTTCCTGCCAGTACCTATAACCCTAGCTGTTAAGGATTGCTTTAAGTCACGGTTCATTCGTTCAACGATAGAGTTGCCCTCAGGCCTATACGGAGACGAAAATTTCACCCGCACCCCAAGCGAAGCCATTGCATCCTTGTAAGCCCTAGAGGCAAACGCTGGACCTTGGTCCGAATGGAAGGTGCCGCATGCGAAAATTCCCACAAAGACACGCAAATCCCTGATTACATTTCGGGCGTCAGCACTCCGTTGTGGCCAGACCCAGAGAAACCGTGTGCACGAGTCCACTGCCACTAAGATGTATTTATAGGCAGTGTCTGATGAGAATGGACCGCAGTGATCCAAGTAAACACACCCAAAGGGTCTGTTAGCAATGCAGAGCGGGGTTTGTGGTGGACGTGTTACCGTGGAAGGCTTAATCTGTTGACAAACATCGCAAGAAAGCACAAAAGCACGGGTGTCCTTATACAATCCACGCCACCAATAACGCTGCTGCAAGATGGAAACTGTAGCTGACACACCTGCATGAGCCGAAGCCATGCCTTCGTGTGCAGCTGATATCAAGGCACTCCTGCGGTCCGCGTTGGGGATCAGCCGATCTCCAACGTCAGGTATAGTTACATAGGGAACCTGATCGGGACTTAATGTGTAAGAATACTTGGAAGGGAAACCTGTAGGGTAATTATTACCTTCCTTGGTTGCAGCAATAGCTGCTAATACAACAGGGTCTATTTTAGACATGGACCTGGTAACCGCTGCTACTGAACACGTGACTACTGCTGAACGGGCAGCTTCATCTGCCAGATCGTTACCTATAGCGTGTGCGCCCACCCGCTGATGGCCTAAGGTGTGAACCACCTGTGTGAGGGGCAGACGTTGTTGCAATTCTGCCACTCGAACCCAAAGCATTTTATGCTTAATTGTGCTCCCTTTTGCGTCCTTGTAGTCGTTTTTCGACCAGAAAAACAGATTGTCATTGTAAGATTGTACACAGTAAAAAGAATCACATACAATAAGAGTGGTCTCATCCTGAGAAGCGAACTCAAGTGCAAGTAGCAATGCATGCAGCTCGGCCAATTGTGCGGTACTATCTCCAAGTGTGCGAGTATGCACTGCAGAGGATTTGAACTTTCCATCTACAAAGGAACCCGCAACAATAGCACATGCAGCTGAATAAGCGTGTTTGGACCCAGTGGCCGGTTGCGCCGAACCATCGGTGTAGATCACACATTTGTAATCCTCAAGCGGTAATAAAAACAAAGGAGGAGGATGAACGAATTCATACTGCAAAAACTCCTGAGTCTGCAGAGAAGAATCAAAAACAAAAGTGACGTCCGAAGACGTCAAGGATGTAGCCCATTGTATCCAACGGGGATGCATTGCTTTTGAGTTCGGTACACTTGCCTTCGTTACTGCCTCTAGGGCAGGACAGGGTGTTACCACTAGAATCCGCTTTCCCTGTGCCAGTGCGCGTTCTTTTAGAATCGCCATTTGCACTGCAGTTAGAACTTTTCGACAGATGTAAAGCGCAATTCAGCGGAAGTGTACAGATGTGATTTGTATGCGATGGGTACTGTATCACCTTCATTAAAGGTTAAGTATGTGAATCCCACCGCCCCGGAATTATTCTAATCACCAGGTTTGTGTGGTTATCACGAGTCAAAAGATATTTAGACTCCAAAGGTCTGTCTGCAAAGACTGCAGAATTGAGGTATGCTCAGGCAGCCAGCAAGACCTTGAATAAGTAGGTTGTATCAAAGCATACAAAGGCTTGATACGCTGGGCATATTCGGGAATGTAAGTACGCCCGAAATTCAAGAAACCCAGCAAAGACTGAAGTTTCTTCAGAGTATTTGGGGGCACAAATGTGCACATTTTTCCAAGAAATGGGGGGCTAAGCCCTTACCTTCGTTGTTGAGCTCATAGCCCAAGAACAGAACTGTAAATTCAGCAATGTGTGATTTAGCAAAGTTAAATTTGTAACCCTGCTCCGCAAATTCAAGAATAATGCGGTCCACACGGGACAAATGCTGAAATAATTAGTCGATCCGTCAGATAGATGTCATCTACGTACGAACATGCGTCTTGATCAATGTCATTTAACAAAGAAACAACACGGGCGGCGAATATACCCGGACTATTTTTGTAGCCCATGGGTAAGCGCCGGAACTGGAATAATTTACCACCGGAAGTGAATGCGGTCCATTGACCACTCTCCGGGGCTAGGTTGTGCGTGTAGAAACCGTTTGAAAGGTCTAGTGTCGTTTTGTATTTTTTACGCACAAGACTGTCTACAAGCGCAGAACTGTGTGTATTTTGCACCGCAAAGTTCCGACAATGAGTATTTAAATGCCGGTAATCCAAAACTAAGCGGTACGATCCATCGGGTTTAGAAACCACGAAAGGGATTGTTCATAGGTGATACGCATGGTTCAATTACTCCCTGATATTCCAACTGTGTCAGAATTTCGGAGACGGGGCCTTTTGCCTGCCGTTTTATGGGATATTGGGGTTGTGGCTGCGGTAGTGAGCGCAAAGGTATTGCATGAGGAGGTGATTCTTCATCCCATCCCACATGGTTGCGGTATAACGCTGGTGCCAGGTACACAGCCCACTCAGCTGCAAGTGCTTCAGCTTTGTCTTTTGGGACATGCCGTGAAAAGCTTGGAAGGATTACCTCCTCTCCTTTATGTGCAGCTAAAAGCGAATGGGGGTGGCCAATCCACCTCCGCTAACAAAATGTCATATGAAGAGGTTAGATTTTCCCAAAAATCCCTTTTATTTCACGCGGTATGTCACCTTCAATTTGTATGACTATATTATATAGTCTGTCAGGGGTGCCACTCTCGTGTCAGCTGTCTCTACAGTAACGAATGTTTCAGTTGCTGTCGCCTCCATATGAGGACGTAGCGCCTCCCGCACTATGGTAACTTCCGCGGTGCTGTCTAGGAGGGTCACTGCCCACGTCCAATTCTGGAGTCTCGTTCTCACGGTCTGAGGCATATTTCGCTGTGACAGCGGCAACTTTTCTTCTGAAATTGCGGTCGAGGAAGGTGAAAGTCTTCTGCTTTCCCTCTGACTTGTTGTCGAGGTTGGTCTCGCTCCTGGGGAGCCTCTCGGCCCCTTCCTCTATCTTGCCGTCCTCCTCCACCAGCCTGTGACGACGTCTGGGCCTGTGAAGAACGAGGAGAACGCGTATCAGAGCTCTGAAACCTTTCTGGTGATTTAATCCTTGACCTATCACGTAAATCATAAGTACGTTCAGAAGAAACCGAAACTGGGGAAGCGCCTCTCGACCCCGGCTTCTTTTGTTGCTTACCCTGTTTTTCTGTCTCCAACTCTTTTTAGTGAAGACCGGTTTATCATCTTTCTCAGATGCACTTTTTGCTTGTGTAACTTGTGTTTGCGATTGAGTTTGCATTTTTACAAAAGGCTTGTTGCCCAGGCTATTTCTTCCAATTGTTTTATAAGCCCGGGCAATAATTTTCGGTAGTCGCGGGGCCTGTCCAACTCTGGGACCAAAGCCAAAGCATTCGCTACTTGAAAGTTCATAGCATCGCCCTTGACATTTCCAAGGATCAGCTCAGCTACTACATCAAACACTCCCACTAGTCTCATCCCTAATTCCACAGCCGCTTCAGGGCCATGTTCATCCTGTACTTTTTTAATTACAGAGGGTAGAACCGTCATGGAAGGAGTTCCAAAACATTTTGAATAAACTGCTGCGAATACCTTACCCCAGTTTTCACATGATGTCAAATCGGGATTATGTCTTTTGGCAAACTTATCGTGAGGATGCGGTGTTTATCTACTGGGGATGTATGGGGAAACACTGCTTCTATCTGATCGAACTTTTCTGCAAGCCAGTAAGGATAGTCGTCCTTATTTTGTGGACGTTTGCCCATCACAGAATTTACCATGACAGGACTAATGGTCACTCCAGCGGCTATAGCTGGTTGGTCTGCGACTACAGGAGCAGCTCCATGTAGGCTACCTGTAACGTATGTCACTAGGGCTCGATGCACTCGTACCAATTCGGTATGCATAGTGCGCAGTTCCGCAAGCGGTAATGCCAGATAATTTGGATGCGGGGTATACCCGGCCAATACAGGCCAAGTGGCCCCCTGAATTGACAAGGGGCCTAAACAAACTGCGGTAGTTGGTTGTGGTAGGGCGCCATTAAACCAAACACGGTGCTGCCAAGCCGTGAGAGGTACTTCAAGAGTGGTATAGGGTCGATAGGCAGCAGGAATAGCGGTGGGCTTATATTCATGAAACAGATTATCGTCTGCCTCCACCGCTTCAAAAGTGATCCAAGTGTAAAACACCTCAAAGTGGTAAGCCGGATCGGCTTGAACCACAAAGACCAAATCGATCCCTGTATCAGGCACTCCATACACCCGTAAGTGGTCTCGGAGTGCCCTCGACTATATGCAGCAATCGCCACACCAGCCATGACTAAACAGATATATTCGACAACCTAACAGGGAGCACAAAAATGGGTCTATTAACTAACCTTTTTTAATAATATCAAGCTTGAAAGAACCTATAAAACATTCAATATAGGAGGTATCACCGTCACATACGCCTCCGGAAGCGTACGCGAGGGGTTTGTGGACAAGCACAAGTACTACTCAAGCGTCTACGCAGATAAGCTGTCCCACGTTGGGCGCCATGTCATAAGGTTTCTGCACATACACAGAGCTATGCACAGGAAAATGGGACCCTGGAATACAGTGGTTTGCCACCATATACCGTAGCACCCAAAAACCCCAACCCAACTAGCTTAGCATCCCATTAGCACCCAAGTACTAATGTTTAGACAACCCAGAACACGGTATCTTTATCTCAGGACTCGCAGAAGCAAGAACACTCTTTCGTCACTCACTCGTACTTGTCCACAAGGTGCGTAGGAAGAGACACTGGATAGGTTAAAATGTTTATTCCATCTTACGTGCTCTAATGTACAGTACACGTGTCAGTACTAATAGCATAATGCATATGACTAATATAAGCAGCATGGTTACAATTCCATAGAATACAAACGGGGAAAGCATCTCAGAGCTCAGTGGATAAACGTATAAATAACATTACCACCCTCCCCTTGCAGTAAGATAGTTTATTATAATAATAGAAGACCTCTGGGCTTTGACTAGCGAACCCCATACCTCAGTCTCTAGATGCAGAATTACATCAGCAGGACATCATAGCTCTTCTCACTGAAAGGGATTTCTCCAAGTGTGTTAAGCGCTAGTAAACCACAGTATTAAAAGCATACCAAATTCTTCATGGCAATTGCACCTAATGTTATGTCTGGGTGCGCGAGACTGGCCATATCAGGAAGAACCAAAATACATTGTTATGCGACCTTGTACATGTTTGTGCAGACTGAGCCCAAAAAGGTGAACAACAGAAAATGCAGACAGTGCAAAAGAACTTGGCACGAGCAAAGGGCGAGGGAGGCCCGGCTCAGTGTAATGTGCGCAAAGAAAAGCAGCATGGCAGCCAGGCCTAGGCCAACATAACAAGGCAGGTAACAATCCACAAGACAAACTGGGTCAGTAGAGCCACTCTAGAGCCAGAGAACCAGGTCAGCAAGCTGCTGTAGAGCCTGAGAACCAGGTCAGCAGAGCCGTTGTAGAGCCAGAGAACCAGGACAGCAGAGCTGCTGTAGAGCCAGAGAACCAGGTCAGCAGAGCTGCTGTAGAGCCAGAGAACCAGGTCAGCAGAGCTGCTGTAGAGCCTGAGAACCAGGTCAGCAGAGCTGCTGTAGAGCCAGAGAACCAGGTCTGCAGAGCTGCTGTAGAGCCAGAGAACCAGGTCTGCAGAGCTGCTGTAGAGCCAGAGAACCAGGTCAGCAGAGCTGCTGTAGAGCCAGAGAACCAGGTCAGCAGAGCTGTTGTAGAGCCTGAGACCCAGGTCAGAACAGGTGCTGCAGGGACTGGAGAGGTACAAACGTAATCAGACACAGAAGAGGTGCAATAATGTAGTGTAATATGGCACATTCTGTCGCAATGTTTTGCTATTTTGTCATTTTACAACACAGTAGTACTGTCTGGGCAAACGTTTCTCCTCATTAGCAGCACTCTAACACCCGAATACAGCCGTCAGCAACGAAATGGTGACAGTTAATCTTTGCAAAGCGTCTGTCCCCCCGGGGGACCACGGCTGTAGCCTCTTTTGATCCATCTGAGCTAGAATCAATGTTTGCAACTGATACAGAAGATCTGAATCATGCGGCAAGTGTGGAAAATATGTAAATACTCCGAGAACGCGGCGGCCACAATATTGCGTTATTCCAGTGATCCTGCCTATGAGCAAAGACTTGTAGTGTAATGGCCTTGATTTACTGACTGTGTTGTAAATCCATGGAACTGTCCCCCAGAAGAATATTTGGGCAAAAAATAACCTCGAAGTACTGATTCTGTGGTACTGATAAAGTAAGGGTAAAAGTGGAGGCCATGCAAGGTCACTGAAGTCAGGAAGGAATGGGCAGTTCTGGACAGCATTGTCATTCTCCAGGTAGGAATTCCCATGCAGGGCAGCGCCAAGTAGTTGGGATGAAACAAGCATTTGCAATGCAATAGGTCTCTCATTTACGCGAGTTGAAGCTATTGGCATTGTAAATGACAATGTCTTTTATTTATGTTTTAAAAACCAAAACATAAATAAAAGGCATTGTCATTTACAATGCCAATAGCTCAAACTTGCGTAAATGCGAGACCTATTACATTGCAAATGCTTGTTGTTAATTAGGGCGAGCCTAGCGTTGCAGCGCATGCGCTGCCCGCTCTGTGAGGCATGCTGAAATAGGGTATGTTTTAGAAGTGGAGCGGAAGCCCCGCCCATATTTTTCATTGGCTGGTGTCATTGTCCATGGTAAACGCTGGCTTCCGATTGATAATGAGGCTTCTTAGTCCCTCCTTGTTACCGCCCTGTCTCCTTTTGTGACCGCCCATCAGGACTGGATCTTTTACTTGCGGCGTTACACTGTCTCCTTCAAGAAGTCGGTAGGCACTATTTTTCTTCGGCTCGGAGGAGCTCCCCAGCCCGCCCGCCACCATGGCCCTCCGGAACGACCTGGGCTCCAACATCAGCGTCCTCAAGACCCTCAACCTGCGCTTCCTCTGCTTCCTGGCCAAAGTGCACAAGCTGGAGCGCCAAAACAAGCTCCTCGAAAAGCAGCTGGCCCAAGCGCTAGACGAAGGTCGGCACCGGCGCGCTCTCACCCGGGACCAGTCGGTCCACACCGGCTTCGTTGGACCCATCCAGCCGCTCGGCCTGGCCATCGGCTCCGCAGGCGGCTTCAGCACCAACATCGGCAGCCCTGGGTTGGGGCCCATGTCGCCTCGTCGCCCTGCAGGAGCCCCCTGGGGTCACCCCTAAGCTCGCCCTGCCACCCCGGGGGTCCTCCCTCATCATCCCCCTACGCAACGGCGCCTTCGTCACGCTTCATGCCGGGATCCATTTGGACCTATTCCAGCACACGGCGGGTCGGCACCGGCGCCGAGACTCTGGTGCAGGGGCACTGGGTGTCGTGGGTGCACCCCGACGGGGTAGGGGTGCAGATTGACACCATCACGCCGGAGATCAGGGCGCTATACAATGTGCTGGGGAAAGTGAAGCGGGAACGGGACGAGTACAAAAGGAGGTGAGAGTCCCGGACAGAGTGAAGAGCGCCTAGATCCGCCGAGGGCGCTATCTGTTAGATACTCATTTATACCCAAGGGTGGCTGTGTTTGCCCACACACACTGGTAAGATGCTAGCAGGTGTGCTTTATGCAAGTGCCACCACCACACCGTAAAACAACTGCTCATTTCAGTACTACTTCTGTGTATACCAGGGAAGCTTGCGCTGCTCTTCTCTGTTCTGTGAAAATCCCAGTACCGGTTAAGAAAGTGTTGAACCCGTCTGCACTGCTACTACCAATCTTTGTGCACGAGGGGGCCTTGCAGTGTTGCCTATGCTGCCCCTGTCTTGTGAAAAAGCTTGGATTGCTACTGTTCAGCTGTATCTGTGAGTTAGTGAGGAAGTAGCAGTACTGTTTCCTGCATTGTGTCTGGTGTGTGTATGTGTCTGCGCACACAGCTTACAGTGCTGCATTAGCAGTCCCGATTTGACGTGTAGAGTAAACTTGCACTGCTGATGTATGATGCAGTGTTGAGTATGCGAGCGAAGCTTGCTCTTCTACCTGCTGGCCTCTCTTTTGTCGCATGAAAACTGCAGAATAAATAAATGTGCGTGTGAAATTGTACTGTATCTGAATGAAGCTACAGTATTGCTCTGCCTGATGTGTGTGAGAGGAAATTCCCTCGCTTCTGTCAGTGCTCTACATGCCCAGTGTCTGAGGGAAGCTTGTGCTGTTGTTCTGCCTGTTCTGTCCACGCGTGAGGTCAGTAGGGCCTAGTGTCGCCCGCACTGGACTATTTTCAGTGAGATGGAAGCTTGCTCTGCGTCATGTGAGGCACTTGTGTGTGGTAAGTGTGCACTGCTGGTTAACCCGTTCTTTGTAAGGGTGGGGGGGGAGCTAAAGTGCCAATGCCGTATTTCCCCTGCTCTTGGGGCAGGCCTGGCCTTTGCTGTTTGGGCGTGGTGTACATGCTGTGTGTGTGCCGCTGGTTACCCCGCTCATGTTCTTTGTATGGGGGTGGGGTGCAGAGTGCCAATGCTGTATCCCCCCTGCTCTTGAAAGGCCTTCTCCTCTGCTGTCTGTGCGTGGGTGGAAGAGTGGACGGAAGAGTAAAGGATGGATGGATGAGATAAAGGGATGAACGGATGCAGTAAAAGGGTGCATGGATAGATGAATTGAGTGAAAGGATGGATGAATGAGTGAAATGATGTATGGAGAGATGGATGAGTGAATGGATGGATGGATAGCTAGATGGATGGATAGGTTTGGAAATGGACGGACGGAATGGTGAAAGACTGAATGATAGATGAATGAATGGATGACAGAATGTAAAGGTGAAATTGTGAATATCAGCAGGTGGATGGAAGGATGAATGGATAGATGCTTGGATCGAGACAAGAGGGCTGTTCTAGGGAGGATCGTGATGACTTAGTTCGTTTGCCTGGTGCTATAAGATCTTTGGTTTGAAGTGCGGGATATTTACATTTTCTGGCTACTCCCTTGCCCTTAGTGCCATGGAAGCTTGCACTGTAGTTTGCATCATACCTGCTGCATTTGATGCGCCTGCTCAGTGTTTAAAGACATTTTTGCCTGCTCTCTGTGCGGTCCCCGATACGTGTGGCCGAGGGAAGCTTGCTCCTATTGCCTGTTCTGTCCCTGCTGTGTGTTGGACAAATGACTGCACTGCTGCTGACCATGCTGTACTTACTCTGTGCAGGAGGGAAGACTTCAATGCTGCCTGCTCTGTGACGAGCTTACACTGCTGCTGTCTCTATGGTACATATTCTGTGTGTGAGAGAAGCTTTTCATGCTGCAGCCCTGCTGTATCTTTAATGTATTTGCTGGAAGTATGCGATCTCCGTCAGTTATGTATTCCTATAGTGTATGTGACTGATTGACATTTGCCCCCTTGCTTGTGGATGAGTGTAGCCTTCACTTTTGCTCATGCTGCACCTGTGTGATGGAAGCTTGCACTACTGCCTGCTTGCACTGTGGAAGCTGCTGTGCTAGGGTGATGTCTGCACAGCTCCAGCCCGTGCTGTACTGGGTGTGAAGCTTCGAGTGCTGATGCATTGCCTCTACCTGCACAGTGAGAGAGAACTGCGCCTTACTCTTTTCTTTGGGGGGGGGAGAAGCAGGGTGCGCAAGCACTGGAAGATTGCTCTCCTCCTTATCCTGCAGCGTCTCTGTGT
The DNA here is from genome assembly GCA_963921515.1 of Calotriton arnoldi. Lineage (NCBI taxonomy): Eukaryota > Metazoa > Chordata > Amphibia > Caudata > Salamandridae > Calotriton > Calotriton arnoldi. The sequence continues at coordinate 2,039,206 of CAWUFW010002250.1, forward strand.
TAGAGAAGCTTGCATTGTTATCATACATTTACACCTGCTCTGTATGTTATTGAAGCTGGCACTGTTTCCTCGGCTGCTCTTGGTGTGTGCTTGTACTGCTGTTTGCACTGTACTGGTGTACAGGTTTGTAGTATCCTGTTCATGTTAATGTTCTGTTATCATCTCCCTCCCTGCTCAGCCAGTGTGGATGTGCTGTGTGCTGCATGGAATGTTGGAGTGATGATGCGTATTGGAATGTTGGGTGCCTGTGAGGTGAAGTGTGACAGTTGGAGAATGGGCTGAGCAGCAGGCAGGCTGCTCCTGGTGGGGCTGCTTCACTACAACTCCTCTACATGTAACTTACTTCAATAAATCAACTTAAACTACATCTTACCTGCGTGGACCTCATTACTACATTATTTTGGCAACGAGCTGGCGACTTAACCCATGTGTTACAACTACAGCTGAAGGAACATACGGAAACTACAGTTTTAGAAAACAGTGTACATTTCCAGGAGGAATTGTTTCACAGAAGTCAAGACAGACAGCCAAAAGTACATTTCAATGATGACGATTTCACAGACAGGAACAAGTATTCTCAAGAAACAAGACAAACTGGAGCATGACGCCTCTCAGCCCCACCAGTGTCCTTCCACCGGACAGCCCCAGCCTAGGTGTGCTCCTCTCATCGACATTTTAATGGACTATGGATTTTCCTGGCAAAATAAAGCTGTCTGGTGTACACCTACTACAGCGCTAATTGACAGCCCTCCGGGCTCAACAGATGCAGTTTGCCACAGTTTCTGTACTCATCGTTGTGCTTTGGAGGAAGAGTCTGTGAGAAGGACCCATCGTGGCGATCAATTTGTGTTCTGGAAAGTCGCTGAACAAAGTTTGGTCGGTGCCTTCAGATCAAACAAAGGTGTATTTCGTATCCCTGTATGGGTTTAGGGGAGCGGACAGCTGCTGTGTTCCTGTCACAGCTATGTTTCCACTCATCGTAGGGACGTGTGAGGTCATTCGTGAGTATTTTTGTTGAGTTGGTGCAGGTCAGCAAGTCTGTTTTCTATGTGTGGAAAAAGCACCATTGTACTATGACCGTTTAGCTCAACGGTTACTTTCATTTGAAATACCCCGTGCATGCCATTTGTCACGCTGTGATTGCGCAACATATTCTACACGCGCATCTTACCTTTGCTGCGGTGACGTGCGGACTTGCTGGTAGAGCCTCTGTGACGTCGCACCCTCTTTGAAGAATCTTTGAAGAATCGGAGCTGATGTCTTACGTCTTTAAGCTTGAACGCGCCTGCAGCCACCCGGCGCACGTCGTCATTACGTGCAGCCACCTTTGAAGTGTGAGTTGCAGGCTTGTAAAAACGCTGTGCTTCATTCCTGCTTTGACACGCATCCGTTCTTCCTTCAAGCTCTGATTCCACTGTTCAAGGGGTCTTTCTCCAGTCAGTGTTCAGGAGGACATTTAAGACTGTAGGTAAAAAGGCTAACGGGTTTTTTTTGGTCAAGTCTACGACGAAATGTGTACCCTTCAACAAGGAAATAAGAGATGTCCACGATGTAGACGCGCTACACAGAAGTGAAATTTGAACAAACTTTAACTACACTGTTCCCTTGTTTCTCCAAGCGTATCTGGGGCGGTGAAAATAGCCAGACGTTCATATATAACTCTCATATCACCTGTGATCAGCCATCATTTCTTTCTTTCTCGTTAGATAGACTGATTGTGGATTGGCTTTCGCTAAACTTGCGACTCTGGTTTTAATATTATGGGGTTAAAGTTGAAAAATTGTACAGGCTTCAAGCTACTTTAGACATAAGTCTCAGAGAACCGGTTTGTAGATTTTTATTTTATTGAGTAGTACGATGAAAAGTCTACTCTAAGCGATGTCAAAACATGATTTTGTGCACCATCCAGAAAAGGTATTATTATTTTCGGAGTTGTGCTCATGGTCAATATATCAATGACAATGCTATTTGCATACAAACAATTCATTGACGTGGTATACTATTTCGTTACACTTTTGTCAAGTTGAATTGTAGCTGTAATTACGTTAGGGGTTTTTCTTGCCCACGTACTTCATTTAGCCATGTTACCCTTACATGAGGGTTCTCCAAGCTTTTGTGTGGGTGGTTCCCACCCACTCCCTGTTTAAAAGTTATATTCTCTCCCTTACATTAGGGATGGGAATGGGCACTAGCCCCATTCTCTAATACTACATTTGCCTACATGGGTGAATTGCGGTTTCAACCCTGACACAGGGCATCGTTATGGGTCACAGTCCCATTTACACTAATTCTTCCCACCATAATGTCTTAGGGTAGGTTATGGGTGTCAGTCCCATTTACAGTAGCTCCTTACCCCTATGTCTCTGGGGGTAGGTTTTGGGTTCAGTCCCATTTACAGTAGCTACCACCCTTATCTCTGGGGGTAGGTCAGGGGTTCAGTCCCATTTACAGTAGCTTCCACCCTTATGTCAGGGGTAGGTCATGGGTTTTAGTCCCATCTTCACGTACTAGTGGTACATTTCTACCCTTACACAGGGTGTGTTTTATGGGGTGTTAGTCCCATCTCTGCTAGTGGTTTTCCTCACGGGGGTTGTACCCTTGGGTGTTTCTCTCATTTACAGCATTCACGTCACTAACCTTTACATTATCTATCCCCTGTTGGGGTACAGTTTATTTTGAGTCTACACTTAAACTTTGCTGTTATTTTCTCGCCACGTTATACTTATATTATATTACATTGTCAATTTGTAAGCGCAACATTATGTTTATGTCATATTACATGAGCCCGTCTGCGCCCGTCTGCACCTGGACCGTGCCCAGTGCCAGAACCCCTGGTCCTCGTGCCCCCCGCGCCAGCCACGACAACCGCCGCTGATACGATGCCACCACACTCCACGCTCTCAACCCCGGACGGACACGCACCTGCTTCAAGGCCGCCCCGAAACGCACTCATGGTCCCTTCACCTGCCGGAACTGCAGCTACACCTTCCTCAGAGCCGCCAAAGCGCCCGCCAAGAAGGAACTCAACCACCTCCGATGCATCCTACTGAACACCCGCTCCGCACGCAAACACGCCGTCGAGCTCTGGGACCTGCTCGACACATCATCACCGGACGTCGCCTTCCTGACAGAGACCTGGATGAACGACTCCTCCGCACCCGACATCGCCATAGCCATCCCAGACGGCTATAAGATCACCCACAGAGACCGCACCAACGGAGTAGGAGGAGGAATCGCCGTCGTCCACAAGAACACCATCAGGGTCTCGACCAGCACCGACGACTTTCTCTGCACCGCCGAACACATGCACTTCCAGATCCACATGGACCCCAACACCACCCTTAGAGGCACCCTCGTCTACAGACCCCCTGGACCCCGACCCCAGTTCAGCGACTCCATCACCGACTTCATCAGCACGCACGCCCTGACCTCCACCGACTACATCCTCCTCGGAGACCTGAACTTTCACCTGGAGAACAACAACGACAGCAACTCCACCACCCTGATCGACAACCTCGCCAACCTCGGACTGAGACAGCTCGTCACAACGCCGACCCATTCCGCCGGCCACACGCTCGACCCCGTCTTCTCCTCAAGCTCCCACGTCTCCTTCAGCCACACCACCAAACTCCTCTGGACCAACCACCGCTGCATCCACTTCACCTTCCAGAAACCCACCACACATCACCGCACCCAACAGATCCCACGCAGCTGCTGGAGCAAAGTCACCGAAGACCAACTACAGGCAAACCTCACTCTCAGCCCACCCACCGACCCCTCCAACACCGACGACGATGCCCGCAACCTCAGGCGATGGATAGATGACTGCGCCAACACCCTCGCCCCGCTGAAAAAACCCACCTACAGAGACACCAGCAAAAGAGCCAGCTGGTTCACCCCGGAACTCCTAGCATCCAAGCGTACCTGCCGGAAACTAGAGAAGAAATGGCACAGTGAAAAGACACCGGACAGCCACGCAGCCCACAAAGACACCATCCGCAACCACCATCACCTCATCAGGTCCGCCAAGAGGATCTCCTTCAAAGACTGCCTCGACAACAACGCACACAACAGCAAGGAGCTCTTCAACATCGTGAAGGAACTCTCCAACCCCAGCTCCAACACCAACGACATCCCGCCGTCGCAAGCCCTGTGCGATTCCCTCGCCACCTTCTTCCACCGCAAGATTGCCGACATCCATGACAGCTTCAACACCCAGACAGCCCCAACAGACACCGACACACCAGACCCGCCGCACACCATCGACCACGACCCCTTGCCAGCCTGGGCCAACGTGAACATCGATGACACCATCAAGACCATGAGCACAATCCACTACGGCTCCCCGTCAGACCCTTTCCCGCACCACATCTTCAACAAAGCCAGCAGCTCCATCGCACCCCACCTGCGCAATGTCATCAATCTCTCCTTCGAAACCGCGACCTTCCCAGAGAGCTGGAAACACGCCGAGATCAACGCCCTACTCAAAAAACCCAAGGCGGACCCGAGAGACCTCAAGAACTTCCGGCCCATCTCCCTGCTTCCATTCCCAGCCAAGGACATCGAGAAGATCGTCAACAGACAGCTAACCCGATACCTCGAAGAAAACAGCATCCTGGACCCATCCCAGTCAGGGTTCCGCAGCAACCACAGCACCGAGACTGCCCTCATCGCCGCCACTGACGACATCAGGACCCTGCTGGACAACGGTGAGACCGCAGCCCTCATCCTGCTGGACCTCTCCGCCGCCTTCGACACTGTCTGCCACCGCACTCTATGCGCACGCCTCCACGACGCAGGGATCCGAGACAAGGCCCTGGAATGGACCACCTCCTTCCTCTCCGGCAGAACCCAGAGAGTCCGCCTCCCCCATTCCGATCCGAAGCCTCCGAGATCATCTGCGGCGTACCCCAGGGATCATCCCTCAGCCCGACACTGTTCAACATCTACATGGCCCCGCTCGCACGCATCGCCAGACAGCACGACCTCAACATAATCTCCTATGCCGACGACACTCAACTGATCCTCTCCCTCACCAAGGACCCCCTCACCGCCACGAAGGAATGAAGGCCGTCGCCGATTGGATGAAGAGCAGCCGACTAAAGCTGAACACGGACAAGACGGAGGTCCTCATCCTCGGCTCCAACCCTTCAGCCTGGGACGACTCCTGGTGGCCAACGACACTGGGGGCAGCCCCGACACCCACCGACCACGCACGCAACCTGGGAGTCATCCTTGACTCAACGCTCTCCATGGCCAAGCAAGTCAACGCAGTCTCCTCCTCCTGCTTCAACACCCTCCGCATGCTCCGCAAGATCTACAGGTGGATCCCGACAGATACAAGAAGAACAGTCACCCAGGTCCTCGTCAGTAGCAGACTCGACTATGGAAACACCCCCTACGCGGGAGCCCCGGCCAAGCTCATCAAGCGACTGCAACGCATTCAAAACGCCTCTGCACGCCTGATCCTCGACGTACCAAGCCACAGCCACATCACCCCCCACCTGAGAAACCTGCACTGGCTCCCCGTCGACAGGAGAATCTCCTTCAAACTCCTCATCCACGCACACAAGGCACTCCACAAGACCGGCCCAGCCTACCTCAACAGACGACTCTTCTTCTACGTCCCCAACCGCCAGCTCTGCTCTGCCGACCTCTCCCTCACCACCGTCCCTCGCATTCGAAGAACAACCACCGGCGGCAGATCTTTCTCCCACCTCGCCGCCAAGACCTGGAACACCCTTCCACTCAGCCTACGACAGACCCAAGACCTGCTGACCTTCAGGAGGCTACTTAAGACCTGGCTGTTCGACCAGTAGCGGCACCCCCCCCCCTTTCTTCCCCAGCGCCTTGAGACCCTCACGGGTAAGTAGTGCGCTCTACAAATTCTGTGATTGATTGATTGATTGATTACATTGTCAATTTGAAAATGGGGGAGTGTTGGAAAATGAGGCAGTACTTGTGAGGCCTACACAAATAACATGACATTTGTCCTTCACTGGGAACCAAACACCCTATTGTAGCGCTTGACTCTCAGAGGGTAGCGTTGCAGAGCAGTCCAAGGCTTACTCAAAGGAGGTGGTGTGGGCTAGTAATCGCCATTTACCAGTACGCAGAAAATAACACTCAATAATTGATTGTCCAGTCTGTACTTTGCTTTATAAAAGGAAGAGTACATTTATTAAACACACACTACTCAATACTATGCACCAATTTACAAATATACATAAGCTGTTGGAATTACTTTGTGACATTGCATAACATTCCCACCCCTCCCGCAGGGGGGGTGGGGTCTAGTACCACCACTCCCATGTATGCACATCATCTTGCCCCTAATGCAGTGGGTTGAACATAACCTGGAGTGAGGGCCTTGCCCACTGGCACCACCCCAGTGGCGACCCTCCCCATTATCGCAACAAGCATTTAAAATGGGCACACCTGCCCTGGTGACACATAACCCTGACTGAGCATCTCATACTGACCCTACAGTATACACCTCTACATCTTAGGGGCTAACAGTCTGGGTTGTTCCTCACCTAACGCAGCAGCAAGAATGCATGTTTACGCATCACTTAAAATTATAGTACTTATCATAGCTGATAACCATTATAATGTATTGCAATAAAAGCCCCTAAAAGGCATCACAGTTATAAGCACAGGATTAAGCATATACAGCCAGACACCCTAGCAGGAATGTCCAGCAACATAACCCCACTTTGCTTATGACTTCACATTACACATGTGACTTTCAGTCCCTCAGTAGAAATGACATTGGTAAATGCACTTCTTGTGCAATTGCACCTCTTCACCTCCAGGGGATCCCCTTCTCCAGACATCCCCAGCACAGCCCTCCATACCTTGATGCAGTCCCTAACACACCCCCTGCTGTAGAACAAAAGTTCCAGACCCGGGATACTGTTGACTGCTGGCTGAGCCCTTGAGGGGTTATTTCTATGGAGTCCCCAGAGACTTAGGGAGGGACTTAACATCTTCATGCTGGGGGAGACTGCGTTGCTCCTGCAGCTCCCCCTGCACCTTTGTAGGCACTTAGCGGTGACCCCGTCCTCCTGGGGCCACCCCATGCAGAGCACCATCCACTTTCCTTGCAAGCCGGTCCGGGCCTGCAAGGCATTATGGGCTGTTTCTCTTCCTGCCCGTGAATATTATAGCAGCGGCTCCCCCGCTGCTCCGGGGAGAGCCGTGATGCACTGCTGGCGGCCTCACGCCGCATCTTCAGGCCGGTGGGGGCCGGTCACACCCGGACCCCTCACGCCAGGTGAGTGAATTGCAGCTCGGGGAGCCCACCCCCGGCTGCTCCTGCGGCTTTTCGGGGGCCCGGTCCCACCCGGGCGCCTTACACCTCATCTTGCCCGCAAGTGTTGGAGAGCCACCTGGGGAGCCCACCCCCGGTGGCTCCTGCCGGCTCCCCACCCGGCTCGCACCCTTGTGTGCGGCCGCGGGAGCCAGAGTGTCTGTTTTTGGTCTGCCCACTCCGACGGGCAGACAGGGAGGCGGCTTCTCCCTTGGCGGGTCCTAGGGGGAGTGCAACGGCACTCCCCCGCCTTCCCGCTGCTGTGGGGGGGTGCGGCAGCACTCCCCCCTCCTTCTCCACCACACAGGGGCCCGGAGTTGGGGATCCCGGGCCCCCCCTGGGCCATCTTCACAGGGAGTGCGACAGCGCTCCCCGACTTATGCCTTCTCGTCGGGGCCCGGAGTTGGGGTCCCGGGTCCCTGGAAAATCTTCATGGGGAGCGCGACGGCGCTCCCCGGCTTGTCTTCAACCGCGAGGGGGGATGCGCGACGGCACGCCCCCTCCTCTTCATCACCATCACCGGGGCCCAGAGTTGGGGGTCCTGGGTGATGGCGCTCCCCCTCCCCCGATGTCTTCGGGGGCCAGGGTGGGCTCCTGGCACCCCTCATGGGCAATTTCACGGGGAGCGCGATAGCGCTCCCCAACTTTGCTTCTTTTGGGGGCAGCTCCCGGGACCTGACCCACCCCGGGGGCATATTTGAGACCGGTGGCAGAGCCCCACGCGCTTCGTCATCGGTCTTCTCAGAGGTCAAAGGTCGCCTACCTTCTGGGGGGCATATCTCAGCCCCCAGGGGACTGATCTTCACCATTTTGGCCTCTTCTTGCTCCTGGTGGCACGCCCCAGCCACTGGGAGCACTTTCCTTCACCCTCCTGGTCTCAAGGAGGGTGAATTCAGCAGGGAGCTGTCTTCACTGGCTCCCTGCGCCAGCCTTTCGCCTGGCTCTCCTCCTGGGCCTCTCTTCTCCTTGCACAGAGGCCCAGGCTTTGGCTCCCTGGTCCTGGACTCCCCCCCTGGCGCAATTCAGGATCCTGGGACAGTCAGGGGGTTCTTTCTTCCAACTGCCCATGGCTCCAGGCTCCAGCACCAGTCTTCCTCAGCAGACCACACCCCAGAGAGAGCTCATCTTCCTCTGCAAGACCTTTTAAAAGAATTTGGAGGGGGCTGGCAGGAAGGTTCTGCTTGCCCTATCAAGCAGCAACACATCACCTCTCTGCCCTTGTTCCCTCCTTCCTGCCCAGGCCTCTGTGATAGATCAAAATGGCTTCGTCCCGGGGTCTCATGCCACATGGTCTCTGAAAAGCCCCTTCCCCCCTTGATGCCTTCTCTCCAGAGCAGCTTGGTGCCTGGCACCAGGTGACAGCTGCTGATGGATAACCTCTAGCTCCACCCACCTTCTCTCCCTTTTGGAGAGGAGACCTTCACCCTTGGAATGCTTGCTGTGAAGGGCTAGGCCTCTGATGCTTCAGTTTGGGGAGGAAGGTCATTAATCCAGCCTGGCAGGGTCACACCCAGCCAGGCTCTGGTTATGAGCTGACTCATAGGAATATGACATTTCTGGATGACCCAAAAGCAGTACAGATATGACTTTGGGCTCTGCAGAATAATACTTCTCACCTAAGTTACAGTGGACTTTAATGCGTGTCTGGAATTTGTAGGCCCTAGGGAAGTGAAACTATCCCATGTGATCCCCATCCTCATAGGAGAATAATGGAGTGGTCCTTCAGTGAAAACAGTAAAGCACACTGACTTTCCCTTACATGTTTCTTCCCATTATATAAAGCCTATTCCATGTCACCACCCAACTCTGCATAATTCCTGCCACATCATTCTATCTGTACCTGCTCCTGGGCTGCGCACGCCAGGCATCTCCCCTGCGCAGCCCCTACATGTGTGCACACGCATGTACACACGTGTCTGCATGTAACCAGCCCAGTGCCCCTTACTCCGGCTGCAGCGCAGCAGCCTACTCTCACCAGGGGGACACCGGTAAAATCCACATGCAGTCTCTTTCATCATGCGTTCACTGTGGGTGAGTCCCAACTTATGAGGCTCTCTCACAGTAAAAGCTCAACACTTAGGTGTTCAAAAAGCAAAAAATTCGGGCGACTCAGATGGTCAGAACCACCTTCTAACACAACCACCTTCTAACAGGGAGGATGAGTGATACTTCCTGTATTTTCTTCTCATCGTCTTTGTTTTCTCGCTTGTTCAGTTCTCCTTGTGATGTCCTATCTTATTGTCATCCTTTTAATCTGGACTATATCTTCTTTGTTAGTCTTTCTTTGTCCACTGTCTTTCCCTTATTGTAGTGTGATTCTCGTTCTTCCTTTCCTAGGAGGATACTTTTCCTTCACTACTTTGTGTGTCTGGGTGTAAGGCTAGTGTTTAGTTTGTGTTGTGCTATGTCTTTCCTTCTTGCATGCCTGTCTGGCCAGTGGGTGTGTTTGGGGTTAGTCATTGGTGCTTTTATGTCTATCTTTTACCTAGTTTTTCCTTGTGCCTTACATTTGTATTCTATTCTATTGAAATTTATAGAAGGGGAGGATGGGTTATACCAATCTGTGTATAATTATCTATTTCTTTCTCTTCATTTACTCCCACCTATCTTTCTGCTCTCTCCTCTTTGTTCACTTCATTGCATCTTTTCAGCTGCACTTGTGTTCCTCTCTTTTATTCCTTTTCTTGGTTCACATTGTTTTATCTTCTTTCAGGTAACCACACTTTTGCTTCTGTTATATAATAAAGGGGGATATGTAGTATCCTGTTCATGTTAATGTTCTGCTATCATCTCCCTCCCTGCTCAGCCAGTGTGAATGTGCTGTGTGATGCATGGAATGTTGGAGTGATGATGCGTATTGGAATGTTGGGTGCCTGTGAGGTGAAGTGTGACAGTTGGAGAATGGGCTGTGCAGCAGGCAGGCTGCTCCTGGTGGGGCTGCTTCACTACAACTCCTCTACATGTAACTTACTTCAATAAATCAACTTAAACTACATCTTACCTGCGTGGACCTCATTACTACAAGGTTCTGTGTGTACTAATCAAGCACTTGTTAGCATCAGTGCTCCGGAGTAGTTGTTTGGTATGTTTACCCATGCAACACCTGTTTCCCAGAGCGAGGGAAGCTTGTCTGGCTTTCTGTGTATGGTACATCTGTGTGTGTGGGGGGATCTTGCAACGATGATTACGATGCTGCCCCTGTTCTTTCTGGAAGCGAGGCTTGCACTGCCTCTGTCTGTGTTTGAGGGAAGCCTGCACCCTCGTTACCTGGGCTGTACCTACTCCTCATGTGAGGGAGACAGCACTCCTGTGCTGTATCAGTTCTAGGTTTGGGAGGAAACCATACGGCGCTGCACGTGATGTCATCTGTTCGCTGCTTCCGTATTTCTGAGGCTGTGTGAGCTGAATCCATTCATCGGTCAGAGGGAAGCTTGCACAGCAACTGGTTTTGCTGTATCTATTCTGTGCTGATGGAAGCATGCAGTGCGCTGTGCCTTTATTTATCCTGTATGTGTGAGGAACTCTTTCCCTCTTGTACCTGATGTGTGTTTGATTGCAGCTTAATGTTCTGCTGCCTGTTCTGTACCTGTTTTCTAAGCCAGTGACGCTTGCACTGTGCTTGAGTAAGCTTGAACTGCTGCAGCCTGTGCTGTACCTGCCTAGGTATCTTGATAGTGTGTGGGAGGGAAGGCTGCACTACAGCAGCCCACTCTGCATGTTTTGTGTATAAGGGAGACTTGCCTACTGCTGCATCTCTCTGAGGAAAGATGATAGTCTGTAGCCCGTGCAGTACCATATATGTGTGAGGGGCAGTAGTTAATTTGGTGAAAAATAAGTGCCAGGCCTCTCGTCAGGAGCTCACTGCAGCTTGCACCACTCATTGCCCCTGCCAGCAGTGCCAGTGATAGTAATAACACAACTACTAACCATCAAACTCCTACAAGTGTGACATTTCGAACTATTTCTGTTTATTGAATTAATAATTAACTGCTGTTGTGCTCATCTCTAAATTAGCCAGACAGTCCTACCTGGTGAAAGACTGTCACAAGTGCCTCTGTTGACAATTAACTGCTGGTGCCGAGCATCGGAAACCACCGGCTCAAATTAAGCACTGGGTGGGGAAATACTGCACCACTGGTACCTGTGCTTTACCACCTGTGTGAGGTGAGTGACACTCTGCTAGTGTCGTGTTGTGGGAGCAAAGTTTGCTTTCCGCTTAGGAATCTGTAACTTCCCGCTTTGCAATCTATAACCACTCTCGGTTTGCTTTTCCGCTTTGCAAATTGTTACCACTCCCAGCACTAGAGCAGTTAGCCCTGCTCGTGTCTTGTACTCTCCACTTATTACGTGTTTAGAAAGCTTGCATTACTGTTGTCCGTGCTGTATCTTTTTTTATGTCGAGCTTAGCTGCAGCGCGCATGCGCTGCTCGCTCTGCGAGGCATGCTGTATTAGGTTATGCACTGGAAGCCCCGCCCACTCTCCACCCATATTTCTCATTGGCTTTGTCATTGTCCTTCTTAAATGATGGCTTCTGATTGGTAAATAGGCTTGTTAGTCCCTCCTTGGTGCCGCCCTGTCTGCATTGGTTACCGCCCATAACGACTGGACCTTTTACTTGGCTTGTTACACGGTCTGCATTATAAGTGGGTGAGCACTATTTTGTTTATTGACAGTAATGGGGACAATGGCGGCCGATTTTCTTATACAGCGCTGTGCGCTCTAAATTGTATGTTAAGCGTGGCGCCCGCTTTGGGGACACCGTGCTCAGTTTACATTTTTTTTAAAAACTTTGATAATGAGCACGGTGCTTACTTCAGGGACACTGCGCTCTGTTTATTTTTTTAAACTTTAATCCTGAGCGCGGCGCCCGCTTCAGGGAAACCGCGCTCAGTTTAATTTTTTTTTTATGTTGATAATGAGCGTGGCGCCTGCTTCAGGGACACCGCCCTCAGTTGTTTTTTTAATTTTTTATTTTAATAGCGCGGTGCCCGCTTCATGGACACCGCGCTCTGCATGCAATACAATAGGTATTGCTTTTGCAAAACCTTAAACTATTGGTATTGTAAATGACAATGCCTTTTAATATTATAAAAGGCATTGCCATGTACAATGCCAATAGATCCAAAACTCGCAATTGCAAGACCTATTGCATTGTAAATGCTTGTGTTTTTTGTGGGACTCAGCAGAAGCCGGATGGCTGCCAATACTTCCTGGTTGAAGTGTTGGCAGCCAATCAGATCACAGCACGAGATTGGGAAGGTTGCGTAGCCTACGCTTCCCTATATATACAAATTGGGTTTTCTATTAATATCTCAAAAACTACTGAACGGATTTATGCCAATTTACAAAAAGGTCACTTTCTGGACTAACAGCTGCCTTTCTGCCAAATTTGGTGGTGTAATTCCATTCAGCAGTTTGGGATGTAGTAGTGTCTAAAATTTCTATAGGAATTAACATGGGGCAAACATGTTTTGGGACCCCTTCTTTTTCTCAGCTCCTGCTTCACGGACCACCACGAAACTTTCAAGACAGCATCTGAAGTGAGCGTCGTATTAGTTTTGAAAATTCCACGACGATTTGTCAAATGCAACCAAAGTTATTGGCAAAACAAAAAACTCTCTTCCTATGGAAACTAGATCCTAACTATAACTACCTACTGCAGACCACCAGTAGGTAATATATATATATATATCTATAGGAAAACATTAATTGTGAAACTATTTGGTGGTTAAAAGGATTAACTTGAATTAAAAAATAGTACTTACCTGCGCTGCATTAATGAATTGTGGTAGAAACTAAAAATTGACTGCCCTTTGAAATGGAGAGAGTGGACAGTTGTCCTTTTTCAATGTCTATAAAGTTACGTTATTTAAGTGCTAACGAACCCACCGAGGTAACAGCAATTGGCATATGATTAAGATTCGCATGAGTCGAAACGCGTAATGCCTGTGTTCCCTGAAACAAAGAATCTCAACAAGCACTGTTGGTGTGGCCCGTATTACGCTGCTGAAGTAGCGCGTGTTTCGTTTGGAATTTGTGAGGTGTCTGACACACCTGAGACGGGCCCCGATCCGAGAGGCAGTGGCGCTCCTACTTGTCAGGTTGTTGTTTGGAGCTAACGCTAAAGGACTGCCCTCCGGCTGTAACACTGGACATGAACGAAGCATCGATGGAAGGGCCACGTTGAGAGGCCCGCCTCAACTTGGAGAATGAACTTTTTAACAGCCGGGATTTGCAGGAGGAACTTGTCCCATGCACTTCGTGCTTGATGTAAACAGCGTGAAAGGCGAATTATGAGCTGTAAAATAACTCGGTTGTAGCGGAACTTTCCTGTGGTATACTGTGACCGAGTTATGGAACTTTCCTTTTAAAGCAAGTGTTGCACTCGGGACACAGTGAAGCAAGTTCAGTTTTGCCAAAATCGACATTGAATACCATAAGAAAAGGATAAGAGCAGTTATGGAGTATCATGGGAGTTGCAGTCCCGGTAACTATGAAAAAGACTAATAAATATTGCAACGTAGGAAAACATTAATTGTGAAACTATTTGGTGGTTAAAAGGATTAACTTGAATTAAAAAATAGTACTTACCTGCGCTGCATTAATGAATTGTGGTAGAAACAAAAAATTGACTGCCCTTTGAAATGGAGAGAGTGGACAGTTGTCCTTTTTCAATGTCTATAAAGTTACGTTATTTAAGTGCTAATGAACCCACCGAGGTAACAGCAATTGGCATATGATTAAGACTCGCATGAGTCGAAACGCGTAATGCCTGTGTTTCCTGAAACAAAGAATCTCAACAAGCACTGTTGGTGTGGCCCGTATTACGCTGCTGAAGTAGCGCATGTTTCATTTGGAATTTGTGAGGTGTCTGACACACCTGAGACGGGCCCCGATCCGAGAGGCAGTGGCGCTCCTACTTGTCAGGTTGTTGTTTGGAGCTAACGCTAAAGGAGTGCCCTCCGGCTGTAACACTGGACATGAACGAAGTATCGATGGAAGGGCCACGTTGAGAGGCCCGCCTCAACTTGGAGAATGAACTTTTTAACAGCCAGGATTTGCAGGAGGAACTTTTCCCATGCACTTCGTGCTTGATGTAAACAGCGTGAAAGGCGAATTATGAGCTGTAAAATAACTCGGTGGTAGTGGAACTTTCCTGTGGTATACTGTGACCGAGTTATGGAACTTTCCTTTTAAAGCAAGTGTTGCACTTGGGACACAGTGAAGCAAGTTCAGTTTTGCCAAAATCGACATTGAATACCATAAGAAAAGGATAAGAGCAGTTATGGAGTATCATGGGAGTTGCAGTCCCGGTAACTATGAAAAAGACTAATAAATATTGCAACATAGGAAAACATTAATTGTGAAACTATTTGGTGGTTAAAAGGATTAACTTGAGGGGGGCGTGGCTATGGCGCCGGAGGAGATGGCCGCCACGCTGGAGAGCTCTGTGGAGATGTGAGACGGCGGAGGCTCTCCAGGTACTTTTTTACGGTCTCCCGAGGTCCTTAAGCGCAGCAATCACGATCGGAACCCATGCTGCCTGGAATGCAACCTTTGACGACATAAGGGGTGAGAAGGAAATTACTTTTTTGGCAGTTTGACGATCGCGGTTCGCGGCTGAGGCGCGACCGCCATTTTGTTTTCTTCTACCGATTCCTGTGTCTTCCGCGCGCCTCATGCCTGACACCTTTGTTTCAAAAAGCGCATTTGCTTAGAAATGATCGAACGTTTTCCTCATTCTCCTCCTCTGCTGGACATCTCCTAAAAACATATTGATTTTTGGAGGTTTTATGTAGGCACCTTCAAATTAACAGTTCTTACAATATTCTTGGCCGCCATTTTAGATTTTGTACCTGATTTTCTTGTGGCTTCCCTTTTTTTTTCAATTCCCTGAATGGCAATGCCACGCACCAACCGCAGTAATACTCAACAAAATACTGTGAATAGCGCTATATTGGAGGATATTAACCCCTTCAGTGTATTGCAGGATAATATGGAAGACGTGCTTATTGATGCTTCTACAACTAAGGGCTCCTCTCCTCATACCTCACGCCCGAACTCTAAAATGACCTCTAAAATACCCTCCACTTCTACTTCTACATCAGGTAAACGAGTGAAAACGAATCCTCCTTCTCCTACCAATTCTTCCACTTCTATTTCTATGGAGCTGTTGCTTGAGGAAATTCGCTCACTCAAACCCTACATGGTAGAAACGAATTCTCGTCTTCAAAATCTGGAAGATAATTGGTCATACACTGAACAAAAAGTTGACGACCTTGAAAGAAGAGTTGCTTCGGTCCAAGTAATCGCAGACCAAGTTCCCTGCATACACAAAGAAATTCAAAATTTGAAACAAGTTGAAAATTTGGAAAATCGTAGTAGGCGCAATAACCTACGCATTTATGGGCTTGCGGAAGGTCTTGAATGATCTAACCCCATATCTTTTTTCCAATCATTTATGCCTACGCTTCTTGGACTTCCAACTTCTCCAACTCTGAATATTCAAAGAGCTCATCGTTTGGGTCCAATTTCTCGTTCTTCTGTTTCCTCTTCCTCCTCAACAAAACCTAGAGGTGTCATCTTGTACTTTTTAGAAAACACTGATCTACTTAAAGTTATTCAAGCTGCCAAACAGAAAGGGACGATTACTTGGAATGTTTCAAATCTTTTCTTTGCGCAAGATTACGCCAAAGTAACTGCTGATCGTCGGAAGAAGTTCCTGGAGATGAGGCCTGCCCTTCGCGCTCTCAATGCTTGCTATGGTCTGTTTCACCCTTGCCTCTTCAAAGTGACTTATAATAACAGAACGACAAACTATGAGGATCCGGAGATACTTCAACAATTCCTGAATTCATGCAGAGTTGAATCTATGGACATCCCTCAACCATGATTGTTTTGAATTTTGCAGAAGCTTTATGCCATTGTCTGTGTTTATCCGTATCACTGTTGTATTGTATCTTGATACGTTGTAAAGTCCCTCTGTTAATTAATTCCTCTTTTGGGTTCCTTTAGGTACGGTTTCGTGACCCTTTGATGTATGTAATCTTCGTGCTGACCTGGAGATTGTCTTCCGCTTGCCGCGTCCTCGTGGTGTCTTCGGTTCGGTGTACGTCCTTCCTCATGTGGCTCCACCATCCCCATTCTTATTGTTTGTCTGTGGTATGTCTTTTTGACATCCTTATTATTTATCAAATGTTGGATTTGTATTGTATTTTTGTTTTGTGTCCTGCTCTTCCCTATTTCTTTCCATTCCTGTCCTCTTCTTCCTCCTTTTATTCTTCCCTCTTTTCTATTCCTTACAATAAGTTTCTTGTGCTTCTCTCCTCTCTTTCGTTAATCCTGAGATTCTTTCTCATTCCTTTCTTATCTAATTCTTCTCTCTTTTTAAGCAGAAAAATGTGTTTCTTATATTGTGTACACAACAATGGTTCATGTTCATTTTTAATTAGTTACTCTTAGAGTTGTAACATGGAATGTTAAAGGGGTTAATCACCCTATAAAAAGACAACGGATAATAACACATTTAGCTAGATTAAATGCTGATGTAGCGTTCATTCAAGAAACTCATTTATCTGACACAGAGGCATCTAAATTAAAACGAAGTTGGGTTGGCAATGTTTTCTCCTCACCTGCTCTTGGTAAGAAAAATGGAGTCTCTATTTTATGTCATAAGAAGTATCAGTTCTCAGTTACTCATCAGGAAATTGACTCAGAAGGTCGTTGGATAATTGTCAAACTACTTATAAACCATATACCTCTAGTGCTTTTTAACGTGTATGCACCAGTCAATGTTGATAATGCATTTTGGAATCATATATCTGATAAACTTCTTTTGTTGGATGATGATTATATTATTTTTGAGTGGGGATTGCAACCAGGTTTTGATCCCATTTTAGATAGAAATTCTTCTGTTAAATTCTCTAACACAAAGATGCATGCACAATTTACTTCCTCTATACGCCATAAGTCCTTAGTTGATATTTGGAGACTTTGTAACCCAGACATTTGAGAATATAGCTTTTATTCCCCCTCACCACTCACAATCCCGTATAGATTATATCTTTTGTAGTAAATCATTATCTCAACAAGTTTCCCACTCTGAGATTGGCTCCATTTTAATATCAGATCACGCTCCAGTTTTTGTTGATTTTGAACTGATACCTTCCTCCCCTCTTGCAGGTCGATGGCGTTTTAACAATATATTATTATCTGACCCGAATTTTACAAGCCAATTCACCTCCTTTGCTTCTGAATTTTCTCTTTTAACTGTACCACGAGTTCTTCTCATGTAATGGTTTGGGATTCTTTTAAAGCTGCTGCCAGGGCTTCATTATCAAATTTGTCTCTCAAAAGAAAAAAACTTTTGAGGCTAAAAATTCCCAGTTGCTTGCCAAGATCAAACAACTTGAATACTCTTACTATCACTCGAATTCTGAATCTGCGTTAAAAAATCTTATTGAAGCAAAATTCACTTTTAACAAATTATCCACTGAAGCTGCATCTTCTTATCTTTTAAAAAGCAGCGCTTGGTACTATGGAGGCCAAAATAAGATTGGGAAATTACTAGCGAATTATTTGAAAATAAGACGTGAACGGACCAAAATAGAATCTTTACGGAATAGCGCTGGTATATCTCTATTTAAGGATAAGGATATTTTGAATGAATTTGTTTCTTTTTATAAAAATGTATATACCCCTGAACAACAACCAAATCCAATTGATATTTCTACTTATTTCCAATCCATCTCACCTCCCTCTCCATATGACATTGACTTCTCTTCTTTAGAAAATGATGGGGCATATTAGCAAGACCCACGTTAAAATTATCGCCGTTTTAGCGGCAGGAAACTGCCGCTAAAACGGCGATAATAAGCTTGCTAATATGCGTTATGAAATTCAATAGAAGCCCAGGTTAGATGTCCTGCACATCTAACCTGGGCTTCTATTGGAATTCTATAACGCATATTAGCAAGCCCATTATCGCCGTTTTAGCGGCAGTTTCCTGCCGCTAAAACAGCGATAATTTTAACGTGGGTCTTGCTAATATGCCCGATATCTCCCTGTCTGAGATCACACATGCAGTCTCAGTGCTGAAAAGAGGGAAAGCTCCAGGTCCAGATGGATTCACCATTGAATTTTACGCCCATTTTGCGAATCTCCTACTTCCCCACCTTTTATCTCTTTACAATACCTTTATCAAGGCAGGCTCTTCGTCTGGAACTTTTCAAGAGGCCATGATTTGTTTAATACCTAAAGAGGATAAAGACCCATCTCTTTGCAAAAACTACCAGCCAATTTCCTTAATTAATCTGGATTATAAGATCTTTGCAAAAATTCTGGCACTCCGAATTGATCCTATCTTGCCTAATCTCATTGGCCCGGAACAATCCGGTTTTGTAAAGGTCATCTTTCATCTGATAACTCCAGAGTCTTTTTAATATTCTCGGTAAAGCTTCCTCTCTGGACTACCCCATCGCTGCTATAGCTCTTGACGCAGAAAAAGTGTTTGATAGGATTGGTTGGGATTTCATGTTTCAGGCATTAAAATGGATAGGGTTTCCCCCTAAACTAATATCTCTTATTTCTCTACTATATTCAGGTCCCAGAGCTTCTATTTTTGTTAATGGCAAAACTTCCGATTATTTTCCATTATTTAGAGGAGTACGTCAAGGATGCCCCCTCTCTCCTCTCTTATTTATAATAGCGTTAGAACCCTTTTTAACTAAAATTAGATTAGATACTAAGATTACTGGTTTCCAGCTTGATACTTCCCATGTCAAATTATCTGTATATGCAGACGATATTCTTTTATATTGTTCTAATCCATCTTCATCCATCCCTGCTTTTCTATCTCAAGTCGACATATTCTCTCAATTATCCGGTTATCGTCTCAATTCAGACAAATGTGAAGTTCTTCCCCTAAATATACTTTGTCTTAAACAAGACTTCATACAAATGGGCTTTTCCTGGCAAACCTCTAAGATAAAATATTTAGGCGTATGGTTCTCCTCAAACATTTCGGAAACATTAAAGATAAATCTCGATCATATTACTAAGACTCTAACTGACTCTATTGATCGCCGGCATCCTCTCTTTCTCTCTTGGTGGGGACGACTAGATTCCATCAAGATGATGCTTTCTCTTTTGATTCTTTATCTTCTCTCTATGATTCCAGTACATATTCCTGCAGCCTACTTTAAGAAAATTGACTCTCTTTTAATTAAATTCCTTTGGAAAAACAAATCCCCTTGAATAGCCCTATCGGCTCTAAAGGCTGATAAGATATCTGGGGGCCTTAAATTTCCAGATTTTAAATCATATCATCTTGCCTTTTCTTTAAAGCAATCTTCCCGCTGGCTTTCTGTAGATCAATGTATTCATCCCCCTGTTTGGTTGAACTTAGAAAAATATTTCTTATCCCTTTTGATTTTAAAGAATCTCTTGCTTTTTCTAATAATCTTTCTCTCTTTCGTCATCCTGTTATCTCTTATACGCGTAAAATTCTTGTCCCTCTTCTTCCTTCTTCTTATCCGTCTTCCTCCTCATTAGATCAACAGCCCATTTGGCATAATAATTTGTTACGCATTAAAAATCGTACCATTTATTGGAAAACTTGGAGATTAAAAGGATTGCTCTGGATCTCTCAGCTAGTACTCAATAATACTCCTATATCTTTTTGGATCTTCAATCAAAATTTTCTCTACCATCATCATGTAAGGCTCAATATGATTTACTTTCTTCCTCTCTTTCCCAGTATCTTATTTCCGTACCGTCTACTTCCATTCCTTCCTCTAGGTGCTCAACCCTTTTCCCACTAATATCAACCCACTCTTCGGCTTCCTCTTTATATAAATGCGTATTTCTTTCCTCTAATAGAGACAAAAGGAAGGCTGATTGGCTTGGGAAAAGGACTTAGCTGAATGTTGGCCTACCCCTTTTTGGGACAAACTGTGGCTCAAGATTCATAAAACTTCCAGAGCTGCCAACACCTCTCAAACCCTTTATTTCACTTACAATCGTATTTTATTCACTCCCATAAAGCTGGCTTCTTTTTCCCCAAACTCCTCTTCAGCTTGTTGGTCATGTCCGTGTGCGCTGGCTGATTTAAAACACATGCTTTTTGAATGTCCTCCCATTTTTCGTTTTTGGCAATTAGTTTGGTCCCAAGTTAACAAAATCTTTAAAACCCAAGTCCCATTTTCACCCACTAACATTTTCTAGGTTCTTTATCATCCTCCTGGCAGCATACAACTTCCACCCCCAAACTAGTGGATTTATTGATAGCAATAGCCCTTCACTTAATAACTTCCAACTGGAAACAGGCAGATAAAGTCACTTTCAGAGCGTGGTGGAATGCTGTTTGTTTTCATCACAGATTGGACACTAGTTATGTTACTCCCTATCTTTATCCATTAAAGAGATATTTTATGGCTTCCTCTATCCACATATTTAACATGTACTGCCTCAGCTAACGCTATATCGGTTAACTCTTCTGATGAGGTTCAGAAACCCCTTGAAGCTCCCGTAGTCTTTATATTCCCATTATATGTGCTTTTATGGTTACTCCTTTCGTTGTATTGCTTATTAACATTACTCTGTATACTTTAAATGCCTTGTTTATGCTTATAGAGATTGAATTCAGGTGATATTTCAACTTTTAATTTCAGAATATCATATTGTTTATTCCTTTTCTTGTTTTCCCTCCCTCCCTGACTCCCTCTCTCACTTTCCCTTCCTGTTGAAGATCATAATCTTATTACGCTGTACGAATTATATACGCAGTTTTCTTGTATTTTATTCAACTTTTTTTTTTCTCTTAATAAACTTTAAAAAAAAAAGGATTAACTTGAATTAAAAAATAGTACTTACCTGCGCTGCATTAATGAATTGTGGTAGAAACTAAAAATTGACTGCCCTTTGAAATGGAGATAGTGAACAGTTGTCCTTTTTCAATGTCTATAAAGTTACGTTATTTAAGTGCTAACGAACCCACCGAGGTAACAGCAATTGGCATATGATTAAGACTCGCATGAGTCGAAACGCGTAATGCCTGTGTTCCCTGAAACAAAGAATCTCAACAAGCACTGTTGGTGTGGCCCGTATTACGCTGCTGAAGTAGCGCGTGTTTCGTTTGGAATTTGTGAGGTGTCTGACACACCTGAGACGGGCCCCGATCCGAGAGGCAGTGGCGCTCCTACTTGTCAGGTTGTTGTTTGGAGCTAACGCTAAAGGAGTGCCCTCCGGCTGTAACACTGGACATGAACGAAGAATCGATGGAAGGGCCACGTTGAGAGGCCCGCCTCAACTTGGAGAATGAACTTTTTAACAGCCAGGATTTGCAGGAGGAACTTTTCCCATGCACTTCGTGCTTGATGTAAACAGCGTGAAAGGCGAATTATGAGCTGTAAAATAACTCAGTGGTAGCGGAACTTTCCTGTGGTATACTGTGACCAAGTTATGGAACTTTCCTTTTAAAGCAAGTGTTGCACTCGGGACACAGTGAAGCAAGTTCAGTTTTGCCAAAATCGACATTGAATACCATAAGAAAAGGATAAGAGCAGTTATGGAGTATCATGGGAGTTGCAGTCCCGGTAACTATGAAAAAGACTAATAAATATTGCAACGTAGGAAAACATTAATTGTGAAACTATTTGGTGGTTAAAAGGATTAACTTGAATTAAAAAATAGTACTTACCTGCGCTGCATTAATGAATTGTGGTACAAACTAAAAATTGACTGCCCTTTGAAATGGAGAGAGTGGACAGTTGTCCTTTTTCAATGTCTATAAAGTTACGTTATTTAAGTGCTAACGAACCCACCGAGGTAACAGCAATTGGCATATGATTAAGACTCGCATGAGTCAAAACGCGTAATGCCTGTGTTCCCTGAAACAAAGAATCTCAACAAGCACTGTTGGTGTGGCCCGTATTACGCTGCTGAAGTAGCGCGTGTTTCGTTTGGAATATCTATATATATATATATATTCACTGAAAAAACCTAGGTTTCAGGGGCGTTATAGTTAGTTGGACATTTCACTCGTACAAAACCATAGAAATTCCCCCGTTATAGTTAGTTCAGCTAACTATAACTCGCGCGCACGCAATGCACTGCTGATGACGTCACATATTACATCACTCATGACATGGTCAGTGACATCACTCATGACATCACTGATGACATCTCAAATGACATCACTGATGACAACACTGATGACATCATCCTTGTGAGAGAGTGGCAGACCTCCTCTCACCCTAATATAACCTTTGATACACACACTCAAAAATTCAAACTAACATTTTCAAAACAATGGACATACCAATACCAGTTACGACACACCTATTCAGTAATTCCAAGATCTACACACACATCCACTCATTCACCAACAGTCCCTAAACAGTCACTCATACATGTACTCACTCATCATATGTACTCATACACCTATACATCCTGTTACACACCGCCACTCATCCATAGAGTTACTCACACACATAGTCACACATGCAAACAAAGTATCAAACATCCATTTACTTGCATATACAGTTATACACACACTACCACACTTACTTCTACAGAAACTTACACATACTTACTCTCTTAAACAATCACTTATAGAAACACCTACTTATTTGTACAGGAACTCTTCCAATCTCTCACTCTCACATATACTCACTTATATACACCAATACTCACATATACTAGTTTAAAACATATGTAGTTACTCATAAAGACACTATTGAGACAGTCATTCACTCACTAACACACCCATACACATACTCATCCACCTATACAGTCCTGCACACATGCTGTCTTCAACACATACAAACAGTGAGTCACTCATTCATGCATCTATGCACTAAGTAATACCCCCCACCGAACCATACAGACACTCAGACACTCATACTGATACTCAAAAAACCAACTAATAACCCATATAGACACTCATGTAGCTACTCACCAACCCATGCAGCCACTTATACACAAAGTGAGAGACTGATACAGATATTTTCATATTTAAACATTGCTCACTAACCCATGTATTCACTAAGATACACTTAGTCAGTTATACAATCAATTTTACAAAAAAAATCATCCAATTAGACACTTATATACCCATTTATTCTTCCGAGATATACATATATAAAACATATTTAATTTTCAGAAAAACACACAGTCACTGGATGATGTCATCAGTGATGTCATTTGAGATGTCATCAGTGATGTCATGAGTGATGTCACTGACCATATCATGAGTGATGTAATATGTGACGTCATCAGCAGTGCATTGCGGGCGCGCGAGTTATAGTTAGCTGAACTAACTATAACGGGGAATTTCTATGGTTTTGTACGAGTGAAATGTCCAACTAACTATAACGCCCCTGAAACCTATCGTTTTTTCAGTGAATTTCTAAGGTTTTTTAAATGCTAATTTCTAACTATAACGTGCCTGAAACCTATGGTTTTTTCAGTGAATTTCTAAGGTTTTTTAAATGCTAATTTCTAACTATAATGTGCCTGAAACCTATGGTTTTTTCAGTGAATATATATATATTTATTATACTATGTATACATGTTAAAATGTCTCGGTCCCCTGTTTGCCTCGGTGGCACGGAAAAATGGGTGGAACTGACGTCAGCACGCCGACGAGGTCCTCTTGTGGCTCCGATGACGTCATACGGTGTCGCGAGCGGAGCCGTGCTCGTTGACGTGGGAGAGCTAGGAAAGAATTTCCGTGGAAGGCTGGTGCAGGGGATATTCACCTAAGTGTTGAGGCTAGTCCTTTGGGAGCAACTGTTTATGTTGCCACTCCAGAAACTGAAACCAGTGATCCGAGGGCAGAGGCCCTGCAGATGGCACACGAGGTGGGGTGCCCAGTCGTGTGCACCGGCGGGGCAGCGAAGTGACAAGCACCACAACCCACAAAAAAGGTAACAAGGGCACTTAATAACACAGGATCTTCTCTTTGTATCTGGCAGGAACAACAAAGTTAAAATGCCCTAGTACCAAAATGTAGAATTAGTGCTACAACGGTCTTCAAGAGGACCTGCGATGCCGCTTCTGCCTCCCATACCCTGGAGGCGGCACATGGGTCACGCGATACGGTCATACTGCGGTGGGACGCACACTCGTTGACCTCTCATGGCACTGCTCCACACTTTAGGGAGGACGCTTTCCATTAGCTATGTTTTCTGATGACTTGTCGCGCTGGCCCCGTCCAACAACAGAACTCCTTTAGATCCAAACAGACTCTTCCACTCTCTCACCGGAAGTGAAACCAGGCCACGCGGACACTTTCACAATACAACAGCCGGGAATGCACTTTTCGGTAAAAAAACCACATTCCTTCCTCCTAATTAATCAAATAAACGTCTCACTGAAGAACAGGGGCCAGCTTCGATGGGTAAACAGCCGTTACAACGACTTTTTACTTTGCGATACCATTACAACGCATGCATTACCACGCATGCGTTGTACATCACAAAGTCATTACTACGCATTTTTAGAACGCATGGTCATTTACCACGCATGCCTTTACAACGAATTTTGTTGTAAAGGTATGTATGGTAAATGACCATGCGTTCTAAAACATGTAGACGATCCATGTCGTTGTAAGGAAACAGAGGCTGTTCCGTTTCTGCACAACGACGTGCACCGCCCCTCAGAGATGACGTGAAGCAGGATCCACGAGGAGAGAGGAACCATGAGGAGTGAGAGGTAAGGAGGATTGGGCATGGGGTGGGGGTTTCTTTTCTAGGGTTTAGGGTAGTGCAGTGGTGTTTGGGTGGTGCAGGGCAGTGGTTCCCAAACTTTTGGCTCCTGAGGACCCCCATTGAGTCACCACTGGAAGCCGGGGACCCCCAAACAATTTGTAGGATTTAAATTTCAAACATTATAACAGTAATTCGAAAAAAATAAACACACGTGTGCACACAAAACAAATACTCGAATTACTAAGCATTTTAGGGGCATATTTACAAGCCCCTATCGTGATGGGAACGTCAATTTTTGCGATGTTCCCATGGCGATATGGGCTTCGCCTTATTTACAAGGCAGCGTTAAGCCACTTAATGTGGCTTAACGCTGCCTTGTAAATAAGGCCCCCTTTCACGCAATGCTGAGCATGAAAGGGGTGGGCAGTGGGAGTTGCGGTGGGCGTTCCACCCCAACACCCATTGATTTTGACGCTGCCCTCTATTTACAAGGGCAGCGTAAATAGGAGGCAGCACCAAAATTAAGACCATGAAAAACCTGGTCTTAACTTGGCGAAACGAGGAGAAATGCGTTATTTCTCCTCGATTTTGCTTTTTCCCATGGAAAAAGCAAAAACGCCTTGGATTGTTTAAGTTCAGGAAGGTGACCCTTCCTGCACATAAACAATCTTTTAAAAAAAAAAAAGACATTTTGTAACTTCCATGTGTGCTACATTAGGCAGCACACATAAATGTGACAAAACGGCATTTCAAAATTGTTCATGTGCAGGAAGGGGGAACTTCCTGCACATAAACAATCTCCCCCTGCACGCAGACACCCTTGCCTGCGTTGGCACTACACTGCTAAGTGTAGCGCCAGCGCAGGGGGAAACGCAGGGCTGCACCATATTCTTGTAAATATGGTGCAGCCCTGCGTTTCTGAAGTGGCGGAGCGTGTCGTTAATCCAAGGAGGCTAACGACATGCTCCGCCAATTCTGTTGTAAATATCCCCCTTAGTATTTTATATTGAAAGAAATTGCAAAAAACCGAAACATTTTAATGGGAAGGTTGGTGCTGCATCTCCGAGACTAACTTTTGAATGGTTGGTTTTATTACGCAGTACGTGGCTCCTGCTCCTGCCAGGGCCAGACTGGAAACCCAAAACAGCCCTGGCAAATGTTCTCAGACCAGTTCCTATACGGTGCACACCAAGTGCAGTGAGTGAGCCTGACCACTACAAAGGGGGCTTTGGGAGGCTCTCCCCGCCACAAAATTTAAGAAACAATGGTGCAGTCTACAACACATTTATCAATTATATAATGAATTGTATTAGCTTTTAAAGAATAGTAAATGAAGACCTTACTATGCACCAGGATACAACAATCTTTGTTGGGGTTCTTCAATGATTCCCTTATTATCACCCTCCAACAGTGCCTCTCATCTCTCCATAGCCCATCTGCCACATGTATTTCATTTGTTTTATAGCATCTCTCATAACATTGTAGGATGTCAAAGCACTTTACATCACACACATATAGAGACAATGAATCATACATGAAAATCAGTGTATAGAAAATGTTACATAAGGCAACGGGGACTAAAAGGTGTAGGATTCACATGTCATTCATACTGGTAGGCATTTTTAAAGAGTGCTTGGTCTGGTGAAGCACAAACTCAGGATTCAGAACATAACACAGTGGTTAGCATTGACTTTAACAATAAAAATGTATTTCCACCCAAATATATCTTTTTAGCAGCATCCGGATAATGATAGACTGGGAAAAAACATAAGTTACTAACTTGTACCATGCAGTTTGCAAGCAGCTCTTTGATGACAGTTTATAGGTCACTGTGCTAGATTACGTTTGTCCCTTATGAATTGCACAGTAACAAAAGAATCTCTGTGACAAAAGCAGTAACCCACTGAACTATGCACATAAAATACTGTTTTTAAAATGCATGGTACACGTTCTTTGCAGTAGGCATATTAACCCTCTGTGCTACATTAGATAAGTCAAAGCTGCCACTGGACAAAACTCTCATCTCTCTCCAGCAGGTACATTAATCACTGGCATTTTCTTGACACTTTTATTGTTGCTCGAAAACTGCTAATTTTACAAGGAACTTTGCAGTGCTTTTAAAACTGCTGCCTGGGGACCCCCTGGGAATGTGCCAAGGACCCCTGGGGGTCCGCGGACCACAGTTTGGGAAACACTGGTGTAGGGGGTCGTGCTGGGGGTAGTGTTTTAGGGTTTAGGGTTGTGCAGTGGTGTTTGGGTAATGTAGGGGGTCGTGCTGGGGGTAGTGTTTTAGGGTTTAGGGTAGTGCAGTAGTGTAGGGGGTCGTGCTGGTGGTAGTGTTTTAGGGTTTAGGGCAGTGCAGTGGTGTATGGGTAGTGTAGGGGGTCATGCTGGGGTAGTGTTTTAGGGTAGTGCAGTGGTGTTTGAGTAGTATAGGGGGTCATGCTGGTGGTAGTGTTTTAGGGTTTAGGGTAGTGCAGTGGTGTTTGTGTAGTGAAGGGGACATGCTGGGGGTAGTGTTTTATGGTTTAGGGTAGTGCAGTGGTGTTTGTGTAGTGTAGGGGGTTGTGCTGGGGGTAGTGTTTTAGGGTTTATGTTAGTGCAGTGGTGTTTGGGTAGTGTAGGGGGTAGTGCTGGGGTAGTGTTTTAGGGTTTAGGGCAGTGCAGTGGTGTTTGTGTAGTGAAGGGGGTCATGCTGTGGGTAGTGTTTTAGGGTTTAGGGTAGTGCAGTCATGTTTGTGTAGTGTAGGGGTCGTGTTTTAGGCTATAGGGTAGTGCAGTGGTGTTTGGGTAGTGTAGGGGGTCATGCTGGGGTTAGTGTTTTAGGGTTTAGGGTAGTGCAGTGGTGTTTGGGTAGTGTAGGGGGTCGTGCTGGGGGTAGTGTTTTAGGGTTTAGGGTAGTGCAGTGGTGTTTGTGTAGTGTGGGAGGTCATGCTGGGGGTATATTTAGGGTTTAGTGTAGTGCAGTGGTGTTTGGGTAGTGTAGGGAGTCATGCTGGGGGTAGTGTTTTAGGGTTTAGGGTAGTGCAGTGGTGTTTGGGTAGTGTAGGGAGTCGTGCTGGTGGTAGTGTTTTAGGGTTTAGGGTAGTGCAGTTATGTTTGGGTAGTGTAGGGTGTCGTGCTGGGGGTAGTGTTTTAGCACTAATTTTTCTTTCTACAGCACTAACCATAATTTCTATGACAAAATGAACCCCCTCATTTTGTTCCTTTTTAAATTAAATGTTTTAAGAGTTACCAGTTTATTCCAATCAAGATGGCTTCAGGTGTGCCATAATTTTGTCATAAGTAAGACTGTTAGCGCTCTAGTTGTTCTTTAGAACATTGTGGGAAGCTGCAGTAGAACACAAAGGCATCAACTGACAGGCTGCTCCTGTTGAAATATAACAGGAAGATATTTGAGATCACACTTGAAACATGTCCTAATTTTTCTTTCTACAGCACTAACCATAATTTCTATGGCAAAATGAACCCCCTCATTTTGTTCCTTTTTAAATTAAATGTTTTAAGTGTTACCAGTTTATTCCAATCAAGATGGCTTCAGGTGTGCCATACTTTTGTCATAAGTAAGACTGTTAGCGCTCTAGTTGTTCTTTAGAACACTCTGGAAAGCTGCAGTAGAACACAAAGGCATCAACTGACAGGCTGCTCCTGTTGAAATATAACAGGAAGATATTTGAGATCTCACTTAAAACATGTCCTAATTTTTCTTTCTACAGCACTAACCATAATTTCTATGAAAAAAATAAACCCCCTCATTTTGTTCCTTTTTAAATTAAATGTTTTAAGAGTTACCAGTTTATTCCAATCAAGATGGCTTCAGGTGTGCCATAATTTTGTCATAAGTAAGACTGTTAGCACTCTAGTTGTTCTTTAGAACACTCAGGGAAGCTGCAGTAGAACACAACGGCATCAACTGACAGGCTGCTCCTGTTGAAATATAACAGGAAGATATTTGAGATCACACTTGAAACATGTCCTAATTTTTCTTTCTACAGCACTAACCATAATTTCTATGACAAAATTAACCCCATCATTTTGTTCCTTTTTAAATTAAATGTTTTAAGTGTTACCAGTTTATTCCAATCAAGATGGCTTCAGGTGTGCCATACTTTTGTCATAAGTTAGGCTGTTAGCACTCTAGTTGTTCTTTAGAACACTCTGGGAAGCTGCAGTCTCTGCCCTTGTTGGATGTACATGTTTAACTGAGAATGTCAGACTTCATTCTCACATGACTGAGAAAGATAATGTGAATTTACAGAAAATATGCTCTCATTTTAGCTTCTGGAGCACCTTCCAAAACTGTATGGGACAAGCATGTGAAAATAGTTTTCTCTCAAACATGATTCATGATATCCCAGCAGAAGGCTTTTCACAGGGTAAAATCACCTTAGGACACACCACAATTCCTGAAATTAGTATGGTACCATCAACAAATGAATTCTAATGTAACTAAAGTCTGTTATCAGCCTTTATAGTTCTCCTTTTGGTAACCCTCAAAATCTTCGATTCACTACAATGCATTTCAATGGGGTACTATCATTTATATTGGTCCCAAGATGGCTGCCAGCAATTCCAGGATGAAGTGCTGACAGCCAATCAGATCTCACGATGACATGTGTGGTTAGGCTCCGCCCAGATATATATGTGTTTTCTTTTTCAAATTTCTCAGGAACTACTGAACGGATTTACACCATTTAACCAAAAGGCACGACTCTGAACCAAGGGCTACCTTTTTGCCAAATTTGGTGTAATTCCGTTCAGCAGTTCGGGCTGTAGCTGCGACTAAAGGTTCCTATGGAAAATTGAATGGGGAAAACACGTTTTGGGACCCCCCTTTTTTCTCGGCCCCCGCTTTACGAATCACCCCGAGACTTTCAGGATAGGAGCGGACCGGAGCGCCCCAACAAGTTGGAAAATTTTGCGAAGATTCGTCAACCGGCGCCAACGTTATTTCAAATAGAATGTTGTGGATTTCCTATGGAAAATAGGTCCTAACTATAACTATCTACTGGCGACCGCCAGTAGATAATGTATATGTGATCAAGGCCGTGGAGACGCGGCCTAAATGGGGGTGCAATGCAATAAAGCACTTTGATTTGGAAAGCACGTTGTGGTCCGTACCTGTTTGTTCCAAGGACTTGGATTTCGGGACTGTGGTTTGCTATATATATATATATATATATATATTCACTGAAAAAACCGTAGGTTTCAGGCACGTTATAGTTACAAATTAGCATTTTAAAAACCTTTGAAATTCACTGAAAAAACCATAGGTTTCAGACACGTTATAGTTAGAAATTAGCATTTAAAAACCTTTGAAATTCACTGAAAAAACCATAGGTTTTAGGGACAGTTATAGTTAGTTGGACATTGCACTCGTACAAAACCCGTGAAATTCCCCGTTATAGTTAGTTCAGCTAACTATAACTCGCGCCCGCAATGCACTGCTGATGACGTCACATATTACATCACTCATGACATGGTCAGTGACATCACTGATGACATCACTGATGACATCTCAAATGACATCACTGATGACATCATCCAGTGACTGTGTGTTTCTGTAAAGTTTAAATATGTTTAATATATATAGGGAAAGGTGTATTGAAGAATGAGTGGGTGTATAAGTGTCTGAATGGATGATTTAGTACGTGCGTGACTGACTCTACAAGTGAGTGATTAAACGTATCTTACTGAATGCATGGGTTAGTGACTAAACTGTGTGAATGTCTGTATCCGTCTGTTGGTGTGTAAGTGGATGCATGGATTTGCGAATAGCTACATGAGTGTCTATATGGGTTATTGATTGGTTCTATGAGTATCTGTATGGGTGCCTGAGTGTTTGTGTGGATGGGGTGTGTGCGACTGTGCATAGATGTGTGAGTGGGTGATTCACTGGGTGGATGGTTTCAAGAGTGCATCTGTGATAGACTGTATGGGTGGGTGGGTAAGTGTGTGTAAGAGTGTGTTAGTGAGTGAATGTATGTCCCAGTGGTACATGTGTGAGTAACTACATATGTGAAAGGCAGTATATATGTGTATTGGAGTATATAAGTAGCTATAAGCGAGAGTGAGTGATTGTGATAGTGGCTGTATGGATGAGTGTGTGCTTGTATCAGTGATTGTATAAGAGCGTAACAATGTGCTAGTATTTGTATGATTAAGTGAGCTGGTGTGTGTATAACTGTATAGGTGAGTAAATGGCAGTGTGTTTAATTATTTGCATGACTGACTAGGTGTGTGAGTACCTCTATGGATGAGTGGCGGTGTTTGAGTGTCTATATAGGAGTAAGAGTGCATATGATAGTCCTGTACTGAGTGACCATAAGTATGAGTGACTGTACGGGTGAGTGAGTGGATGTGTGTGTGTAGACCTAAGAATCAGTGAGTGGGTATGTAGTTATTGGTGTTGGAGTGTCTATGGTTTTGCGAATGGCACTCTGTAATTTAGATTGGGTGTATCAAAGGTTATATTAGGGTGTGAGGAGCTGCATCAGATTATCACGTGGATGATGTCATCAGTGATGTCATTTGAGATGTCATCAGTGATGTCATCAGTGATGTCACTGACCATGTCATGAGTGATGTAATATGTGACGTCATCAGCAGTGCATTGCGGGGCGCGAGTTATAGTTAGCTGAACTAACTATAACGGGGAATTTCACGGGTTTTGTACGAGTGCAATGTCCAACTAACTATAACTGTCCCTAAAACCTATGGTTTTTTCAGTGAATTTCAAAGGTTTTTAAATGCTAATTTCTAACTATAACGTGTCTGAAACCTATGGTTTTTTCAGTGAATTTCAAAGGTTTTTAAAATGCTAATTTGTAACTATAACGTGCCTGAAACCTACGGTTTTTCAGTGAATTTCAAAGGTTTTTTAAATGACAATTTTTAAATGTATTAATTTTTATATTAATTTTTTTCATACTGATTTACTACATTTTTAGAAACAATTTCTTTTACATATTTTATTTTTTAAATTACATTGTAATTACATTATACATTACATTACAAAAAATACTTTCTCAGAATGAATTAATTTAGTTTAAATACTTTGCACATAGGCAATAGACTTTTAAGTACAGTAGTTACAGTTGTTGCAATGGGCAACACATTTTCAAACACAATGCAACATTCAGCTCAATGTGAATTTCTAGTTAAATGCAATTAGTTACTTTATGGATTACTTTTCTAACCACAGGACTGGATCCTAGATTCAGTCCTGGTACATCTCCTGTAAACAGTTGAGTAAAAGCGTTTTGGTTACAGTCGTGATTTTTAAGGAATATTATTGTATTTTAAAAGTTGACAGAAACTTTTTCTCATAGAATCACCAATGTTATCCTATGGAAGGAAATTCACTTAGCAGGTAAAAACTGTTATCGTTACTTTTTCTTACTCAGTGTTGGATCCTGGATCCAGCACTGGTGCATCTCCTGTAAACAGTTGAAAGAATGCGTTTAAGTCATACAGGCGATTTTTAAGGAATATTTGTAGTTTGTGAAAATCGACACTTTGAAACTTTTCTGCTGAAAACCAGACAATGGATTCCTATGGAAGAAAATATAAGTTACTGGTAAGTACGGTTAAAATTACTTTTCAGGACCAGTACTGGGCTGAAAGATACAGCACTGAGGTCTCTCCTTATAACAGGTGAGTAAATCGGAATTCGTATTTCGGCTGATTTTAGAGGAATATTTGTATGTTTCAAAAATCAACACTTAGAAACTTTTTCAGCAAAAAGCAGGCAATGATATCCTATGGAAGGAAATTCAAGTTACTGGTAAGTACGGTTAAAATTACTTTTGAGGATCAGTACTGGGCTGAAAGATGCAGCACTGAGGTCTCTCCTGATAACAGGTGAGTAAATCGGAATTCGTATTTCGGCTGATTTTAGAGGAATATTTTAAAGTTCCAAAACTCCACACTTAGAAGAATTTCCAAGTGAAACCAGTCAATGTTAGCCTATGAAGGAAATTCAAGTTACCGGTAAGTACGGTTAAAATTACTTTTCAGGACCAGTACTGGGCTGAAAGATGCAGCACTGAGGTCTCTCCTGATAACAGGTGAGTAAATCGGAATTCGTATTTCGGCTGATTTTAGAGGAATATTTTAAAGTTCCAAAACTCCACACTTAGAAGAATTTCCAAGTGAAACCAGTCAATGTTAGCCTATGGAAGGAAATTCAAGTTACCGGTAAGTACGGTTAAAATTACTTTTCAGGACCAGTACTGGGCTGAAAGATACAGCACTGAGGTCTCTCCTGATAACAGGTGAGTAAATCGGAATTCGTATTTCGGATGATTTTAGAAGAATATTTGCACAATGGTGAAGGGAGGGGCGGGGCCTGAGGTGACATCTGTGCAAACGCGCCCCGTGGCGCGTTTTAAGTTGAGGGATTAAGTCCCCTTGAATCCTGAGGGTCCCTAGGGGCCAACTAGCCCACCAGGAACCTCCAATATGCGCCAGGGGCTGCGTTGCAGAGACGTGTAGAGAGGCCACACCCCTTTTACACCTCTCTGCAACGCAGCTCTGTGGCGCTTTCTGGATGAACCTGTTGGGCTAGTTGGCCCCCAGGGACCCTCAGGATTGAAGGGGATTTAATTCCCCATCTTAAAACGCGCCACGGGGCCTGTTTGCACACATGTCACCTGAAGCCCCGCCCCTCCCTTCACCACTGTGCAAACGCGCCCGTGGCGCGTTTTAAGCTGGGGGATTAAGTCCCTTTGAATCCTGAGGGTCCCCGGAGTCCAACTAGCCCACCACATACCTCCAAAGCGCCACAGAGCTGCGTTGCAGAGAGGTGTAAAAGGGGTGTGGCCTCTCTACACGTCTCTGCAACGCAGCCCCTGGCGCATATTGGAGGTTCCTGGTGGGCTAGTTGGCCCCCAGGGACCCCCAGTATTCAAGGGGAATTCGTTCCCCCTCTGCAAACGCGCCAGGGGTCGCGTTTGCAGAGTGGTGAAAGAAGGGGGCGGGGCCTGCGGGCCAGATCGTTTTATTTATTTTTATTTTTTGTCCCCTGAAGGGGGGCTGTGTAGCCCCCTTCCTTTTTCCTGCTTTTGGGCCCTGGGGACCCCATCCCCCAGGGCCTTACCCCTTTTTAAAATTTAATTTAAAAAAAAAAACGGGAAGGGGCCGCGTGGCCCCCTTCCCTGGGCCTGTATTGGCCCCGGGGACCCCATCCCCGGGGCATGGCCTTTTTATTTTCTTGGGAGGGGGCTGCGTGGCCCCCCTCCTCAGGCCATTTAAGGCCCCGGGGACCCCATCCCCGGGGCCGGCCTTTCCATTTTTTTATTTTTTTGGGGAGGGGGCCGCGTGGCCCCCTCCTGGGCCACTACTTGCCCCGGGGACCCCATCCCCCGGGGCTGGCCCTCTCCGTTGGGGACTGTGGGGGGGTCCCCAATTCCCCCACAGTCCCGCCGGCTCCCCACGTTCCTTGGGAGCCGGCATTGCTGTTCCACATGGGGAGCAGCTGACATGCTGCTCCCCATGTGGAAAAGCAATGTGCTTTGGATATTGGAAGAGAGAGCAGGTTTCCCTGCTCTCTCTTCCAATATCCAAAGCAGTTTGCTATGGCAGGACGGGAGCCGCGAGGCTCCCGTCCTGCCATAGCAAACTACAGTGTCCCGGGGGTAGGCACCCCGGGACACTGCAGGAGCCGGCCCTGGGGGTGGCGGTCCCCAGGGCCATCAAGGGCTCCAGGAGGGGGCCGCGCGGCCCCCTCCCTACATCAGCACAGCCCCGGGAGGTGGTGGTCCCGGGGCTTCGGGGTCCAAAACGGACCCCCATTTTAATTTGTTAGTGCCCCGGGAGGTGGCGGTCCCGGGCGTGTGGGGGGCTGGAGCCCCCACACAGGTTGTTCAATTAATAAAAAAAAAGCCCCGGGAGGTGGTGGTCCCCGGGGCTGCGGGAGGGCTCAGAGCCCTCCCGCACCATTCTTTAAAAAGCCCCGGGGGTGGCGGTCCCCGGGGCTTGGGGGCCCTTTGAGGCCCCCACACTAAAATTAAATCCCCCACCATGCCCCCGGGACTTGGGCCACCCGGGGGCAAAATACAATCGAGCGCGGAGACCGCGCTCGATTTTTCGGCAGGATTTGCGCACCCTGAGCGCATCCTGCCGATTTTTTTTTAAAAAAAATTATTATTTTTTTGCCCAGGGGGTCCTTGTGGGACCCCCTGAGCAAACCTAGGGGGTCAGGGTGTTTCTACCCTGCCCCCTTTGTGCGCTTTGCGCACTTGTTTCTGTCCCTCGGTTCTACCGAGGGACAAAATGGCTGCCAACATTTCCTGAATCGGAATGTTGACAGCCAGCTGACAGCCAATTAACATGCAGCTCGTGATCGGGAGGGTACGCGGACCCTACTCGGCCATAGATATCACTATCTTTTTACTTTTGATTTTCTCAGCAACTACTGAACGGATTTACACCATTTAACAAAAGGGTTCTTTCTGAACCAAGAACTACCTCTTTGCCAAATTTGGTGTAATTCCGTTCAGCAGTTCGGGCTGTAGCCGTGTCTAAAGTTTCCTATGGAAAATTGCATGGGGAAAACGCGTTTTGGGACCCACCTTTTTCTCGGCCCCCGCTTGACGAATCCCCGAGACTTTCAGGGTAGGAGCGGACCGGAGCGGGCCACAAAGTTTGAAAATTTCGCGAAGATACGTCAACCGGCAAGAGAGTTATTTCAAATAGAATGTCGCGGATTTCCTATGGATAATAGGTTGTAACTATAACTATCTACTGGCGACCGCCAGTAGATAATATATATATATATATATATATATATATATATATATATATATATATTGATACCAATCCTGGCAGCGACGAACAGACAGGCACTGACTCCGTGAGATGATGACACAGAAGAGGTTTATTTCTCCAACAACAACCTATATATATATATATATATATATCCAAGAAAGAAGTGACTCAAACCGATAGATTCACCAAAGAACAAAAATATATTTCCACTACAACGTTTCAGCTTCCGCCTTCCTCAGGTAGTACAAGATGGTTTGCTCAGTGGCTGCACAGATGTCACAGCTGAATTTTCAAAAAGCATCATGAGTGAAGATTCCATTTGGAATGTGGAATCAATGCAGTCCTGAGAGCTCTTGAGATATGCAGTAATCAGGTTGTATTGTCAGTAATGTTCAGTCCATCTGGATGCAGTGATTTTAAACGGTACATCCAGAAGTTTTCTCTGGAGTCCAGTAGTTCTTCCTTTGAGACATGTTCCACGGGGAAAATCTTCAAATCTGATAGTAAATGATCCACAAGGTTAAAATGATTGGCTACAGGCTGGTCAATTTTCTTATTAATTATTGCCGATTTGTGGTTCCTGAATCGTGTACGGAGGTCATTCACTGTTTGGCCTACATATTGTTTTTTACAGCTTTGCCGTTGGCACTGAATCACATAAATAATGCATGTTGAGCGACATGTAAGATGCTGTCTTATTCCATAGGTCCTTCTCGTAACAGAACTAGTTACTGATGATGTTTGTAAAAGGTATTCACACGTGATGCACCTTTTAGAGTCACAGCAATGAACCCCTGCATTTGTTACAACTTGCTTGAGTTCAGCTCTCACAATAAGAGATCGTAAATTTGGAGCTCTGCGGTAAGCAATGACTGGCGGTTTTGGAAAAACCTTTTGCAATTTTTCACAAGTAGACAGTAAGGGAAATGTTTTTTGCATTATATTTCTGTAGTTGGG
Organism: Calotriton arnoldi; assembly: GCA_963921515.1. Classification (NCBI taxonomy): domain Eukaryota; kingdom Metazoa; phylum Chordata; class Amphibia; order Caudata; family Salamandridae; genus Calotriton; species Calotriton arnoldi. Next base: position 2,075,957 of record CAWUFW010002250.1, read on the forward strand.
AGCTGATGGATGATAGTCAACCACAAATGGAGTTCTGTCACTTTTGTTTCTGCCGTTGGTATTCCAAATAAGTGCTTCTCTGGGTAACTGCAAAGACTTGTCAATTTGTTGCTGTATGATATGCAGAGGATAGCCTCGCCTTTTAAATAATGTAGCAAGCTCCTGTAGATGGTCTTTACAGGTTTCCTCATTGCTGCAGATGCGTCTTATTCTGAGTGCTTGGCTGTAGATGATGCTCAGTTTAGTGTGGTGTGGGTGACATGAAGTCCAGTTTAGATACAAATGAGCATCTGTAGGCTTGTGGTACAGATCAGTTGTAATTTTTTGTTCATGAATGGTGAGTAGCACATCCAGAAAAGGGAGATGATGCTTCTGTTTAGTATTGCTGCTGGTAAATTTGATGGTAGGATGGATATTGTTGATATAAGCTGTAAATTGTTCCAATGTTCTACTTCCTGCATTCCATATTATAAATATGTCATCAATGTATCTTAGCCATACCAGTGGTTTGATGCTAGAAGTAGCAAGTATACAGTTCTCTAGTTTGCCCATGAAGATATTTGCATAGGATGGAGCCACCCGAGTGCCCATGGAAGTCCCTTGTATCTGCAGATAGTGTTTACCATTGAATGTAAAATTGTTGGATTTAAGGATAACTCTTGCAAAGTTGGTAAGCACATTTGTTGATGGCTTTTTCACAGTTCTTTTATTAAGAGCGTCAGATAATGCCATAAGCCGATCCTCATGTGGTATATTGGTGTATAATGATGTAACATCAAATGTAGCCAGAAGAGTATCATCATCAAATGTGTAGGTTTGGTTTAATTTTTCAATAATCTGAAGGAAGTGACTGGTATCTTTAACAAATGATGGAAGTTCCTGTACAATGGGCTGGAGGTGCAGGTCGACAAATAAAGATAGTCTCAAGGCAAGGGCAGGAGGCGAAATACCTGCAACGGGGGAAAGGCGCCGTGGACGCAGAGTGTGTCCCTGAGCGAATTCCAGTACAGCTTGAATACTCCTGTTTTACACGAAGTAAGGGCTTGTGCCAGGCAATGAAACAGAGGCCAGGCATTTGGAGCAGCTGTTAAAGAGTGACAGGCAACTTGATAATAGCATACACGAGGCATGGAGGAGTGGATGAAATTACATGAAGAATCTGCAGGGGCAGTCTTCGATGAAGAAAGGCGAGGCACAAGTGGTACCAGTAAAGGACAGACAACGGATGTAACTCCACCAGAAACGGATATACAAATGATTATGCGCAAGTTGGAGAAACTCCGGAGAACAGAAATATCTAAGTGGTGGGAAATTCGGTCACTTGAAAAATACCTTGAGGTAGGAAGAGTCCCTCGTGGCCTCAGAATTTTAATTGCTCCAACATTTGAGAATTTAGACCCTGAAATACTACAAGAGTGGGCCAACAATAGCGCAGAATTTTCCAGTAACATGATGCGAATTTTGATGAAATATGCCAAACGCGATAGAGAGAAGATTCTTGAAGAAATTAAGAGGCTACAACAGGAACTCAATGGCACAGCTAAACCAGAAGCTGTGGGGAAATTTGAGAAAGACCTGGAGTCTAAACTATGCAAACATGAAAAATCCATCAAAGAAAGGAAAGCGATTAAATTCACCAGAGATCGTCTGGATTACCAAGGAGGCCAGATCTACATGTTCGCCAGGCGTTTTGACTCTCTACGGCGTCAAAAACTATCAAACACTGCCACTATAGAAAAACAACTACATAAAGAAGAAAGATGGGCAGGAGACACAAGCTCAGAATACAGTTCTGAAGTAGAGACGGATCTAGAAGATGGCGCCAGAGCCTTGGCCAATGTAGATAAACCATCGACAGTAGTCGAAGAGATGCGTTTTTTAGGACTGGACAGAAACATCAATACAAGACAGAGACCACTCAGAAGGGGAAGAGGCCGGGGATTCATAGGAGGCGGAAAAGACAAAGCCGAAGGAGAAGGTATGGAGTTACGGTCAGGAGTGAAGACAAAAGAGAGCAAACAGAGCAGGTAGAAAAAACACCTGGTACTGTAATCAATCTAACAGATATGATACTTACTGAAGCAGAGATTAACACCTTATCTCTAGGTCTCTCCTATTGCAAGCGAACACATTTTAATTATGCCCAAACCCGAATCGATTTTTACAAATAGTTCCGAAAATTAAAGTTGAAAAAATATTTTGGGAACAAAACGGCCAAAGGTAAAAGTCGTGACCAAGAGAACCTGTGTCAGGAGGAACAGGATCTGAATATAGAAGCATCATTTAAAGACACTGCTGATAGATTGGGCATAGATATTTATGGAACCACTACAACGGAATTCAAAAAGAAATCAACTTTTGTCCCACTACTTCCAAGAGATGCAATTGATTTGTTCTCTGATCGGGTCATCAAAGATTTAAAAGAAATTTCAATAGAATCAAATAAAAATTATGGAAGGGATACTACGGACAAAGAAAGAGACTATACTAGAATCATGGACAAATTGAAGAAAAGGACAGACATAGTAATAAGACACTCAGATAAAGGGGGCAATTTAGTTCTATGGCCCCTTAACAAATACAACGACGAAGCCAAATCACAACTTAGAGACACTGAATGTTATCAACGGGTACCACAAATCAATCTCGTGGAGGTGAAAAACAAGTACCATAAGGAACTATTAAGATGGAGGGGTATGGGACTTGTAACAGAGGAAGAATATCAGAGTAAATAATCCTGTTACACCGGTACTGTACCTCATACCGAAGGTCCACAAGGATATGGTATCCCCTCCAGGCAGACCAATAATTTCGGCCATTGGGAGTCTTTTTGAGACCTCATCTAGATACATAGATTATTTCTTAAAGGATTTTGTAAAGTCACTACCGTCCTACATCCAGGACACAGGGGATTTTTTAAGAAAACTGCATGAGGTCCATTGGGAAGAGTCAGACCTCTTAATAACCTTAGATGTAGCCTCGTTGTATACGAGTATTGCACATCAAGATGGTCTAAGGGCTCTTAGACATTTTTTGGGGACTAGACCAATAAAAGTTTACCAACACTCAGAAATGCTGATCAAAATGGCCGAATTGTGTCTAGAGAACAATTTTTTCCTTTTTGGGAATGATGCATACAGGCAGCTAAGGGGTACGGCCATGGGCACCTGCTTGGCCCCCAGCTATGCGAATTTACACATGGGCTGGTGGGAGGAGCAGGTGCTGATGGTCGATTTTAAAACAGAGTTGCAAGAGAACATTAAGGTTTGGTGCCGTTTTATTGATGACTTGTTTATTGTGTGGAGAGGGGCATTTGAAAAGGCTGGAGACTTCGTAACAGCTCTGAACAATAATGAATTAAATTTAACTTTTACTAGTACTGGCAGTAAATCCCAAGTATACTTTTTAGATCTGGAAGTTTTTATTGAAGAAGGGAAATTGCACACACGCACTGTTAGAAAACCGACTGTGGGAAATTCCATCCTCCATTCAAGTAGTTTCCATCCCCAAAAATTCAAACAGAGTATCCCATATGCTGAACTATTACGCATGAAGAGAAACTGTAGCAGGTTAGCCCTCTAGAACAAGCCCAAACTGACTTAACAGCAAGATTCAAAGAGAGAGGCTACAGTCAGAAAGTCTTAAACCAAGCATTAGTGAAAGTTGACGGGATACCCAGAGAAGACATTCTCTTCAACAAAGTAAGAAAAGGAAAAGGAGACGCAACCCAGGAAGTGAGGATGATAACCGGTTACAATGCCTACCATGCTAGAGTGAGAGACTGCATGAGTAGGCATTGGCACCTGGTTAAAGGGGACTCAGTGTTGAGCACTCTGGTTCCGCACAAACCCCTTATCACATTCAGATGAGCCACTTCGATGAGGCAGCAATTGGTGAAAAACAGCCCAGAAGTAATTGAAACAGAGAGCTGGTTGAGGGCGAACCCAGGTTTTAACAGATGTAGTAAATGTAAGGAGTGCAAGCATGAACTAAATAAAAAAAAGAGATTAAATTACCCTTTTTTAATAAACCCTGGAAGATTCCACGCTTTTTTAACTGTAAAAGTGATTATGTTATTTATGTCCTCCAATGCACTTGCCCAAAGTACTATGTCGGAAGTACGATCCACATGGTTCATGTTAGGGTCCTACAGAATCTACGGGCACTGAAGAACGGAGACAAAACATACCCTGTAGCCCGACACATTAATGATGTACATGCAGGAAAAATAGAAGAACTGACGTACTTTGTAGTAGATTCAGTCCCAAAAAGCAGACGAGGTGGAAACCGTGAGGGTAAGTTTAGGCAGCTATAATCTCGATATATACTCATGTTTGATGGTAAAACACCTAGAGGCCTAAATTCTGATGAGTATATGCATGTCCACCTCGAATGAGATGCATATGATGATGATGAACCGAACTTTAGAGAAATGTAATCAATGAAATGTAATTTTTGTATAAATTATGCCAAGTATGCCTGTATACTATTTTAATGTTCTATGCAATTTATCACAGTGGTGGAGATAATCTTTCATGTACGTTATTTAATTCTAGGATTAGGCCCCCTTGTTCTTCATCCCCTTATGAAATCTATGAGTAAATTAGCCTATGAAAGTTGAGCAAATTGAACATATATGAGAGGATGCCAATGCTATGTGCAGATGAAGACTACATCACACTGATAGACAATATTTAAAATCGGTCTAAAGCACTTGCACTTTATTAAATCTCAAGAATGAATTTTCTATCCTATATTTGCACCTTAGACTGCGATATTGCACGGAAGCACTTGCACTTTATCATACATGAGACCACCATTGTTGAATATGCACTTTCCAGTAGTATGTGGTTTCATGTATTTTATTGATTTTAAGGTAATAGCATTTGCACTTTATCCAAAAAATCCAATTTGCACGGAAGCACATGCACTGTGAGAACTAGGAAAGGGAACAATAAATACTTCACATGGAATGGACAATGGGTTCCATGTATAAGTGAGATTTTAGACCCCCAGTGAAATGCAATAGTTCCTGCACTTAGCACTTTGTGTACTCCAATTGCATATTTGCACAATTTGAGGCAACAACAGTTCAGATAACTGCATTGTCAATATGTGCACTTGCACTTTAAATAACAATAATAAAAAAATAAAAAAAATACGAGGCAAATTCACTCTATACCCATAAAAGAAATGGATGTAGATACAAAAGTGGGCTCTAGTATTATGGTACAGAAAAGATTGGTTATACACATGGGGTTTCGTTTGTTAGAAACACACACTTAATTCACATATAAGGTACAAATTTTGAGTTTGAAATAAACATACACAAAATCCAATAAAAATGAAAAAATGTAAAATCAATATAAAATTGAAATACTAAAAAATTGAAATTAATTATAACCATATGAATGACAGTAATTCAGAATATGTGTAAAAAATGAAAGTACTATGATGAAAGAAATAATGAAACCTGCTTTATGTAGAACAAATCATGTGTATTTTAAAGTATGTTGTCTATGTCCATGGCACCATGTGACAGGGCGTTTTTTGCATTAACTTTAAAAGGCATTGCAGTATGTTAGCTCGCTGTGTGAACAAGGCAGGGGATCCTGCCGAAACGCGTTACAGCCCTGTAAATGGAACAATAAAAGCTTACTTGTATACTGGAATGGCAGTGTCGGAGTCTGGCTCGATGATTTTGTGTGCCGGAAGTGTTCGGAGATATATATATATGCGGGTGTGTATATATATATATAGCTATATATGTACACACACGCACATACATGCACATATATTTTCACTGAAACAACAAAGGTTAAAGTGACGTTATAGTGAGGTCTTGTAATAATTCCTAGAAATTTACTGAAAAACCTAAAGTGAAGGTATAGTTAGGGGAAAATATCAGTTAGAAACTAATACTTAAACTAAAAAAAAAAAACACCGAAATTCACCAGCTACAGTTTACTCAGCTAACTATAACTAGTGCCCCTGCCATGCCCTGCTTATGACCTCACAAATTATAGCACTCATGACATGTTTAATGAATTCATTGATAACCTCACTGATGGCATCACTTATGACATCCTCCGATTAGTATGATGGTTTGCTATCTACTTCTGATACTGATAGGTATTCAATGAGCTACATCTAGAACTAATTTGTTATAGCTTCTGCACTGCTAATGAGTGTATGCATTTGGAAAAGGCTTCGACTCCGTACAGGGCTTGCATGTGTGGAGGGTGTGGGTTCTCTATGAAGAGTTGTCCACAGGACAAAAGCTATGCATACTAGGGGATTCACCACTTAACAGAGTTTGAGAGTCTATAGGTAGTGGGCTCTCTGTGAAAAGTTGTGCAACCAGCAATGGCTTTGCTTAGTAGGGGCATCGCAACCTAATGGGGCTTGAGTGGTGTGTGTAGGGAGTGGCCTCTCTGTGCAGTACTATGCACAGGGTGAACACTGTGCGCAGTAGGGGTTAGACCACCTAATGTGACTTGGATGTTTAGAGGGAGTGACCTCTCCATAAAGAGCTGTGCACAGGGCGAAGAAGGCTGTGCATAGTAGGGGCTTGGTCACCCAATGGGGTGTTGGCAACTGGAGGGAGTGGGCTCTCCGTGAAATGCTGTGCACAGGGCAAAGGATGTGCATAGGTGGGGCTTGGCCACCTATTGCTGTTTAGAGGGAGTAAAGTACAGAGTTGCTATTTTATATAAGCACACCTGTTTTCAGGACAGGGGACTAAGTCCCATAGTCCTGTAATGGCCACCACACAATTTATGTTCATGTTGCGGCCACCAATCAGGGTGTTTGCTCCAAAAAAGCCCCCTCGACCAATCAGAAGGCTTGAATTTCTAAATTTCAGCCCAACTGTCAATATATCAATACATTTTTAACCTTAATTTCTCAAAAACTACTGAATAGGTTTACACCTAATTACAAAAAGCACACTTTCTGGGTAAGGATCTAGCCTTCTGGCAAATTTGGTGTAATTCTGTTCAGCAGTTTTGACTGTAGCAATCTCTAAACTCCCCTATGGAAACTGCATGGGGAAAAAAAATTTGGGACTACACTTTTTTCTTAGCCCCCACTTGACAGATCACCATGAAACTTTCCAAGAAAAAGCTGAGCTGGTTGAACTTTTTTTTGGAATGCTTTTTGAAGTGCTGTTTTTCCTAATTGCAGCACCTGTGATCCACCTCGCTCTATCTTTAAAAACCATATACCTCCAGTCTGCAACATTGGCAGGGGTTTCGCTTGACAGAAAAATATAAGCCTGATCTATTGGCTTTGCTATGATTTAAAAAACAAATACCTCCCAATGTTTGCAAACACCAGAAGAGGTTTTCTAACCAAAGTTGAGCCCAATGATCTTTGTGAATTGGCCTCAAATAACTAAAATAGGGAAATATGCAAATGTTCACATACAATTAGTCAAAAAGTAGATAATTTGCTCTCTTTGCACATTTGTTATTAGGGATTTGGACATTTCAAGGCAGATCCACAAAGGTTTGTAAGAGTAAGTGAGAGAGTACTCCTGTAGAATTAAATTGCATACTCACAAATGCTTTTGTGAATCGGTCCTTATGAGTTAGTTTAGTGTATGACAACTTGAACGATGCCGTTTTGGAGCCTCAGTCACAAGGTAAATCCACATCACAGCACGTGGATTATCTCCAGCAAAACGCTGGCTGTAAATGCACAGGTACATAAATGCGAAAGGAGAGTGTCAATGTTTTATTGTGCATCATGTCTGATACCTTTAACCAGGAGGCTGAATGCCATGGAAACATTATTTCAACTATTGGGCTTTATGTACCTATATATTGAGTGATGTTGGATATTGCACATTGTTTTCAAAGTATCATGTCTTATATTTTAACCTGTGTCACACTTCAGCAGGTGAGTTTGTCCACTGAAATATTGCACCATTAAGTAGTGATCCACTCCTTGTTAAGGGTTTGTTCTGGGTCAAGCTTACGTGAAGATGGCCTGTGTCCTTTTTTACATGTATGTGTCCCACATTTAGTGATTTACCGAACTCTGTACACAGTAGCGCAGTCACTCAACAAATACACATGGTGGTGCAGTCGTGCAATAAAGATTAGTTGACCGCAAGTCGCTAATTTTACTAGGAATAGACGAATAAAAATTAGATGGCATAAAGTTACACTAATAAATCAGTATACATTACCCCCAAGTCATATGCCAAATGCGAAAGCTTGTGACTGTCTTCATCTGACATTTCCACCAGCACTGGCAGGCTGCGATTAAGCATGGGTGCTTCTCTGTATGTGCTCTTCAATGTTAGTGCATTCCCAGCAACTTATTTGGTTGTATTTGCCAGTAAAGAATTTGTTAGAATGATCATCCCAAATCCACAGGACCCATCTTTCCAGTACTAATCAACCCTACCCAGGGAACATACAGTGCCATAGGCATGTAACTGGCCACTGGCCAATATTTTGCAAGCATGGTGTTGGACCTGGCCCTTTTTGTAGAGTCTCTCCCAGATTTTCGACTTCTTTTGCTGAACCCGCTTTTGTTGGCATTAGGATTCTGTGTCCATTGTGCCTGCTAACCAGTGGTAAAGTGCTTGTGCCCTCTCTCTATCTCTCTAACATGGTACCATTTGCATCTACCTGATTGGCACATTTAATTTACCTGTATGTCGCTAGTATATGGTACTACTTGTACCCAGGGCCTGTAAATTAAATACCGCTAGAGGACTTGCAGCACTCATTGTGTCATCCACTTAAGTAGCCTTTTAAAACATGTCTCAGGCCTGCCACTGCAGTCTGTAGTGCAGTTTTAAAATTGTATTTCAACCTGGCAAAATAAATCTTTTGCCAGCCCTAAACCTTCCTTCTTAATACTTATAAGTTACCCCTAAGGTATTGTCATGTAGTTCCTAGGACCCCCCAGGACCTGCGCCTTTTGGATGACCTAAACTGAGGGCTTGGTGTGCAGACAGACTCTGGACACCCCCACAGGATGAGTCAGCCGTTAGACCAGCTAGCTCTACGGTGCCACTACCACCCCCCTGTGTTCTACAGTGGTGTTTGTAGTTTCTGGCAACCACTGAACATGACAACCCTGATTCCTCAGGTATCGTGGAAAACAATACTGTATCTTTCGCTCAGTCACTCATGCTTACTTTTCTCAGAATACATAGAATGACGATTGAAACGGTTTCAATTATTATTTATTGGTCAAGTGTCAGTCTAGTGTGAAACATATTAGCTGTGACAATCAAAAGACAGGAGCAGACAAATGTGATCGCTAGCACCAATATCGTAAATAGCAGATACATTTCTAACATAGTGCTAATAAGATGAATAAAAGCAGATTATATAAAACAATACAATTGGCGTACTCCTACGATGCGTAGCCTACCTAAATGTACCTAGTCTAGATATGTGGGTGAAGCCTGTGTATGTAAGTATTAGGATATATCCTAATGGAGCCAAGAACCCCCCGGGGAACTGCTAACCCCTCACCTGATGGTTCTGAATGAAGGACCCCGTCTCTGCGTCGAGGATGGCACCCCACAAGGGATGTCAGGTCTCTGCCTGTCAAAGGATCAGCCTTCAGAGTCTCGGTCCAGCCTGGAAGGAATTCTCCTCTCTGTCTGTAAGGGGGAGTGAGGGTCTTTTATACTAAAGTGGTCACTCCAGGGTTTCTTCTAGAATCGATATGTTTTGAAAACATTCACTAATCCCTTGCTAATCCTTTTCTAAACAAACATGATCATGCACAGCTGGCTGTTGGCCATGGATGAAAAAAGTGGCGACCCTTATACAGAATAAATCTGCCGTGCCTGGGGACATGTTTATGTACGTCATGTACAGGGATTAAGATAGGGTCCTGATGTCTGAGAGACAGAAGTAAGCTACTAGGTAAAAGGTCACCTGTGTAAAACCGTTATGTCGTGCTGATGGGACAAAATGTATGTAATTTGGTATGTACATGATGGGACTATCCTTAAGGACATGACAGTATACCCTAAAAGCCAACAGAGCAGGGTGTATGGTATTTAAAAAGTAGGACATATGGGGTTACATGTTACATGTCCTGGTAGTGAAAAACTCAAAAAAACATTTTTCACTCCTGTAAGGCTCATCTCCTCCGTTGACTAGCCCTAGGTTCCCTTATTACATTTATTAAGTGTTAACTTTGGATTAGGAGCAGAATCGAGATGTCATGTTTAGACTCAAATTAATTGTAATTTAAAATCCTCTATAATAATAAAGTCAAATTTTAAGTCAAAATTCTTGAAATGCCACTTTTAGAAAGTTGGCATTTTCTTGCCTAACTATTTGTGCCATCTACCAGCGTCCTGAGTCACATGACTGTTAATGGGTCTGCCGTTCGCATTTGTGTATTCCTTTCAGAAAGTGACACAAAGGGGACTAAGAGTGAGCAGGATGGGCCATCCTGCCAGGAAAGCTGGGAGTGCAACTGTGCCTTGCTCCATTTACACTTTAAAGAGGTTGCCTCCAGCAGACAGAAAGGAACCTGACTTTTGCCACACCAGATTCCTTGGAGTCTTGACAGGGGAAGGGAAGAGCTTTCCAGAACCAAATGTGGGGACAGGACTGGGAGTTTCCCAACACAAAACGGCTGGCAGCAGGTATGAATATTGGACCTCCAGAGCCACTCTTCAGGACAGTTCTGGACCTGAGGATATAACAGAAGAAGGACAATGTAGAAGTGTGTCCCTCCAGAAAGCACAGTAGATCGCACGGTGGGGGTCAAGAAAGGTTTATTTAAGTATCACAGTTACAGAGACCTCATCTATCATCAAGCTAAGACCAACTGACAAATGTCTCCATTCCAGCCCACCGCCTAGCAACCATCCCCACATTCCAGAGTATCATGACACAGGACATCACACCTTCTCCCTCCTACACATTCTAAACTTAAAGAGAATAAAGGGAAACTTAACTATGAATGCAAAGGATACAAAGAACATAATAGAGAATGCAGTTACGATCTTTGAAAAACTTAACAATGCGATTTCGTAGGCAAGGAGAAAACGGGGTATTGGCAAATGGGAAAAGCGCTCACTTTAAGAAACACAATCCTGCAAACCACGGCGAATACATTTCAAGCGAAGTGGCCTAGAGCCCCTTTCTGGTGCAACAGGCTCTTCCACCTCAGAGCCCAAATCAGGCTCACCAGTTGCAGTGCTAGTATCAAAACTAGCACTAGCTTGACACTTCGCCACTCTATTTAAATTCCAAATTCTATGGTCACTGCTCTTTATTGCATTTTTGAATACCTTAAACGGATGACTGAATTTGGATCTGCCTCCACCTTTCCTAGGAGACTTAATCTTGACCCAGTCTTCCACATCGACCACTGTACTCTTCACAGCCCTCCTTTTATCATACCAGATCTTTCTTTTTTTATCACCTCTTTCTCTCTCTCTCTCTCTCTCTCTCTCTCTCCAGCCCTCCATACTGCCCACCTTTTCATCCACCAATGTTATTTTGGTTGTTACCCACAACGGAGTGACCTCTATGTTGGCGACCCTTTCTTTAAATAAACGAAAGTGAGTTTCACCAGTGGACGAATGAGAAGTGAGCCTATACTCACGAACTTTCTTCCTCATGGCCAACTTCCAACTTTCACCACAGGCAACAGCTTGTTGCAGAGTCTCTTTAAGAACCTTGACAAACCTTTCCACCACACCATTGCTTTGTGGATGGTACAGGGCCGCCTTCTTATGCTTGATACCCCTGGAACTCAGAAACTCTTCCATGACTGAGGACGTGAACTGAACACCATTGTCTGACAAGAGTGTTAAGGGGAAACCCTTGCGTTCAAACAGCTCTTCTAGAAACTCGATCACTACACCAGACTCAACGGAATTAACCACGTTGATGTTAGGCCAATGGGAAAACATATCAATACACACAATCACATAGCGATCCTGAGTCTTCAACTTCACAGATCCCAAAATATCTATTGAAATGTCTGTCCACGGACCAGTAGCCTGTTCCCTAATAACCATAGGTTGCATCCTGCCCTTCAATATCCTGTCACAACACGCACATTCAGCGTATTCACGCACCAAACTCTCTACATGCACATCCATGGCAGGCCACCAATATGCTCCCCTGATTCTTTCCTTTGTCTTGGCAATGCCCATGTATTAGGAGTGAGCTCTCTTAACCAGCTTATCCCTTTTGCAAGGGGTGCAACCAACTTACTACGATGCATGAGAAGACTATCCACCACCGCCAGATCTTCCCTAACTTGCCAAAAGCCCTTGAGGACCTCTTCACAGTCCTTCTTCTCACACCAACCACCTGTGACCATGGTTATGACTTTCTGCAAGTCTAAATCGTTCATGAGATGTTCCCTCCACTCACTCTCGGAAATCAACCCTTCACTAATCACACACACATTAATTCCTTCCTCCAGTTATTCACCTCCAAACCACTCAACATCATCTGTCGCTTCACACTCCTCACCCCCGAGTCTTGACAGACAGTCTGCCAGGATATTATTGGAACTAGGTAAGTTTGAGATGTGAAAGTCAAATTCTTGTAGGGCCACAACCCACTTCCGTATCCTATGGGAGACAAAGTCAATGCCTTCTTGGAGAAGACCTCCCTAAGAGGTCCGTGGTCAGTAAGAATTCTGAACCTTTTCCCCCACAAAAAGTTTCTCAGCTTGCGCACCGCCCAGAAAACACCCAGAGCTTCTTTCTCCACACAGAATAGTTGCACTCAGCACCCCTCAAGGGCCTAGAGATGAAAAGAATGGTTGTATCCTCCCCATCAACCTTCTGCAAAAGAACTGCTCCTAACCCCTTCGAGCTGGCATCAGTCATGAGATAGGATACCTTTGTGGGGTCAAAACTTCACAGACAAGGTGCTTCATTCAGATGTTTCTTAATGCACTCAAACTCTTCCTCACAGTCCCTGGACCAAACAAATTTGCTTCCCTTCTTGAGGAGAGACCTCAAACAAGAGGTTTTCCCTACAAAGTTCAGAACGAACTTCTGATAGAATTCAGCCATGCCTAGGAATTTTTACCAACTCTTCTCTGTTTAAAGGGATGCGCAAATTACAAATGGTGTTTACCAATGAGGCTTTGGAATTGATGCCTTCAGAGGACACAAAATGCACTAGATGCTCTATTTCTTTGACATCAAATTTGCACTTGTCTGCCCTAAGGGTGAGGCCAGCATTGCGTAACTTCTTCAATACTGACCTCAGTCTCCCATCATGCTCCACAAGATCCACACCAAAAATGAGCACATCATCTTGGTAAACCTTGACACCCTGAAGGACTCCAAGAATGCCCTCCATTACCCTCTGAAAAACTGAGGTAGCAGAAATTAGTCCGAAAGGCATTCTTAGAAATCTAAAGGTACCAAAGGGTGTTACAAAGGAGGTGAGGTCCTGGGAAGAGGAGTGAAGCTTGACTTGGTGATAGGCGGAGGTCAAGTCCAAGGAAAAAAGTGCCTTGCCCCCTCAAGAAAACACAGCATTTCAGTTATGTTGGGTAAAGGGCAGTGATCAACAATAACTGCTTTGTTGAACTCCCTCAAGTCGACACAGAGCCTGGCCTCCCCATTGGCATTGCGGGCTAGGTGGTAATTCCTTTAGGCAGACCGAAGGATTCTCATTGGGAACAAGAAAGATATGTAGATCAGGTTGATGGAACAAACTTATGAGCGAGTCCCCCTTCATTGAAACATAGATTTTACCAGGGATGACTCTCTCTTTGAAGTCATTTGTGCCCCAGAAATAACTCAACAACTCAATAGTCACCCCACCATAACCTTTTGGTCTAATGTCTGGTTTCAACAGGGTGACTTTGCCCAGCAGATTGCGCTCAAAAAATGTTTTGGGGGCTAGCATTGTCTTGGCCCCAGAGTCGAAGAGCATGCTCATGGGAGCATCATTGATCAAAACTAGCTCCTGAGGACCATCACTAGCATTCCTTGTGACATGGAGAATATTGATTTCTTCCAAATCTTCCTCATAAAGATCAAGGTCCCTGACTTTATTATGCTCCTTGCCCGTTCTGCAGCACTTGGAAATGTGACCTTTTCTCCCACAAGTTTTGCCCGTGGCCTTCCAGCATGGGCAGTCTTTAAAGTTGGCGATGTGGCCAGGGTTGCCACACCTGAAGCACTTCCCATGAAAGCTCTTTGTGTTAAAGGGCTTTGAAGTCAAGCCCGATTTGGGTTTAACGGATCTATCCACCACCACCTTGACATCAATGTTCTCCTTTTTATCCCCAGAACTGTCTTTGCGTATAATATCAACACACTCTTTTGACTGCTCGTGACTTTTGGCTATGGTCAAAACTTCTTGAAGCGATGGCGTGTCTTTTTGCCATAGGGCGTCTCTCCTTTTGTCGAGGTCGCATCCCAACATGAACTGATCTCTTAAGCGCTCCTCTAAAGCTGCACCAAAATTGCACGTGGAAGCCAATTTGCGCAAGATAGTTATGTACTGTTCGACTGACTCATCCTGCCTTTGCATTCTTCTCCTGAAGTGATATCGTTAAAGGACAGTACTCACTTTGGGGAGGTAGTGCAAGTCCAACTTTTTGATGCAGATCTCATATTCATTAAGAGCGGCAGAGTCACTATCAGAGAGTTCAGGAAGATGTTCAAAGACTTCTTGTCCCTCAGAGCCCAAACAATGCATTAACAATGAGGTCTTCCTCTCTCCACTTAAGGAAGTGCCACAGACAAGAGCATAATGTGTGAAATCCTTCTTCCACTTCAGCTACGAGAGAGGAGGATCTCCTGGAGATGTCAAAACGAAGGGAGGGGCAGCGACATTTTGCATGATGTACGTACTATGTTTTGACCTAGTTACGACTTCAGGGTGAACCTCAGGGTGAACTGCTTACAGTGCGCAATATCCACATACCTTATAAGCTGTGCGCATCAGCGAAACTGCGTGAAACTTCAGCAATTAGAATTTAGGCCAATGCGCGCAATCCCAGAAACTTTATTTGCTGTGTGCATCAGCGAAACCAACACTGTGCCGTGCTAGGCTTACCATGGATTAGAGTGACAGCTGTGTGCATCAGCAAATGGACCTCTGAGCAGCTGTGCGCATTAAAGAGTATTGTGATCAGCTGTGCGCATCAGCGGGATAGTCAACACGAGTGAGCACAGCTGTGCGCAGAAACGTGCACCGTACAAGCAACCTTCAAAGCTGTGCGTGCCAGCGAATGAACCTTTGAGCAGCTGTGCACATTTAAGAGTAGTTTGATCAGCTATGCGCATCAGCGGTAGAATCGACGCAAGTGAGCACAGCTGTGCGCATCAGCGGTGAAGAGTACACAAACGTCAAAGACCGACTTGAGGCTGCTGACGTTCAGGTTGCTCCACACAAAATGGCTGCCCGGAATGCAACGACGTTGCGTGCAGAAGCTGAAGCGTCGCTTGAAAACAGCTCCTCTGCCCAAAATGGCCGCCCACAACGTAGCGACGTTGTGTATAGACACCAGCAGGTGGCTTGAAGGGTTCTTACACCCAAGATGGCCACCGGCAACGTAACAACGTTGAATGCCGATACTGGTGCAGGCGCGAGCATGTGCAGACCCACGCGCTGTGGTTAGCTCGTGCAGAGGCAAGCTTGTGCAACCCCTCGCACTGTCCAGGGAAATGGTGAACCCACGAAAAAGTTGCCAAAACGGTGGGGGACAATGAGTGACCTCACCCCCGCAGGTTTACTGGCCGGCCCCCTTCCTCCGTACGTGAAAGGCTGGGGAACAGCGATGAGTTTGCTGTCTTGCTCAAGGAGAGCTCCGGTTGGCAAATTCAAGGAGCGGAGTGTGGGGAACTTGAACCTCACTTCAGTATTCGTTGAGAGGGACAGCTTGGAACCTCGAAATCTTGTCAGGTAGGACTTGAGTCTTTTTTTTTGTCTTGAAGCACTGTTGGGGTCTCTTGTAGATCGGTGCAGCGTAGGTAAATTGTTACCAAAATGTAGAAGTGTGTCCCTCCGGAAAGCACTGTAGATCATACGGTGGGGGTCAAGAGAGGTTTATTTAATTATCACAGCTACAGAGACCCCATCCATCATCAAGCTAACACCAACTGACAGATGTCTCTATTCCAGCCCATCGCCTAGCAACCATCCCCACATTCCAGAATATCATGACACTTGACATCACAGACTGCCCTGCCACTTAAGGACTGCTCTACTGCTTGAGGTCTGCCTTGCTCTCTGAGAAGGAAGTGGACCCCTCACTTCATTTCAGGCTAATCTGAGGCACTCCAAGAGTCAGTTAGCTGACCTTCTGTCTGACCAAAAGGGACATAACAAGCTCCAGAGCCCTCCATGCAACTGCCGAGCTTAACTCCTGCACTGGACCTGCCTGGACCTGCAACTGGACCTGCCAGAGCCCTGCTGGAATGTGTTCCGGATCTCCGGGGCCCTTGGTTGACATCAGCTGAGCTCCTCCTGAGAAGAAAGGTGAAATCCTGAAGTTTTGGCCTCTTTGTGACTGTGTACTGGCCAGTTTGTACCAAGATTCTGCCACCCTCGATGACCGCCTGGTGAATCTGACTCTTCACGCTACAGCGACTGCCAGCGATGACTGGCAACGCGAAATCTGCACTTCATGCTACAGCAATGACACCCCACGGTGACTGCCAATGCAAAGCTCCTGCAACGACGGTCTGTGACATCCAACCGGATGTTTATGTTATGTTATATAATTTGTAGAGCGCATGGCTGCCCCAGCAAAGGGGCGTCCCAGCGCTAATCACAGACAGCAAAAGGAAGACCAGCACAGCCAACGCCACAATCCATTAATTCGAAAACAGGTAGGTTTTTATAGCCTTACAGAAAGCTATGTGATCATGAATGCATCTAATATTCACCGGGAGGGAGTTCCAAAGTTTAGGAGCTAAAGCTCAAAACGAACGTCCTCCGGCTCTGGCTTTCTTAACCCGCGGTATAACCGCCAGGTATTGATTACAGGAGCGCAGGAGACGTGATGGCATGTAAGGTGTAAGAAGATCCGCAAGGATTTCTGGGGATTGAGAATAGAAAATCCGGTGAGTAATACACAGAGTTTTAAAAAGAACACGCTTTTCCACAGGGAGCCAATGGAGTCTATTAATAAATTCTGAAATATGGCAGGTTCTGGTCGTGCAGCCGCATTCTGTATTCTCTGGAGGCGCTGTGTCTCTGCTCTATTAACTCCCAGATGTAGAGCGCTAGCATAGTCCAGCCTAGACAAGATGGTAGCCTGTATGATGACCTGCCGGATCTTAGGCTCAAAAAAGCCCAACAAAGGTTTCAGACCTCGGAGAAGCCCGAAGCAAACTCCGGCCACAGCCTTCATTTGTGGCTGGAAGGAAAGGGCCGAATCGAACCAGACACCCACATTTTTAACTGTTTGCTTAGGTGAGGGTGGAGAGCCGAGAACAGAAGGCCACCATTGCTCACTCCACAAATGTGTGCTTTTCCCCACCAGCACGATTTCTGATTTTGTGGCGTTAAGTTGAAGGCAATTTGATGTCATCCAGTTCGCGACCTCTGTTAAATCATCCCTAAACTTAGCAGCATCCAAAATGGGGTCATCAGACAGAGCGATCGCCAACTGTGTGTCATCAGCATATGAGACAACAGTCAGGCCTCTATCTTTTGCCAATGCTGCCAAGGGCCGGATATAAATGTTCAAAAGGGTCGGACTCAGGGCCGAGCCCTGTGGTACACCCTGACGGACACTGTGCGTCTGAGAACAGAAAGGAGGGGCGATCACTTGAAAAGACCTTTCTGAAAGGAATGAGGAAAACCACCCCAGGGCAGTGCCACTGATGCCAATGTCCTCCAGGCGCTGCAATAGGATCTGGTGAGACACAGTGTCAAATGCGGCACTTAAGTCTAATAAAATCAGAGCAGAAGTGCCTCCAGAATCCAAAGAGTGCCGCAGATGTTCCGTGACAGCCACGAGAGCTGACTCCGTACTATGACGCGGACGAAAACCATTTTGGGAAGGGTCCAGCATATTGTGGGTGTCAATGTAACTGGAGAGAATGGAATTGATACAGGCTTCGGTGATTTTGGCCATCAAAGGGAGGAGAGAAATAGGGCGGAAATTAGAGGGCTTGGAGTCGTCCAGTGTGGGTTTCTTGAGGAGAGGGAGCACTTTAGCATGTTTCCAGGCCACGGGAACCGTGGCAGAGGTCAGGGACAGATTAACAAGGTCACAAAACACCGGCAATAGCTGTGGTAAGAAAGCCTTAAATTGTTCAGGTTTAAGAGGATCCGCAGGCGATCCCGATTTAAGTTTGTTGCAGAAAGACCGCATGGCTTCCTGAGGAAGTGCCGGAAAAACAGAAAGTGATGGACCGGTAGCTACCATAGGACATGGCTGACCTATACGGGGCACTATGTGTGGGAAAGTAGTATAGATATCATCAACCTTTTTAATAAAGAAGGCGGCGAGGATCTCACATTGCTCATTGGAGGCAAGGGGGATGACGTGGGTTGCCCAGAAGTTTTGAGATCCTTAAGAAGGGAGAATATACATTTAGTGGGATTACTGCTATTTTTAATTTCCCTGGAAAAAAAGTCCGCTCTGACCTTCAGGATGGATTTATGATATTGTTTGATGCGTGCTCGATATTGAAGTTTCAAAATGGGATCATACTGTCTTCTCCATGCCCTTTTCAGAGCTTTACACGCCCTCCTAGCTTGGGCTAGTTCGTCGTTAAACCATGGGCAGGATCGGATTCTGCGGCTGTTAGTCAACTTAGCCGGGATCAGGGTGTCTAGTGTGGACATGAGCCAGTCTGATAGAATATTGTTCGCTCTGTCCGGGTTATTAGGGAGACTTGGCCTATGCGTAAGAAGGAGATCGCGGAAGCGATCCACGTCCAGCTTATGCCACGGACGTTTTAGGATAGGTCTCTGCGGAGCTTCTAAGGGAGGGCCTATACCTGGTAGCATCAATGACACCAAATAGTGATCCGTCCAGCTCATGGGAAGGGGATGGAGGGCTGTGAGAGTCTGTATATTCGAAAAAAAAGGGTCTAACAGGTGGCCTGCTGTATGCGTACTATTAGGGACATATTGTCTCATTTGGAACGCAGCTAGATCCGCTAAAAAATGACTAATCTCCCCATCCTGATTAACATCCAGATGGAGATTGAGGTCCCCAACAATATTGAAGTTGGCCGTCTTAGTGGCCAGCAGCCCCACTTTAGTAGCCAGGGCTTCCATAAAATCTTTAGACGGCCCTGGGGGGCGATAGATCAGAAGGCCCAAAAGGGTAAAATTGGCGTTAACCCCAATTTTAAAAAGAGCACATTCGGAACCTGTAATGCTTTCTGAGGTCAAAGAACAGGTAAAACCAGTCCTAAAAACAACCCCGATACCCCCACCCCTACCCTCTCTGTTAAGAGTTCGGATGGCATATCCCGAAGGAAGTGCTAAATTGGGCTCTGCAACAGGGTTAGCAGAGAGCCATGTCTCAGTCAAGAAAAGAATGTCAGGGGCCTCATCCAGAATCAGGTCAAACACTTCAGCAGCATGCTTGACCAATGAGCGACAATTCAGGCTCAAAATTTTAATAACCGACAAGGGGGTGCGCGTGGGGCTGATAGGAACCAAAGATTTAAACCCACAGAGTTTACATACAAAAGGACCAACCAGCAAGGCGTCGAACCGGTGGGTGCAGCAGTGGAGGCCCTTCCTGATGTCCATCAAAGTACTCTGTTTATATACCCGCTGTTGGGTAGCAGGACCTGTAGCATGTACGCAACAGCAACAACCATCCATGACACTGTCCCGGGTCCTCGCAGCCTCCTCCAGTGCAAACAGACCTTTGCACCAGAGCTTGACTAGGTAGCTTTTTCAGCTGGACCAACCTGGTCCCTGTATCTGGCCCACAATCCATTGTGGTCAGCCTGAACTTGTGACTTTCCAGAGACACTAACGAACAGTGGTATTGTTTTATAGGAGAATGGCGCCACTCAGGAGAGTAGCACTAATATCGCTATAGATATGTCTATTTAATCTCGGTGCTGTAAGGTGCGGAGAACCACTGATCTCCCCAAACCGGTGGTAAAAACCACCTATGCATACAAAAGAAAATCCTCAGCACACGAAAGTGATGTCACAACAATTATCAAAGTGCAAAAGTGTGAGCACAGAAATCAACACATAAAATAATTTCTTGTTCTTTTCTTTTATTCCTTGGATCTCCAAACAGCCGACAAGTGTTTTGTCGCTAACATGGGAAATCGTCCCACGACTTTATCAAGGCTATCTTCTCTGTACGTTTCTCCTTTAATTGTGGTGATACTTCCAACCCACAATGGGTTCTGATTCTTGCGACGTCCTATACGGTCGTGTATGTATCCAATAGGTCCAAATGTATCACTCTGTCTTGATTTGTGATATGCGGTGATCTATCTCAAAGCGTTGCTCCTCGTGTATGTCCGAGTACTTTCCACTAGTCTAGCATGCCCAGGCGACTGTGAGTGGCGCTTTGTGCTTTAAGATGATATATATATACCTAAAATTTGGAAATTTGATACCTCCAGTTCTACTGACTGGATTTGTGTCGTTCTGGTATCATTTTATTTATTAAAATGTACTATATTGTTGTAAATTGGTTTGGGATTGTTCTTGTGTTTTGTTTTCAATGTATTACTGCTTGTGTGCTGCATAAATACTTTACACATTGCCTCTAAATTAGGCCTGAATGCTTTTGTACCAGAGGGTTAAGCAGAGGTTAATTTTGTGACTTTTGTGGTTCACCCTGAGAAGAATTGTGGATTTTGCCTGAGTGGGACTTCCACCCCCCTCAACCAATAACTCAATTTCTTACACCTGGCACTGATCCAATATTCCGAAAAAGACAATTCTATGGGACTGTATTATTTTTCCAGGGATATATTATTTCTGTTGGAACAGTAACATTTTGGAACTACAAAGGACTAATGCATTTGGGGAACTTTTGTATATTCTGACATAATAAATTATTTCTTGATGTCCTTACCAGACCTATCCATGTGTACAGTTTTTGTGATTTGGGTGCTCAAGGCCAAGCAATGGAATAGTGAAAGTTAAGACTTATTATATCTTCATTAGAATTATCTGAATATTTTTCCACAATCCCATTGGCTACAGAAGGAAACTCTGCCTATATTTTGGCACTTCATTGGCCCTGATTACGAGTGGGTCGGTGTATTCTGACCTCTGCATAAATCCCTATTTGTGCAGGGGTCGGAATTATGAGTTGGGTTGTATTTACAGCATTCGTTAATTACTGGGTAAGTTAAATATCTCACCCTTTGTTCATTTTCAGCGGGTCAAACCTGGCAGAGATTTAGAAGGGGAGAGTTTATGATACATATGTTACAATGCATATTTTGGTGCAGAAATCAGGGTCTTTGTGTTTAAGTCTAACAAATGGATGGATGCTTTTACATGAAAGAAAGACAGAGATAAAGGAACCTCCTTTACCAGTCTCGCTGCTCCTGGCGTGCTCCTCTGTAGAAAACTCAATTGTCTGAATGTGGTAAACCGGTGAGACAAGCTTGCACACATACTTACATGGAACCATTGCAGGGGTGGATGGGATGTAATGTGTCCACCCAGAGGTAGAAGGCTTGCAGCACAGTACACTATGGTTCTCCAGGTCTGTATGTAAAACAAACCATTGTAAATTATGAAACGTTTATAGGAACTGTCTTTTTTCCTATGAAAAACGATGTGGAATTCCAGTGGTTAGTTCTGTGCTTTAGCTGCAAAAAGGTTCATGTTTATGTGTGATGTGCTACTTATTAATGTTAATACCATACTACTGGGTCCAAAGTACACAAATGGATCTCCCACTTTTCCATGATCCTCCACAACTAGAGAACTTAACTTTTGCTCACTTTGTACATTGACTCTTAAAATATAATTTGGATTTTTAGAACTGTGCCCCCACTCCAAAAATTGTTCCAGCTCACTTGCTCAATTCTAGAATTTCCTCCCAGACAACTTTCACTTTCATTATTCACTG
The DNA here is from genome assembly GCA_963921515.1 of Calotriton arnoldi. Classification (NCBI taxonomy): domain Eukaryota; kingdom Metazoa; phylum Chordata; class Amphibia; order Caudata; family Salamandridae; genus Calotriton; species Calotriton arnoldi. The sequence continues at coordinate 2,097,974 of CAWUFW010002250.1, forward strand.
GGAATGACATTTCAGATGAAAAAGGAGCCAATTTGATGGAAGAAGAATTACCCTGCTTCCTTTGTTTCAGCTAGGACAGCAGCATGATGAGCAGTCTGCACCCACTTTTTAGGTATCGCCTAGGCAGTGCTTGCGCTGTCTCTTCGAGACATGCTGTATTCAGGATATCGGCATTCAACAGGCCCAGCACATCTGGTTGGTTAGTTGGCCTGCCTTTCTAAATTCCTTTACTCTGGTTGATCAGTATTGTCCCTCATTTGTGTGCTTGGTTCCCTCCCAGCGGACATCACCAATAGTTTTTTTAGTTGGCCATCTACAGCCTCCACGCTTGCACCCCCTTCCTCCCGTCATTACTGCATCCTACCTGCGGCATGCTCCAGCCCCTGCACGACACTGCATTGACTTTTATAGCAATGACGGCACGCCGCGCTTTAGCTTTACACATGTAAAACTAAAGCGCGGCATGCCACCATTGCTACAAAAGTCAATAAATAATAAAACAAGGGCAGGCGGACGTCGTATTTCTTTTACATTTGCAAAGCAATAGCTTGACATTTAACTAATGCAAGACCTATTGCATTGCAAATGCTTATTCTAATGGCTCTGAGGTCAGCAGAGGCAAAAAGACACGTTCTCTCAGAGCTACCACGTGGATAAAGAAAAACCTGCATGGGAGTGTGAAGGGGTGACCAGGGCAGAGAAGAGCAGCACAAGGTGGGGGGGTACCGTGGAGCCTGGGGTTAGCGGAAGATCATCAGAGCCAGTAGCAGAGGAGGAGAAAGGGTACACCTGAGGGAGGAAACAATACACATAGGCCCTGATTACAAGTCCGGAAGGGGTAGGTGCTATTTATTGTTCACGGTAAAATCTGTCTCTCTTGGATAGAGAATTTATTGGGTTTTTGGGTAATAAGATGTGGAATTTGGTGCTGACAGCATGGCAAAAACCATACCCATTTACCCTGTTAAAATCCAGCAGGTTTTACCTGTCGAAATGTTAAGGAAGGATGTAGACTTTATCACACCCGATAAATGCCGGGTGCAGTAAATTCCCACAACTCAGAATCCCAACCCCTGTGCAAACGGGGCATATGCAGGGGTCCGAAACCTCTGGCCCACTCATGATAATAGCATGCAGGAAGATAAGGAGAGACTGAGCTGCCGCCGTTTAGAACTCTGATGATTTAGGAGACTTTTAGATTCTTAAATAGGACATGTCTGTCAATGAGGCAAAGACCAATTCGGTGCAGTATTTTTGGGGTTGCTGGCCTTAAAGCAGAAGCAAGGTTGATCTTTATTAGGTCAGTGCTGGAAGTCAGTAGGGACTATATTAGCACGAGGCATTATTGGAGCAGAGTTATTGGCATATCCAAGCGCTGAAGGTACACTACTGGCATAGAATAGGGTATTGGGATTTTATCGTAACACTGTCCTGCTATTTATCTATTTATGCAAGCGCGCTAAACATGTGACCTCAAGGTTTCCTCAGAGCGCTCCTATAATCTGGGGTTGATCTCCCTTGCACAGCCATATTAGTGAAAAACTACAGAAGCTGTGGCAGGGGCGTTTGGGGTGTTACATCCCCTAATAAATGTATTCTCTGGTTAATAGTTGGGTACTGGTGCTTTCAGTCGGGTAGGTGAGGTGTCGGTTTTCACCAACAATTTTTACACACAGAGACAAAAAAGCATACACACACACACACTCTCCCTCTCTCTTTTCTTTTGAAGGTCTTTATAAATGTTGGCTATTTTACAAAATATCGTGTTTTCTCTCACTTAGTACCCCCAATCCGCACTCGTCTCCCTTTCAACTGCCCCTTTAGTCCCTTTCATGCACCCTGCTTGTCGTTTAATGTATTTTAACATTATATGCCAGCGTGATTGTTGGGAGATCTGAAGCTCACACCCCCCAATATTACTGACCAAGCTAAGCCCCTGAGCTGGGGTTACTGGAAAGGTGGACACACGTCTCGGCTTCTACTACAAGTCACCGCAATGGTAGCAAAGGAGAAGAGTGTGCTAAGTTTGTCTACCCATCTCCAAAACGCAAGCCAAGGGGAAGGGCAGTGGGCGAGTCCAGTCACATCTTACGGTCTTTACTTCAGTAAAGCATTGTTTTGACCGCTGGCTAGAATGTCACTGCTGTGGAAATCCCCACTCATTCCTGAATAGATAGAATGTATGGGGAGCCAGTGCAACATCTTCAAGAATTTTTGTTCTTCAGAGCGGGGTGAGCGAAATTATGTGGTGCGTGGGTGTAGACACATACCAAGCCTGTCGTGATGTGTTTGCTGTCAGTTCGAACCCAGAATGACCCACAGTTCATCATTTTCCTTCTGTGTAACCTGCTCCGCAGTCATATATGTAATATCTGCCTCACCATCTCCGGATATAAAGTGACGACTGTTGTAGCGAATATCAGAGGCAGAATATCGAAGGGTCGCCAAATCGAAACCAGAATATCGACAGAGAAAATATCGAAGAGCTAATTGCACAGAGGGTAGTATGGAATGACTCACTGTTCTTATCTTCACATCTAGGCACCTTGAAAATATATATATATATCACCAAGGAATATGTGCACGTGGCAACCTGCCTGCACTTTAAAGAGGGGAGAGAGATCCCCTTTCAGGCGGATGCAGTGTGTGACTGCACTCGCTTGCAAGAGGATGTCTGGGGGATCCCCATGAGCCCTTCCAGAGAGCTGCCGTCGTGGGGCGCACTAACAATGCACCACCTTTTTGTGGTGCACAGTCAGTGTGACTCATGAAAGCTTCTTTGCTCTGCGCCTGCGTCCATAATACAGTGCAGAGGCAGATCCCCTCATTTACATGGGGCCAAGCCCTCCATGCACATGAGGGAACACCCTTTTCTGATCGCGCTGGCGCAACATGTGCGCCAGCACTATCTGTATTACAGATGGAGCTGCATAAGCATCTGCAGCCCCTTGTGTTATACTAAAGGGCCCCCAGGGGCGCACGAAGGGGGCACAAAAGCTGGTTGCGCCCACAGGGCACTTCTGTAATATGGGCGCTGATGGTGGTATTGTTAAAAGAATGATTGGAGTGCTGCCATCTGAAGGCAGTGTTGGTGCCGGTGCTCTGAGGAAGGTATTCGAGGCACAGTGATTAAACTACAGTGATCCGAGAGCAGTCTTGTGGTGGTGATGATCTGGTGGTGGTATTAAGTGAGAGAGAGATCTGAGTGCAGTGATCGGAATGCTCTTGATCTGGGGATGGCATTTTGATGCAGGCAGGATTGTGAAGGTATAGAGGGCAGAGAGCTATGGGCACTAAGCAAAAGGTATTTTGACATACTTGGAGGCGCTCCCTGTTTTCCAAGATTTATTTAACTTGGTACATAAAACTCCCAATCAGATGAGCCCATTTCCTCGTCTCTGAAGCGCCTCGAGGCCCTCCCTCGTCTTCAGTTTTAATCCCAATGCCTTTAGGCCTAGGTACAATTTTGACATTTTTTTAGCACTATTGAAGCAGTTGTTGCATTTGTCATACGTTGGCATTTCTTGTATTTATGTACATTGTTTATTCAAAATAACGATGGTGTTTTCACATATTGAACTTGGGCTGCTTTTTCAATAAAGTTGTATTTTAATAAACGCGATGTAAAGGATTATTTTCTCAATCAGCCTAATGATTTTACTTTCGTTTTCGCCTTACTGTAAATCTTGTGCATTTTATGTTAAATCTAACATTCATGTCCCAACCTGAAAAGTAACAAATACCCTTGCAGCTGTCTAGGGCTGTTTTATCCTCCTCCTTCTTGTCCTAAGGACATAGAACTCAAGTAACTTCACAGCTGCACTTACAGGGGAAACCAACCAATGAAGGCATGTCACAAACCGCCCACGTCTCCCTATTAGACAGGGGTGGAGGGATTCCTCTTCTGAAGCAAGACAACTGCAAACTCACAACTAGTCTTTTATCTATCTGCACTTTAACACTGCATTCAAATCGGGGGTAGATGGGTCATGAAGGTATATCAGGGCACTTCCCCATTTGTTAACAATTACAAGTTATTTTAGTTTCTCACTAAGCTTCCACAACTGAGCCATGAGTTACAAGATAGTCATTATCATTTGTTTATTTACCATTTTTGTGGGCTGGTAGTGAATTTATTTTACCTGATGGATAAGCAAAAAACAGAGCCCGCATGCATAAATGAAGGGTTTCTTGGTTGTGTGTATCTTGTATGGGAAGTGTAGTGTTTGGTTTGTGAAGTCCAGAGATGTGCTTCGATCGTATCTCGGTTAGGTTTGTGCCACATCAGTGGGTATTATGCCATGCTGTCTTGTTGGGAAGGTGCATGGGTGGTGGTGTACTGTGAGGAAGAGATGGGTTTCAATGTTCAGATTTACTAACAGTTTGTGATGGGGTTGCGCCACGTTTTGCCACTCCCCGACGCAAAATATATTTTGGAATTTACCAAGCCACACAAAGCCCACTTTGCGCAGTTTTGTGCAGCTTAGTAAAATAAAAAGTAACACAAGTTGGCACACTTTAAATTGTGGAGGCATTCCATGGGTGAAGCATGGACATTCCCATGCATCCACTCATGGATTTTGATGCAAACCCAGATTTACTAAAGTTCGTAAAACTGGGTTGAAGCCAAAATGGTGCACCTACCCTAGACTGTCCTTATTTCTCCTTGTCATGGTGCAAGAGTGCCTGCATTGGCGCTAGGCAACCAGAAGTGCACCACCGCAGGGAGAGAGCTGGAAAGCACCTTATCTTTGTAAATTTGACTCAGTTCAGCTCTCTCCCCTTCATGCAATGCAGTGAAGCAACCTGCCTTGCTGTGTTGCGTGAAACATTAGTAAATCTGATGCCTACGTGAGAGGGGTGGATATATGCACTGATCACAGTTAGCTTTGACCTCTGACACGGTGCTGCAGGGTCAGGAGGTGTTGCGATAGAGTTAAGAGTTGCTCCATGATGAATAAATAGAAAAGTTGCATGGTAGGTGATGTCCCAAATGGGAAGTGTTCTGTGTCATGTGTGACAACCAGGGATGTGCTCTGATCATGCCACTTTGAACTTGGTATCTTGACTATGAGTGTCAGCACCAGAAGGTGTCCCATGCACACTGTGTCACTGGAACCAAGCTGTACCTGGCTGATGTGTACATAATTAGGGTGAAACCAGTCCTGGGTTGCTTGTGTTCCAGTTCAGGGAGAAGCTGGCTTGACAGTTCAGACTGGACTGTTCCCGTTGGAGCAGGGTTAATGCTGATTTGCATATAACAGGGACCAAACTTGGGTGGCATAATGTGCAAAATAACGATGGATTAGGATGTGGCCGGAATGATTAGCAGTGGCTGAGATTAATTCAACCATTCCATCCATCACTGTTTTGTATACTTAATTTACCTTTATTTGTGTGTTTTTATGTGTGTATATATATATATATATATATATATATATATATATATATATATATATATATATATATAGAGATATATATATATAGATAGATATGTGTGTGTTTTGTCTGTCGTCTGGGAACAAACTCACGTGTCTGCATGCCCAGTTTGGCACACAATAATCTAAGTGTGCACAAGCATGAGACAGTTACATGAACAAGGGTGTTATTCACCCCATAACAAAATGTTTTTGCGTTTTCTATTTCAGAGACCATTAGATGGAAAAGATCATATATAGTCTGTATGACTGTATGCGTCATGTTTAGCGCACTGTGTAAACCAGCATTAGGAGTTGGTATTCACCACAATCTGTAGAAATTCTGTGGAATTAGTTGGTCCTGAAGAAAGTCTCCTGAGCCTGAGTGGCACTTGTAACAGGCTGAATCATGTCGAGCTTACGGAGCTATAGATGTTAGGGGTCATTGCACCCATTGAATATCACACTGTTATTATCCTAGCTAAAGGACCTTATTAATTAACAAGAATTAGGATCCTGAGACTTTTTTAACTTGCACTTAGGTTTTTTAAGAGCTCCGCTTACAAACCGCGTAGAGCTCACCCACTCATACTAAGTGCAGTGGGTGAGGATCCGATGATGAAGCATGCCACTGGTGAGACTAGAAGGTGAGGACCCTACTAATATATACATTTGATGCAAGGGTCGCACTGATTCACCTGAGTACAGATCCCATTTCACTTTGGTACATATTGAGGCCAGTTAATTTGACCTCTTAAAACGTTGAGTTCATCAGTTGTGAGGCTTTCCCTCTCTTATGTACTGATTATATATATATATAGATATATATATAGCTATATATATATATAGATATATATATAGATATAGATATATATATATATATATATATAGATATAGATATATATATATATATATTCTGGTGGTCTCCACAAGGTAGTTATAGTGGTAACATAGTTTCCAAAGAAAAGGCCTTTTTTGACTTGCTTATATCTTTTGCGCCGGTTGACGAACCTTCACGAAAATTTCCCTAAAAATTTGACACTCACGTCAGCTTGAGTCTGTAAAGTTTCGGGGTGGCCTGTAAAGTGGGGGCGAAGAAAAAAGGGGGTCCCAAAACGCATTTTTCCCAAGTCAATTCCCATAGGACTTTTGAACAAGGCTACAGCCTGAACTGCTAGATTGAATTACACCAAATTTGTCAGAAAGGTAGATTTGGTTACGCAGATCACGCTTTCACTTCTTTGGTTTAAATCCATTCAGTAGTTATAGAGATATTAACCGGAAACTAATTTGTGTATATATAGGGACGCAGACCCTCCACGTATCTACCCATGGGGATACGAGGATTCACATGCCACAGCCCTTGCACATGTTGTAAAAGAAGGCTAAGTATGTTTCCTAGGGTCAGAAATGAGAAAAAACGTTTTTTTGGTCAGACGCGAGATCCGCGGATCCCTTATGGGGCTCAGTGCGGCCCACAGTGTAACTCCACGGTGGATCTGCAGATTTAGTGCGAGTGAACAATAATATACATATATATATTTTTACACTCTCTCAAACTCTCACAGCTAGTCACATACCCATACAGATACTGACCCCACTCACATACCCATACACTCTCATTTCCACTCTTACATCAATGCAGACACTGTTACACCTATTCACAAACCCATAGAGACTCTCACACTCATTCAGATATCCTACAGACACTGTTACACCCATGCACAAACTCATACAGACTCTCACACCCACACTTACATCCATACAGAGAATTTCACACCCACTCACATACCCATACAGAGACTCTCACATCCACTCTTACACCCATGCAGACACTGTTACACCCATTCACAAACTCATACAAAGACTCTCACACCCACACTTACACCTATATAGACACTTTTACTCCCACTCACATACCCATACAGACACTGTCACACCCATTCAGATATCATACAGACACTGTTACAGCCATTCACAAACCCATAGAGAGGCTATCACACCTAAACTTACATCCTATACAGAGACTTTCACACCCAGTTACATATCCATACAGACTCTCTCACATCCACTTTTACACCTATGGAGACACTGTTACACTCATTCATAAACACATACAGAGACACTCACACCAGAGTTACACCTATATAGACACTTTCATAGCCACTCAGATACTGATGTAGAGAGTCTCACACCTAGTGATATACTCATACAGACACTGTTACAACAAGTAAGATATGCATTGAGACACTAATGCACCTAAAATCATATCCATATAGACTATGCTATACCCACTGTGAGATCCATTCAGAACTGTCTACTAGAAAAATAAATGTGCTTTTTTGCATTGAATGTGTGCTTTTGGTTCACAGATCAGTGATGGATACGCGGATAAGATAAATTGAAAAAAAAGGATTTACAGATAAACATAACAACTGTTTGGGGCATAGGGTGGCTCTTAGAAGAGCTGTAGCGTTCATTGTGTGCATATGATGACTACATATACGAGGGAATACTGAGTTTCAAGTTGCTCAGACATACTCTGGTGCCTTCTTCCGTGAAGTGAACACCATCTCTCCTGTATATTCAATGCATGTTGAAGCGCTGGTTATTATTGTAGATAGAGCCCATGTTATGGTCTCTGAGGAATGACGAAACAGTTTTATTAACATGTTTCCTGGCTTTCTCTATCTGTGGAAAAAATTTAGAATGATGATGGATCCAACCCAGATCTGTGACTGGGGTTGAGTGTCTGAAAAGTTTCACCGCTCTGTCCATCATCTCCTTGTGTTTGCTTTGTTCGCCCTAAGTTGGCAGGGTATGCCCAGATGTGGGTCCCTTGATCACTTTGCCACAGGATTCAAGCTAGCCTGGCTGATGAGGGGTGTTACCCCGAAACTGGTCCCAGGATGCTTGTTTCCGGTCCAGGGAAGACCTGGCTTGGAAGTTTGGGCTGGACTGCTCTCATGAGAACAGGGTCAAGACTGATTTGCATATGGCTGGGTCTGAACTGGGGTGGCGAAGTGAGCTTGTTAATACTGAGGGGCCTTTTTGTCTGTATATTTTAGCATTCGCAAAACCATCTTGTAATCTGGACGCCATTTTGTATTATAATCGAAACTGCTGCTTGGTTATTTTTGAGAAACGGTCCTTGGTAAGTTTTGTTTCCCAAGGTTGAGCTTTTTCTTTCTGTAATTGCAAGTGTCCTCCTTAGTGCATGCCTTTCCTGTTAGATGGAGCCCTTCTCCCACCTTTCTGGTAGGGAGGATAGGCCAGATGACCTTGGACAGTAGATAGCCTGTGCCCGGCTGCAGAATCAAAACTTATGTTCTGTACACCTGCTAGTGTTTTTCCATAGTAGGCGGGCATTTGTGGACTTTGCAACGTACATAATGTAATTGTATGCTTACAGGGTTCAGTCCCTCGACAGCTATCCCAGGAGGCTGGTCAGACTGGGCATCGCTGCAGTGTAATGATCAATAAATATTTTGGTTTGTATTCTCTACTGTCTGACCGACTCTTCATTTGTAGGAAGGCAGAGAAGGTGGTCGTGAGTGACCCGAGTGGCCCTTTTTGGGTCACTTCCTTCAGTTGGCGCCTGAACAGGGACTCCATCGGGTGACCTCATCCTCGCCCACGGACGGGTGAGGAGGACGGGGCCACGTTGGGTCGGATAGGCGGATCGGGGGACCCCTGCACGATAGAGTTTCGCACTCGCAGCTGCCCCGCCTGTCTGATCGGGCAGTGCCCTGCCCAGTGGTCATCCCGACTGGGGTCCTGAATGGCAAAACCCTTGGATCTGACCGTTTGGTCCGAAGAGTCGGCAGTGGAGAATAAATTCGTTTGACCTGTGTGCACCAGGTGAGCTTGTTTGGTTCTTTGTTGTCATGACGTTTGTTTGGTGGGTACTTTGGTTGGTCTAGGAATTAATTTTAGACAAGCGCTTTGTAGTGGTCTGGCCCACGTGTACAGCAGACAAAGTAGACGTAGGCGAGTAGTAGTTGATGTAGTTTATTCAGTTCTTAGAAGTAGTTACAATAAGCTAGAACAAGCCCCACCAGGAGCAGCCTCCTAGCTGCTCAGCCCATCTTCCCAACTGTCTCACACACACACAGGCACCCAAGCATTCCACTCACACTAACATTCAAACCGGAACACTCACACTGGCTGAGCAGCTAGGTACAGGGAACACAATAACATGACCTGAGGATACTACATATCCTATCCCTTTTATACTGAACAATAAAAAGAACCAAACTAAAATGAAAACAACTATACACAATAATGTACACATGAAGTAAACCATCCATTAACCCAGGGATGCGAGGAATGACATCACGAGAGGGAAAACGGAAGCACGAAGAAAGAAAGAAGAATGGAAAAATAGAAATGCACATGCACTATACCCATCCTCTTCCTTTCATAGTAATTAAATAAAAAGTAAATAGCGTAATAAGAGCTCACATACACAACAAGTGAGCAAGACATGTAACAAGAGTAAAGGGAAAACGAACCCCAAGACTCCACACACACAATGGATGGACGACACCCAAAGAGGTACTCCTCAACTAAGGAGACCGTGGCAAAAACGCCACCCCTCATGAAAGGGATGGGACTAACCCATACTTAGAAGTGTTAAAACAAATTTTGCATGGGACTGACACCCAAGTAAAACAGGTAACGATGCATGGGACTGACACCCAAATGTAACAAGTAACGTTGCATGGGACTAACACCCAAGAACTTGTGCAGCAAGAAAGCAGCACAGTGTGACAAACGCACACAATACGTCGACACAACAGAACGACGAAAAAGCACTGAGTGAAGCGCAGGACGACTTATACACCAAAAACACAACATGACGTTCAAACGTGTAACTGGGACTGACACCCAAACACAGACATCCAGAAGAAAGGATGTACATCAAACCCACTGTAAGGAATGACATAAGCCCAAGAACATGGAGCATAACAACTGGTGTCACATGGGACTAAAACCCAAGGACATGTACAGCATCACTCAATAACCCAATGCAGTACAGTGTGGCACACGCACACACAAGGTACAGAGACCAAAAACTGAGTAAATGGGACTCAAATCCATCTGGGACTGACGCCCCCTAAAAACTGAGTATATGGGACTAGTACCCATTATTAGAAACGTAGGTAGGACTAACACCCCCTAAACATTGAGTATATGGGACTAAAACCCATTACTAATTACATAGGTGGGACTGACACCCCCTATACACAGACATATGAGTCACAACGTGACTAACACGCACAAAAGCAAACCACATGAAGCACAAATAAAATCACGTATATGAGAAAGACAACTACACTGCATCAAATCTGACTAAATGTAGCGTCACAAACTGTTGTGCAGCATCAACTTTCAGAATGACAAATGCATAATATATTAACAAGATAATAAACATGTAGACACTCACCGGTGAGCGACCTCTCACCCGAGTTGCACATCCTTAGGAACATCCTAAAATATAGCACTCAAACTTTCAGTTATCAGACACACCAGATAATAATAATGCCTGTAACAACTTATTTTCAGAAGCATGTCCACCTGTGAGCGAAGGAAAACACAGTAATGATGGTCAAAAGTGATAAAGTGTGCCAATAAACAGCCTCAAATGACACAGTAACACCCAGGAAGAACTTGAAAAGGTCACCACTAAACAATTTCTTACTGCAAAGCCAGAAAAATGAGTACAAAACCTCCAACAGTGAGCACCAAAGAAGTCTGCAGAGTACAGGAGGTCAGATGCTTGAGAACTCGTATGATAACTTTTGCGTAAAAACGAAAAGTACCTTCAAATGTTAGTCCACTGTTTGTGAGCCTCTAGAATACAGAACTAGACCATTCCTCCTCGTACCATTCAGAAGAGAGTACTTAAAACCAGATTCTGAAAAATCGTCTGTCACGCCATTCAAACGTAGATAATTGCTGTTTGAGCAAAGAATAACCACTTTGGTTTCTTCACGCTTCCAAAGATGCAGATCAAATTGCTGGGCAGGAGACATCTACTCAAGACGGAGCAGATGAAGGGTAGAGCAGCAAACCCCATGTTGAAAAGGAAAACCAGACTTCATGACGCTGCTGATGACGATGCATCCTCCAAACAAAACTTTATTCTTTGAACAATGGTTGGCAGGTTGCTGCAGTGCACCGTCAGCAGACAATAGTAGGCAATGCAAAATGCCTGAATCCGCCAACTCCAAGATGGCGGGACGCACACTAGACGCATGCCGAGTGGCTCCCGGTGCGCTCCTGCTTCCAAACGTCCTTTGGCAGCCTCGTCGATCGTGTAAGTGCAGTAAGAAGACAACATGGAAGGTTGAAGAGAGGCTCTGCGCGGCAATGGTGAGTTGCGCGAGCCAATTTTGAAATTTAAAACGTTGCGCAACTGTCATGACAAACAGGCCTCGTAGCACAGTGAAAAAAAAATCTTTTTATCTATTTTTTAAAGTCTAACTTTGGTCACAGTGTAGGTCTCCTCTCTTGAAGAATGCAGGGAGACCCGGCGATATCACTAATGCGCCAGTAGTTAATTAAACAGGGACAAGTGGGGTTCACACCGGTGCAGCGCTAGTAAAGAGGAGCACTAAGAAAACAGTCTTATGTAAGACAGAAGCAGCACACTACGCACTGGAGACAAAAACACTGGCAGCCACAGATTACCTTACTCCTTGAAGAGGCACTGTAGTGGCGTTATATACTCTTGATGTGACCTTGTAGACTTTTGATGAGGCACTATAGCCATTTGTAGAAGCGTAGGATCTTTACTAGATGTTGTAGACATATAGAAAGAGACACAACACGCCTCAGCTAGGCTGTCCGGTGTAGTGGACACTGGTGGGGCTGCGAGGCGTTCTTAACTGGTTTCTTGCTTGACTGGTTTCTTTTCTTTTCCTTGGATTTCTTGATACTTGTTTCTTTTTTTTTTTTGTATTTGTGAAGTAGGTTCTTTCCTACACGTAGTCCAGCTGCAATCCACATCCTTATTTTGCATCCAACTACTATTAGCGTGAGATGAGCTCCAGGTCGTCGCCATAAATGTGTAGTGGTCTGGCCCACGTGTACAGCAGACAAAGTAGACGTAGCCGAGTAGTAGTTGATGTAGTTTATTCAGTTCTTAGAAGTAGTTACAATAAGCTAGAAAAAGCCCCACCAGGAGCAGCCTCCTAGCTGCTCAGCCCATCTTCCCAACTGTCTCACACACACACAGGCACCCAAGCATTCCACTCACACTAACATTCTAACCGGAACACTCACACTGGCTGAGCAGCTAGGTACAGGGAACACAATAACATGACCTGAGGATACTACACGCTTGCATTTGACTTTGAAGATTTTTTTTTTTTTAAAACATGGTACCATTTTGTTAATTTGTGATTGATGCAACTCGCGGAAGCGAATTTTGGTAAAGGCATGACTGCATTTTAGTGTAATTGTGTGGTGAATGTGTTTCTTTGTTTGAGCAGAATGCCTTGTTGGATGGAGTAAGTTGTGTTGTGTGAGGTGTCGTTGTTGTTCTGCTGATGCTCAATTGGAGGAAAAACAGCCCGCACCTGCGGAAGGTACTCCAAATTATGACATGTATGTCAAATACGGTTTTGGCCCTATTATATTTAGTACATTATGGCACAAATATACCAGGGACAATGCTGAATTGCAGTGGCCGACAACGGGCACCTTTGATGAACAGATATTGAATTATTTGGAGAAAAAATTGTTCGCTAAACGGAGCAGGCAGTCGATGTTTGATTATCTTCAGGTGTGGCGGAAGGAAGCTAAACAGAGACGGCTGAGGGCGGAAAGGGAGGCACGTAGGGAGAGAACGCAGACACTGACTGAGAAAGCAGTGGCGCATGATAAGGAGAAAGTGGAGAAGGGTATAGAATGTGTAGATAGGAGGTTTCGATTGCAATGTGATAAGTCTTATGTTGCTAGAGAGAAGGCAGACACTTTTATGGAAGAATTATTGGAAGACAGACCACCCCCCCTTATGCCCCGCATAGAATATATCCTGTTGTCCCACAGCCCTTGCCATCTGCCTCTGCCCCCCCTGTTCCTGCTGTTTCTGGTATTGATCAAAGTGCTTTGGCTCCGGCATCACCAGCTTCTTCTTTGGCTCCGTCCCCCACAGTCACTGTGACTGCTAGTCTTCCTGTCACTCCTGTTGTTACAGCGTCACTTTCTCCTTCACAGACACTTACTACTCAGCCGATGTTGACCTTGGTGCCCCCCTCTTCGATCACTGTGTTGTCCCCTTTTCTTACTTCTACTCCCTTGTTAGGTGCTGAGACACCGGTGCGTGGCCAGGACGATGGAGCTGGGGCAGTTGCAAAGGAGCGATTAGGACGGGTGTTGATTCGGTCTGATGTGGGAGATATGGAGAAAACTATGGTGGCCAATTAGGCTGTCCAGTGGGCCCGTAATAGTATTTATGGTGTTGAAGATGTATGGAGTGTGTTAAAGGATTATGAGCCATTTGTTCAGCAGCATGCCCTTAAACATATGTCGGCTACTTTGATTGGACTATGGGAACAGTGTTTTAAAGGTGTTGCACCCCAGGCTGTTTATGATATTAGGGACCAGGTGTATGCCGCAGGCATGGCTCCCAATGAGGTTTTTGCTAGTGTTACCACACTGATTGGATATCGAGGTAGATTACATCAGAAATCCCCGACGACAATATCTCAGTTCCTGATGAGGGAAGTTCACCCCATTTTCCACCCGGAGATACCAGAGCTACATGATCAGCAAGATCAAGTGACTAGGCAACGAGTAGAGGCCCGTTTTCAAGAACAATGGGTTTTACTCCATGGAAGAGGAGTGAAGTCCTCGCAATTAAGGCTCAGTTGCCTGACCCCAGAAAAAATCCTACTGCTTACTATAAAGAATTGACAGAGGCTGCTGCATCGACGGTAATGATGTTGGCAGATATCGAAATGTTTTTTGGCTTATTGGCACCAGTGGACATCTGGCGACAGGTGCATACTCAAAACCATGCCCTAGAATTGGGTGGTACTTGGGACGAGATTAGGACGTGGGATAAGGAGAGGAAGCCTGGTGAAAAGCTCAAGGTTGAGATCTTGGCTTTGCCAGACCGCATCATTACCTATATGCACTCTCTTATTCCACCTCGGAAGGTGGATTGGGATAAGCTAGGCGCATGTCGTCAGAAGAAAGATGAGAGTGTGTCTGATTTTTTTACTCGGTTTGAAGGTGTGTTTTTGGATTTTAGTGGCCAGAATTTGTCTTTGGAAGGGGGTATCAGATTGTTTGTTAACAGGTTTGTCACAAATTTGCTCCCAGAGATTGTAACACGGTTGCAGGCTGCTGAGAGCACGTGGACTACTTCTACCCCTTCGGTGATATTGAGTATGGCTCAGTATTATGAGCATAGAGAGAATGAGGAGAAAGAGGAGGTGGAAAAGAAGATGAAGGAGTTGAAGACTAAGGTACTGATGCAGCAGGCATCCAGGGGGCAGGGACGGGGTCGAGGTATTGGATCGGCCAGGCAGCTTCCTCGTACGAGCCGAAATGCTGTGCCTGTGGGCCCGAATCAATGTGCGTATTGCAAGGAGGAAGGGCACTGGCGCAGTGAGTGCCCGGTTTTGCTGCAAAAGGTTGCGGCTCCTAGAGGACGGGGAGAGAGAGGGCGAGGACAGGGAGCAGCCAGTCAGGGTGGGGATCAGGCTACTGGGACATCATTGGGCCGTTCCGATCAGAATTATTTTGATGACGTTCGGGGACGACAGTATTATCATGATGATTATGATTTGGATGAGGTGACTGGGATGTCTTACAGCTAGGACAGCCAAGGACAGGGTAAGGGATCAGTTCCGATACCTGTAGATCAGCATGGACCTTATATTAGTGTGGATTTGCAGGGCTCAGAAAATACATTTTTGGTGGATACAGGAGCAATGAATAGTTCTGTTTCGAGGTCACTGGTCCCTGGGGCAGCCCTGTCTGGCCATAATAATGTTTCAGTTGGTTTTTCTGGTGTGCCGGTAGTAAGCCCCATTTCCAAACCCCTTGCTTTGACTATAGGCCCCTTCACCGTTGATTCGCCGTTTTTACTAACATCAAATTGTGGAGAGAACTTGTTAGGATTAGATCTGTTGAAGAAGTTACACGCTACCATTTACTGTTCTCCGGACGGTGTCCATTTGACAGTAGGTCCGAGTGTGGTTAGTCCTACACAATGTTTGTCTAAAGATGCCCCCCTTCCAGCTGAGTTTAAGGATGTTCCATCTACGTTGTGGGCTACAAGTGACACAGATGTAGGACTTTTGCAAATACCTCCAATTTCTATTCAGGTTAAAGAAAATGCAATATTGCCTCGTATCCCTCAGTATAAAATTTCGCACGCAGGTGAACAGGCGTTGTTGTGCATAATACAAGACTTTATTCAGTCAGGAGTTGTAGAGGAGACAGCGGCGAATGTGTGCAATAGTACCATCCTTCCTGTTCTCAAGAGGCCACCTCGGGGTTCTCCTGATGATGTTGCTGATGTTCATCGTTTTGTGATTGATCTGCGTGAGGTTAATAAAATTGTAGTCCCTCAGTTCCCTGTGGTCCCTGACATTACTGCTCTTTTGACTATGATTCCTTCTTCTGCCAAATTCTTTTCTGTTATTGATTTGAAAAATGCTTTTTTAGCATCCCCGTTCATCCAAATAGCAGGCACCTTTTCGGGTTCTCCCTGGCAGGTCGTAGTTTTAGATTTTGTCGAGTTCCTGAGGGCTATACTGAGAGTCCTAGCATATATAGCCAGGCTTTGAAGGGTCAATTGGACTCCCTTGCCCTTCCCCCAGGTAATGTATTGCTACAGTATGTGGACGATCTTTTGATTGCGTCCAATACTGAAGAAGGATGTAAAGAAGCTACAGTGAAATTGTTGCTGCATTTGGCTCAACATGGACACAAGGTGTCCCTTTCCAAATTTCAATATTGTCGACAGGAGGTGACCTATTTAGGTCACCTACTGTCGAAGGAGGGTCGGAAACTAACTCCTGAGCGTATTAATGCCGTAATTAACATGCCTGTTCCAAAGACCCAAAGGGATGTACGAGCCTTCATTGGTATCACTTCCTATTGTCGTCATTGGATACCCAATTTTGCTTTATTAACGAAGCCTCTGCTATATCTAACAACTAAAGATGTGCATGAACCTTTGCCTTGGACGCCTGAATGTCAACAAGCTTTTGAGCAATTGAAGGTTGCGCTTTGTTCGGCTCCTGTGCTTGACACACCTGATTACAACAAGCTGTTCGTGTTATATGTACACGAGTTGGCCGGTTGTGCGCTTTCTGTCTTAACACAGGACTTTGGAGGTAAGCAGAGGCTGTGTGCGTACTTTTCTGCTGTGCTTGATCCTGTCGCGAAAGCCCTCCCGAGCTGTTTAAGAGCGACCGCGGCTGTCGCCGTCTCTATTCGACAATCGGCAGGGCTTGTTCTTGATACTGATCTCACAGTTATGGTACCTCATGCTGTGGATACGCTTTTGAACAGAACAAAGACACAGCACCTTACCAGTGCACGTCTGACTGGCTATGAGCTAACCCTTTTTGCACCACACATTACGATTAAAAAATTTGCCACTCTGAACCCTGCCACGTTACTACCCCTCCCTTCGGAGAGTGAAGAAATAGACATACATGAATGTATGTTTCAGACGGAGGAGGAGACGAAGGGACGAGTAGACTTGACTGATGTTCCCTTATCTGACCCCCAAGGGGAACTATATGTCGATGGTTCTTCTTTTAAATTACCAGATGGCACCACAACTGCTGCTTATGCAATCACAACACTGCACACGATAGTTGAGACATCACGAGTTCCCTATCAGTCAGCCCAAGCTGCAGAGCTGGTAGCTCTAATTCGAGCCTGTGAGTTGAGTCAGGGATTGGTGGTTAATATGTACACTGACAGCCAGTATGCCTTCAGAGTCACTCATAATTTTGGGCGGCTCTGGGCCGAGAGAGGATTTCTCACCTCCCATGGCTCAAAGATTCAGCATGGCCCTTTGATAAATAGACTTTTGTCGACTTTGACACTGCCCAAAAAACTGGCAATAGTGAAGTGTAGCGCTCACAAAGCAATTACTGATGATGTGGGGAGGGAGAATGCTTTTGCAGATCAAACAGCTAAGGAGACGGCCCGATCTAAGATGAAAAATATGTTTGTAGCAGGTCCTGCTAGATGGGTGGCAGAAGTTACGATGTTTGAGGACACACTAGATAACATGAAGGAAATACAGAGTGAGGTGACGGTTGAGGAATTAGCAATATGGCAGGAAAGTACAGCGCAACTGGATGAGGATGGGTGCTGGATAGATAGGTCGGGGAAACAGAGATGGATGCTGCCAGATGCATATGTTCTTCCCGTAGTTACTATGGCTCATGGACCAGCTCACATTAGTGCTAGGGGTATCTGTAAGTTGCTAGACCCTGTATGGCAAAATGATAATATCCCAAAGACGGCTGCCCATTTGGTAAAACATTGCATGGTGTGCATGATATACAATCCAGTAAAGGGCACTCCTACACCTCCAAGTAATTTTGCACCCCCTTCTTTCCCTTTTGAGGTCCTGCAAATGGACTTCATTGAGATGGAATGGGTGAATAATCTGAAGTATGTGTTGGTGGTGGTTTATGCATTCGGTAAATGGGTTGAGGCTTATCCTACCAAGGAGAATACAGCTTTGGCGACAGCGAAAGCTCTTTTGAAGGAGTTTTTTTCTCGCTTTGGTTTGCCCCGTTTGATTTGGAGTGACAAAGGCAGCCATTTTAATTCAAAAGTCATCCAGTTGGTGTGTGATGGCTTGCACATTAAGAAGAAGTTTCATGCTGCGAATCATCCCCAGTCGGCAGGTTTAGTTGAGAAGTACAATGGTACTCTCAAACTAAAGATGGCCAAAATTCAGGAGAGTACAGGATTGAAGTGGCCGGATGCTTTACCGTTGGCTTTGCTGTCGACAAGAGTTACAGCCCATACTAGAATAGGGTTGTCTCCCTATGAGGTTATCTTTAGTAGGCCCGCTAATGTCTGGGGCGTTCCGAGACCCCGCCACTTTTCCGAGATAGATTACCCCTTGTTGATAGATTATTTATATGAATTTACTAAAAATGTGCGTTCTATTCATCAGCAGATTCAAGAGGCCTTGCCATCCGCTACAGAGGGACCCGGCCACGACCTTCGGCCCGGGGAATACGTCTTGGTTTGCCATTTTCAGCGCAAAAGCAGCCTGGACCCCCGGTGGAAGGGGCCTCTCCAGATCCTCCTTGCCACACGTACTGCGGTGAGAGTGGACGGTCGGAAGAACTGGATCCACTCAACGCACTGCAAGAGGGTGCCGCTCCCTCTGCCCTATGACCAGTGGAGGCTCAATAGCATTGGGGATTCTGAGACGGAGAAGGTTCCCCGTTTCGTTCCTTTCTCCGATGCCAGAATAACGTGGGCACCCTCTGAGGAGGAGAGTGATGCAGTCCTGAATGAAGCAGTGCCACCTGAGATTAAGGCCAGCCAAGAGCTCCAGTTAGATGGCCCGTCTGTGTTTGAATCTAAATTAGTTAATGCCGCTGAAAGTGAGCCTTTGTTTCTTGATCCCTCTGTTCCTGGAGTTGTTAAGTACAATTTGCGCCCTCGACAAAGGGACAGTGCACCAAAGGAAAAGTCAGATTAGTAGGGATGGACTTCATGGATAGCCGACTCATGGATAGCCGACTCAAATTCCACGCACCCCAAAGGACCCTACGATCAGCCCAGCTCTCCTACGCCGTGGTCCCCCGCACCAGAAAGACCAGATCGGGAGGCCGCTCCTTCTCCTTCCTCGCGGCCAAAGCATGGAACGTCCTTCCGCTCCACCTCAGACAGACAACATTGCTCCCCATCTTCGCAAGAAACCTCAAAACCTGGCTCTTCGACAGACCCCTCCTTGATGGAATGGAACCTGCACCACCCCCCCACCCCTAGCGCCTTGAGACCCTTACGGGTGAGTAGTCGCGCTTTAACAAACCCCTGATTGATTGATTGATTGATTGGATGAAGCATAGGGACAATAGAGCAGGGACAGGGAGATTGGTGCATTGTCCGAGACACTGGACAGGATAAGTTTGGGGTGTCTTCCCAGGAGGGAGGGTACTCTATCCTGAAAGAAGTGGATTTTCCTCCAAAAGGGCTGCAATAGTGCGGTTCCAACGAGAAGGGCTCAATAGCACCACCGTGGCTGAACAATAGGAGCCTGCCAGCAAGGCTCAAAGGAGAAGAAAAAAGGACGCTGGAAAGAAGATTGTTTGTTTGGTTTCATTGAGGCAATATTAACAGTACCTTTTCGTTCTGCTATCATGCATCTTTTTGGCAGGCCAATGATTGATGAAGAACAGCCATTGGGTCTTGTTGTTTTGCCCCGATCATCATGGGTAAAACAGCGGAGAGTGATATTCTTTCTTTTTGCTATTCTGCTGATGATTATCTTTTGTGTGGTTCTTTGGGCGTTAGAATATGCAAGTAACTCGCCTACTCCTGACAATGATATCTTTTTCACACCAAGACGGAAGAGAATGCTTTCTAATAATGTTTTTCTAGATACTCATAAGAGATTTTTTGGTACTGGTGTCGCTTGTTATCCTACTGAATCTGTCACTAGCCTATGGACTGCTTATCCTTTGTCTTTGATAAATTACACATATTCTAAGCCGAAAAATTTTGGTGAGGTAAAAGGGGAGTTTGGGTTTGGCTACCCAGGGCCATGCTTGTACCATTGTCAGCCCACAGGAACTATCCCGGTTGTGACAATAATACGTGTTGTGATAACTTCTATTTGGAAGAGCAAAATATTACGTTGATGGGTTGGCATTATAAAGAAGTGACGGTTCCTCGAAAAGCTGGCTATTACCCTGCCTGTTGCCCCATCATAAATAGTACTGATACCATATTGTATATCAATTGCTCAGGGGTGATCATATCTAAAGAGACATTCCCTTCGAAAGGTTCGAAGGGTTCTGACACCATCACAGGTAATTCTCGCTATTCAGCTGTGAACTATGACAGACCAATATATGCCCATCCCAGGTTCTTCTTTTTAACTAATGGAACGTACTCAAATGTTCATAATGGCACTCTTGGGATGGTGCTGCCCCTGGGGGTCCCTTGTAAATATGCTCACAGACAGGTGAAATGGGTGAAGAGAACACTTACAAAGGAATTTTGTGTAGGAGGGACAGATATTGAAATCAACAGTTACAGTAATGGTATTACTTTTGGTTATATCTTGTCTGCTATTTTCACGTTGGGGGGAATGGCTATGAGTAGGACTTACAAGGCTCGGGTATATTTTGGCTGTAAATTGCAGATATTGTCAAATACCACAGTAGCAGCCTTACGTGACATCACCGTTCAATTAGAGAGTGTGAGGATCTATTCTGAACAAACTAGATATGCAGTTGATTTTATTTTCAGCAAAAAATGGTGGTGCATGCGCAGTTATTGGCGATCAGTGCGTAGTGGGAATAACAAATATGGAAAAGAATATCACTAAGCATATCTTGGACATTATTGAGAATGTCAAAGCATGGAACCAGGTAATTGGAGTTGGTCCCTTTTTAGAACATGGGGTTGGCTAGTAGAAAAAGCAATATATTTTGTTGCTATATTGATACTTTGCTGTGTTCTTGTTCAATGTCTTCCAATGTGCTGCACATATTGGATTGACTCCAAAGAGGAAGATATCGATTCATGATACCAATGCTGCAATAATGTTACAGAAAGAAATAGATGAAATAATGGTTATAGATGAGAGTATCTTCGAAACATCTTCTCTTCTCTTGGAACACACTCCTACTGTTGACACCATGACATGAGCATAAAACAGCTATGTGTTTTATTATTCATTTATGTTTCTGCTTTGGTTTTCGATTGTAGATGGTTCGCTCATTCTAACAGGAGGGTTTGTGAGTACTGAGGGGCCCTTTTGTCTGTATATTTTAGCATTCGTGAAACCATCTTGTAATCTGGACGCCATGTTGTATTATAATCGAAACTGCTGCTTGGTTATTTTCGAGAAACGGTCCTTGGTAAGTTTTGTTTCCCAAGGTTGAGCTTTTTCTTTCTGTAATTGCAAGTGTCCTCGTTAGTGCATGCCTTTCCTGTTAGATGGAGCCCTTCTCCCACCTGTCTGGTAGGGAGGATAGGCCAGACGACCTTGGACAGTAGATAGCCTGTACCCGGCTGCAGAATCGAAACTTATGTTCTGTACCTCCATTGTATTACGACACCTGCTAGTGTTTTTCCATAGTAGGCGGGCCTTTGTGGACTTTGCAACGTACATAATGTAATTGTATGCTTACGGGGTTCAGTCCCTCAACAGCTATCCCAGGAGGCTGGTCAGACTGGGCTCTGCTGCAGTGTAATGATCAATAAATATTTTGGTTTGTATTCTCTACTGTCTGACCGACTCTTCATTTGCAGGAAGGCAGAGAAGGTGGTCGTGAGTGACACGAGTCGGCCTTTTCGGGTCACTTCCTTCAAGCTAAAGAACGATGATTGATTCAACCCAGATCTGTGACTGGGAGTGAGTGTCTGAAAAGTTTCACCGCTCCGTCCATCATCTCCTTGTGTTTGCTGACAAAATTTAGATGACCAGTTCCATTTCTGCCACTGGAATATGTTAGAAAACACCAAGGCAGTGTGAGGGAAAAGTTACAATAATTGTTCAAAGGTATTCTTCATTAGGATTTCCAGTCCTGCCCCGGTCAGTGGGCCCAGGTTATTGCCACCACAGTGAACAATTATGAGGTCTGGTTGTTGGGAATCCATAATGCTTTCAACCAATGGAAGCAATTGCTGCCACTTTAACATTCACTGGCCAAACCAACTAATATCCACATTAGGCAAGCCCAGGTCCCTGTCAATCCCACTCTTTCTATCAAACTCTATAGCACAGAACACAAAGCTATGACCTACGATCCACACTTTAACCATTTTGAAGGATGGAGCAGTAGCACACAGGAGAAGGCTGAAGAATGCTGCAGCTGAATGAGGCAGTTTTCAAAATGAAGTCAGGTAAAAGAGACCTAGCAAGTAAAATGTAAAATACCACATTTGATTGGATTCTGTAATTATGGCACTGTTTAAAACTAGGTTGTTTTATAAATTTAAGGTAAGTACATGTCTGATTGGCTCTGTGGGATATGTTTGAAATTACATACAGTCAACCACACCTGCTGTCTTGGGTTTAGGAGTTTGCATGCTGCTGTGGAGACTGTTGTGAACTTGTGACCCACTATTAGCAGAGAATGTTACAATTTTGGTCACCATGGAAACAGAGCTACAGGAGTATGGGGGAAGGGAACAAAAAAAGCTCAGAATGTCAATGTGAAGAGTCAGTGTTCATGAAACAAATAATAATTAAATATTGTTTGGGTCTAAATTTAGGGATTTGTAGGCAGTGGTGTGTAAGTGGTAGTGTTTAGGAATAGTTTATAAAAAAGATATCGGTTTGCCACGTGGATCCGCAGATCCACCGCAAGGTTACACGGGGCTGCGCTGAGCGCCGTGGATTTCTTTGTGGATTCACAAATCCCACTCAAACTCGCTACTGAATTGGGCTCTCTTTAGAAGAGTCAAACAAAGGGTTACGAAATGTGCCCAGTCACAAGTTCTGCATGATTAGTAAGGAAATTAAATTAAATGAAAGCAGTATTTCTGTTTGCATCCTCTGTAACCTTGAAAGCAAAATTGAATAGGGTTCCATTAATGGTGGACTTGTATGAGAGTGGTTTACTATTCTTCTGCTTGGTTTTTATGCGCTTTCTTGAGACAAGTTTGAGAACCTGATACTGAGAAAGAGAAATAGTCACCAACAATCACATTTAACAGGTATGCGAATTAAGCAGTAGTATAATAAAAATTGATAGAGAAGGAGTGAGTGTCAGTAAGGTGGATGAAACTGAGCAGGATGTTTGTGAAAACTGAAAGAAAATGTTGAAAGAGAGTAGAAGATGAAAATAAAGTAAAGTGTACTGGTCAGGGACCATGAATAGAAAGTGGTGCAGAAAAACAAAACAGAGGTATACAGCAATGTAGGGAGTGACACAAGGAGTGAAATGCTAATATAAGCAGTGAGGTATTAAGGCATTTTATTATGTATACAGTTATGCAAGGACATATACACAGATATATAGATAAAGGTGAGCTGGCGTACACTTATGCTTTTGCTAAGACAGTAAGGGATAGTTAAATAGATTTACTTTTCATAGATAATGATATAGCTATGCAGACAGTAACAGAGCAAAGGGTACAGTGTTGCATATATTTACTGAGTCAAAGGAAGCTGATGTGTGCACCAAGTCACTCAGCGAGATATTGATGTATGCAGTTAGATAACTAGCTAAATAGTGAAATGTAAGATGAGGTACCCAGACAGAAATTGAAGTATATAGGAGGACATGTAGCGATAGTGGAAGATATAGTGAGAAATTAAACCACACAATTAAATATGGACTAAGACACTCATACATAGAGGCACAATGAGATGGGGCTGTAATACAGGTATGACATACAGATAAATACTGAGATATCCCAAGCATACACTGTAATGGAGGGCCAACCACTATAAAGTAGATAGCAAAGTTTCTAGAAACATACCCAAAAACAAATAGTGGTATTTACAGCACCAGATATACAGCGAGTACACAGAATAATAGACTAGGTGAAACAGTAATGTATGTAGTTATACACATGTGTACACATGAATATCTAGAACAATACGTTCAGTGTATCTGTAATACCAATGTATAAGAGAGGTAGATGGATAGACAGCTATAAGTGTGTACTGTACAAAGCAGAGAAAAGAATAAAAACACAGTATTTTTTGCATAAGTATTTACAAACTGTAGACAATAGGGAAGCTATGGACACAGTGATGGGTTCAGTTATACCCCAAGATACTCACTTATGCATACAGTTAGGCATCTTGGGAGACATTGATGCATACAATTACACACTCATGGATACATTAATACACTAAGTGACTGACTGTTAGTTATATAGACAGTCAAACACCCTGGAACAAATTAATAAGTACACTGAGGCATCTATGTACAGAGTAATACGCTAACTAAAATCATTTATGCACTAACTTATAGATACAATTACACATTCTGGGACAGTTGGAAACATACACTGATACAGCCATAAACACAGAGGTGCATTCACTGATACACTCACACAGTCACTTATACACAGAGTACGGTGTCCTGGGTATTTTGATATATACACAAGATCAGCCATGTATACCCTGATGCACTCCTTGATTTATTTATGTACTCACTGATACATACACTAATACACTAATACGTACAGTGATACACTGATGAACACACTGATGCATTGAGTGATCTAGTGAAACAGTCACTTATACACACACTCAGATACCATGAGAGACTGATAGATACAGTGAGACCCTGACATACTCAATTATACCGATAGTGTGATATTCTGTGGCACACTGATACATATACTGAGATATCTGTGGATTCACTGATGCAGTGATTAACTTACTCACATACTCTCTGATATATACAGTGAGACATCCTGGGACAGAGTAATACATACAGTGATGCACACAAGGACACATTATTGCAGTCACTGACTCACTGATACACTCAGTTATAGTTAGCGTATCTATAATACATATATCCAAGAGAGGTAAATGCATATAGAGTTATATGTGTGTACTGTGCAAACCAGAATAAAAATAAAAGGAACGTATGTCTTATATAACTGATTATAAACTCTGGACTAAAGAATAACCAGTTAGTCAGTAAATTAGTAATAAAGTATTTGTTGTAGCTGTTAATGTATGGTTTATTTTTTTACACACTTCTGATTTTATTTGTGAAAGAAGATTTGCAATGCCTGACAAGAGAGAAAGACGAAAGAAAGAGAGAAAACAATATTATGAACTGCAGACTTAGAGAGTCAAATAAAATAGAGGAGAAAAAGAGAAACTGGTAAGAGTCCTAAGCAGTTTCTCCAAAAAATATGCCGTAAAATGCAAAATGTGACTATAGACTTGTCTAAAATGGAGTTTACACATCAAGTGGGGAAAAAAGGCATACGTCTTTCTAAATGTAAAAAATGCTCTAAGAAATCAAAGACTTTGTCTTGGAGACAGAAACAGTTTAAGGAGTTAAGAGCTAAAATGTTTTGGACCACAGTAATACAAAATTTGGTGAAAAGGATGAAGAAGTGTAAGAGGAGAAGTGATACTCTTAAGCAAAAGGAACACATTGAGAGTGTTGTTGACAAAGCATTTTCTCTGAAGAGAAAAAGTATTTATATTATTAATGAATAGAATGAGAACACTAGACAAAACAGTGTTGTGTATGAAGAAAAGAACTGTTAGAAAACAACTTATTAATAGAACTAATTTTTGCCAAAATCTTTAAGATGAATGCAAGCATACGTCTAGTATAGAAGTTTATTTTAATGAAGAAAGCTATTTCCAAGAGAATACACTAGTGCATGCAGTTGATTTAACTGATCGTTGTTATGAACTAAAAGATGGTATTCATGTTGCAAAAGGGTACATGGCTCCTAGGAATGCAGAGGAAGTGGAAGCTGAAGAGGTGCAGGTAGGCATACCTAGGCCCCAGTATACAAATGGAGCTGTAGTACTATCTGCAGTATTCATCAGGAGTCAATTGATTTTTTTAAACATTTTATGCATGACTTTCCATCCAGAAGTCTCAAACAGAAAATTCCAATTTTGCAAGAATTAGATCCATGCAAAGTGAGAAAATATACTAATTTACAGGGACATTCATTGGCATGTCCTTCAAGGCAGATTTGCAGAAGCAGCTTTCACCATTTTAGGATGTTAGGCGGTCACCACTCCAAACTATGAACTTTGGTTAGAAGACTTTACTGTGTAAAAACTCCTGCTTTATGTTCAGGCGAGATGAGTAGAGTTTTATTGTCAAAATGAGCGCAGGTCATATTCAAATGTGTGGTGAGCTATATAGTCTTTCCTAGTGGAAGCCAAACAGTCTGTAGGAAAGTACCATCCCCCAACATAGTATAACGCTTATTATAAGCAGGCTAGAGTTGACATGATGCAAGCTATTAAGCAGCAAGACAGGCTCGAGCTCCAAAATAAAAGTGCTGCTTATAAAACGATTATATCCCAAGATAAAAGGGAGTGGGAATCAGCAAAGTGGGAAGGGCTTTTTTTGGAAACAGTACGAAAAAGGGACCAGCGGTCTTTCTGGAACTTGGTCTCTTCAGGTTCTGCTGATGGTTACCGCATTGTGGAGTCTAATGTCCCGGTGACTGACTGGGTTACTCACTTCTCCAGCTTATATTCTGCAATTGAAGAGGCCAGTTCCACTCTGGCAGCTTTTAGCTGTGACACACCAGTAGGCATGAGATACTTGCATGAAGGAGAAGAGCCACCTAGGATCACATTGCAAGAAGTTAGATCTGCAATCTCTAAGATTGTTCCCAATAAGGCACCAGGCCCTGACAAAATTCCGGGAGACCTTTATCGCAGAGAGAAGGACATTTGGGGTTCATACCTTACAGTTGTTTTTAATGGCATATTGAATGGGGTGCCCATCCCACCCACATGGTTGGGGGCAGAAATATACCCCCTGCATAAAAAAGGCTGTCCCTTGCTCCTGTCTAACTATAGGCCAATAAGCCTTATTGACTGCTCTCAGACGTTATTTAGCAGAATCCTGCTGGGAAGGCTTCAAGAATGGTTAGCCACTAAGGAAGTGCTTAATCCATTACAGGCTGGTTTGAGGGACAGCACAAGTACACTGGACTAGGTCTTCCGCCTCCAAAAGCTTTTTTGGAAGAAGGTGGCTCTGGGAGGAGGCAGGCTGTACGTAGTATTTGTAGACCTCCCGTCAGCCTTTGACCTGGTCCCGAAATCTAAGCTTTGGCAAGTAATGTCCGATATGGGTGTCCCCAAATACCTATTAGCCAATATTGTAAGAGTCCATGAGAATAAATATGCCCAGATAAGGTGTGGCCAACAAGGTGAGCTGTTACAAGAGGGGTAAGACAGGGAAGCGTTCTAGCCCCCACCCTTTTTACAATTAATATTGATGAGCTGATTGATCACCTGAATGGGTGTGAGGGCGACTCTCCAAAACTTGCAGGGTATATCGTGCCCGCACTAATGTTTGCGGACAACACTTTATTAATATCCAAATAGCCCATGGGGCTACAGAGGTTTTTATATACTTTTTGCCCCAAGGAAGTTTGGAAATGAACATCTTGAAGACAAAATATATGGTCCTTAATCCCTGCTTCACAACCAGACCCAGTCCCAAGCTCAAAGGCTCCATACTGGAGCATGTGCACACCTTTGAGTATTTAGGATTAATTCTTAATGAGCAATTAGACTGGCACCGCCATATCGACAGACGCAGACTAAATCTTGAACAGCATACTGGAGGGCCGATAAAAGTGCAGGGCTGTTAAACATTTCGCCCCATATCACCGGCACTGCAAATTTACAAACAACAGGTTATGTGAGCTGCCCTTTAAGGGGTGGAACTCTGGGCTTAGAAGGATGCAATAGCCCTCACTTTAGCCGAAAACTGATTTTTGCGCCAACTGACAGGCCTTCCTGTCAGTACCCCTTTACTCCCTCTTAGATTAGATTTGGGTACCAGGCCAATATCCGAAGGGATAGGGATTTGCATATCCTAGTGATTTTATTCATTGAGTTTATAAAATGTTTTGATAGCATAGATTTTATGATGTTGTCTTATGTTGGTTTTATGTATTTATGGTGTGCATCAGCACAATTTTAATATTTCATATTTATGAAAAAGTATTTTGTACTTTTATGGCTTGTATTTGAACTGAACTGTTTTATTGTATGGTATACTAGCAGAGGTAGAAAAAGTGTGTGAAGATATTCAGTTTCAGCTCTGGGGTTCATAAGAGGAGTCTAGGGAAAATGTAGAGTTGGTTACTGGAGGTTTACAAGAACAGGATACAGAAATTAGTACTGAAAACTTTGCACAACAGATTGCAAAGTTTAACACAGATTGCTCTGAGAAACCAAACTGTGTTTGTATTTGTGGTCGACGCACTCACTACAAAACGCAAACTTGCAATGAAGTTGTGTATTCTAAAGCTGAAAAAGAGAACAATGATAAGTGTCAAGAATTTGGTGCATATTTATTTGTTGAGGAAAGATTTGATTTGTCCACACAGCAGATTATAAGTAAGTACAGCTTTGATAAGTTGGAGAATAATAAAATGCCAGCTAGAGCCACATATAATAAGTTAGAAATAGGTTTTTGTGTAGGCTTCTGGCCATTCCTAAATCCTCCTAAAGCCTTATTGCACATTTGTTGTCATGGAGGACCAGATCTCCATTGCACCTCATCTATTATGGACAAAGCTATGGAGCTCCCCCAATGCAGACTTCTCATGGAAGGAATTACTAGATTGTTTAAACTTAGATAACATGACTGCAATCCCATGGTTGGCTTATGTGCGAAACCCCTTCCATAGCATGGGGTACAGTCATCTCTTTGAGTCACCGCAAAGTATAACACCTGATATATGCAGATATTCACATCATCAAATATGGAGCAATATTTGAACTGGATAGCAAATCCAGAGCACAGATTTTATCTCACTAGATTTAGACTAAACATACTTCATTTCCTTGTGGCTTTCCCACTAGTGGGCTCCTGGTTTCTCTCCCTCCCGCGTTGCCCCTGTGACTGTGTTACTGCTCAATCAACTGCTCATTTTATGTTCTTTTGTCCTTTATATGACTCTCTTACATTGCGCTTTAATGCCCTGCCCTACTACATAAGAAGTTTAATTCTTACAAAGAGGGCTTGATCTATTTTGAAAGCTTAGAATCATGTGATGTTTGCACTGCTGTTCTCAGTTATATCATTGCTGCTATCAAATTGAGAAGAATCTATGCATTTTAATGATTATCTGTTTTATGATGCTTTTAGTGTTATTTATGTTTTATGAAGATGTAAATGTTTTATCCTGTGCTTTTATAGTCCTACAATGACCGAATAAAAAATAATTTGATGATAATTAATAAGTTACAACTAGTGCCTGTTCCAGAGGAGCTTACAGTATTAAATGTTTATTAATCAATTTGAATACAGTGTATACATCCATTCCAAGCCATAGTTTGTATGGAGCCAAAATTTCCTCCAATGGAGGAAAATTACCTCCAACTGATCTCCAGATAGGACTAAAAGGAAGAGTTGTG
This sequence comes from Calotriton arnoldi, assembly GCA_963921515.1. NCBI lineage: Eukaryota > Metazoa > Chordata > Amphibia > Caudata > Salamandridae > Calotriton > Calotriton arnoldi. The sequence continues at coordinate 2,127,692 of CAWUFW010002250.1, forward strand.
TATATACCTTTAGATTTTAAACAGAATATAGAAACTATAGTGGTAAATAAAGATATTGAAGAACATCTTATTATTTTGGTAAATGGTGTTTCAGCAAAGAGTAGAAAAATATGGCAAGTTAGTAGATATTAATAAGGTCAAAAAAGCAACACTATCTGTGCCGAGTTTTAGTTATCTGTCCTACTGGTTTACAGGCTAGCTTGATGTTTAAATATAATTGGTACTTTCTAATCCAAATTGTATTTATAATGTATGCTTCGGGCGCCGCCCACCATGTGCCATTAAACGTAATAAAATTTGTTATGAAAAAAAAAAAGCAACACTATACCTAGCAAAAAATATTTATTATAGAAATGTTCATGTTGCTGAAAATTTAAGTTGTATAGAGGATGAGCCGTTAGCATCAAGTGGACAGATTGAAAAAGTGGATCAATCCAGATCTTAGCAAATTTATGAACACTGCAGCATCCATCCCCTCCATTGTAAAGAAATCATTGGTGATGCTATTGAGCTGTTTCAAATTAAACAAGCAAAAGGAGCTCCCTTAAGTGTATGGGAAAATAGTTTAGAGGCTCACTGTTTTCCCCAACTGTTTTCCACTGTAGCAGGAGTTCGCTATGATGACCATGCTGTACAGATACCAAGAGCTGAATACCACTCAACATGACTATATTCAGAGGTTCCAAGATTTCGTCAGTGCATTTCGTATATATTTCACCTTCTGTTTGAAAGTGACTTGTCTGGACTTTCATATGCTGTGAATCATATACTGACGTAGGTGTTAATGTTCAAAATCTCACAGCAAAGGAATTTGCTGATAAAGTTCAAGAAAAAGATGAAAACTTAGAATACAATTTAATTTATTTGATGGCGTGCCAATGTGGCACCAACGAGTATTGGTATCGTCGACATGGAGAACTCAAATGCCTGCTGAGAAATCTGGGTGCGTCAAATTGGTTTGTTAAACTTTGTTGTGCTGAATATGCAGGGGATGACCTGCTTGAATTTTTAAGAGAGACAAACTCAAACATTGAGAACATCAACGTAAAGACAGCAGGAGAACTTTGCTCTTTAGATCCTGCTAATGTTTGCAGATATTTTAACCACAGGTTCCAAGCCATGTTATCTTTTATCTGCAACAAAAGTAAGCCTCCGCTTGGTGAAGTAACTGATTTCTGCTGGCATAAAGAGTACCAAGCAGGAGGTGCTCCTCAAATTCACATGCTGTTATGGATAAAAGATGCTCCCAAATTTGGAAGAGACAATAATGACTCTGTGCTCTCTTTCATACAACAGTATGTGACATGCGCCATTCCAAAAGATACTACTGAGAAAGGCCTGAGAGAAAACGTTCTGTGTTTCCAATCACATAGATCTGGAAAGTACTGTCATCGAAGATACAGAAGCAAAGGAAGATTTTACACAAGATGTTATTTTGGCTTTCCACGACCGGTTATTTCACAAGGAAGAGTCAACAGCCTTTTGTCTGCAGTGGGACATATAGTATTACGGAAATCACCAAAACATACGTACAATCTAAGAAAAACAGAGGCTTCCAAGTTCATTAATGATTGTAATGCTGTAATTCTTAAAATGTGGAACGCAAATATGTACATTCAATTTGTTGCAGACAACTCCATTGCTGTTACTCATTATGTGACTTCGTGCATTACAAAATCAGAGAAGATTGAAATGAAAGAGATGTGGCAGAAGACTTCTGCAGAAAAGAGTTTAACTAAAAGGTTGTACAGATTTAGTTTAAAAATACTATCCCATAGGGAGATGGGTTCCTATGAATGTTGTGACAGTTTGAGCTCGGCGAGTTTATTCTCGAAGTCTAGGGAAATAGTTTGGGTTAGTCTAGACCTAGCAAGCACGCAAATAGAGTGTTAAAATCTTTCACAGAAATTCAGTATCTAGCAGAGTTCGACCCGGAAGTACTGACATTGTAAAATCATACTACCCAAGAAGAAGTGTACATCTAGAAAATATGTGCTTATATGAAGTCCTTCAACACTACAGGTACCAAAGGAATGCAACAGAACACACAGAAGAAGGCAAATTTGCAGTAGTTGGATGTGATGGTTGTTTAGTGAGACATGCAAAAGGAAATTTATAAAACCATAGAAAACCTAGTTGCCAAACTTCAGAGAAAAGAGAATGTTTCTATTTACCACTTCTTCAATTGTTCAAGCCTTGGTGTGCTAAATCATAATTGCTTGGAGGCTATTACTTATATGAAGATTCAGTTACTGCTGTAAAAGACAGTATTGAGTGTTTAGCCTTCCAAAATTATATGCAAATGTTAACTGATGAGATTCAGCAAGAAGAAACAATTGCTGCAGAGGTAGCTAAGGATAGTTAAGAAAAGTAGTCAAAGTTCTGCACCACTCAGTTAAGATACTCTTGGAGCACCTATTATTGAAATTGAAACTGCCATAGCTATGAATGAGGTGGAAAGTGCAATGAAACAAGCTAGACAAGAAACTATACATCTGGAGCAGTTTGTTGCACATCTCAACAATGAACAGATGGAGATTTATATGGAAGTAACGGAGAAAATAGAATATGGATTTCTCCACGAAAAGAAAGAATGCTATTGTTCATCCTTTAAACCAATTCTATTATAATTCAGTGGTCAAGCTGGCACAAGGAAAAGCTTTTTAATTCAAATTCTCACTGCTTACCTACATAGAACAACACAATCGAATTTGGCATGTGTAGTAACAGCACTAACTGAATTAGCTGCACACAATATTAAAGAAATTACTCTACCATGGGTATTAATGCTAGCTGTAGAAAATGATAATAAACTGGAATACCAGAAGTTATCTGGTGAAGCATGTCATGAGGTAGCAAGAGTTTTGAAGAAAATTAAGCTTTTAATCATCGTAAGCATGGTTTCAAGTTTAATGCTTGCCTTTGTTCACTTAAGAATGCAACAGATTTTAAGAACAGAGTACGATGTTCTCTTCGGAGGAAAGCATTTAATCGTGTTTGGTGACTTACTGCACCTAACCCCTGTAAAAGGAGTGCCTATTTTCAAGACACTTCTGCTTGAACAAACTCGTAATTTATAAGGATTGGAAATGTAAACATTTGACTAAATTGTCAATACAAGGAACTACGAAGAGTATGCGTCAATGGTCTTATGAGATATATGGTAATAGTCTGAAGGATATTTGAGTTGGACTTCTGACAAAGGAAGGTAAGAGTACCTTAGAAACTCGACTTATCAAAAAACTAGATCAAAGAAAACAGCAGCACAGCTACTGTTCAATTTGATTCAAGAAGGGGGATCAATAGTTGGTTTAATCCCTAGGCTTCAAGAGTGTGCCAGTTTTAATAAAGAATTGCTGAAACTGGAGAAGAAAGAAATTTTGGAAGTTACAGCTATTGACAAAATAGAACAGCAGGGAGTAACAATAATGCTAAATGAAAAACTTCAAGGAAAACTGGATTCATTAGAAAAATCTGAATCTAAGACTGCTGGATTAGAGAAGTGTTTGGATGTGTGTAAAAACTGTAGAGCAATTTTTTCGGCATAAGTTAAATGTTGAGGAAGAATTAGTAAATGATGCAATGGTTAAAGTTATTGATTTAATTAATTTTCCAAATAGGAATGAGGTTGGATACTTTGCTATAAAAATCAAATTACTGGCATCGTTGTAAGTTTTTTGCTAATGAAAGACGTATTTGTGCGGTGCCAGCAGTTCCCTTTCTCTCTAGCGTATGCTTTAACTATCCATAAATCACAAGGCTTAAAAGTTTTGATTCAGCTTTTATTAATATTGGAAGTACTATATTTAAAGAAGGTATGTCATATGTAGCATTGTCGCGAGTTAGAACATCGTCCAGTTTGTTTTTAGTTGACTTTGATGAAAAGAAAGTTAGTGCTGATACTAGTTGTGTTAGAGAATACAATCAGTTAAGAAGTGCATATGCCTTTCACTTAGGACAGTATCCTATTTATGAGAAACAAAGAATCTGTCCTAAGCGGAAGCTTAGTAAGCAATCAATGCATGTTCCTCTAAAGAAAAAAAAAATCATAAGGAAGAATGTGTTAAGATGAAAAAATTGAAACTTGATGGTGCTGGAAAACAGTAATGGTATCAACTACTATGCAAATGTGGTTCTCAATGTACTCTTCCATTTACCACATTTTGTAAATGAAATTCAACATATAAAAGACAACAGAATCTGCTCTCATCTGTGTACTTTGTTGGAACATTTATGTAGTGATAGAACTGTAGTACATTCTGCTTCAGGCATTCGAGATGTAGTAGACATGCATAGTGGATCTGTACTATTTTCTCTCAACAGTCAACAAGACCCTCAGGAATTTATTATGGTGATTCTTGGATGTTTGGAATAAGAAGAAGTTAATATTGATGAACTCTTTGGACTGAGTTACACATGGAGCCATAATTGTGAAGATTGCTCCTTTACTACTCAAATCAATTTGGAAAGATTTATCTACTTCACATTACCAGATTGTAAAACTGTGTCTTTTGACAGGCTAATGAAAAATGCAAACCAAAATATGACCTACTCAAATTGTAGATCAGATTGTATGTCTACCTTGCAGATACAGAGAAGTGGAAAATACATTATATTTATGCTACAAAGATGCAGAGCTGATGGATCAAAAATAGAAACTGAAATTGCAAACTTCATAGCAGGACAAATTTCAATTTCTGGAAGAACATACACAACAATGGCTATTATCTTTCATGAAGGACTTCACATAACTTCAGGACACTTCAGGACACTACACTGTGTATTTAAAAAATTCAACTGGATGGACAGAATGCAACAACAGCAAGCTCACTTTCAAACAAAAACTACCTTTCAAACTTCCAAATTCATATCTCTTCTTTCTTCAACCAAAGTTTTAAGGAAGATTAGCATTTACAGAGCAGTATAAGGTGTTTGTTTTTAATGGATGATCAGTGTGCAAGATATAATACAGCATAGCAGGGGTAATATCTTCAAAACGGAGCCTAAAATTTGAACATGTGTTATATCTATTTTGAGTAACTGACTATTTCATTATATCATTTTTTCTATATATTCGTTTAAATTAGCTGAGTACCTTTCTCTAGAATAACTTTTAAGTGTTTGTAGGGAGTGTGATGCATGCTATGACTTATTTGTAGTGTAATACTCTGAAGTTCTGTTTTTTTTTCTACAATCTATATGATTGTTTTTCCACACTGTTCAACAATGATTAATTATACAGTACATTGTGTACAATGTACAAGTATGAAAGATTAGAACAGAAAAAAACAGAAAATGACATGTTAAAGAAATATATGTGTTTTACAGTGTTACAGTTGTAATGTTTGTATATTAACATAAACGTTTATTTTTCAGTAATTTGAACTTTACTATGATACTTTTAAATATGTCTGAATAACAAGTATTTCTGTTTTCTCTCTTTTATAACAGATCAATGGATTACATTTTTGGAGGTGTTTCGGTAATACATTCTGTATATAAATGTTATAAAATATATAAATAGATAGAGTAGCAGGACTCACTGATGCATACAGTAACATACCCTTGCAAACACTAATACATTCAATCACATACCCACCCACTCACTTATACACATACTGACACACTCTGGGACTCACTAATACATAACTAACACACTCATGCATTAACTGACATTCACTCACTCAGTCATTCACACAGTGACACACACTAGAAGTCACTAATACTTACACTGACACACACATAGACAGATGTATTAGCACACATAGACAGATGTATTAGGTAACATACCGACCGACTCAGTCATACAGACTCTGACACACCCTACATCTCCCTAATACATACACTGACACACCCATGAACACAGTGATGCATTAACTGACATACTCAGTCATACACACACTGAGACACTGTAGGTCTCACTAATAGATACACTGACACACCCATGGACACACTGATGCATTAACTGACATTCACTCAACCAGTCATACATACTGTGACACACTCTAGAAGTCACTAATATGTACACTGACAAACACATAAACATACTAATGTATTAAGTAACATACTCACTGACTCAGTCATACAGACTCTGACACACCCTAGGTATCACTAATACATACACTGATACACCTGTGGACACAGTGATGCATTAACTGACATTCACTCACTCAGTCATAGACACAGTGACACACTGTACAACTCACTAATAAGTACACTGACACACACATAAACAGACTGACGTATTAAGTAACATACTCACGAGGAGCCCACTAAGTACAAAATCCACCTCTATTCGCAACCGTGTTCAGAAACATGCACTCTGGGGCCACAAAAATACTCCAACGTTGTTATCGATGAATCATTGATTTATTAATGTACACATGCCAAATCTAAAACCAAACCCGTTTCGCCGCCAACACGTCTTGTTCACGGGTGGGTAAGTTCTGTTACAGGCAGTCATATATAGTGCAAAAAATAACATAAAAATTGATATATTGGGTTCCCCTTTCCTGAAATTGGTCGGCCATCTAATAAAGGTAAAAAGCATGAATTTTAAAAGTGAATACATAGTAAGCTGCATTTAAGCCTGAATGCAGTTTATAATAACATAAATATATCAAAACATTTCATCACAGAGCTCATTTCTATTCAAAACATACAGTTGAATCTTCACTTATACCCCGTTCCAAGAATCTGAAAGTCTGAGCCATCCTGAAAAGGGTAAACACACGAATGAGTCCCATGCTGTCTATTGTGTATTACAATGGGCCACTGCTGTATTAAGCTGTAATATTATGTGCACATACATCGCATCACCAAGCTCATTTGCATTTTAAACATTCAAAAAAGGTGTCATGCTCAGACTAGTTTATCGGTGAATAATTATATGATATGTTTGAAGTGAGAGGATCTACCCACTGGGATTTTATTAGGCCGGTATTTGGATTAGGGAACACTCACATTGTCACCAAGGGAATCATCCGGTCACTAGTGTGCTGTGGCCATTAGATGCATGCCAACTGGGGCTCAATTGGAAAGTATGGCACACATTATTAGAGTGGTACACTGCAATGAGCTAGGTGCTTGCCCACTTTGGCATTATTGTGATCAGAGCAGAAAAATTAAGAAATTGAATAATAACATTATTATGTTTTATGACTCTCTGGTGAAGTATGTTCTCCGATCTATTGGGTTATTAGATTATGGATGCACATACGATATTTCATCTCATGACAACAGGGTCCCTTTTTAACACACACTAGAAAGTGTAGGACTCAGTTCCAGGTTTACCCTTTCCAAGATGGCTGATCTTTACATTCTTGGAACGTGGCATGAGTGACACCTTTTTTGAATGTTCAAAATGTAAAGGAGCTCGGTGATGGGATGTATGTACACATAATATAACAGTTTAATAAAGCAGTGACCCATTGCAATACACACTAGACAGCGTGGGACTTATTTGTGTGTTTGCCTTTTCCAGGATGGCTGATACTTTCCATATTCTTGGAACAGGGTACAAGCAAAGATTCAGCTGTATGTCTTGAATAGAAAAGAGCTTGGAGATGAGATGTTTTGATATATTTATGTTATTATAAACTGCATTCAGACTTATATGGAGTTTATGATGTATTCACTATTGAAATTTGTGCTTATTAGCCGCTATAAGATGGCTGACCGATTTCAGGCAAGGTGGAACCCAATATATCTGTTTTTATGTTGTTGTTTGCACTTTATATGACAGTCTGTAACAGAATTTACCCACACATGAGCAAGGCGTGTTGATGGCGAAACGCATTGCGTTTTGGATTTGACATGTGTACATTACTTAATTAATGATTCATTGATACCGACGGGTGGAGTATTTTTGAGGCCCTGGAGTGTGTGCTTCTGAATGCGGTTGCGAACAGAGGTGGAATATATATATATATATATATATATATATATATATATATATATCCCCCTCTCAGGTAGTTGGATTAAAAAACCCCGTAAAAGAATATAGTAAGGAAAATGAATCTGTAGAACACTTTTTATGACTTTGTTTTATATTGTGTAAATTGTATATAGACATCAGTTCAATCCATCAGAGTGATGTAAATGCCTAGGAGTGTTTTATATGACCATCATTTGAGTTTGAGAAAATGATGTGCCTCAGATTGTATCAAAAATCCTGGTATGGTAAGGTATAACTTTTATTGATCCATTCTATTTAACATTGTGTTTTAATCAGTAGAAACTTGCGGTTTTGCACATAGCCAGCGCTGGTTTATCCAGTAGTGAAGCACTTGCACTTTATGACAACGGGCAGCTATAATTGCAATTTTGCACATATTGTGATAGGGACATCATCTTAATTGATATATCGGACGCGCTTAAGCCAGACCTGCACAAGCCTACGCTCCTCTATGAACCCGGTATTGCAGCCACATCGATCCTGATCCTAATGCACATTGTCACTTTGTTTTAAAACTGCTTTTAAAACTGTTCTTAAAACTGCATACTGTGTTCTTACTCGTTTATCTCTTTAGCTCCCCGGCATTACTTACCTCTTAATTGTTACCTGAGCGCTCCTCTCCGGTCCACCGCGGGTTGTCCCGTTTGAGTGGAGGGAGTTTGCGCTGACGGAAGCTACCCGGGGACACTTCCGGTGGCTACCGGAAACGAAGGGTTGCGGTCTAGTGGCCAGAATCCCTATTTAAATCGATGACTGGCTCCACGCGCAGCGGACGCGTGCAGCGGGCATGCCGCTGGCGCGCCCGTCTGCACCCATCCGTCACAAGGAGCCGGAACTCTTACCGGTTTCCCCCTAGATAGTGCCAATCCAAAGGGTTATTGCCGCAGATACACACGGGACAATTTATTAAAGATTAAGTATAATCTTACTAACCCTTGTGAGCACCTAGTATACCCCGCCCCTTCTCTTCTCACTACCCTAGAAGGGCCTTTCACATACAGGAATTGTAGGTTTCAGAGCATTGCCTTATAAGACACTCCAGCGCACTGCACACTTCCCGACCTGATAAAGGGATCTAGACCCTACGTGAGCATTCCACAAGGTCGCGTTCAGACCCAGCCAACAAATATAAGTTGAAACTGCTTTTTGGCCAATGTCAGATCCCTCCCTAAACACGCCGTTAACATATGGGATTTTCTGTCCGAAAACGACCCTCACATTGGGTATTTGACTGAAACCTGGATCAAACCCTCCTCCAACCCCGCAATTGCGGTGGCACTCCCGGATGGCTATAGAATCCAAAAACTCGACAGGCCAGGACGGGCGGGGGGAGGTATAGCCATTATACATAAGGAATCTATTACAATCTCTATTCTAGACCAGATGTGTAAGGACACTCTAGAATGTCTAGTTTTTAGACTTGACTTGCACCCACAATATAGTTGGAAAGGTGCCCTCATATATAGACCCCCCGGGCCCTCTGTCGGATTTTACTAACCAACTGATGGAATTCATCTCCCCTCATGTCATTTCAACTCAAAACTTTTTACTCCTGGGCGATTTTAATATCCACAGTGAAAATGCTTCCAATCTTGACGCCACAGCTTGTCTGGCAGATTTGGCCACACTGGACCTTTTGAAGATTAACTACGCCCCCACTCACTCAGCAGGACACACCTTAGATCTAATCTTAACTAATTCCTCTAACATTATCTGTGGGGAAACTCGTCCTCTAACTTGGTCAGACCATTCTCTGATAGATTTTCAAATCATGGGTCCGAGAAATCACTGTACCCCTAAAACCCTCGCCACACGTTGGTATAGACAATGGCACAAACTTAATCTTGGCCAGTTCCAGACTCTTTTTCGCTCCTGGAACAGTGACACGGACATGGGTAGTGTAGAAGAACAGCTAGCTCACTTCAATTCCCTCCTACAATCCACTGTTGACCACGTAGCGCCTTTGAAACAACAGACCCACCCTCCCAAACATTCCCAAACTAGTTGGTACTCTCCGCTCCTTCGGACTGAAAAGAGCCAATGTAAGAAATTAGAACGAAAATGGCGGCATTCACATAATGCACAGGATAAAGAGAGATTCAAAGCTGCACTGTCCTCTTATCATAAAAATCTAAAGTCTGCACGCAAACAACATATCGCCAATCAACTTGAGCAGGCCGGTAACAACTCAAGGACTCTATATCAAATACTGAAGTCCCTTACAAACCCCAAGGAATGCGATACTGCAGAGGCTCCCTCGCAATACTTATGTGACAACATAGCGTCTTATTTTATCCAGAAAATTGACACAATCTACCATAAAATTACCGCAGCCAGTGGTATCTATAACAATTCCTCTTCAGAACGCTCAGCAACCCCTGCCAATACCGCGCAACTGCAAAACTTTCCATTACTTATCCCTGAAGAGGTAGAGTCGCTGCTAATTGCAGTTAAATCGGGGTCCCCCGTAGATGTAATCCCGGCATAGGTCGCCTCCCGGCTTGCTAAACAACTCGCTATCCCCATTTGTACCATCCTCAATAGTTCCTTGAGGGATGGCAGACTCCCTCCCGAGTGGAAGGCGGCACAAGTTGTCCCCATCCGGAAAAACCTCAAAGCTCCCATGGACGAATTATCGCCCCATCTCTCTGCTCCCCCTTCAGAGTAAATTACTAGAAAAACACATTGACAAGCACCTATCTGAGTTTATAGAAACCTCGCACTGCCTGGATGTCTCCCAGTCAGGTTTCCGGGCCAAGCACAGTACCGAGTCCGCCTTGATAGAGGTAACTGATAACATCAGAATGGCACTGGACAAGGGTCAGGCAGCACTTTTAGTGCTGCTTGACCTATCGGCGGCATTTGACACCATCTCGCATCAAATCCTACTGGAGAGACTTCAGGACAACAGGGTTCAAGGGGCTGCACTCAAATGGTTGGCAGACTTCTTAATAGACAGAACTCAGACAGTCACTGTGGGAGGGATGGGCGGAAACAGAATCTAGGAGGCTTTAGTGGTTTCTCAATGTTGGTATTTATTTAGAGTCTTATGGCGGGCAATACATCCTCTGGGTAAGTTCTTAATGGCTGCTGGCCGTCCCTCGGCGCGTCCTCTCTGTTATCCTGACCGGGGTTGTTCTCACCGTCCACCGTCCCTCCAGGAAGCTCGAGGAAAGAGAACAAAGAGGACGGTAAGCACCCTGTCTGCCTCGCTCTTTGTTTATACAATAAAAGGCTGGAGACCGTCACCACACCCGGTGCAAGAAGACGTGGTCAGGAAGTGTCAGGGAGCATCGACGCCACGTCCCTTTCTGTCACAATCCTTTGTGATGCTTTGACATCCTTTCTAACCCCTAAGACTCAGTGTTTATGGGAAGGGGAGGTGAGGATGTAGCCAAATACGTGGAGAGAAGAAAGAAACCGAAATGAACATAAGACCGTGCATAAACCCTCACACTCAAGTGCCCCGTGAATGTTCCCCGTTCTCGCCCGACCCGTTCCTTCCCTCGTACTCCCACCCAACTCCTTTTACCCCTACGAGTCCCCGACTCGCATACGATGTCACTCACCGTCCCTGCCGTAACTCTCCTGAGTTACGGCGGCGTGCACGTCCTTCCTGAAGGGGGGGCTCCACCACTCCTCCGACCACTCCTCTTCCTCCTCGACGTCGTTCGGGGTTATCCCGGTCTCCTCGTCTCCGTCCCGTGCCTTCTCCGTCTCTGTCTCTCCGGTCCCTCGCATCTCCTGCTCCTTCCGCCTTCCGGGTTCTCTGATGTCCTCCTCTGCCTCTTCCTGTTCCGCCTCTTTGTCGGGCTGCCCTCGTCCTGATTGGTCGCCGGAAACTGACTCGCTTCCTGGTTCCTGTGGGAAGGAAGTCCCGGACCACAGTTTATACGGCTCGTCTACGGATCGGACTCTATCCCCGGGGATCTCATCTGCTGTCCCAGGTAAGGGGGCGGTTCCTAGAGGTCCGTGAGACGGTCCCTTCCGACATCCCCTTTCCCTAACATCCTTGTTCACAAGGAGAGGCTCAAGCGGGTATCTAGAGAGGAAGTCCGCATTGGTTTGTGCCCTTCCTTTGCGATGTGAAATGGTGAATCGGAATGGTTGCAACGCCAAGAACCAACGTAGAATCCGGTCATTGTGACCCTTGTTACTAGCAAGCCACTTAAGGGGTGCATGGTCAGTGAACAACATGAATTCACGACCATCCAGATAATACTTGAGGGACTCGACCGCCCATTTGATGGCTAAGGCCTCTTTCTCGATTACCGCATAGTTCCTTTCTCTGGGGTAGAGTTTGCGGCTTATATACATTACTGGTCTCTCCTGCCCCCATGAATCGTTTTGTGATAAGACAGCTCCCAAACCATATTCGGAGGCATCCGTCTGTATTATGAACGGTTTGGTATAGTCGGGACTGAGAAGCACAGGATGGGTTATCAGGGCCCTTTTAAGCTATGGAACGCCTGTTGCACCGGGGTTGAGGGGTTTTGAGCTATGCTTCCGTTTTCTTATCTTTTCTAAGGAGGTCGGTTAGGGGGGCTGCTGTCTGTGAGAAAGAGGGAATGAACCTCCTGTAATAGCCTAGGATTCCGAGAAATGCCCGCAGGTCTTTCTTTGTGTGAGGGAAAGCTAGTCGTGAAATCGCAGCCACTTTCTCTTCCTGCGGTTTGATGTATCCCTCACCTAGCAGATACCCCAGATATTTGACTGAGCGCCCCGCCAAATGGCTTTTGGCTGGATTGATGGTCAAACCTCCCTCTTTCAGGGCTTGGATTACCTTGTATAAATGGGTCACATGCTGCTCCCACGAGTCACTGTAAATGATGATGTCATCAATGTATGCCGCTGCGAAGGCCTCGCAGGGCTTCAGTATATGGTTCATTAATCTCTGGAAGGTGGCAGGGGCTCCGTGCAAACCAAATGGCAGGACAAGGAAGTGATATAAACCCCCAGGAGTAGAGAAAGCCATTTTTTCTCTGTCCTTTTCACGGAGAGGCACCTGCCAATAGCCTTTACAGAGGTCCAGGGTGCTGATATACTGGGCTTTGCCCAATTTCTCTACCATCTCATCGACCCTGGGTAAGGGGTAAGCATCGAATTGGGATATCTTATTGATCTCTCTAAAGTCTATGCAGAACCTGATTGATCCATCAGGCTTGGGTACTATGACGATAGGAGAACTCCACTCACTGTGTGAGGGTTCAATGATACCCAGGCGTAACATCTGCTGTATCTCATGTTCTATGGCGTCTCTTCGGGACTCGGGCAGCCTATAAGGACGTAGCCGTACCTTTTTCCCCTGGATTGTATGGATTTCGTGTTGTACCAGTGTGGTCTTCCCTGGGCTCTTGGAAAACACCTCCTGTAATGGAGATAGCTGTGTACAAAGGTCTTGTCTGAGGTCTGGCAGCAATTCACAGTCAATACACTGATGAAATAAGGGGTTGACCCTTCCGTTATTCCTACCAAGGAAGGCCTAGCACCATACCATTTTTTGAGCAGATTCACATGATATATCTGCGTTTTATTCCTATTATGGGGATCTAGTTCTAAGCGGTACGTCACAGGGGTTACCTTATTTATCACTTTAAAGGGGCCCTGCCACTGCCCTATTAATTTATGGTCTGAGCTAGGCATCATCAAGAAGACCATGTCACCCACGCTCAGGGACCTCTCTACTGTTTTTTTGTCATATTGCTTCTTCTGGGACTCCTGGGCTTGTTCCACATGGGTCTTCACGATGCTTCTGATCTGGGCTAGATGGGACTTTAATCTCCAGACATATTCAGGGAGTGGTTTGGCCCCGTTCTCTTCCTCCTCCCATTCCTCTCTAGTCATATCCAGCAATGTACGGGGCTGTCTCCCATATAAAAGCTCAAAAGGGAATACCCTGTACTCTTCTGTTGTTGGCATCTTATGGCAAAAAGGGCCAGAGGTAACATATCCTCCCATTTACGAGATTCCAAGTCTAGTAATTTCTTCAGAGTGGTCTTAAGGGTGGCATTGTACCTCTCTACGAGGCCGTCTGTTTGGGGATGGTAGGCAGCTGTGCGGATCTGCTTTATCTTTAAGTGTTTGCATACCTGTTTCATTATTCGAGAGACAAAAGGCGTTCCCTGGTCTGTGATGATCTCTTTGGGGAACCCTACCCTCGAAAAGAAGGCGATCATAGCTTTTGCTATTTGGGTTGTATTGGGTTGGCGTAAAGCTATTGCTTCTGGGAACCGGGTTGCATAGTCAACAATGACTAGCACGTATCGACACCCGCTACGAGAGGGCAACAGGGGGCCGATGAGGTCCATCCCCACCCGGGAAAAGGGCTCCTCGATAACGGGAAGGGGTCTTAAGGGTACTGGTGGGGGCTTGTATCTACTGTTTTTTTGGCAGGTAGGACACTCTTGACAGTACTTCCTCACTTGGTGGTAAATACCAGGCCAATAGAAACGGGCAAGGATGGTTTTCTCCATTTTCTCCCCCCCAAAGTGACCCCCTAGGAGATGGCTGTGGGCAAGAAAGAGGACCTTTTCCCTGAACCCCCCGGGTACCAATAGCTGTGGTTTTTGGTCTTTCCCTCCTTTTCGGTACAACAACTCTCTTATCTTTAGGAACTAAGGACCTACGTTTTGGTCGTCCTCCATATCAACTGCCTTACTCCAGGCTTCCCTCAATGTAGGGTCTTCTCTCTGTGCTATGCGGAACTGTTGATCATGCTCCCAAGGGCATTCGTCTACGGTTCTGGTTAAAGACACTTGTGTCCATTCTCGTTTGTCTTTCCGTTTTCGTCCTTTGCTTTTCTTCTGCTTGGGCGGAGGCCAATCCTGATCTGTGAGGAAAGCAAATGGCGCTGTTTCTCTCCATTCATCCTCCTGGGTCTTGGTCTTTTGGAGTAGGTCTTCTATATACGGGTAGTCCTGCCCTAGGACTAGGGGTTCGGGCAACTTGGGGATGAGACCTACATTGAGCATTACAGGTTCAACTGTGGGGTCATGTTGTACGGCCACTTCGGTGGTAGGATATGGTTTCTGGTCTCCATGTACACAGAGGATATTTACTATCCCGCGGGTGTCTTGTACCCCTCCTGGGACGGCTTGTGGTTGCATGATGCTTCGTAGACACCCTGTGTCTATTAGGGCCTCCCTGGGCTCTCCGTTAACAGCCACCTGACGATGATAAGGAAGGATCCCTCCGTCTCCCAGCCTACATAGATATGATCGAGTCAGCCCCACCTCCATCGGTTCTTCTTTTTGGGGACATACTCTGGCGATGTGACCGTACACCCCGCAATGAAAACACTGAGGACCTTGTGGGATTGAAGGCCTTGGGATGACGGGTAGGGGTCCAGGTAGGATTGTGACGGTCTCCGGTTTTCTGGAAAAAGGGGTCTGACTGTCCGGGTGGGCGTTCCCCTGTCGTGGTGTCTCCACGGGACGTCCTCTCTCCCTTTTGGCTCTCCTGCGCCCTACTGAAGGCGCTGGCGATTTCCACCGCTCTGTCCAAGGTAAGCTGTGTGTGCTGTCGAACCCATTTTTGTATGGGTGGGTGCAAGGACGACAAGTATTGCTCCAAGTATACTTTTTCCATTATTTCGTCCTTGGTGGCACTGGCGGGTTGTAGCCAACGATCTGCCAAATCCCGTACTCTGTAGTACAATGCTCTCGGGGTCTCTTGGGGTCCTTCGCGAACCTGTCGTAGACGGGTCCTATAAGTTTCGGGGTCTATTCCCAGACGTTCCAAGATGCTCCTTTTCACGTCGTCGTATGGGGTGAGACCTAAAGGGTTGGCTTCTTGGTAGGCCGCCTGTAAATCCCCGGACAGCAATGGCCCCAAGTACTGTCCCCACTTGTCCTGCGGCCAGGCTGCCGCTCTGGCCATTCTTTCAAAGTTGGAGAAGTAGTAATCAGGATCTTCCCCGGCAACATATTTCTGCATCACGACGGAGGGAAGAGCGGTATGGGCCCTCGGTTGACCTAGTGTTTCCGCCAACCTCCCTATCACCGTTTCCTGTGTGGTGCTTTGTTCAGTGAGCGTTCGATGGAGTTTTTCTCGGTCTTCCTCAGCAACCGCCAGGAACTTCTCCATGATTTTCCCCAGGTGCTCCTGGTTGTCCGCCATCTTCTTTATAACCGCCTCCATTTCCACCGATCCCACTTCTGACACCACCTGTGGGAGGGATGGGCAGAAACAGAATCTAGGAGGCTTTAGTGGTTTCTCAATGTTGGTATTTATTTAGAGTCTTATGGCGGGCAATACATCCTCTGGGTAAGTTCTTAATGGCTGCTGGCCGTCCCTCGGCGCGTCCTCTCTGTTATCCTGACCGGGGTTGTTCTCACCGTCCACCGTCCCTCCAGGAAGCTCGAGGAAAGAGAACAAAAGAGGACGGTAAGCACCCTGTCTGCCTCGCTCTTTGTTTATACAATAAAAGGCTGGAGACCGTCACCACACCCGGTGCAAGAAGACGTGGTCAGGAAGTGTCAGGGAGCATCGACGCCACGTCCCTTTCTGTCACAATCCTTTGTGATGCTTTGACATCCTTTCTAACCCCTAAGACTCAGTGTTTATGGGAAGGGGAGGTGAGGATGTAGCCAAATACGTGGAGAGAAGAAAGAAACCGAAATGAACATAAGACCGTGCGTAAACCCTCACACTCAAGTGCCCCGTGAATGTTCCCCGTTCTCGCCCGACCCGTTCCTTCCCTCGTACTCCCACCCAACTCCTTTTACCCCTACGAGTCCCCGACTCGCATACGATGTCACTCACCGTCCCTGCCGTAACTCTCCTGAGTTACGGCGGCGTGCACGTCCTTCCTGAAGGGGGGGCTCCACCACTCCTCCGACCACTCCTCTTCCTCCTCGACGTCGTTCGGGGTTATCCCGGTCTCCTCGTCTCCGTCCCGTGCCTTCTCTGTCTCTGTCTCTCCGGTCCCTCGCGTCTCCTGCTCCTTCCGCCTTCCGGGTTCTCTGACGTCCTCCTCTGCCTCTTCCTGTTCCGCCTCTTTGTCGGGCTGCCCTCGTCCTGATTGGTCGCCGGAAACTGACTCGCTTCCTGGTTCCTGTGGGAAGGAAGTCCCGGACCACAGTTTATACGGCTCGTCTACGGATCGGACTCTATCCCCGGGGATCTCATCTGCTGTCCCAGGTAAGGGGGCGGTTCCTAGAGGTCCGTGAGACGGTCCCTTCCGACAGTCACAATGGGCACTTTTAGATCCAAGACCACTAAAGTAACCAAGGGAGTACCGCAGGGCTCCTGTCTGAGCCCCACCCTTTTTAACATTTATGTTACTCCCTTGGCCAAACTAATGAAGACCCTAGGGTTCAGTCCCATCTCTTATGCGGACGACACTCAGCTTTTACTCTCTTTTGATAAGTCCAGCAATAATACCCAATTCATCTTCTCAGAGGGCTTGAGGACCATTGCTGCCTGGATGAGGGCCAACTTCCTTCAACTGAATGCCGAGAAATCGGAAATTATGCTGTTTGGAGGCGCGGCAATCAGCTGGACACCCAGTTGGTGGCCGGAGGAACTGGGCTTGGCCCCCACCCCGAAAACAAAGGTCAAGAATCTGGGTATCCGTATTAACCAGAAACTTACGCTTGAAGCACATGCCACCACTACCACAGGAACATGCTTTCACATACTCAGCCTCCTTAGAAGAGTGTTCCCTCTGTTACCATCCTCCACACGAAAAACACTGATGCAAGTTCTAGTGTTAAGCCGACTGGACTACTAGAATGCATTGTTGGCTTCAGCCAACGAAGCCTCCCTGGACAAATTGCAAGTAGTCCAGAATACTGCGGCCCGACTAGTAGCGAATGCCCCTCCTAGAACGGCCTCTATACCGCTTCTAAACAAACTCCATTGGCTCCCTGTGAGGAAACGAGTGAAATTTAAGATCTGTTGCACCGTTTTCAAAGCTCTCAATGGTCTGGGGCCCCCTTACCTGTCTGATAAATTGTTACGGTATACTCCCTCCAGGCCTCTTCGGTCAGGATCCAAACTACTTCTCTGCACACCAAGAATTAAAAAGGGTCGCATGGGTGGCAGGGTATTCATTTACCTCGCCCCTACTCTCTGGAACGAACTCCCCTGCCAACTACGCGAATGCCAGAACCTCCTATGTTTTAGGAAGTTGCTAAAAACCTATCTTTTCTGAGGTGTGTTCGTCTGGCTGAAGTACGCTGCCCCAGCGCAGAGATACCCCTGACGGGGTGATTCGGGCGCTATATAAACCAATAAATATCAAATATCAAATATCTATATTGATTGCCTATAGTATGAGGGAATACACTGACACGGGTTATGCGCTATTTGCACTTTAATGACATCCAGATCCGATGTTAGCACTGGCACTTTAATCTCTCTTGGCAGCTGCAATACATTATGTGCACATTAATGACATTTCGATTTTAAGTTTGCTTTAATTTCTCCTGGCAGCCGCAATACGCCATTTGCACTTTAATGACATCCAGATTTGAAGTTAGCACTAGCACTTTAATCACTCATGGCAGCTGTAATTGCAATTTTGCACTTAGAGGGAATCGGCTATTTGGGGGATACCCTATGCTGCCAATATTTAGATAATGCTATGCCACGGACAACTTCAAATAGATATTGATACATAGTATGTAGCAACCCATCGAGGGGTGAGCAATAAGTGGTTTATTTACTACACTTGAGAAGTATTGTGAGGAAGGGAGAGTTAGAAACCGCAGTTCAATATTACGGCAAGCGGTAGAATTCAGAAGTGATGTCATTTAAAAAGTGCAGTATTGATGTATAGCGCCAATGAGAAGGATGTGCTAAAACTGGACATGAATGCCGTGGGTCATACAATGTTGATAATGGTAAATCAGGAATGGAAGCTTAGACTGTATTTGAAAAATTTGCATCAGGTAATATGAGAAACGTTGGGACACTTGTCAAACAAACACTCAAGAAGGGCTTGGTTGTCTGATACAATAAAGTTCATTGACAGCACTACAAAAAATAAAGAAAGTAAAAAAGTGATTATGACAAAGAAAGAAAGAAATATGATATTCAAAGTAAAAAATGGAAAATGGAAAATAATTTACGTTGTTAATAGATTATCGCTTGAACTACAAGGAAATGAAATGTGCAAACATTGAGCTTTACAATGTGTTGGTAGTATTTTGTCTATGTTGTTGCCACGTGATGGTAACAGTGCACTTAAACTGTGTTGGGAGTTTGGCTCTATATGTGATCAAGGCAGGGGATCCTGCCGAAACGCGTCATAGCCCGGAGTTTATAATACATTTATTCACCATACCTTGGATTGCAGTGCCGTGTTCTGGTGCGAGGAGGAGACGTGCTGGTTCTGTTTGTGGATATATATATATATATATTCCAAAAACAAGGTTACCCCTGGGGTGGAGGCACACTCAGGATCGCACAGGTCCAGCAAACATAACCCCTCAAATCTGCTGCCGACGCGTTTTGGGCAAACTGCCCTTCTTCATGGGCAGCCTCCGATTCAAAATTGATGACGTGCAGACGACCAGCGTTTCCCCTCTTTTATTGCCATAACTCTAAAATAGATAATTACAAAGCATTATGGGGCTGGTAGTTCATTAAATCAACCCCAAATGGGGTGCCGTCATCAATCACCATTCGTAGAATTTAAAAACAATTTAATGGGGAAAAATGTCATGCGGGAATGCAAATGCAGTTCAAGGCATCTCCTGCTCAACGCCGCCGCTTGAATTCCTGGCGGCAGCGGACCCGCAATGTTATTGCAGTGGTGCCATCCGTGACCGGGGCAGGTCACTTAGATTCCAAAAACAAGGTTACCCCTGGGGTGGAGGCACACTCAGGATCGCACAGGTCCAGCAAACATAACCCCTCAAATCTGCTGCCGACGCGTTTCGGGCAAACCGCCCTTCTTCATGGGCAGCCTCCGATTCAAAATTGATGACGTGCAGACGAACAGCGTTTCCCCTCTTTTATTGCCATAACTCTAAAATAGATAATTACAAAGCATTATGGGGCTGGTAGTTCATTAAATCAACCCCAAATGGGGTGCCGTCATCAATCACCATTCGTAGAATTTAAAAACAATTTAATGGGGAAAAATGTCATGCGGGAATGCAAATGCAGTTCAAGGCATCTCCTGCTCAACGCCGCCGCTTGAATTCCTGGCGGCAGCGGACCCGCAATGTTATTGCAGTGGTGCCATCCGTGACCGGGGCAGGTCACTTAGATTCCAAAAACAAGGTTACCCCTGGGGTGGAGGCACACTCAGGATCGCACAGGTCCAGCAAACATAACCCCTCAAATCTGCTGCCGACGCGTTTCGGGCAAACCGCCCTTCTTCATGGGCAGCCTCCGATTCAAAATTGATGACGTGCAGACGACCAGCGTTTCCCCTCTTTTATTGCCATAACTCTAAAATAGATAATTACAAAGCATTATGGGGCTGGTAGTTCATTAAATCAACCCCAAATGGGGTGCCGACATCAATCACCATTCGTAGAATTTAAAAACAATTTAATGGGGAAAAATGTCATGCGGGAATGCAGGGGTAACCTTGTTTTTGGAATATATATATATATATATATATATATATATTATATATATATGCAAATTAATACTTTTTATGTATACAAAGTTAATACAATGTAAAATAAACATTTTATGAATTATGTTATATATTTATATATAGTATCAAATATTAGTGATATGAGTGGAATACATTAAATTTACATTCTTTTACATTTATATATTAAAATATTTAGCATTTACTACTTTAAACTCTATTTAAATATAAAAATCAATATTTCTGTCACTTTTTTGATAACATTACGTGCCAACTATATATTTTTCTGATATTTTGTACTTACCATTATAATTATAGGGACATGATATTTTGGTGAGTGATATTTTTCACACGATATTTGTGGCAAACGATATTGTTTACTTTGATATTGTATCAGCGACCCGAGAGGACAGTAGTTTCTTTCGAAGGGAGTGCACTTTGTGTGCCCCTCCTGCCCTCAGAGCCACATTGTGGTGCTTGGAGCCATTACAAGGGAGGTCCTCAGTGAACACACGTGATTGCTGTGTTCAATTAAGAGACAATCAAGGGTGGACTTTTTATGCTGTCTACAGCACTGTACAGCAGTAAAAAAGATAACAGTACCTTTATCAGATCTACTGTGCTGACATCCATGGAAAGATGAGTTAAGAGTTTGTTTATATTGTTTTATTTTTCAGAATCAGCTCAGAGGGGCCTGGCCTGAATTTCATCCAAGGGTAATACCAGGTCACCACTACTGTGGATGGCCTGCCCTTGTCAGCAGGACTT
Organism: Calotriton arnoldi; assembly: GCA_963921515.1. NCBI lineage: Eukaryota > Metazoa > Chordata > Amphibia > Caudata > Salamandridae > Calotriton > Calotriton arnoldi. The sequence continues at coordinate 2,148,973 of CAWUFW010002250.1, forward strand.
GCAGATTTATATTAAGGTTCACTGCCCATCACCCGCCCCCCCCCCCCTCTCCCCCTCACCCCCACCCCTCCGCTTTCCCAAATCGACCCTGCCCCGCAGGTTGTAGCCCAAACTACTGAACTTTCAAACATGATTAAAGGGATTTGGCGAGCTTCAAATCTCCTGAAAACCCAAGCAATTTGGGATTCTGCTGAACTATTTGTGACTGCAGTTAATTATGGTCTGTTACTGTAACTATGTGGCCCGCACCGTGTGAAAAATGTCAGAAGTTTAATTGTGGAACCTGGGCCATCAAACTGATGTAGGGACATTCATACACGAAGGACCTGTTTCAACATTTAGAATGATGTCCTGCAGGGAAAGAAAATAAACAAGGCGCGTCCAGCATCTGGTCCGCCTCCTGGTATTACTCGTGTCAGCTGCCTCGTCAGTAAGAAAAAGGGCAGCTTTGCTTTCAAATCTATAAATAAATATGTTGCCTCACGGAGCTCGGGGTCTTGAAAAGGGCTGCATATGTGTACTTAACACTAGTATCAGTACCGCACACACGGGCACAGCCTGCTGTGTAATAATTAACTGCAGCCAGAGTTAACTGCAGGCACAGGCCTGCTAACGGGTAATAATTCACACCTACTGTCAGCGTACAGGAACTAGAAGAATCATTAATGGAACTGTATAAGTCCTCTAATTGTTTTTATTGTTTTAATAGCAATGATCTTTATTACAGGCTCGTGTAGGGAGCGCTGTAAGTTAGGGTGCGAGTTTACAAGAAGGGTTGAGTGTCAGCACAGCCACAATGTCACCAGTGCACTAAGTTAATGATCATGGGTTACCATGGGGACTCCGCGTCAGAAACACTTGGCAGTACTGAGAAGGGGATTCCCTACACAATTAAAGGGGCCCTTGAAGCAGCCCTCGAAGGGACACATGATTTTCAGTGTCTCGAGTTAGTCTTTGGACTGAACAGTAAACACTCGGTGCCAACACCCCGTGGACCTGGAGGTGGTGATGCGCCCTGACTGGTGAGCCCTGCGAGACCCGTTCCGCCCTCTCAGGAGAGCACTCTCTGGGTATGCTTCGGGTCTGGTGCCAGCGACAGGCAGAACCCCGATTAAAGTTGCACTTCCAATACTCGACCTACAACACCCTTCTTTGCAGTCACCCCCTCTTCCTGACACCCCTCTCTTGTGACTCCTCTTCCCTGCCCCTTCTCTATGCTCCCCCTCTCACTGTCTCTCCTTTGTCCTTTACTCCAAATGGTTCTGCTCTGTCCACTCACTCCTCTTCTTCTCTCTTCTCTTTTCACTCACTCGTGTTCCTGCCATTACATCTCTTTGCTCTGTCGGTCCGTCCGTCCTCTTGGTGTTTACCTCTTTCCAGGCCTGCTCTTCCTAGCACCCTTTTTCCTGCCACTTCCGTTTCCTGCGACTTATCTACCTGTCCCTGTCCCACTCCCTCTCCGTCTTTACTTTCCAGTCACTCCTCTGTGTGTCAACCTCATGTTCTCGCTTCCCTTGCTGGTCCCATCTCCGCAGTCCTCCCTCTTCCTGCATCTTCTCTTCCCAGTCACTCCTGTTCCTCTCGCCTCTCTTCCTGCCATTTGTCTGCCTATCCCACCTCTACCTGCCCCTCCTGAGTCCAGCCCCTCGTCTTGTCACACCTCCTTCCAGTAACTCCTCATGCAGCGTGAAGGATAGGTAATGAACGGGGTTCACAAGCTGGAGAGACTTGTAGTCTGAAATGTATCCGTGATTTCACATGGAGAATGGAGTGACGAGCAGGATGATGCGAGTGTCACTACTCACCACAAAAGATCACAACTGATCGCATCCTGAGCCTCCGACCACAGAAGCCACTCACAATAAACGGATATTTGAGATTTCTGTTTAGCAATTTACTCCCTTTTTGGATAGAACGTAAGCTTCTCATAGAACACACTTTTCAGTGACCAGATTTTTGCACACGTTCGTTGACCTGGGTACAGCATGACGATCGCCGCCATGGAACACACAACACAATGTTCTGGTGCCCCGGGCTGTTGGCACTGATCTCGCCCATCACTTACCACTTCTGGAAGTGGCCCCGCCTTGGTGTGAATGAAGGCCCTTTCTGTCCCGCCTGTCGCTGTGGTGATCCCACCTGTACTCACTGATCCCTTTTCATGCGCAGCATCGGGAGGGCGCCCTGAACACGTTTCAGAGATCGATATGAGTGAATTTGATGCTAAAGGTTTCCCTGTTAATAGTTGTCTTTCCCAATCCACACTTCGACAGCCCTCAGTGTTTTACTGATGCCAGCTCGCGCCTCTGCTGCGGGTTTTCATTGGGTGTCTACCCCTAACCTCTCCTGCCTGTGAGCTTCGTTTCAGACCTGCCGTGTGTGCTGGCTCATGGCTTCCATGAGGTCTTATGGCGTGCTTGGAATCCGTGTGCTGATGGTCACATCTGGCTGCCGTGCTTGCCGTGTGTGCTTTGATGCTGTGGTTTACTGCCTCTGCTGACATACACTGATGGAATGACATTAACTGAGCAGAGGCCCCCACTGGAACTGCTGGCGCCACTCGCCATTCACAGGAGAAACCTTAGCTAAGGTCACATGCATTTCAGAGCCCAGCAGTGAATACCTCTCTCCTCCCACTGAACACGAGCCAGGGTTATTCCAAAGACCCCCCAATGGTTTCTATTCTTCCCGCCATGCCTCTTGTACAGCGCTCTGCGCACTCTACAAGGGCCTTTAGTCCCGTACAGACCGCATGTACATCTGCCTACTGCACCATGTTCACCAAAACTCTATCTCCATGTGATCTGCTTCTCTGGGCCTCACTCCTGAACCCGCTCTATCATGGCAGGCGGGCCCTGACTCCTTCCCCATTGTCAGGGGTTTCTCTCAGTCCTGTCTACAGCCTGTCTTTACTACTCTGACCAGCACTCCTCTCCCGCTCTCCTTTTACCTGTCTCTCAATTTCCAGCTGAAAAAGTGCAGTCTTTTCAAGTCAGATACTTAGGTGTGTTCAGACAGTCCATGTATGTATTACTATTTATATAGGGTAAGCCAGTTGTGGGGGGGCGTCAACAGCACTTTCTACAGGGTTCGGGAGAGGTGGTTCCTCCAGCTCGAGCTGATGGACAATCACAAGGGGAGGGAAGGCGGGTCTCTGGTGTTCCTTGGAAGCTGGGTACTCCCTTCACGTCCACGCCTGATGCCCAGAGTACAGACAGAGAGATGTATATGAACTGCATCAATCAACGGTCTATATCGAGACAGCAACTCAGCTGCCCCAAAAGGGGTAAATGTGCTTTATTTGCAAATTATCTATCTCTATCACACAATCTTTCAACATTTCCATTCCAATTTTCCAACCCATTTGCCATCCAGGGCTCTACGTATAACCTCCAAAATATGTATCTGTACTCACGGAGGAGCATGTTAACATGTGCAGCGCTTCTGTTTGAAGGGCTCCCAAACGTTAATATTTATGTAAATACAGATATCCCACAGAGTGGGGGCATGAAAGGGAGCTGCACATGTACATCTGAGGTGATGGTGGCGCTGTGTTTGCATGAAGCCCTTCCTGTGTGTGGGTGTTACTGTGCTGCTAGTTGTCCCTATGAGCACAAGGCCCGTGTAGATAGGTGAAGGTAACTGATATTCAATGGAAGGGGAGCCTGACTGCATGTTCATACAGGGATCTACACCAGTGGTGGCTGGTGACATTTGAAAGTGGTGGGCGTAAAATTATTGGCATACTGCACCGCAGCGAGCGAGCGAGCGTAGCGAGCGAGCCCGAACAACCTAAGAGGGGTTCGGGGGGGTTCTCCCCCCGAGAAAATTTTGAAAAAAGAGTGGACAAATGGTGCATTTTCAAGCAAATTTGAGAAAGCAGGAAGGTTAATAAAGCAATTGTGAAAGTGCAGTTATTACATTAATAAAGAGATGTCATATAACATAGGTAGCTGCTTATTCAAGCTTTCTTTCACCCCATAGTCCAGCAGGGTCTTGATACAAGACAGATAAGAGAAAAAGCAGTGTGGTCCTCGACCAGGAAGACACTCATATTTTGTTGGTAAGAAGTCAAAGGATTGGTCAAATTGAAAACCTGAAATGCAATATGCAATCAAACAATTTGCAAGTACATCTCATCTATGTTCAACAAGCCATGTTTTACCCATGATTGGAATTGTGAATCACCAAATAAACTGAGCCACTGCAATCAAAAGCAGAGGGCCTCCTCAAAAAGTATGCCCTTAAGAGAGTTCTCTCATCTCATGTCCTCTCTATATTTTCTCTGGAAGTTGAAAACTCATCACATTCTACTGCACAAACCTGAACCCTTCTGCATATTCCAACACCAGAACTCATTCTTGGCCATTTAGTTTGGAGCCATTCATACCAGGAATACAGAAAATACCTTTAAATAGAGTAGAAGGTTTATGAATACAAGCACTTAGCAATTGTACATATACTATGAATGAGAGCCAAAGGAAACAAAAAGGAATAAAGAAGGGAGCAACACTCAAACACAACTCATGCTCCGGAACGCCATAAAATTCTCTATGTGGCAAGTTCATCACCTATAGCAGAACACAGTACATTTAATGTCTCCCTCAGTTTAGCATATTAAACAATAGCAAGTGGTAATTCTGATGGCTGAAAAAACAATTTTACAAAAGCTTCTGATATTTCACAACCACTTAACAGGGGCAATAGAACAAATAAACACCGCGCCAGATGTTCAGTGCTGGAGTTACTAGGCACCGTTTCAGCTGAGACTAGCAGTTCGTGCAAGGCATCATGGGAGATGCCATGTCTTGCAGAGCAGCAGATGAAATCAGGTGTTGAGCACAGAGGGAGCACAATTTACTATAAACTGTTTTAACGGCCTCAGCAAAAACTTTGTTTCATGAAGAAGGGGAAAAAATCCTTGCCAAAACTATGTTTTCTTTTATATTGAGCCTGACACGTACGTGCAGGGTGAGGGGTGTTTTACAAGCGATTCTCTGTTGGGGAGCGCTAGCAATTCTCTGTGTATGGGTGTTTCCATATTAGTGTCTGTGTATCTCTCATGAGTGAGTGTGCTCTTACTTTTCTGAATGTATTTGTTTGTAAGTGCATTTGTATGTGGATATGCACACACGTCTGTGAGTGTGAATTTGAGGTGGTTTCTCCTATGCATGGTAACCTTGTCTGGCATACTTGAGGAGAAAGAGCGCTTCTTGAGCATTGACTGGCCTGTGGACATGCAAAGAGCACATCAGGAGCACTGACCTAACTATGGGAGATCAGTTACAACATGACACTGACTGGCATGTGGTGGAAAAATAGCCGCATTGTGGCACTGACTGGCATATGACTACTGTGCCTGGCAAAGCCATGGTGTGCCATCTTCCACCCTAAATTCCAGTCAATACCATGATTTGTCCTTGTTTACACCCATATCCTAGGCAATGATGGAATGTGCGAAACTGTGCCATGTCACAGGCCCTGTTTCATACCTGGGGTTAAATTATGCACATCATGGGCAATCACTGGCATACAGTGAAAAGAGATCACATCAAGGACATTTATTGTCATAAAGGCAGGCCAGGCACATGATGGCATATTGGGTGTCATTTTGGGAAATGAGCACACAGTTGCATTAACACACCTAGTGAGGGATACCACTACACATTATCGTAGTGACTTGAATATTATAGGGGTACTAAGGGCGTGGTGGCAGTGACTCGATTATGGTGTGGTGTCACCTTGGACTGCCAGCCGGAGCGTTCCGTGTAAGCTCCTGCGGGGTCTCTTGCTTGCAGCAATCCAGTCCTCTCCGGGTAAGCGCAGCGGAGCTCTCTTAGCTTGCAGCCATTTTCTTTTGCGGAAGGGCACGCCCCCCGTAACTTGTAATTATTAATTTAACTAAGTTATGACAAGCAAATCATTTGTTTTATACTATTGCTTCTTTAATGTTTTTGTTTGTCCAGATTTCTGTCCTCTTTACCTCCCATCTAAACCTAAAAAAAACAAGTATCCATTCTTTAACGAGGTAAAACAAACTTAAATTGGGAAGACCAACTCGCCTTTTTCTAATTTACAAATAAACAATCTAGGTATGGTCTGAAACGAACCAGCTATGTCGAGCCTAATTAGAGGATTGTTTTCAACAGTCCCATTGTAGACAGAACAATATAAACAGCAAGCTTTAGAAAGCCTCAGGTCAGATGAAGAACCGGCACCAGGACCTGCTTCACCGCAAAACGCAGAAAAAGTCTGTGATCTTCTACTTGTCAATTACCGGTGTGTATGCTTGAATGAAAGGGCTAGAGGCATTCAACTAATCTCACTCGTACAATCAAACAAGTACACCTGTTTACTACAAACCAACCAGCACTGACACAAATCAGCAGCTATATGAAAGCTCTATATATCCGGTGCTCGGCAGAAATGAAAAATACGCAAACATTTTCGCACAGCCACTTGGAATTGCCAACAAAAATCTCCAGACATGACACAAATGCTAATTGTCAGCAAAGTATTTTCTAAGAGCCCTTAATCTAATTTAAGAAGCTGCACAAATGTTCAATGGTGGCACACTCTTTGAAGTTTATAAATTGTAAACGTACAGGATTAAACATAACGTTTAAAATGTGAGTCATTTTGAAGATCTTTGAAATCTACACCAGTGTAACATTCCACCCCTGTAAGTATTGCTAAAATGCTGGCTGAAGTAGTATAACCTACTAATGTCTTTACTGTTTATGTGTCACCCACATTAGTAATGAAATAATCACATTACACGCTGTGTAATATGATTATTTATTTATAAGTGTGGCTGGCACAGTAAACAGGAAAACGTACCTTAAGGTAATGGCGGTACCAGCAGCTCCTAGAGAGATATGAAAACATGTCCAGTGTACAACAAACTTTGTAAAGATACCAAAGAACGAGGGTGAGGAATCCCATTGAGAAAGGGGAGATAAGATTTAGTTCCTCCTGATAGAGGTGAGCCAACCTAGATGGAGATTAACTTGAATTGTACGGACAAGCTAGCATAGTGCGTTGAAGCCATAGCGCTATGAGGACTTAGGGAATACACGGCTACATGGTATAAGACATATTTGATCAAATGTGTCAAAGATCAAGAACTGTAAATGTAATTTAAAGTGTGTAGAAAATATCAGTAACTGCGTAGAACATCTGGAATGTAGACTGGGGGTGAAGGGTAGGAAAAAATGTATGTTATAGAAGGCAGATGAAGTGCGTGTAGCGCCCTTTGTGTGTAAAATGTTGAAACGCGGTCGAACGATTTGAATACAGTACGCCTCCCCCCACCCCCCCTCCCGCACGCTTATTTGTGTAGAGCAGCAAACAGACTTAACAAAGCAGCCGTAGAGGTATGTGAACAGAAAGGTCCACTGTATCTCTATGCAAGCATGTATTTTCACTGTGAAAGGGCAGCTGTCTCTCACTCACTCAGCAGTAGGAAGCCATGGAGTCTCTCACGTCAGCTGTTGCAGACACTGTAGAGCTCCAGACTGACACTGTACTGCAGTCTACAGTTAATTTTAGGATCTCCCAGACTCTTACACTAGAAGGCTTCAGAAACTCTTTTCAGCAGCTTGAAGCCTGATAGGGTCTCACTCCTGCACCACTCATCTGTGGACCGCAGACTCCCTCCTACAAGTACAGAGTTTCTCAGTATTGTATCTGGCACATATAGTTACACAGTCTAGCATTAGGCTAGTTTTTTCAGTCCATGGGCCTTACAAACTCTATTATCAGTGAGGCACGTGAATCTACGACTATAACAGTAGAATGGACCTTGAAATCAGCAGGTTTACTCAAGCAGCAGGCTTCTTGTAGTCTCGCTTAAACACTCTGCAGCATACTAACTTCCTAACAAAACACGAGTCTTTATCACATGCACATCTCACAACCCAATAGTGGCTCTATCGCGGAGTGCATATTTCCGTAAACTAGCAGATTCACGGAGGGCCGGGTTGAGGACACACTCGGGGGCAATCACCATATTGATAATAGTGGGCTAAATGGAACATGTCTCTTTTCAAATGAGAAAATCAACTGCACCAAGCCGTTACAGAATGTTAACATCTGCCAACCTTCATTAATCAAATAGTGACTAGAAACTTCATTGACATAAGCGCGAAGAAATATGTCGGCTGGGCAAAATCTTTTCGTTTTAAGGCTGGTTTGCCATCTATTTATTTTTTCACAGTGTCTGCGTTTGCGCTTTTCATTACCATTTCGGTTTTTGTTGCTTTTTAATTCCCCTGAGTCGAGTACTTTCTGCCCCTTGAGCAAAGGGGGAGAGTTCAAAGAATTTAGTTCGGTGTGCATTGGTGGCCATAATATATTACTCCTACAGTTTCATTAGCTACACCGAGGCACCAGCCCTGGTGACAGATATATCACACACGTGCTGAGCTCAGCTCTTCACAAACACCAAAACGAAGTGATTTGTTTAAAGCAAAGGTGTAGCAGCGCGAAATTATACCGCATTAGCAGCATTAAAGTTTCAGCGTCTTAGAGGGAAGGAATGAGAAACTTGTGCTAGCCATGTATGGTAAGTAATATGTACCCTCTGCTGTATGTTAAAAAGGATATTGTAAGTATCCTCTGAGGTACTTGAGATTATAATGGAACTCGGCCTTCAGCTTCATTCCTCCATATGGTCACAGAATTTCTCAGTGACTTACAATAAACTCATAAGGTACAGCTTGGGATACTTTATCCCATATGTAATTTATAATTAATATTGATGAAGGATGATGGTCCACGGTACATGTAAGCGGTACATGTAAGCTGTGCTAAAAAGTACTTATCGGAGTTGTTTTGAGTGGCTATTTATATGTAATCCTTAGAGACATTATTTAATATTCATTGCATCGTCCACATCTATATAAAAGAATACATACATGCAAATAAGAGATGAGTTAATAAGACGTTGAGAGGTAGGGGGTCTGTTATTGTAATTAAATGCACTACAAAAGACACCACAGATAAACGAAGGCCCTCTGTTTTCATATCACCATTATTCCATCCCCACCAGTAATCAATACAATGTCTTCATCAGTACAACGTTCTCAATAGATAAGAACCGGAATGAAAGAAACAATTGCCCGATGCTTGTTTTATTTTCTGTCAGACCTGCGGTGATTCTATTAGAGACCATCTTTGATACCACATATCCAAGAGTTAAGTTTAGTACTGGTACAGCCAGCAACAGTGTGATATACACACGCAGAGCTTTGTTGCAATTTGTTGGCCACTTCCGGACTCTCCCCTACCCCGTACCACCCCCGCCACCCGGAAACATGCCCTCGACCACACTGTGTGATTTAATTTTGCAGATTCACCTTATTTAACCCCACTGTGTTTTAAGGCCTGCAATATACTGAGCGCAACGCCATACTGTCCCGAGCCCAACATCGACTCTTCTCGCTGAAATAGATGTGTATCTGTCTCACGGAGAAGGAATCGCGCGCTCTCACCGGAGCGCTGCAAATGAAAGAGTGAAAGGTTGAGAGTCAGAGATAAGGAAAGATTGTAATCAGTTCATTACACTCGTGACTGGAGGGGTGTGAAGCACAGTGTTTAAACCCAGACGCGGCTCGCGGGGGGGGAGTAGGGGGGGGGGTGCCGGGGGCCCGGGAAATTTTTCAAATAAAACAAAAATCCTACCTGACTGAGGAGGTCCGCCGTCCGCGCCACCTCGGGTCCGACTCCGTTTGGCCCTGCCTACAGCCCCTCTCAGCCAATCCTGGCGCTGCTGGCAGCGCCAGGATTGGTTTAGGGCACGGTTACCCCTCGCCCGCCTGCCCATTAGGAGACCGAGGTTTGAGCCTTTGCTCAACCCTCGCTCTCCTAATGGGCATGCGCAAGCCAGTGCACACACAAGTGCGCATAACTGGGCACGGCGCGAAAATTCGGTGCCCTTGCCCACTCATGCGCACTTGTGCTGCAGTGCTGCCTGCTGCCCCTGGTCCCTCTAACAATCATGTCAGTCAACATGACGCAGGACCGCCCACCCCCTTCAGACTCTGAAGGGGGTGGGCGGTCCGACGTCATGCTGACTGACATGATTGTCAGTTCTCCCTCGGCTCTTTGAACTTAAGTAAACTGATTCAGTTTACTTAGGTTCAAAGACGCCGAGGGAGCTGCGGGCGGGAGGGCTACGCCCCAACGCCCCAACGGACGCACCGCCCCTGATCTACACTTAGCTGCAAACCAGAGAAAGAAGTGACTTGAACCCTATTAAATCCGGCCCACACGCCCTACTGACTCTCTTCCTTTTCAGTCGGCAGACTATTGCGACATACCTACTGCAAATGTCTAGCACAGACTTTATGGCCATTTGTAAAGGTTCTTTTAAGTGCAAGACTTTATGTTAAACAGAAACCATTGGCCCGCTGAGAAAACCACAAAGGAGAAGTGCACAGGCAGTTATTTAGCATCCAAGTTAATAAAACGAACAAGGAGACCACATGTGAGTTGTCCATTTTTTATTCAGCCAAGTAATGTCTGTCTGGATATGCCATGCTTTTTCCGCTATGGACACTCCTTAACTTGCCAGATTGCCACAGCAGTTGTTTTGGATCTAATTGGCACAGCCAATAGGTCTTGCCTATTGGCTGTGCCAATGCTTTTCGCCAATAATGTGGAGGGTTAGCAAAATCAAAATGTATGTCCCTCCGGAATGATGCGAGTATCATTTTATTTTTGAGGTCTAGGGTAGACAGCACATGCACTGTTTCTTCAAGACATTTTGTTTACGATCAGTGGACTTGGATGCGGCCCATTACATACCAGTGGTTGGCTTCATGTCACTCACAAATGCTTGCATCCCTGCTAGTCAGCTCCACTTCCGCTACTTGTGTGTGGCCCTCCCCTGGAGCATGACCCAAGTACTTGTGACCTTCCATTGCTGGACCTTTTGGGAGCTATTTTTTTCTTTTTGTTAGAGCACTCTGCAGATTGCATCTTTTGTAGCTGGCTCCTTCTGGTATTTCTCCCGGTCCATCTGCTCTCTCCCAGTCTCCCATTGTCCATGTTTACTTTTTTAATCGCAACTGTTCTCCTTGTTGCCTCTTCCTTCCACTCCCGTGGTAGCCCACCATAACAAAAAAGTGCAATGATGTGAAATTTAATGCCACGTCATAGCGCTTTTTAGGTCTCGCCTAGACAGAGCATGGGCTGTCTCTCGAGACATGATGTATCTACTGTATGGGCTTTCAGCACGCCCATCCGTTTTCATTAGTTCCTTCATTTTCCCGTTCGAAATTAATTTGTTTTCATTGACTAGTTTACATTTGTCCCTCCTTTTGTTGTTTTGGTCATGCGCTGGAGACTGGCCCTGTTACATGGATCACTTCACTATTGGCCATATATGTTAGTTTCGGTGCGCTACTTTTTCTTTTGCCTCAGCTTGTTTGGCTTTCTGAACACGCTCAGCCGAGGGCTGCAAATCATTTCCTTATCTTGTTTCCCACTGTCTTCGGTTTCATGAGTGCTTTTCAGCCGGAGGCTATGTTGTTTTTCATCTTATAATTTTTTTGTTTCATTAACTCAAATGTCCAAACCTTAAATAGTATACTTACTTAATGGAAGTGTAGTTTAAGAAGACGGAAGACAATAGGATCAACCTATTTACATTGTGCTTTTGACACCACCTCAGCACCACCGCAGCACCATGTCAGCACCAGTCAGTGTCATTCAGCATCACTTCAGCAGCACCATTGCAGCACCAACTGAGCATCACTCAGCAGCACCTGAGCACCACCACAACACCAGCACAGCACCAACTCAGCATCACTCACTCCCAGCGCAGCACTAACTCAGCCCCAGCACAGCACCAGCACAGCACCACCTCAGCACCAGCACAGCACCACCTCAGCACATCTCTGCACCAGTGCAGTACCACCTCACTAACACAGCACTACCTCAGCATCAGTGCAGCACCACCACCTCAACATCAGCACACCACCAGCATAACATCACTCAGCACCACCACAGCATCACTCAGCACCAGCGCATCTCCTCAGCATCACTCAACACTACCACAGCACCACCTCAGCATCAGCACAGCACCACCTACGCATTAGTGCACCAACACAGCACCAACTCAGCATCAGCGAGTCCCACCACATCATCAGCACAGCACCACCTCAGCACCAGCACAGCACAACACAGCACTACTTCAGCATTATCACAGCACCATCGCAGCACCAGTGCAGCATCACCTCAGCACTAGTGCAGCACCAACTCAGCACCATCTGAGCACCAGCACAGCACCACCTGAGCACCACCAAAGCATCACTCAGCACAACCTCCGCACAAGCACACCATCACCTCAGCCCCGCCTCAGTATCACTCAGCACCACCTCGGCACAAGTGCAGTACCACCTCAGCACCAGCACAGCATCAGCACAGCACCACCTCAGCCTCAGCACAACACTACCTGAGCACCACCACAGCACCACCTCAGCATCAGCATAGCACCATCTCAGCATCAGCACAGCACCACCTCCTCATCATTGCACCACCACCAGTGCAGCACCAACTCAGGATCAGTGCAGCAACACCTAAGCACCAGCGCAGTACCACCTCAGCACCAGTGCAGCACCACCTCAACATCAGTACAGCACCATCTCAGCATCAGCCCAGCACCACCTCCCATCAGTGCACCAGTACCAGCGCAGCCCCACTTCAGCACCAGTACAGCCCACCTCAGCAGCAATCCAGCACCAACGGAGCACCACTTCAGCATCAGCACAGCACCACCTCAGCATCAGCGCAGCATCACCTCAGCACAGCACCAACTCAGCATCACCTCGCACCACGAACGCACCAGCTCAGCACCACCTGAGCACCAGTGCAGCACTACCACCTCAGCATGACTCAGCACCACCTCAGTATCACTCAGCACCAGCTCAGCATGACTCAGCACCACCTCTGCATCACTCAACACCACCTCAGTATCACTCATCATCACCAGAGCACCAACTCAGGATCAGCCTGGCACCATCTCAGCTTCAGCACAGCACCACCTCCTCATCAGTGCACCACCACCAGTGCAGCACCAACTCAAGATCAGCCTAGCACCACCTCAGCACCAGTGCAGTACAACTTCAGCACCAGCGCAGCACCACCTCAACATCAGTGCAGCACCAACTCAGCATCAGCCCAGTACCACCTCCCATTAGTGCACCACCACCAGCACAGCCCCAGCTCAGCACCAGCGTGGCCCCACCTCAGCAGCAATTCAGCACCAACGGAGCACCACTTCAGCATCAGCACAGCACAGCACCAACTCAGCATCAGCGCAGCATCACCTCAGCACAGCACCAACTCAGCATCACTCAGTACCACCAAAGCACCAGCTCACACCACCTGAGGACCAGCGCAGCACCACCATCTCAGCATGACACAGCACCACCTCAGCATGACTCAGCACTTCCTCAGCACCACCTCAGTATCACTCAGCATCACCTCTGCACCAGCACACCACCACTTCAGTACCACCTCAGCATCACCAGATTGTCATTCAGCATCACCTGAGCATCACCTCCGCACCAGCACACCAACACCTTAGCTCCACCTCAGCATCACTTATCACCAACTCAGTTTGCCATCGAATCTGGCATCTGTTGATTCTCCCCTAGTGTCTGTCTGCTGCTCATATTCTAATTCAGGTACTATTTCCCAACCTCCATCCTCCCTTTGTTTATGTTCCCCTGCCCTTAGAACAAAAAAAGCTATAACAAACAAGCATTAGACAGACAGGAAGAAGTTGCCAGCATTGCAAGGACAAAAAAACTAGAAGACATTTTTTTATGTTAATTCTTTTTTCAATATTGTCCTTCACTTGTACATAATGTCTTCTTGGTTATATACAAGGTAACAAAAATACTTATAACACTTTATTATATCTTTTCAACATGCTTCACAGCAGCCAGACCGTTCTACAGCATAGCTGAAAGATATTGGCAAAGCCAATAGCTGTACTTAAACACTTATAAGGTCCCAAAAGCGAGATCTATCAGCTATGCCAATGCTTGTTTTCCTTCTCCCCACCCGCACTCCATCCTTTCATCTGTTGGTGTTGCCACCATAGCCCCACCCACTCTGCCTCCATTGTTCAAGTTGAATTACAAAAAGTACCGTTGGACACTTTATGGCTCTTTTTTTTCGGCGATGAACCCCAGACCTGTGTGAAAGGAGCAGCAGATTTAAGGGTCTCTTTTGCTTTGCCATTGCAACCTTGTTAAACATGGGCACGTTAGCATAGAGATTGTTATCATCAGTCACAGTGATAATACCCATAGCTGGAGTGGGACACTGCCAGAGTGTGACTCCTAGGAGTAACATGGCGGCCCTTACTCGGAGGCAACCAGCCAAGCAAAACCTTTAGAAGCCACTCTTTAAAATAAATACAATCAGCGATTACTAAGTAAAAAAAACAACAACAAACCTGATAACAAGCATTTGCAATGCAATAGGTCTCGCATTTACACAAGTTTAAGGTATTAGCATTGTAAATGACAATGCCTTTTATTTATGTTTTCAAAACCAAAACATAAATAAAAAGCATTGTCATTTACAATACCAATAGCTCAAACTCGCAGTGGGTGCTTTTATTTGGGGGCCAGGATATTCAGCTGTACACAAAACTTTTATATGATATAGTTGTCAATAACGACGAGTTTTCTTCCTCATTTTCAAAGTAACATCACAGTGAATACTGGTTTTGCTCTCGACTATATTACTTGAAATCAGTGGGGGCAGTTTGCATGGATTAAGCTTGTAGGCGCATTCTTACAATGAGAACGTGGACTTTCAAGTCCCAGCGTGCAACGTGCTACTAATTAAAAAGTCACTACAGGTCAAAGGTGAACCTCATCACTGTGGGCTAAGTGGCAGGTATGTTAAAAGGATTTATATTTAATTCTAACAATTTGCATAAAAAATAAGGTGTCTCATGTTGGTTAACTAGAGCCCTGATGGATTTTTATGATTTCTACAAGAACAAAAGGTGTAGATTGGGTCTAAATTGTAATCATTTACATGACCTGTGTCGATCCTAAAAAATGTGGCATTGCTTAGACCCCCTGGCACTGAACATACACTGAAATAACACAACAGTGACAATCATTGATAACGGCAATTATTTATGCACTTAGGTCTATTTTTTTTACTATTGTCTTGCAATAACATTTTTCCTGGAATTCGATTTCTAACCAGTTTGTTCTTCCCATTGTATCAAACACACAATAAGGGTGACTTGGGGAATGTTTCATGAGCTACTGCATAGTGTTAAAAGAAGGCGTAATCATGTATTGCTTGGAATTGTAGTTATAATTGTTTTCTTACTAACCAATAAGTCCCCCTTCACAACTTCATTTTCGCTGTACCAGTGAATATCAAAGTACTGCTCCAGGGATTTTCACCGATCTAACTTCCTCCGCCTTGCCCATCTTCGCCTCTTTTGATATGTACATGTCCCTGGACAGACAGTGACGTCCAACTAAGTTGAAATAGGAGTGCGCAGGTGCAGGAGAAGGACAGCAGTAAAGAGAATGGTATTGTTCATAGACAAAACACCCAGTACCAGGATCAGGTTCAATGCCTGCATAACTGAAATCACACACTGGAGGAAAACTGTCTAAAGCTGAACACACACAAGGCCGAATTGTGATCTGCTGGAAGATACCATCTCCGTGGGACTCCGCCTAGTGGCCAACTGAGCTAGGACGGACAAACGCCAAGAACCTGAGGATCAGCATCAACAGCAAACTCAACATGACTGCCCTAGTCAAGGCCGTCACCGCCTCATGCTTCCATACCATGAAGATGCGGAGGAAGATTTTCAAATGGCTCCCAATCAGCACCCAGAAAACCGTCACATGCGCCCTTGTCACAAACAAGCTGGACTATGGGAACACCTTCTATGCTGGGATCAACAAAAAACATAAAAAATCACCAGAAGGCTTCAGACGATTCAGAACTCGGTGGCCAGAATCACCCTGAACCTCCCACGCCGCGCTCGCATCCCACCACACCTGAAGGTGTTCCACTGGGTCCCCATTCACAAACTAGCATAATTCAAACTCCTCACCCACACTTTCAAGACCCAGCATACCTCAACAATCGCATCGGATTTCAGAAACCTTCCAGACATAGAGAAAGTGCTGTAGAGACATGGATAAGGTGTTAGAGAGAGAGGCGAGAATGCTCGAGATAGGGAGAGCAAAATAGAAGGAAAAGGGGTCGGGTACACTGAGGGCTGAGGTAGACTGAGCAGTATGTTTGAAAAAAAAAAGTGAGTTATTAAGAAGTAGTTGCAGAGAGAGGTAGAGGTGGACAGGTAGAAAGGCAGTTATTGATCTAAAGACAGGTGCACGTTAGAGACAGTGATGAGGTAAAGAAGAGCAAAACAAGAAGAGGTATAGAAAGAAACATCAACTAAAGAGAGTAATGAGGTAGCGACAGAGGTATGGGGAGCTGTGAAGGTAGAGCAAGGAGATGTAAATAGACAAAGGGTGAAGTAGGCAAAGAGGTTAAGTTAAAGAAAAAAATATAAGGTTGATAAAGAGATGGAGAGAGGCAGGGGTAGAGAGAGTTAGTTGTGAGGTAAAGAGAGGGTTCTAAACAGGTGAGGCAGATAAATGTAAAAAGAAAGAGAGGTAGAAATGGAGATGTGTGAGAAAGCCGTGAAGAGACATGAGAAAGAAGGTAAAGAGACTGAGAAGGTTAAAAAAAGGTAGCATAAAAGGAGTAAGATAGTGGCCAAGGAGAGATAGAGGGGAGAACGATAGAGGGAACTGGCAAGGTAACAAAAAAGGTGACGTAAATTCAGAGGTTAGATAGTGGTTGAGGTGGAGTAGACATAGGTGAGGTAGTGAAAGAGGAGTGAAGTACAAACAGAAATGCGGCAGACCTGAGATAGGGAATGATAAAAAGAGGGATGAGAGAGTCAGAAGGGAGGTATAGACAGTCAGAGAGGAGGTAACCAAGTAGATGAGTTTGTGAGAATTAAGAAGTGAGACAGAAACAGAGGAGTGATGTGCGGAGAAAAGTGTGAGGTGGGCACAGAGCTGAGGTTAAGAGGGGGAAATGTATAAATGTAGAGATAGGAACAGAGAGTGTTGAGAATGTGAGAGAGGTACAAGCAAGACAGGATAGAGAAGGGTGTATGAAAAGATGAGGTAGACACAAGAAAGGTAGACAGTTGAGAGAGAGATAGGGTAGGCAGACACATGCGGAGAGAGAGGTGAGGTTAAGTAAGAAGCGACAGAAATGGTTTTTTTTTTAATTTAGTTGCCCAAGGGCCAAAGTCATCCCCGGACAGGCATGGTCAGCTGTTACATTTTAAAAGAATCTGTTTTACGTCTACCATTATCACTTCTACAGGAGACTCTTCCACCTCCTGGAAGGTGGTGCCCTGGGCATTTGCCCAAGCCTTAAAACGGCTCTGGTTGTAAACTATACATATGACACAGGGAGTGGGTTGTAGATTCACTGTAGTCTTCTACTGTGTCTCAATGTGGCAGCCACCCAAAAAAATCGAATTTGTCCGTGCTAATGGATAATAACACACTGTGGCTCAAATTATCCATCACAGGCTCAAAAATGGATTTGTCTCCAAAATGAGCACCAAAGAAAATAGTGAGAGTGGCAAAAGTCAGAAACATCATTTAGTACTCGCTGCTAAACCCACAGAGGCTCTGATCCATTCTGGATTTTCTAAATAACCTCGGACTATGCAAATGAGTTCCACCGCGGACTATGCAAATGGTTCCATTTAGATTTGCTATACGTTCTTAAGTGAACTTCAAGCCAGTCCGGATTTTTCAAGCTCTAGAACCAAGCCTGCTGGGACTCGTAGTTCACGTCTACGGCTTTTAAACTGCAGATTACTTTACGCTGTTGGCTACAAAAATGAGGATGTGGCTACTATAATCTTTATTTCCTTGGGCCAGTGGGAAGCTATATAAACACAATATGCTTAACACTGAGAGCAACCAACATTTTTTTCCCTGAAATTACAGGTAATCCAAGAGATGCGGCCACCCGAATGGCCGCGCGTTCTCTGGTTTAGATTGAACCAAAATCCGGCTTAAGCATTCGAATACCTTGTTCCTTAAGGACTCTATAGTGGTAAATGGAATGTGAACAGGGTCAATGCTCAAACTTACAGAGGTGAGAGTAAAACATTTAACCACCCATCTACTGTTTAGTTTTTTTCAATGCGGGCCACAAAGATATTAATCTCCCTCTTTGCACTCGAGCGAAATATCTTTCTGACCCAGGAAAACACACGAGACTGATCCACTCCATCTTTTTGAGAAGGTCCGACTTTGAAGCTGGAAAACCAGTCTCGGCGTCGGCTCAACATCCTGTGATTCTGGGCAAATCACTTATTCTCCCTGTGCCTACCAAAAATGAATGCGTCCTTGTGTAACGTAACAGGTACTCAAGTAAAGCGCTCCACTACCTTCGGGGTCGAGTTCAAGCTACATAAAACTGCAAAAAAAAAAAAAAATAGACGATGGTCTCTAGTAGTTAAATGGCCGGCTATGATTCTAATCCCGGCTTCCTCACGTGATCGCACTGCGTGACCCTGGCCAAAGTGTTTAATCCCCTTGAGTTTCAGTTGCATTAGCTGCCAAAATTGGGAGCGATTTAGCAGAGGGAAATTTTAAGCACTGCTGAAAACATCGACACATTCAACATCTCCGTTCCTCCTCAAACACAAAATAATTAGCAAATTTCAGCAAAGTGCATGTGTGTGCTTTTTAGGAGGTATTGTTAAAATGCGGTAGATTAAGCCGTTCATTTAACAGTGCACGCTGGAAAATAAACAGATGCTTGGCGCTTATACAACCACTGGACCGAGTCAAAGCGCTGCGGGAGGATGGGATAAATAAAGGTACGCACGGGTACGTTTCGGGGTTCCCTGTTCCGTGCTCTGGCCTGGAACGGAAGCCGACTCCGACACTGCTGACGCTGTGCAGGGTCCCCGGGAGCTTCCGAGATGATCTGGAGCCGACGGGGGGTGGGGGGAAGGGAGGGAAAGTGAAAGCGCGCCATGCGCACGTTGTGCTGAAAGGCCGCGAGCCGTACGCGTGCACATCTCCTGTCCGTACGCGTGCACATCTCCTGTCCCTCTTCGCAATCAAAATCGACGACAATAGATCTCGCAAGCGAGCAGCGCATGCGCTGCGTCGACTATATTACTTGAAATCAGTGGGGGCAGTTTGCATGGATTAAGCTTGTAGGCGCATTCTTACATTGAGAACGTGGACTTTCAAGTCCCAGCGTGCAACGTGCTACTAATTAAAAAGTCACTACAGGTCAAAGGTGAACCTCATCACTGTGGGCTAAGTGGCAGGTATGTTAAAAGGATTTATATTTAATTCTAACAATTTGCATAAAAAATAAGGTGTCTCATGTCATGTTGGTTAACTAGAGCCCTGATGGATTTTTATGATTTCTACAAGAACAAAAGGTGTATATGGGGCTAAATTGTAATCATTTACATGACCTGTGTCGATACTAAAAAATGTGGCATTGCTTAGACCCCCTGGCACTGAACATACACTGAAATAACACAACAGTGACAATCATTGATAACGGCAATTATTTATGCACTTGGGTTTATTTTTTTACTATTGGCTTGCAATAACATTTTTCCTGGAATTCGATTTCTAACCAGTTTGTTCTTCCCATTGTATCGAACACACAATAAGGGTGACTTGGGGGATGTTTCATGAGCTACTGCATAGTGTTAAAAGAAGGCGTAATCATGTATTGTTTGGAATTGTAGTTATAATTGTTTTTTTACTAACCAATAAGTCCCCCTTCACAACTTCATTTTCGCTGTACCAGTGAATATCAAAGTACTGCTCCAGGGATTTTCACCGATCTAACTTCCTCCGCCTTGCCCATCTTCGCCTCTTTTGATATGTACATGTCCCTGGACAGACAGAGACGTCCAACTAAGTTGAAATAGGAGTGCGCAGGTGCAGGAGAAGGACAGAAGTAAAGAGAATGGTATTGTTCACAGACAAAACACCCAGTACCAGGATCAGGTTCAATGCCTGCATAACTGAAATCACACACTGGAGGAAAACTGTCTAAAGCTGAACACCCCCAAGGCCGAATTGTGATCTGCTGGAAGATACCATCTCCGTGGGACTCCGCCTAGTGGCCAACTGAGCTAGGACGGACAAACGCCAAGAACCTGAGGATCAGCATCAACAGCAAACTCAACATGACTGCCCTAGTCAAGGCCGTCACCGCCTCATGCTTCCATACCATGAAGATGCGGAGGAAAATTTTCAAATGGCTCCCAATCAGCACCCAGAAAACCGTCACATGCGCCCTTGTCACAAACAAGCTGGACTATGGGAACACCTTCTATGCTGGGATCAACAAAAAAAATAAAAAATCACCAGAAGGCTTCAGACGATTCAGAACTCGGTGGCCAGAATCACCCTGAACCTCCCACGCCGCACTCGCATCCCACCACACCTGAAGGTGCTCCACTGGGTCCCCATTCACAAACTAGCATAATTCAAACTCCTCACCCACACTTTCAAGACCCAGCATACCTCAACAATCGCATAGGATTTCAGAAACCTTCCAGACATAGAGAAAGTGCTGTAGAGACATGGATAAGGTTTTAGAGAGAGAGGCGAGAATGCTCGAGATAGGGAGAGCAAAATAGAAGGAAAAGGGGTCGGGTACACTGAGGGCTGAGGTAGACTGAGCAGTATGTTTGAAAAAAAAAGTGAGTTATTAAGAAGTAGTTGCAGAGAGAGGTAGAGGTGGACAGGTAGAAAGGCAGTTATTGATCTAAAGACAGGTGCACGTTAGAGACAGTGATGAGGTAAAGAAGAGCAAAACAAGAAGAGGTATAGAAAGAAACATCAACTAAAGAGAGTAATGAGGTAGCAACAGAGGTATGGGGAGCTGTGAAGGTGGAGCAAGGAGATGTAAATAGACAAAGGTTGAAGTAGGCAGAGAGGTTAAGTTAAAGAAAAAAATATAAGGTTGATAAAGAGATGGAGAGAGGCAGGGGTAGAGAGAGTTAGTTGTGAGGTAAAGAGAGGGTTCTAAACAGGTGAGGCAGATAAATGTAAAAAGAAAGAGAGGCAGAAATGGAGAAGTCTGAGAAAGCCGTGAAGAGACATGAGAAAGAAGGTAAAGAGACTGAGAAGGTTAAAAAAGGTAGCACAAAAGGAGTAAGATAGTGGCCAAGGAGAGATAGAGGGTAGAACGATAGAGGGAACTGGCAAGGTAACAAAAAAGGTGACGTAAATTCAGAGGTTAGATTGTGGTTGAGGTGGAGTAGACATAGGTGAGGTAGTGAAAGAGGAGTGAAGTACAAACAGAAATGCTACAGACCTGAGATAGGGAATGATAAAAAGAGGGATGAGAGAGTCAGAAGGGAGGTATAGACAGTCAGAGAGGAGGTAACCAAGTAGATGAGTTTGTGAGAATTAAGAAGTGAGACAGAAACAGAGGAGTGATGTGCGGAGAAAAGTGTGAGGTGGGCACAGAGCTGAGGTTAAGAGGGGGAAATGTATAAATGTAGAGGTAGGAACAGAGAGTGTTGAGAATGTGAGAGAGGTACAAGCAAGACAGGATAGAGAAGGGTGTATGAAAAGATGAGGTAGACACAAGAAAGGTAGACAGTTGAGAGAGAGATAGGGTAGGCAGACACATGCGGAGAGAGAGGTGAGGTTAAGTAAGAAGCGACAGAAATGTTTTTTTTTTTAATTTAGTTGCCCAAGGGCCAAAGTCTTCCCCGGACAGGCATGGTCAGCTGTTACATTTTAAAAGAATCTGTTTTACGCCTACCATTATCACTTCTACAGGAGACTCTTCCACCTCCTGGAAGGTGGTGCCCTGGGCATTTGCCCAAGCCTTAAAACGGCTCTGGTTGTAAACTATACATATGACACAGGGAGTGGGTTGTAGATTCACTGTAGTCTTCTACTGCGTCTCAATGTGGCAGCCACCCAAAAGAAATCGAATTTGTCCGTGCTAATGGATAATAACACACTGTGGCTCAAATTATCCATCACAGGCTCAAAAATGGATTTGTCTCCAAAATGAGCACCAAAGAAAATAGTGAGAGTGGCAAAAGTCAGAAAGATCATGTAGTACTCGCTGCTAAACTCACAGAGGCTCTGATCCATTCTGGATTTTCTAAATAACCTCGGACTATGCAAATGAGTTCCACCGCGGACTTTGCAAATGGTTCCATTTAGATTTGCTATACGTTCTTAAGTGAACTTCAAGCCAGTCCGGATTTTTCAAGCTCTAGAACCAAGCCTGCTGGGACTCGTAGTTCATGTCTACGGCTTTTAAACTGCAGATTACTTTACGCTGTTGGCTACAAAAATGAGGATGTGGCTACTATAATCTTTATTTCCTTGGGCCAGTGGGAAGCTATATAAACACAATATGCTTAACACTGAGAGCAACCAACATTTTTTCCCCTGAAATTACAGGTAATCCAAGTGATGCGGCCACCCGAATGGCCGCGCGTTCTCTGGTTTAGATTGAACCAAAATCCTGCTCAAGCATTCGAATACCTTGTTCCTTAAGGACTCTATAGTGGTAAATGGAATGTGAACAGGGTCAATGCTCAAACTTACAGAGGTGAGAGTAAAACATTTAACCACCCATCTACTGTTTAGTTTTTTTCAATGCGGGCCACAAAGATATTAATCTCCCTCTTTGCACTCGAGCGAAATATCTTTCTGACCCAGGAAAACACACGAGACTGATCCACTCCATCTTTTTGAGAAGGTCCGACTTTGGAGCTGGAAAACCAGGTTCGAGTCTCGGCGTCGGCTCAACATCCTGTGATTCTGGGCAAATCACTTATTCTCCCTGTGCCTACCAAAAATGAATGCGTCCTTGTGTAATGTAACAGGTACTCAAGTAAAGCGCTCCACTACCTTCGGGGTCGAGTTCAAGCTACATAAAACTGCAAAAAAATAAAATAAATAGACGATGGTCTCTAGTAGTTAAATGGCCGGCTATGATTCTAATCCCGGCTTCCTCACGTGATCGCACTGCGTGACCCTGGCCAAAGTGTTTAATCCCCTTGAGTTTCAGTTGCATTAGCTGCCAAAATTGGGAGCGATTTAGCAGAGGGAAATTTTAAGCACTGCTGAAAACATCGACACATTCAACATCTCCGTTCCTCCTCAAACATAAAATAATTAGCAAATTTCAGCAAAGTGCATGTGTGTGCTTTTTAGGAGGTATAGTTAAAATGCGGTAGATTAAGCCGTTCATTTAACACTGCACGCTGGAAAATAAACAGATGCTCGGCGCTTATACAACCACTGGACCGAGTCAAAGCGCTGCAGGAGGATGGGATAAATAAAGGTACGCACGGGTATGTTTTCGGGGTTCCCTGTTCCGTTCTCTGGCCTGGAACGGAAGCCGACTCCGACACTGCTGACGCCGTGCAGGGTCCCCGGGAGCTTCCGAGATGATCTGGAGCCGACGGGGGGAGGGAGGGAAAGTGAAAGCACGCCATGCGCGCGTTGTGCTGAAAGGCCGCGAGCCGTACGCGTGCACATCTCCTGTCCGTACGCGTGCACATCTCCTGTCCCCCTTTGCAAGCAAAATCGACGACAATAGATCTCGCAAGGGAGCAGCGCATGCGCTGCGTCGCTAGGCGAGACCTAAAAAACCAGGACACCTTCAACGTGTTTTGAATTTAAGTTTTGCATATTGATTTTCCTTTCCTAATAAATCTGTACAACCGGGCGCCTGAGGTCAAGTGAGCCGTATTTGTTTTTCATATACAGTTTAGAGTAAGGGTGATAATCACCCTCTGAGAGCAGCCCTTTCTAACCTTGGGACCTACTGAACTGAAAGGAAACCGCACAGCAGGTGAATAATGAAGTGCTTTGCATAGCATCGCTTTCTCTGACAGTGTCCGAGGCACCTACTAAAGGACCTTTAGCCCACATCATTTTTTAATTTTTATTTATGAAGTTTTATAAAGCGTGAAAGTGACCAAAATTTTGGTGTCAGAGCGCTGTACAGCCTAATAAATAGCATCAAATATATAGGAGCAAAATATAGAATATACAGCATGAAAAGATAATACAAAGAGGAATAGTGAAAACACCAGCAAAGAAATCAAATTGGCATGGATAGTCGTCTCAGATAGGAAGGAGATTATTATATAGTCTCATTTTTACTTCGTTTTTGAAAAGAGCGAATAAAGGGATGGTCCTGATCTCTGGGGGAAGAGAGTTCCAAATTCTTGGGGCAATTCCAGAGAAAGATCTCTTATAGGTTTTCTTTTTGTGAAATTCTTGGGGTTTCAGCAGTAGGGAGCATGTACTACGAGAAGCTCTATTCCTTCCGGATATAACCAGTTTCTGGTAGCGAGGAGTGTTGTGGTGGATGGCTTTGTATGTCATGCATGCTATTTTTAAGTGGATCCTAGATTCATAAGGTAGCCAGTTGAGAGAGTTGAGGGCTGGGGTGATGTGATCTTTTTCTTTACGCCTGTGATGAGCCGTGCAGCCACATTGAGGGTGGCCCTCAGTGGTGCTAGTTTTATTTTCGGTAGGCCAACAAGGGTAGCATTCCCATAGTCAAGTTTGGAGATCACGAGAGCCTGAACCGCCATCTTGAGATTTGCATTGGGCAGGAAAGGCTTTAGTTTTTTAAGCCATGGAGATGGAAATTGGCCCCTCTGGTTGCGGAGCTGGTGTGATTTGATTCATCATGGAGAGGTTGTTGTCTAGTGTTATTTCTAGGAATTTTGCTGAGTCAACGATATGTGGGGTACAGTTCAAGGTGGTGAGTAGTGGGAGCCAGTCTTTGATGTTAGAGGTGGGGTTGGGAGGCGAGATTAATAGGAATTCGGTTTTGAGGCCGTTAAGTTTGAGGTGGTTAAGTGTTAATAACCAGTGTTGAGTTTTGTTCAAGATGTTATTGAGAGTGCTGATGTCGTTAGGGAGGTAATCTTCATGTACAATTACGTATCATCAGCGTACATATGGTAGGAGATGTTGGTGTGTTTGAGGATTTCAGTCAGGGGTTCCATGTAAAGATTAAACAGGGTGGGCGAAAGTGAAGAACCTTGGGGAACGCCGATAGTGACCGGTGTCTGATCGGATAAGTCATGATTGATTAGGACTCGTTGAGATCTGTTTTGCAGGAATGAGCAGAACCATTGTAAGACAGTACCAGAGAGACCCATCCTAAGTTCTAAGAGGTTCAGGAGGGTTTCATGTTTGACTGTGTCAAACGCTGCTGGTAGGTCAAGAAGGATTAAAAGACAGGATTCATTATGATCGAGAAAGCGTAAAGCATCGTCGACAATGTGGACCATGGCGGTTTTAGTACTGTGACCTGGTCTGAAACCAGATTGGCAGTGGTCGAGCAGTTGGTGCTGGTCAATGTGATTGCAGAGTTGTTGATGAACACATTTTTCTAGGAGCTTGGCTGAGGTTGGGATGCTCAAAATGGGGCGAAAATTGTTGGGATCAGAGAGGTTCGCGTCTGGCTTTTTTAGGAAAGGTGAGACTTGTCCACTTTTTAGACAGTCCGGCATGGTGCCTTGCGTAAGAGAGGGGTTGATAATTCTGGTCCATAGGGGTATCAGGAGGTGTGAAGTTTCCTTGAAGAATTTGGAGGGGAGAGGGTCAATGAAGTGGTTGGAAAGTTTAGTGGAAGACAGTAGTTTTGAGATGTCAGCGTCCTCAAATGTCTGAAAAATGGACCACGAGGCATTGTTGTTAGGTTTAAAGAGAAGGCTGCTAGGACAAATGTCCTGCGAGGTGGAGGTGCATTGTGACTGAGTTTCAGGCGGTAAGCAATTCACAGCAATGCGGAGCTCATTGTCAATTGACTTAGTTTTCTCAGAAAAGAAGGAGGAAAATGTTTGACAAATAGGTAGGATTGTAGTGTCAGATGTGGAGGATTTACGTTTCCCATTAGTTTGTTGTTTCACCAGTTCAAAGAGTTTTTGGGACGTTTGAAGGCTGTGTCTAGTTGCTGACGGAAAAATGATGATTTGGCACTTCTGATGCACCTATTGTAGTTCCTTCTTTTTTACACAACAGTTTAAGGTTTCAAAGAGATGGGGTCTGTCCCCACACTCTTTCTGCAAGTCTAAGGGCACAGCGTTCCTCGTTAAGGCTACAGTTGAACCAGGTATTAGTTCTTCTTATCGGGCTCTCTTTAAATTGTTTGGGTGCAAGGGAGTCCATGTTGTTAGACATAGAGCTAAAGTAGTGCTTAGTGAGGTCTTGAGCATCGACCATATCAGTGGGAGGAGACATGAGGGTAAGGCTGGTGGCAGATATCATGTCTGGATTGAGATTGAGGGTGTTTCTGATCCAATGTTTAGTTTTCACAAGCTGGCCTTTGAGGATGGTTGCCTTTTCAACAATGGAGAAGGTGATGCAGTGATGCTCGGTCCAGTCGCAGGGTGAAATAGAATCCAATAGTATGGTATTTTCCTTGGCTATGATTAAGTCTAAGATGGCCCCTTTTATATGAGTAGGGCGATTACAGACCTGGGTCAGGTTGAGGTCATGGAGGAAAGCCTTAAAGCAATTCACTAGTGGATCCTTAGTGTCATTCCAGTGAATGTTGAAATCACCTAGGAAAATCTGGTTGTTGTATGGGGTAAGGTTGGTGGAGATGATCTCCATGATTTGTTCGATGAAGGTAAGATTATCACCTGGGGGATGGTAGAAAGTGTGCAGAGTGCAGGTGGAGTTGTCTTTGGTAGAGATATTGATCATCATATATTCACAGCCAGATGTTGGAGAGGAAATTGATTGTTTGACAGAGAGGTTTGATCTATAAATACATGTAATACAGCCCCCAAGACGGATAGCGCGATCTTGACGGATGATAGAGTAGCTGGGTGGAACCAGGATGTCTAGTATAGTAAAAGAGGAAGCATTTAGCCAAGTTTCAGTGAGAATTAGTAGATCCAGGTCCAAGTTGAGTAATAAGTCCTGTATGTCGGCAGCGTGTTTCACTGCTGATCTACAGTTGAATAGTGAGCATTTTAGGTTGGTTTTGGTAATGGTAGTGGAAGAGTGTGAGATGGGGACAAGTTTGAGGTTAAATTTATTAATGAGTCTGGGTTTGGTATGTGGTATCCTTTGCGGTTGGGTGATAATGGTTTGAATCCTAACTGGAGGTGGGACGTGGTGGGCGGGATCATAAAGAAAGAAGGGAGAGGATATCTGTGGTCGAAAGGTATTTGACAAGCCTGTTGGGTCGCGTGGAATGGTCTAGATTAGGTTTGCATCTCCATCTAGGTTGAGATCTGGAGTATACACAACTAACTGCGGGAGGGAGAGTGGGAGAGGGAAGATTACAGTGCTAGTGGTAGATCGAAAGGTTTGACATATTGAGTTCTAGATTAGAGGTGATGCGTAGAAGACTAAGGATATCAGCCCGCAACAACTGTGTAGTATCCTACTCTGGTTCTTGTTATGCCTTTTACACCCCCTGCTCAGCCAGTGTGTTTGTGTGTGTGCTGCACGGAATGTCATGTTCTTGTTATGCCTTTTACATCCCCTGCTCTACAGAACTTAACTACCTGCTGTACTGGAACTATCTACATGTAACTGTCTTCAATAAAGCTTCCTGAATTTCATCCTTACTGCGTGGACCTCCTTACTACAAACTGTATATCACATTGTATAGTATCCAGCGTAGAATAGAGTATTGGGGTATTAGTGTGAGTGGTGTTACGGCAGAGAAGTGATGGGGGAGGGGAGTTATCTAAAATATTGTGTGTGACAGAGGGGTTCTTTAGTTTGGAGCAATAGTTAGTAGTCTTAAGAGTATCCCGACCTAAGGTGATGGGATTATGGTCAGACACCGTAATGTGATGAGGAGTGAGGGGACACCAAGAGGAGAGGTCATAGAGACAAGAACTCGCTTGACACTCGCATACCATGCACTGCTAAAACAATTCTGCTTTTGTAAATTCAGTGCATTGCTTTCAGCGGGAGGTGTGTTAAATTTGCCATCTTATTGTGTTAAGCATAACTTGCCTCTGCTGCTGATTCCTAAGGCCCATCACTAACATTCTGTGTGTGACTGTATCACTATGTTATAGTGCTGTTAACTTGCATCAAGGCACTTGTCTTTCTGTCTGTGAATTAAAAAGCCTTGAAATGTGTCCATAAATGTTTCCTGAGGCAAGCTGGTATTCCTGAATCAGACTGCACGACCCATTGTGCAGTATTTGTATAGCACTTCAACTGCGTTTCAGGGCCTCAAAGCACTTTTCTTGAGGTCGGATAGGAGTTTAACCCAATAGTCGAGCATTGTAGGTAGAGATTAGGTTAGATAGTGAGGCCTGTGCAGGACGCAATGGAGTGTTGTGCGCTAGGTGCAAAGGGATGTTTCAATTACTCAGTGGTGAACTTGGTCATGGGCTTCTGCATGAATGTGGGGTGCAGAGAGGTGCTGGACATATGAGTTCCACTTTCAGAAAGTACCTGCTTCCTAATGTCATACCTGAACCACAGGTCGTCCCGTGATGTTGTAAAACATGTTTACCAATGATTAACATATTGTTTTACTACTTACTCTGTGTTTGATCATTTACCCACACTTGTAACACTTAAATAATACATGTGACACTTTCACAACATGGCTTTGGGTATGATTGCTCATTAGGCAGTCATGAATCATGATGTTTCTCTACATGCTTGACGCAGCCGAATTCTCTAGCCTGTGGCCTGCCTCTTGAGCATACATGCACTTCAACCTTTGAGCAGGCACTCTCCTCACTAGTGACGGGGTGAGTAGCCTGTGGCCTGCCTCTTGAGCATACATGCACTTCAACCTTTGAGCAGGCACTCTCCTCACTAGTGACGGGATGAGTTTTGTTGGTGTCTCTTTTTTTGTTCTTGTGTGGAGTGCTCAACTAATTCCAGTAGTGGAGCTATAAAATCACAGTTGTAGTTCCCTTGCAGCAATCCCATGTATATACTGTACACTGTGCAGTACTGTATTACTTCCTAACTAGGTTTTCTCTATATAACTAGCAGTACATACATACTTCTGTGCAAAGTAGCACAGGCTCAGAAAGTAGTATAGCCCAGTCAGCGTATGTTGTAACCTGCTGAAAAAGCCCCACATTAACACTAAACGTTCCTTCTTCTTACTCTTCCCGCTGCACCTCAGCTTTCCTCTTGCTCGCCCAGCATTGTGTTCGACTATTGCCTCATTTTGACCTCAGTTGATTTGAGCATCCCAAGATTCACTCATTGTCCTCTTTTGCGTTCACAGTGGTTAAATGCCTGCTGTAGAGAGATAAGTGCAGCCAGCAGTCTCTTGGTCAAACTCAGCAGGGCCAATTCACCCTTTCATGCTTATGACTCGATAAAACAAGTTCCATTAATCTGATTGATAATGTGATACAAGTGGCAAAATGTCATTCAGTTTTTGGTTTTAACCAAAATATGTGTTGGTCAATATTTTATTACTAGGACTTATTTCATAGAGATTTCACCATTTTGTGAAAGTTTTATGAGTTAAAGAAGATGTACTTTTATTCCTCAGTTTATGTTTTGTCTCGAGGCTTAGTCTGGCCTTTGTTGGAATTTCAGTATCTCAGGTTAGAAATGAGGATGAACTCTCCCTCCACCCACCCCGTGACCCCCCAATATCCTTTCTTTTTCCATCAATTAGCAGCCGAGCCAAGACCAAGCTTAGGGCCGTGCCCACCTGCTCGAGCTGCAGGGGAAAGACATATTAACTATTTCTTCCAAAGCAGATGTTTGAAATTAAAAGACATAAATTAGATTGACTGATACTACCAGAAACTCAGCGGTGAAAAATGCCACCAAGCGACTGAGCGGCAGGTTCGAAAAGGTTACATAGATGAATGTGGCTGTACTATTAAATAAAGCCTGAACTCAGATGGGGAAGTGCACGTGGAAACCAGTCCACCCTACGTATGCTATCTTGCAGGGTGTGCAGAAATGATAAATGTTTGGGAGTGTTACCTTTTCCAAACGATCCACCAAATGCTCTGATACCTCTTGCCGGACATGCTGAAGAGAATATAGCTTTTAAGATAGCTCAACGGACCTTGCACTGGCTGCAGACATGTGTGCTTATAACTTATTATAACTTATTTTTAAAGCAGCGCTTCATACCTCACTTCTGCTGTTTCTAAGCACTGTAAATAACAGGTGTTACTGTTGCCTATATTAATGAAGCCCAGTTTACCTACCTACAAGAAGAATGGAAGGCTGAATTCAATTTCCTGCAGTTTGAACTCGTGACCTGCAGATCACTGCATATTATGCAGTAGGGTTTACTAAATTATGCAGCAAGAAAATGCACATTATGCTGCATAATTGTGATCGAATCAGTTCAATGTCTTATCATTTTTAGGTTTCGCGCCTAGTGTTGCACTGCGCAGCAGTGCTCGCGCAGCGCGTTAGTAGGTGAAAAACGGGGATTCAGCACTGACCTAGGAATCGCACACGCTCGTGCGTGTGCGATTCCTTTCGTGCTCCCCCATTGGCCTTTTCGTGCGTCTTTGTATAAAAGACTGCATGCAATTGGCCAAAGGCGGGCGCATTGCTCCGCCCATGGCCTATTGGTGTCTATTACGCGCTTGGTGCGCGTAATAGACACCAATAGGCCATGTGGTTTTATAGTCAGGAGACAGCAGGTTCCTGTGAAAACGCCGACTATAGGCGGCTGGCTAAGTAAATGCTTCCTGAAGGCCAAGCAGAAGTGACGAAGGACTGCTGTAAGCATTTCACTCTAGCCGTCGACTGCTCTGCTTTCTGCCTTTATAACAACTTGGCTTTGCCACGGCCTTTTATAGTCAAATGCAAGAGCAAAATGACTTTGACGGCGAGCCGGACTACGCCTGTGTTTTTATCACAGCGATACAAAAGGGGATGATGGACGGAACGTTTGAGCCAATCAAACACTCACCCCCAGTCAACTGATCTGGGTTTAATCCATCATCATTCTTTAGCTCACTCCACCACCCCAGTTCAGACATGGCCATATGCAAATCAGTCTGACCCTGTGCCTCATGGGAACAGTCCAGCCCGAACTGCCAGGCCATGTCTTCCCTGGACCGGAAACAAGCATCCTAGGACCGGTTTCTGGCATTTCAGCCGTCATCAGCCAGGCTTGCTTGAATCCAGTGGCAAAGTGAGCAAGGGACCCACGTCTGGGCATACCCCCGCCAACTTAGGGCGAACAAAGCGATACAAAAGGGGATGATGGACGGAACGTTTGAGCCAATCAAACACTCACCCCCAGTCAACTGATCTGGGTTTAATCCATCATCATTCTTTAGCTCACTCCACCACCCCAGTTCAGACATGGCCATATGCAAATCAGTCTGACCCTGTGCCTCATGGGAACAGTCCAGCCCGAACTGCCAAGCCATATCTTCCCTGGACCGGAAACAAGCATCCTAGGACCGGTTTCTGGCATTTCAGCCGTCATCAGCCAGGCTTGCTTGAATCCAGTGGCAAAGTGAGCAAGGGACCCACGTCTGGGCATACCCCCGCCAACTTAGGGCGAACAAAGCGATACAAAAGGGGATGATGGACGGAACGTTTGAGCCAATCAAACACTCACCCCCAGTCAACTGATCTGGGTTTAATCCATCATCATTCTTTAGCTCACTCCACCACCCCAGTTCAGACATGGCCATATGCAAATCAGTCTGACCCTGTGCCTCATGGGAACAGTCCAGCCCGAACTGCCAAGCCATGTCTTCCCTGGACCGGAAACAAGCATCCTAGGACCGGTTTCTGGCATTTCAGCCGTCATCAGCCAGGCTTGCTTGAATCCAGTGGCAAAGTGAGCAAAGGACCCACGTCTGGGCATACCCCCGCCAACTTAGGGTGAACAAGCGATACAAAAGGGGATGATGGACGGAACGTTTGAGCCAATCAAACACTCACCCCCAGTCAACTGATCTGGGTTTAATCCATCATCATTCTTTAGCTCACTCCACCACCCCAGTTCAGACATGGCCATATGCAAATCAGTCTGACCCTGTGCCTCATGGGAACAGTCCAGCCCGAACTGCCAAGCCATGTCTTCCCTGAGTGAGCTAAAGAATGATGATGGATTAAACCCAGATCAGTTGACTGGGGGTGAGTGTTTGATTGGCTCAAACATTCCGTCCATCATCCCCTTTTGTATCGCTTTGTTCGCCCTAAGTTGGCGGAGTATGCCCAGACGTGGGTCCCTTGCTCACTTTGCCACTGGATTCAAGCAAGCCTGGCTGATGACGGCTGGAATGCCAGAAACCGGTCCTAGGATGCTTGTTTCCGGTCCAGGAAGACATGGCTTGGCAGTTCGGGCTGGACTGTTCCCATGAGGCACAGGGTCAGACTGATTTGCATATGGCCATGTCTGAACTGGGGTGGTGGAGTGAGCTAAAGAATGATGATGGATTAAACCCAGATCAGTTGACTGGGGGTGAGTGTTTGATTGGCTCAAACGTTCCGTCCATCATCCCCTTTTGTATTGCTGTGTTTTTATCACGTCAGATTGTTCGTTGTGGACAAAGAAGCTGTCCGAGCTGAGGCAGACAAGCAAAGATGTTCGTGCTGGAAGTGCGGTAACCTTCACGCTGCCGGCGGTGCAGTTCGTTACTCAGCAGGGCGAGCCGCTGCTCTCTGGGCAGCAGGACTACAAAGGCACGGTGCTCTTTCATGCGCACGGTAAGTTGTTTCCGTTTCCGTTTAAACGGGAGATAAACAGTGCACAACGCAGCCCTGTGGCTGCTTCAGACACAGCCGTCTGCAGGAAGAGAAACAGCAGGATAGGGTGAGACGTGCGGTGCAAGCATTGGTAGCGCGATCGTCCTGCCCCTAGTTATGGCTCTGAATAGGTCTCGCTTTTTGACACACTTAAGCTGTGTGCCGTTTTTCGGCTGCTTGCTTTCTAGAGTTTAGCGATGTGTTGTGCTGCCTGTACATCTGCATGAATATTAACCAATACAGAAACGTCTTAGTGTCAGCATTTTAGCTGGCCGCTGGATAAATGTGAATATTCTCTTCTATGCTATAATTTACAGGTAAATTGCAGAGATTGCATTCTATTTAATCGTCATCCTGCAATTTGCAAGGAAGCTTCACCTTTTACCCAGATGCTGGTTAATAGCAAAGATGATGTATTATTTGATCAGAGCAGAGGCTGGGCAAACTCAGGCTGTTTATCAGGCCGCTGTCTAAATGGCATGGATTATCATTTTTATCCTTACCCACATGTTAATTAGCAAAGATTATTTACTATTTGCTTTGTGCGGCAAGCCAGATAGCACAGAAA
Organism: Calotriton arnoldi; assembly: GCA_963921515.1. Taxonomy (NCBI): domain Eukaryota; kingdom Metazoa; phylum Chordata; class Amphibia; order Caudata; family Salamandridae; genus Calotriton; species Calotriton arnoldi. The sequence continues at coordinate 2,182,327 of CAWUFW010002250.1, forward strand.
TATATTTACCTACCTGTTGAGTGTTGAATCAATAGCAGAGATTCGATACCGTTTGGCTGGCCACCACTTAAACAGTGAAGTTTCTCTGCCGTAAACCAGGCTGCCATCCAAATAGTACAGACTTGATGCTATTTAGCTGGCGGCTGGGTAAATAATGAGGTTCCTCTGCCATTCAACTAGTCACTGACTGCATTTTTTGAAATTCAATACATTTGTGGATTTTGTAAACGCACATAACTGTACATCTAGGCGAAGATCCCTCTTAATAATTTATGTGGGAGAGCTATCATGCAAACAGTAGAAACTTCATAAAGTTTGCAAAATTTAGAACTTTGATGACATTTCTACACATATTTGCACATTCCACTGGAAGTTGTTGGCGCTGCCTGCTGATCCTGCCACAGGGCTAGAAAAGATTGATTGGAATCTTACTGTGCCCTGCGGCAGCATTATTGGAAAGCGCCTGCACCAACCAGTCCTACTGTGAACTGCCTGCTCTCCTGCAGTGGAAGCTGTTGCCACACCTTCAGTTGCCTGTGGTAGGAACCACCAGGGGATCGCTTGACATCCTGCTTCTGGCAGAGCTGAGATCTATTCTTTGGGATGGGTCCACTGCTAAAATGTAGCCTCTTTGTGGAAGTGGACTGTTTTAAAAAAGAAAAACAGACTTAGTGGCTTAGTCAAGTCTTGCTTACAATGGATATTTACTAATGTTAACTACAGATTTGCTACTAGAGGACGTGTCATGGAGCACACAAACATGCAAGTTTTTTGTGACCAATCTGTCTCACAGAAGTGGCCCCGCTAGCGATAACAAACAATAAATCTCAGCAAGGCATGTGGAGTAGCCTAAGTTGAGGTAATAAAGATTAATATGTCATGTGGAAATGCTTTGCTTATAAAGATTAATAGTTTAAGGATACAATTTGAACTACCCCGTAAGTTGATTCTGCTTTTATTGAATAAATGGTACGCAAGCTAGTGCTGCTGCCAACCACAGACATGATTCTGCCCTCCTGCTGCTGAGCCAAGCTCGAGCAGGGGAAGGTAGAACAATTGGTTTCCTGTCACAGGGAGGCGTGACCACCCCCAGACAGGATTTAGCATATTGGGCTGGGGTGGGGGCGCTTGCCAGTGCAACCAGACTGCTTTGAAGGGCACATTTGTTGCCCTCCTTGCATACTCTCATTTGTGCCAGTTCAGGGAGCCCTTGGCTCCCCTCTGGTGTGAAACTGGACAAAAGACATGAAAGTATCCTCCCTTCTGTCCAGCTCCTCCTCTGGGAGGGACCCTTGAGTTGTTCCAACCATTCCCTTAGGGAATTTAAAGGCTTACCTGTGGGTGGGTCCTCAGATTTGTCAAGACTCAAGACTAAAACCACTTTGACTTCCCTGGGCTTCGCCTGGAACCGAGACTGTATCAAAGAAGACTCCTGCTGCTCCTTGTATCGCTGTCCTGCAAGTCTTCTTCGCCGTCTGTGTCTGTGCTTCATCCAGGTTCTTCGACAGACCTTTGGGCATCAAGGACACCCGAAGTAATCTCCCTTGGAGTGAAGGAGTCACTCCCCTGCATCTGCAGGCACCGTAATGAAGCTTCTTCTGTCGTCCTACAGACTTCACAAGGCTCAACAACACAGGTGGTGGTTCTTCAACTCCCTCGAGACCTGACCTGTCCTCCCTGCAATTTTGAGGCCAGTATCCCTCCTCGGAACCGCTGGGACCGAACCCCTCTGCACTGCGTCGACTTGCCGTTGCCAAGGCTTATTGGCTCTGCACTCCAGAGATCTTCAGGCTTCAAGAAGCTCCAGCCTCCAGCATCTCTTCCCTCCAAGCTCAGCATCCCCACTGCATTCTCTGCACTGTGGGCCTTTCTTCATGGTGAGCTGCTTGTGGTCCTCTTGCGACTCCTGTGCCTTTGGCCTGTGGATCCTCCTGAGGGTCTTCTCCTGCTTCAGTGGGCTCCCCTTCTTGCTCGGGGCCTGCTTTGACTCTGCTGCTGTTGGTGAGTCCCTTGGACTTTGCTAGTACCAACATTGCTCCTTCTTTGTTCTCCCCACCAGTTGCGGCTAACAAGGCTTGTTGGTGCTCCTGCCAGACACCGACCACCTTGTCACCGACATCCGATGTGGGACAGCTCGTGCACAGCTCCTGGTCTTCCTCAGCATCGCCTGGTCCTCACAGCTGCATTGACAAGGACACCGTCAACTCTTCTGAACCGTCTGATATCGATGGGCATTGCTCTTCCTTGCCTCCTGGTTACTCCTGAGTGGCGTAGACTATGTCCCCTCTGCTTGCAGGTTCTTCACTTCCAGAATCCACCCTTTGATTCAGTCGGACTTCTTCTCCAGAGGCACTTTATTTCAAGTCTTCCATTGTCATCTACGAAGGTTTCCGACTTCTCTTCACCCCTATGCACCTGGCTTCCCTGGTGTTGGTAACCTGGTTACCGGGGCATCCACAGGTGGGGTGGCTCTCCAACCTTCCGTCCTCCTAGGAAATTCTTCAGGGTCCTCTGGGAAGGGTCCTTCTTGTGCAAAACCAACCGTGCCTTCTCTATTGACTTCCATTGGGCACACAGCTGTGTTCCCACTTTGCACACAGCCTCCGTGGGGTTCCTGGGTACCTACCTTGGGTGGTTCCTTGTGTCCCGGCTCCTCTGGGTCTTCTGGTCCAAGTCTCGTCCTCTTCTGCAGTTCATATTCCACTTTCTTACAGACCCTCCAGGATTTCGCTCTTTGCAAAAAAAATTGCGAAATCAACAGTTCTGTAAAAAGGCCGCATTTTTACAAAACTGCCGGCGAAATTTGGAGAATGCGGTCTGAAAATTTTGAAAGGTTGAAATGGACATATTTTTCATACTGCAGCTTCTTTAGAAATAATGCTAAAATATGCGAAGAAGTGCCTGTCAGTTATGGGAGCCAGCAACACCCGCACGCCTGAGCTCATGTTAACCTAATTTATGTGTGGTGAGTGAGGGATACCTGCCACTCGTCCGCGAGTGCGAAGCCACCGCATCAGAGGGCAGCTTGAGTTTCAGCTGCTCGAACACCAACCACCTGAGTGAGGAAAGTTCAGAGGCAGCAATGAAGCTACTTGGCAACAAGGGCTGGTGCGCCGGCTACTCTTGTGCGCAGTGAAAAATAAGGAAGTCAGGGCGGGCCACCCCCACAGGAGCCTGTCTGAGGGAAACTGAAAGGAATCACTGGTGCATGGGAAATGTAGTAAAGGGGTTCTCCATCTGCTGCCTGCATGGGTAGGCGCCAAGGCGTTCATGAGGCATGACTCTCAAGCATAAACTACGGCCTGAAATTTAAAAGGCATTTGGATATAATTCCAGGACAGTCGGCTCTGCACAACACATTAACCTGTAATTGCTTCTAGGTACGAAGGCATTAATGCAAATTGCTTAACTGAAAATTACAGTCTATATAATTAGATTTGTTTGTGTCCTAGACGACTGAGGTGTCCAGGTTGCATTGCCTAGTGTTTTGACTGTTCACACAAACGCATGTACGACGCCAGGAATGTCAAATGAACAGGGATTTCAGTGTGAGAAAGACGTGTACTGCTGCTGCCTCATTCTAATCTCAGTGTCAATCTCCTCGCCATTGTTGGGTTTCCCTCAGGGAGGACAGAGAGAGGTGGGCCTGAGGGGACAGAAGGGAGGAGGTGACAGGGAGGATAGAGAGAGGGAGAGGGCCTCAGGTAGGGCAGAGAGAGAGAGAGGCCTCGGGGAAGACAGAGATGAGGAGGCCGAGGAGTGTGAGGCCTCAGGGAGTTCGGACAGCGGGAGGCGAGGAGCGTGTGTGGCTGTGTTCCTTTTAAAACCAAGACAACTGCTACCAGAACTCAAAGTAAAAAGACGTGGCATGAGACATCCATACATCCGCCTTCCACAGCCCCCCGCCGCACACGCACACTGCCCCCTTCCCTTTCTCCTTCATAATATGCCCTCATTTCTTCCAGATTTCATTTGTCATCTGCCAGTTCTTGCACCGCTACAAACTGTCACACCTCTGTCCAATTCCAGGGTCTCACCCTCTTCCAGGAGGCACACCTTATATCTGGCGCACTTTCTGCCTGGCACACGTTATGTCTGGTGCACTTTAAGCCTGGTGCACTAAATTTTGCCTGCTACACATTATGTTTGGCAGGCACACTTTAAGCCTCCCACACTACATTCTGCATTGCACACATTATCTCTCTTAAAGCTTGGCACACTTTCTGCCTGCCATGCATTCTGTCTGGTTCACTTTAAGCCTCACACACCTTCTGCCTGGTACACATTATGTCTGGCTGGCGCACTTTAAGCCTGCTGTACTCCATTCTGCATGGCACGCATTGTCTCTCTTCAAGTTTGGCACACTTTCTGTCCGTCACGCATTCCGTCTGGTGCACTTTAAGCCTCACACACCTTCCGCCTTGTACACATTATGTCTGGTTGGCGCTCTTTAAGCCTGCCACACTACATTCTGCATGGCACACATTATCTCTTTTTAAGCCTGGCACACTTTCTGCCTGCAAAAAGAACAAATGATGGACAGGATACTGAACAATGTCAAACACTCACCCCCAGTACGAAGAGGTCAGGAAGGGGGCCAAGCTTAAACATCACGCAATATTTTGTTCTCCACTGGAAGAGACAATAGGTTGTATGAACTTAACGCAAAGTCTGCCTCTCAACCAAAGCACTAAGGAGTAAGTAGTGAGTAAGCAGAATCTACTGATAAGTTGGTATTGCACTTTTTCAGTTATGTCATTGTGTTCTCCTCTGCACATAGTTCACTAGATGTCAGTTCCGCTGCTAAAAGTTTCTCGAAGGCTTGAAAACACCTACCAATGCTTGGACACCACTCCTAAGAGTTGAGTTTGATGCAAATAAACGTAACCTCTTTGGAGTATCATGAATTTATCCTGCCTTCAGCAGTCTTTGTCAGAGCTAGAATGGTTGGTGGATGAGACTAGTTTGGCTCTTAATCAGTCGGGGCATAGTTTAAACCAGTGCCACTTTGCCAGAGTCTGCTTTGTAGTCTGTTTGTCTATTTCACCCAAGGGGTGGCAAGACTCCCATTAAGGAGTCATTTCTCAGCTACTTTACTGAAAATAAATATATATTTGGATACATGAGAGTTTCCTTTCAGGGATATCATTATGCATTCCTTTGTGATGACTGGGGCAGAGTTGTGATTTCTGATCAGACCATTGCTAAGTAATATGTATTTATGTATATATAAAAGTGCGACTATCACTCCGCAGGAGTATCTTGGCGCTATGCAGAAAGAGATCGTGAGCTCAGGTGGATGCTGCTATCCTATGAGTAAATTAAATAAGAGAAAAGCAGAGACAATCCGTGGCTCCGAAGACCCAGGTTTTCAGGGACTTTCTGAAGGAAGGTTCTGAGTGAATGAACCGGAGATGACAAGGGAGAGTATTCCATGCTTTTACCCCAAGAATGGCTACTGATCTCCCTCCCTTTGTTTTATATCTAAACAGGTGTGGGCTTTAAAAGATTCGCTGAAGATGACCTCAGAGGGCATGAGGTGACATGGGGAGGGAATCTGGCTGTTAAGTATTTAGGTCCTGATGCCCTAAAAGCTCTAAAAGTAATAACGAGCAACTTAAAAAGTACTCTTTTATGGATAGGCAGCCAGTGTAGTGATTTTAAGGCGGCTGAGGCTGTCGAGCGATGCGGCAATTTGAGCACCAGGCGGGCTGCTGCATGTTGAGCAGTCTGGAGTTTTTTGAAAATTGCCATGTTGGCACCCGCATATAGACTATTGCAATAGTCCAATCTGGAAGTGACTATGGCTGCTGTAACAGTTTTTCTTACGGTGATGGGAAGAAAATCAAAGAACTTTTTTAGAGATTTAATCAACTGAAAACACTTCTCAGCCACTGATATCTCTTGTGAACGAAAGGATAAATCTGTCAAATATCAACCCCAGATTGCTAACTACTACTACCGTGTTGGGTGGGGGTGTCTGCCGGCCACCAGCGACTAGGGGTAAAGGTGTTAGATTCGCCAAGGAGCATGATTTACGTTTTTTGAGTATTACATTTCAGATGGTTCCGCTTCATCCAGTGAATGACCTCCGTGAGACATTGTAGGAAGTTCTCTTCTTCATTTGCAGAGTGTTTGTCCAACGCTAAGATCAGCTGCGTATCTTCGCATATGAGGAGGTTTCAATATTAAATGATGATATCAGTTCTATGAGGAGGCCATATACACATTAAACAACACTGGACTTAGGGTGGAGCCCCGTGGAACACATTTGTATAAGATTTACCTTATGCCTATGTGACTGTGGAAAACGTACTTCACTACCACGAAGATCTCCACCCACTACGATTCTGCGCCCTAGGGTGACTGGGGAAGAGGTGTTATGCCTCACGGATCCGGGAGGCAGCGGTGCCCCAGCAGGGGTGCATACACGAGCCCAAAAACATCCCAGGGAGAAATACGGCCCCCTTCCACGAGGATAGGACTGGAGCTGTGCTTCCGTAGAGCTGCAGACACTTTAAACATGCCTATTTCAAAGTAAAATATTCTGCTAAAACAGGTTCGATTGATTTACGGCTGAAAAAGAATGATTATGAGTAAAATAAAGTGCAGTAACAATGCCGCAAAATGTTCATTTTTGTGCTGCAAAATTTTTTAACAATTGCCTCAAAATTTGCAAATTTACGCTGCAATTTCCTAGAGGGTCTGTTCTTAGTTTATGGTTTGGTCTCCACCTGGCGACCACTGTATTTTGTGCTACATACCTTATTGCATTTAAAATATTGTTGTGCATTGTGTTGATATCTCCGAGTAGGAGATATACCAATGTGTTAGCGTGTGTTGTGTAATAAATAGAAGTATTTTTATATACCCACTGTGGGGTTCTTTTTCATTTAACTCACACCCTAAGATTAAACTGGTAAAACAAGCTGCTTAACACTCTTTCAAGATAAGCCTGAAGGCTGCTCTCCACAGCTACCACCTTGAGAGCTTTCTATGGTTATCAAAGACCACTAAAATCACTATAAGGGTTGCCTGGATTAGTGCAAGGTGCATCACTTAAAAAGTGTGCACCATATACTAAGCCAGCCTCCTACAACCAAGGTATATAGTATAGGAAATACGCCAATGGCATGGAAAGCTAATGTTGCCTGTGGACTCCAGCACTTATTGTGCCATCCACTAATGTGACAAGGAAAACATGGCTTTAGTCCACCATAGTAGTCTGACTGCTGCAGTTTAAACCTCAGATGACTTGTCAAAATAATCCTTTTGACAGAGGAAAACCCTTCCTTTTAAAATATTAATAAGTCACAAAGTAGGGTGCATAGTATTTAAAAGTGGGAGCTGTGTAAATGCATTGTTACCATGTAACTACAGTGACACCCCCTAAAAGCTATTTTCACCATGGAAGGCTCTGGCTATCCTATGATTAAACTACAGTACAGATTAAAATATTAATTCTGCTATCTCGGTTTTGGGACCAGCTTTAAAAATAGTTCAACTACTACTTTTAATATTTACATAAAGCCCAATGCAATGGTGAAATTGTTTTTTAATAAATATTTAGGAAAAGTACCTTCCAGAAAGTTACCTTATCTCTACCTGGAGCTCCTGGAAGCTAATTTGCATTAGCTCTCCAAAAGCTGCCCAGTCATTGCTTAGAGGTGCCAAAACTGCTCCCAGAGCAGGCACCGTGGCCTGGGTGGGGGAGGTGTTGTTCTTCCTGTTGCAGGAAGACCAGTTAAGGTGGACCCAGGAACTTCATTAACTTGTAAAGAGGGCCTACCCTTTCACAAGTAAATGTAAGGTGAGACTTAGAGACAGCAACTATTTTTCCTCCAGTCAGGCTAGCACAAAACCAATGTGTTGGGGAGCCAACCCCAGAACCAGTTTTGAGGTACCACAGAGGAGGGACTACTCATTTCTCTGACTACACCTCTGGGTGGCACATAGGCTTGCACAATGAAGGAAGGGTTCCTCCATTATTGATTTTGGGAGTAAGGTGCACTGTGGAGTTGTTTACAATGGAGCATACAGGACGTGGTGCAAAAGTGGGTAGGGTTGCCCCTGGTAACTTTTACCCCATTATTAGAAAGGAGCCAGGAGTCACGACAACCCATTAGCTGGTGCCAGCCATAGATGTGGCATCCTAAGGCACTCTCTTCAGAACACTTTTTGGACCTGTAGAATAACACAAGAAGGGCAGCACCTACAGTGTGAGACCTGTGAGGAGACCTGTAGGCTGGACCTACTCTCACTAGTACCCAGGAGAAAGAAGTGGACACCAAGGGTCATTCGGATGGCCGTAGTGGCTGAAGGGACACAACAGGCTGCAGAGGCAAGAGGCATTTTCCCTGAAGTGCACTCGTGGGTTCTGCTAAAGTGAGTCTTGATCCTCAATTGCTGTTTCAGAGATCCTGGGACCCTTGGCGGTGTCTAACTGGACTTCTCATAACAACCTTGAAAAGTTGGGAATTAGACATTATTTGGACTCTAAACCTGTCATGTGAGCTATCAATTAATTTTGAAATTTATCTGACATCTCTGTTTCTTTTTCTAACTACAGAGGAGAAAAAGAGCCAGACTAGTTTCACTTCTGGTTTCTTGTAGTAGGATACTATCATCCATAGATTTATAGCAGTATCTCTTTCCATTATACTGGGTGATTAAAGCCCTTTGTATATTGAGGGAAATAATTTCTAAAGCCTTTTTTAACATGTTCAGACAAATAAACTAGAAGCAATGTGGAATGCACATCCAGTGATCTACTGTTGTGCCTTACAACATGAACTCCAGAGAAATATAGGTGGGATTCAGTAGAGATACTTTGCACTTTATATAGTCACATCATACAGGTGAAGGACCAGGCTTAAAAGAGGATAGTAGAGGGGAAGAAGATGATATAGTGGGAAGAGAAGGTAAACCAGAGGAGAGATAAACACTTCAACGACCCCCCATGCTTCCTTCCTGCAACTCCACCTCCATAAGCTCTAAAATGCACAGTGGAGACCACGAGTGGTCATATTTTATCTGTCTCCTGTAACCAACAATACAGATTAACACTTAAGAATTTAGGGCCAGATGTACTAAACTGTTTAATGGGTTGCAGCCCCCAGACATGCTAAATCAGAGTGTTTGCAGCCACTAAAAAGTTATTTCTTATGTCCTACCCCTATTTAGGAGTTGGTAAAGTTTTCCAGACTCCTAAAATGAGTTTAGAAGTGGTTACTGAGTCACAATTAGGAAGCAGCTTATTTTTTGTGTTCCTTCCAAATTGTGATTCAGTTCCATATGTATCAGTAGTTTGTAACCAGATTTACAGCCGCTCAAGTTAGGATGGTAACTGATTTGCACAGGGTAAAGGGGTCCAACTCTTTGGGAACCAGGGAGTCAGCCCCACTGCTAACTTTCACTCAAGTTTTTCAAAATTGAAAACTTTATTTATGGGTAAACCTACCACACAGCACAGCAGTCTTTGCGAAAGACTATTGTGAGCTTACCTAGAACATAAAGGGACGTAGAGCCCTCCACTGCGTAGCATTAGTTGGCTTTCTTGTCACTCTCATTTGCATGCTTCTTTTTCATGTCCCAAATTGGCAAGCTTGTGTTTATCCATATCATGAATATAGCCTCTTTACCATCTCTTTTCATTTGCTGGCTTCTGTGCTTCCGGTGCTTGCTTTTCAAACACTACTTTTTTTAGGTTGAGCCCTGAGCCAGCGCGCAAGCGCTGCTCTGGGGTTGATCTGTGGTAGCTCAGTACGGAAGAGAAGCCCCGCCCACTACCCTGCCCATATTTTTCATTGGCTTGTGTGTTTGTCCTTCATAAATGCTATCTTCTGATTGATTATGAGGCTTGTTAGTCCCTCCTTAGTACTGCAGTGTCATCATTTGTTTCCTCCCATGGCTACTGGCCCCTTTACTTGGTTGTTACACAGTGCCTCCACTATTTTCTGTAATGAGTTTCTCCTACTGCACGCGCGAGGACATGCCCAGCCGGGACAATGGCGGCGCCGATTTTGCAAGCACAGCACTTTATGGGGACCTGAGGTCACGTCCTGCAGCCAGGGTGCGCGCCCCTGTTTACATTACTAAAGTTATAGAGTGTAACACTGGAGTTCCTGCCGGCAGCTATGCTAATACAGTTATGGTCAAAGTGGCTCCCTGTGGGGTCTCCTGTGTCAAACACTGCCTTGGTCTGGACCAGCGGGGACAGTGGAGCAAGCCCTTCCTTTTAATATGTACTTCGTTCGCAGTGCGAATACATTCACAGACCTGCTCCCTGAGTTAATCTATATCTTGGAGAGGCAGGGACACTGCGGAACAGAAGCTGCAGAGTCCTGTCTGACAGCAGAGCAGGCGCCTTAGAGGGGATTAGGCGCGGAGAGCTACCCCCACCCTCTATGTCATCAATCCACCATAGTGTTTACTGCATTGCCGCAGTGGGCTGCAACGATAAACTGAATGTTGTAAACAGAACCATGCACGGACCTCCCGGGCACTTTGGAGACGTTGCTCTTCCAGAATTGCTTCCTTCCAGAATTGCTCGCCATTTTCTCCGTGTATCACTCAGCCCTGCCCACACCTCTCCTGCTCCCCCTCCCAGAATCAGAAGGCGGCCGCCATAGTGGGGTAGACATTCACAAGAGACAGTGGCGGCCATTGGCTGTCCGATCCAGTGGGTTGGATTACTCAGCCAATCGTGAGTCACGTTACTTCCAGTTGCTTTCTCAGAAGAGGTATGGAGTTTTGATTATGGAAACTCGGCAGCCGGAGTGTCATTGCGGCTTCCCAGACTGTCAGTCCGAGCCATATAAATGAGACTGAACAACTAAACACTCACTCAATGTCACGGTGCGTGATTCTTTGATGCTCAGCCTTCTTTTAACTCGAGCTGGTTTCAGTTGCGTAAAGCTCAAGACAGTGTCACATTTTGAGTATTATTTTCACCTAGGTTGAGATCTTGTATGTTGTGTTACCATTACTGCAGCATTAGTATTTTTCTGACATGGGAAAATACCGTATGCATTGTTTTTTTTTTGTGCAGTTTTATATAGCTCGGTAAGCACCAGTTACATTACGGACGGACATGGACACATTGTATCACCTTAGGGCACTCGGCGACAGTTCGCAATTGTCTCACTTTGAACCACACAGAGTTTATAGTATGTCGGGCCTTGGCTAATGGGTTTTAAGGAATTTATACGATTATGTTTTAAACGCATATGATTTAAATTAAAGTTAATCGAGTGAAAAAGTCTTTGTCGGTTACAATAAGTATGAATGCAACAATGGCAATGTACGTATCAGAAGCGTGTTAGCAGGCAACATTGACTCCTGTTAAATTAGGTTGCGGTCCCTGAGATGTATGCATACTAAACGTCACGGTTTCTGATGTTTTCTCCTTGAACACTTTAAACAGCACACACCAGTAAGCATGTTTTTCTTTGCGGTCACCACTAATTCGTGTTTACTTGATTATTATATATTATGTTTTAATCGTGCAGCTGCATTTCTATCCTAAATCGGGTTCACTTGGACTGTGTTGTGCTCTCGATGCATAAAGTGATCAGGCCAACACAAATGTTGAAGACGACTCCATGCTCACTGAGTCCAACTCTGAGTCTTCAATAACTTTCCACCGACGCCGAACACTGCCTCGGGATGCGTGCATGCCTGTCATTCTGTGTGTCCTCATTCGTGGTGTCACGTGAACACTACATTCCTCCCCAATTTTCTTTGAACTGAATAATTAACTCAACCAGTCGAATAGGTGGCCAGTTAACAGGTGGCATTTACAGTTGCTACTCCCGGATTAAACATTCTCCCGTCCGTAGCATTCATAGTTGTCAGATCTTCTGGGCCTGCAGATTTGGGGTAGCAGATGGTATGGTTGCCTCAGAGTTGCTCCTTGATGCTAAAGGTCAAACGTCAGGCTACGTCGTCTAACAACTTGCTGCTTATTCGCAAACTGGTGTGTCCTGGTTGTGTTTTACAAATAATGCTCAGGTGGCATAATTTGTCTTCCACCACGTCTCATTAAATGGCTCCTTCATCTGAAGTGATTATTGTTTCGTGATTCTGTACTAGCAGCTGTGATTAAAAGTCTGTCCCAACCAAGCTCAGTCTAATATGTGCGAGTCAATAAATCAGTATTATATTCTGTTTTCTTCTGGTGAATATTTATTTGCTAATTTGTAATATCGGTTACTTGGTTTTTGCAGGAAGTGTTATGCTGTATCTCGGTGCCGCCTTTGTGAGAGTTTAAGCTATTAGTATTGTAAATGGCAATGCCTTTTATTTATGTTTTAAAACCCAAAACATAAATAAAAGGCATTGTCATTTACAATAATTCACACTGAGGGCTTGAGGAGTTTAAGGACCTACAGGTACCGGCTCCCCATAGGTTTAATGAATCTCACAAAAAGAGGCCCCGGGTCCAAAGATCAAACTATCGTTGGAAAGTGGCAACACAACAAGCTGCAGAGGATATCCCTTTTTAAGGACGGTTCCCCTCACACACCAGAGGTGTCATGCTTCATCATAGGGGTACCTCCTCACGTGAGGAACCTAGTCCTCACGTGGGCTACAACCCCCTCGCTGCGAGGGAGGAGCTCAGGGATGTTTTTGATAAGAGGTAGGGTATAATAAAACCCTATGTGAGCAAAGTGTTGTGGAGAAAGAAAGGTGCAGTGCTAAAGTACAAGTGATTTAAAACTGACTACAGGGTCAGCTAAATATTTTAATAGTGCTGCCCAGTGCCAGGATTAAAAAGCAATAAATGCTTGTGAACACAGAAGTCAAGATTTAAGACCGCTGTGTATTTATAGGACCAACATGTTTCTGCCTCAATGACCTATACAAGTGTCCGGGCATTCATCAGGGTCAGTGATAGCTACTGCAATCAATCAAAATGTGAAAAATAAGTGAAAACACTATAATTGATTAATACTGAACCAGAGAGTGATTTCTTTGTTCAGTACATCTCAGAACTCCCTATATTGGGGGACAAACAGAACAAGAACAGTACATAAATTTTTAAAAAGCAACAACAAATGTGATAACAATACCACTTTCCAACCAATACTCATTTTGCATGCAAGGAAAAGAAAACAGCTTGCTGTAATCTTTGCAAAATATCCAATGTGGAATCTAATATAACATTGTCTGCCCTAAGTTGCTAATAGTGACAAACAAAATAGAGGATGCGTAACTCACCCATCTGGGAGAACGTATTTACAACATCTGTCCAGGCTCACTTGGCCATATAGTACCGCACCATGACCTCTGGAAAATGGTACATGGCAAATAAAAAGAAAAAAAAGAAAAAGAAAGAGAAGGGAAAATGTATCAAGAATAACAATAACTGCGTGATATAAATCGTCCATGTCATGTGTGAAAATGTATTGTCATTTATTGATATTAATCAGCAAAGAAAAGACACATTCAAGGTGACGTCTGTACTCATGATCTCAAGAAAAACCCTGTTGGTAATATAGGCATATGCTCTGAGCACTAGCAAGAAAAAACTCTGAGCACTAGCAAGAAAAAACGGGGTGTACCAAGTATCTGAATAAAGGGAAATGCATATATGGCAAATTTATGCTTAAGTATGCATGCAACCCTAAAAGTTAGTGGACCGGACATGGTCACGTATACCATGCTTAGATTACAGAGAGGTGTTAAACAACCTACTCTACAAGACGTGCATATCTAGCCGTGTATCCCAAAATAATGAATTGGTCACGGTCACAGGTATATTATCAAAAAAACGAATCCAAAAAATGAAAGGGTAAAAAACTAGTAATCAGCTAGCAACTCCCCATATATTGAGGTACCGGGCTAATCAGAAAACCCAGAGGGGATGACAACATAACAGCGAACCTTACCTCTTGGAGATCTAACACTTTAGGTCGCGGTCCGGGGACAGGAAGAAGAGAGTCTACCGGACCGTCGAGTTTAAATACAAAAAGACACTAGCTAAACGGCTACACCTGAGGGTTTCAGCGCGTAGCCGGAAATCCGGAGGAAACGCGGGAAATCTGGGACTTGTAGTCCGGGGTGATGCAATACGGCAAAAAATACGGCAAAAAATAACAAAAAATACACCAAAGGGCTAAGAAAATGCAGAGAAGCAAGCAAACCAAGCGTAAAGGAATGGAAAGTCTTGCGACGTGCAATTACATAAGTATGTAGACATTATGTTAAGGAGCAGAAAAAACTTTTTTTAAGCACAAGTATGTGTGCTCTATGGCAAGGAAATGAGAGAAACCCCATGGTGGTATTGAGCACAATCCTAAGGATGTACTGTGTTTGTTGGTAAACACCAGACAAACCAGTAACTAACTGTTGGAAATTACCCCAATCGGTGGAACGAAACCTAACATAATGGTACAGAGGCACAGAGTATATATCCTCTGTGACGAGGTGATAAGGATATCACGTCCAGGGTGCTGAGGGCAGACCACAGAATATGTGGATTTGATGGTAAAAGTAGCCAAAACAATAACTTACTATTGTTGCCCCTGTTGGTGGGGGCAGAACCCAACAGGTAGGGGAGCAAAACACAGAGGATCATCAGTAATAATACTGTGTACTAACCACATAGGGAAAATATAGTGAAGATCACAGAGTTAAGCCAACGCCAACCAAGGTATTTCATCGTTGAGTCCAGAGGCCACCGTGTCCAATCTGTACACCCATCTCTGCTCAAGCCTCAATAATTTTGTTGCTAAGCCAGGTGTAGTAGCTGTCACCTTAGGTTTGTCTAACACAGTCCAACTTAGTGTGTCAGCACTATGTTTCAAATAAAAAAAATGTTTGGTAAACTTGGTAACTTGCTTAGCGCATCTAATCATGCTCTTATGTTCTAAGATGCGCACTCGGACCTTCCTAGTGGTCATTCCCACATACCTCAACTCACAAGGACACGTTATCAAGTATATGACCCTTTCACTATTGCAATTTGTATGTTCTTGAAGTACCCATGGTCTCGTTGTGCCAATGTCTATTGATTTTGTAACTCTTGTTTGGTCGCAGACTGCACAATTACCACAGGGATAGTGCCCTTTGACAGCTGGTAAACTCCATAATGTATTAGTTCTCATTTTATCAGATGGTTGTGGTATCGTGTGGATAAGGGTATCTTTAAGACTACGACCCCTTTTATGTGCAAATACTGGTTTCTCAAGTGACAGTTTGCCCGTGTTCAGAATATCCCAATTATGTAGAACAGACTTCTTGACTACACTCGAGAGGGTACTAAATGTATTGACACAGACTAGTTTGGATGTGGTCTTCTCTGTGGTACGTGGTTCCAAGAGAGCTTCCCTGTGATTATTCAAAGCTCGTTTTGACGACTTCCTTATCAGAGCAGCTGGATAATGCCTGTCCATGAGGTTATGTCTCAATCTTGACGCATGGGTTTTGTACTTCTCTGTGGTGGAACAGTTACGTCGTATTCTTAAAAATTGTCCGTAGGGCAAGTTGTCTCGTAATGATTTAGGATGATAACTATCATATTGTAATAGCGCATTGCGAGACATGGGCTTCTGATAAAGTTCACTTTCAAGTATTCCTTTTGCTGGATAAATCCATAGATCTAGAAAAGCTAGACCTGTCTTGCTATATTCACAGGTGAACCGTAGAAAGTTGTTCTGTGTATTCAGCCAGGTATGGAAGGCAGTGATTGAATGTTCATCCCCACGCCAGATGACAATCATCTATATATCTCTTCCAGATGATGACTTGTGATCTAAAAGGATTAGTCTCAGCTAGGGCAACACCTTCTTCAAACATGTGCATGTAAAGATTTGCCAAACTCGGCGCGAAGGTGCTGCCCATGGAAGTTCCCATAACTTGTAAGTAAAGCTGATTCTCAAAGAGAAAAAGTTTTCCTTCATTGCGACTGTTGCACAATCCATGATAAATTTAATTGGTGTAATGCTGTCTGGTGGCAATCGGGTTAGTAGGCGCTCCACGGTTTCCAAAGTCTGATCTTGAGGAATACAGGTGTAGAGAGATTCTACATCAAAGGAAACTAAATAATCAGTGGTGGGATCAAATTCTTTGTCCTGCAACAAACGTATGACATCAGTGGTGTCTTTCAAAAATGTTGGCATGTTGCGCACAAGGGGTCTCAGAAAAAAGTCTACAAACTGGGATAATGGTTCCAAAACCGATCCGATACCTGAAATTATCGGTCTACCGGGTGGTGGTCTCTGTGGTTTATGAATTTTAGGGAGTATGTAAAAGTACGAGGTCGTTGGAGATTTCGTGCACAGAAAATCAGCTTCTTTTCGTGTTATCCAGTTATTTTCTAGTGCTTCTACTGTCATTCTCTTGATAAGACTCATAAGCCGTACTGTGGGATCCTTGTCTAGATGTTGATAAGCAATACTATTAGAAAGCTGTCGCAGACACTCTGTTCGATATGTGTCAGTGTTAAGGATCACAGTGGCCCCACCTTTATCCGCACTCTTGATGGTAATCTTTCTGTCCGTGGATAATCTCTGGAGAGCATCTTTCTCATTCCGTGTGATGTTGTCATAACTTCTTTTAGGGGATGATAGGCCCAAGTCCAAGTCTTTGAGGACTGCTTTCTCAAAAGTGGCTACCTCACTTGGTAGAACCATTATTGATTTCAGATGCAAGTCAGTATTACGGACATCTGTTTCATTGGTATTAGTTTCTTTATTTGCAAAGAAAAAATGTAACCTTACTTTTCTAAAAAATTGATGGACCTCCTGGTGAATTAGAAAAGGGTCTCCAAAATTAGTAGGGACAAAGCCCAAACCGCGGTTCAGGACTGCTGTCTCATCTTGAGACAAAGATCTCTTACTTAGATTGACAATCAGACTTGTCCCTCGCTCGTGCCCGCTTGTTGGAAGCTCTTTGTCATGCTCCTCGTACTGCGCTGGTCGATCGGGGCGCTCCAATGAACTTGCTGTTGCGTCCGTCGCCGCCCTCGTGAGCGGCCACGGCCCTGCTCTAAAAAAGGCTGCCCGTAACCTGATGGTTGATGCGGTTGAAAATTCATCAAGGGAACTGGTGGACCTTGTCCAAACATTGGAGGGAAGGTGGGATAGTTCCATGGGTGCGGGGGCCACCATTGATTATATTGGTGCCCTCCTCGCGCACCTCGCCAGTTACTCCTGTTGTTATGTAATGATTTACGGTTAATGTTGTCCGTACTAGTATCAGAGTCACTGGAGGTGTCTTCCCTATCAGAGGATGAATAATTGGAGCCATATCCACGGCCTGTTCTGTGATATTCAGGTTGTTTGTAAGAAGGGTCCGTATATGGATAGACTTTTTCCATACTGAATTTAGCCAGATCTTTCTTGAATTTGGTGATTTTGTTCGACAGGAGAGAGTCTTTGTAATCTTTGATTGTTTTATTGGTCTCCTCTAGGTTCTTCTTGAAGACCGAAGCCCCTATAATCACCTTAATCTCTGTTTCAAGTGTCTGTATCTGTACTAAAACCTTTTCAGCTTCCATCTTAGCTGTGCTTATAATCAAAATCAACCAATCCCTCGTGCATCTCCACGCAATGAGGGACCAGTCCTTTAGAAACAGGGGATTGTCAAGGAACAGTCTTGGAGCGTTTGTGACTATGAGACCCGTTGGTGCACAGTTACCCCGAAGATATTCGATCATAATTGAACCATGTGTGCTGGTTCTAATATACAGCCGTTTTAGATTAGTTAGTTTTTGCCAATCATCTGCAGTGGCTAATGTTTGTGTTAATGGAGTGTCAAGTAGACTTGGTGTGGTAAGAATCTCGGCTAGAATGGTGTCATCAAATGCCAGTCCGGTGCGTTCAGCCATAATGGTAATGTGGGATCTACTAAAAAGAAAAGAAAAATAGAAAGAAAGATATATATACACACTAGCCCGCAGCTGAGCCGCTGCGCTATCAATAATTCACACTGAGGGCTTGAGGAGTTTAAGGACCTGCAGGTACCGGCTCCCCTTAGGTTTAATGAATCTCACAAAAAGAGGCCCCGGGTCCAAAGATCAAACTATCGTTGGAAAGTGGCAACACAACAAGCTGCAGGGGATATCCCTTTTTAAGGACGGTTCCCCTCACACACCAGAGGTGTCATGCTTCATCATAGGGGTACCTCCTCACGTGAGGAACCTAGTCCTCACGTGGGCTACAACCCCCTCGCTGCGAGGGAGGAGCTCAGGGATGTTTTTGATAAGAGGTAGGGTATAATAAAACCCTATGTGAGCAAAGTGTTGTGGAGAAAGAAAGGTGCAGTGCTAACGTACAAGTGATTTAAAACTGTCTACAGGGTCAGCTAAATATTTTAATAGTGCTGCCCAGTGCCGGGATTAAAAAAGCAATAAATGCTTGTGAACACAGAAGTCAAGATTTAAGACCGCTGCGTATTTATAGGACCAACATGTTTCTGCCTCAATGACCTATACAAGTGTCCGGGCATTCATCAGGGTCAGTGATAGCTACTGCAATCAATCAAAATGTGAAAAATAAGTGAAAACACTATAATTGATTAATACTGAACCAGAGAGTGATTTCTTTGTTCAGTACATCTCAGAACTCCCTATATTGGGGGACAAACAGAACAAGAACAGTACATAAATTTTTTAAAAAGCAACAACAAATGTGATAACAATACCACTTTCCAACCAATACTCATTTTGCATGCAAGGAAAAGAAAACAGCTTGCTGTAATCTTTGCAAAATATCCAATGTGGAATCTAATATAACATTGTCTGCCCTAAGTTGCTAATAGTGACAAACAAAATAGAGGATGCGTAACTCACCCATCTGGGAGAACGTATTTACAACATCTGTCCAGGCTCACTTGGCCATATAGTACCGCACCATGACCTCTGGAAAATGGTACATGGCAAATAAAAAGAAAAAAAAGAAAAAAAAGAAAAAGAAAGAGAAGGGAAAATGTATCAAGAATAACAATAACTGCGTGATATAAATCGTCCATGTCATGTGTGAAAATGTATTGTCATTTATTGATATTAATCAGCAAAGAAAAGACACATTCAAGGTGACGTCTGTACTCATGATCTCAAGAAAAACCCTGTTGGTAATATAGGCATATGCTCTGAGCACTAGCAAGAAAAAACTCTGAGCACTAGCAAGAAAAAACGGGGTGTACCAAGTATCTGAATAAAGGGAAATGCATATATGGCAAATTTATGCTTAAGTATGCATGCAACCCTAAAACTTAGTGGACCGGACATGGTCAAAAATACCATGCTTAGATTACAGAGAGGTGTTAAACACCCTACTCTACAAGACGTGCATATCTAGCCGTGTATCCCAAAATAATGAATTGGTCACGGTCACAGGTATATTATCAAAAAAACGAATCCAAAAAATGAAAGGGTAAAAAACTAGTAATCAGCTAGCAACTCCCCATATATTGAGGTACCGGGCTAATCAGAAAACCCAGAGGGGATGACAACATAACAGCGAACCTTACCTCATGGAGATCTAACACTTTAGGTCGCGGTCCGGGGACAGGAAGAAGAGAGTCTACCGGACCGTCGAGTTTAAATACAAAAAGACACTAGCTAAACGGCTACACCTGAGGGTTTCAGCGCGTAGCCGGAAATCCGGCGGAAACGCAGGAAATCTGGGACTTGTAGTCCGGGGTGATGCAATACGGCAAAAAATACGGCAAAAAATAACAAAAAATACACCAAAGGGCTAAGAAAATGCAGAGAAGCAAGCAAACCAAGCGTAAAGGCATGGAAAGTCTTGCGACGTGCAATTACATAAGTATGTAGACATTATGTTTAGGAGCAGAAAAAACTTTTTTTAAGCACAAGTATGTGTGCTCTATGGCAAGGAAATGAGAGAAACCCCATGGTGGTATTGAGCACAATCCTAAGGATGTACTGTGTTTGTTGGTAAACACCAGACAAACCAGTAACTAACTGTTGGAAATTACCCCAATCGGTGGAACGAAACCTAACATAATGGTACAGAGGCACAGAGTATATATCCTCTGTGACGAGGTGATAAGGATATCACGTCCAGGGTGCTGAGGGCAGACCACAGAATATGTGGATTTGATGGTAAAAGTAGCCAAAACAATAACTTACTATTGTTGCCCCTGTTGGTGGGGGCAGAACCCAACAGGTAGGGGAGCAAAACACAGAGGATCATCAGTAATAATACTGTGTACTAACCACATAGGGAAAATATAGTGAAGATCACAGAGTTAAGCCAACGCCAACCAAGGTATTTCATCGTTGAGTCCAGAGGCCACCGTGTCCAATCTGTACACCCATCTCTGCTCAAGCCTCAATAATTTTGTTGCTAAGCCAGGTGTAGTAGCTGTCACCTTAGGTTTGTCTAACACAGTCCAACTTAGTGTGTCAGCACTATGTTTCAAATAAAAAAAATGTTTGGTTAACTTGCTTAGCGCATCTAATCATGCTCTTATGTTCTAAGATGCGCACTCGGACCTTCCTAGTGGTCATTCCCACATACCTCAACTCACAAGGACACGTTATCAAGTATATGACCCTTTCACTATTGCAATTTGTATGTTCTTGAAGTACCCATGGTCTCGTTGTGCCAATGTCTATTGATTTTGTAACTCTTGTTTGGTCGCAGACTGCACAATTACCACAGGGATAGTGCCCTTTGACAGCTGGTAAACTCCACAATGTATTAGTTCTCATTTTATCAGATGGTTGTGGTCTCGTGTGGATAAGGGTATCTTTAAGACTACGACCCCTTTTATGTGCAAATAGTGGTTTCTCAAGTGACAGTTTGCCCGTGTTCAGAATATCCCAATTATGTAGAACAGACTTCTTGACTACACTCGAGAGGGTACTAAATGTATTGACACAGACTAGTTTGGATGTGGTCTTCTCTGTGGTACGTGGTTCCAAGAGAGCTTCCCTGTGATTATTCAAAGCTCGTTTTGACGACTTCCTTATCAGAGCAGCTGGATAATGCCTGTCCATGAGGTTATGTCTCAATCTTGACGCATGGGTTTTGTACTTCTCTGTGGTGGAACAGTTACGTCGTATTCTTAAAAATTGTCCGTAGGGCAAGTTGTCTCGTAATGATTTAGGATGATAACTATCATATTGTAATAGCGCATTGCGAGACATGGGCTTCTGATAAAGTTCACTTTCAAGTATTCCTTTTGCTGGATAAATCCATAGATCTAGAAAAGCTAGACCTGTCTTGCTATATTCACAGGTGAACCGTAGAAAGTTGTTCTGTGTATTCAGCCAGGTATGGAAGGCAGTGATTGAATGTTCATCCCCACGCCAGATGACAAGAATGTAATCTATATATCTCTTCCAGATGATGACTTGTGATCTAAAAGGATTAGTCTCAGCTAGGGCAACACCTTCTTCAAACATGTGCATGTAAAGATTTGCCAAACTCGGCGCGAAGGTGCTGCCCATGGAAGTTCCCGTAACTTGTAAGTAAAGCTGATTCTCAAAGAGAAAAAGTTTTCCT
The DNA here is from genome assembly GCA_963921515.1 of Calotriton arnoldi. Taxonomy (NCBI): domain Eukaryota; kingdom Metazoa; phylum Chordata; class Amphibia; order Caudata; family Salamandridae; genus Calotriton; species Calotriton arnoldi. The sequence continues at coordinate 2,203,809 of CAWUFW010002250.1, forward strand.
TCATTGCGACTGTTGCACAATCCATGATAAATTTAATTGGTGTAATGCTGTCTGGTGGCAATCGGGTTAGTAGGCGCTCCACGGTTTCCAAAGTCTGATCTTGAGGAATACAGGTGTAGAGAGATTCTACATCAAAGGAAACTAAATAATCAGTGGTGGGATCAAATTCTTTGTCCTGCAACAAACGTATGACATCAGTGGTGTCTTTCAAAAATGTTGGCATGTTGCGCACAAGGGGTCTCAGAAAAAAGTCTACAAACTGGGATAATGGTTCCAAAACCGATCCGATACCTGAAATTATCGGTCTACCGGGTGGTGGTCTCTGTGGTTTATGAATTTTAGGGAGTATGTAAAAGTACGAGGTCGTTGGAGATTTCGTGCACAGAAAATCAGCTTCTTTTCGTGTTATCCAGTTATTTTCTAGTGCTTCTACTGTCATTCTCTTGACTCATAAGCCGTACTGTGGGATCCTTGTCTAGATGTTGATAAGCAATACTATTAGAAAGCTGTCGCAGACACTCTGTTCGATATGTGTCAGTGTTAAGGATCACAGTGGCCCCACCTTTATCCGCACTCTTGATGGTAATCGTTCTGTCCGTGGATAATCTCTGGAGAGCATCTTTCTCATTCCGTGTGATGTTGTCATAACTTCTTTTAGGGGATGATAGGCCCAAGTCCAAGTCTTTGAGGACTGCTTTCTCAAAAGTGGCTACCTCACTTGGTAGAACCATTATTGGTGGATTGAAAGTAGATTTCAGATGCAAGTCAGTATTGCGGACATCTGTTTCATTGGTATTAGTTTCTTTATTTGCAAAGAAAAAATGTAACCTTACTTTTCTAAAAATTGATGGACCTCCTGGTGAATTAGAAAAGGGTCTCCAAAATTAGTAGGGACAAAGCCCAAACCGCGGTTCAGGACTGCTGTCTCATCTTGAGACAAAGATCTCTTACTTAGATTGACAATCAGACTTGTCCCTCGCTCGTGCCCGCTTGTTGGAAGCTCTTTGTCATGCTCCTCGTACTGCGCTGGTCGATCGGGGAGCTCCAATGAACTTGCTGTTGCGTCCGTCGCCGCCCTCGTGAGCGGCCACGGCCCTGCTCTAAAAAGGCTACCCGTAACCTGATGGTTGATGCGGTTGAAAATTCATCAAGGGAACTGGTGGACCTTGTCCAAACATTGGAGGGAAGGTGGGATAGTTCCATGGGTGCGGGGGCCACCATTGATTATATTGGTGCCCTCCTCGCGCACCTCGCCACTTACTCCTGTTGTTATGTAATGATTTACGGTTAATGTTGTCCGTACTAGTATCAGAGTCACTGGAGGTGTCTTCCCAATCAGAGGATGAATAATTGGAGCCATATCTACGGCCTGTTCTGTGATATTCAGGTTGTTTGTAAGAAGGGTCCGTATATGGATAGACTTTTTCCATACTGAATTTAGCCAGATCTTTCTTGAATTTGGTGATTTTGTTCGACAGGAGAGAGTCTTTGTAATCTTTGATTGTTTTATTGGTCTCCTCTAGGTTCTTCTTGAAGACCGAAGCCCCTATAATCACCTTAATCTCTGTTTCAAGTGTCTGTATCTGTACTAAAACCTTTTCAGCTTCCATCTTAGCTGTGCTTATAATCAAAATCAACCAATCCCTCGTGCATCTCCACGCAATGAGGGACCAGTCCTTTAGAAACAGGGGATTGTCAAGGAACAGTCTTGGAGCGTTTGTGACTATGAGACCCGTTGGTGCACAGTTACCCCGAAGATATTCGATCATATTTGAATTTGATATTCGATCATAATTGAATTGGTTCTAATATACAGCCGTTTTAGATTAGTTAGTTTTTGCCAATCATCTGCAGTGGCTAATGTTTGTGTTAATGGAGTGTCAAGTAGACTTGGTGTGGTAAGAATCTCGGCTAGAATGGTGTCATCAAATGCCAGTCCGGTGCGTTCAGCCATAATGGTAATGTGGGATCTACTAAAAAGAAAAGAAAAATAGAAAGAAAGATATATATACACACTAGCCCGCAGCTGAGCCACTGCGCTATCAATAATTCACACTGAGGGCTTGAGGAGTTTAAGGACCTGCAGGTACCGGCTCCCCTTAGGTTTAATGAATCTCACAAAAAGAGGCCCCGGGTCCAAAGATCAAACTATCGTTGGAAAGTGGCAACACACAAGCTGCAGGGGATATCCCTTTTTAAGGACGGTTCCCCTCACACACCAGAGGTGTCATGCTTCATCATAGGGGTACCTCCTCACGTGAGGAACCTAGTCCTCACGTGGGCTACAACCCCCTCGCTGCGAGGGAGGAGCTCAGGGATGTTTTTGATAAGAGGTAGGGTATAATAAAACCCTATGTGAGCAAAGTGTTGTGGAGAAAGAAAGGTGCAGTGCTAAAGTACAAGTGATTTAAAACTGACTACAGGGTCAGCTAAATATTTTAATAGTGCTGCCCAGTGCCAGGATTAAAAAAGCAATAAATGCTTGTGAACACAGAAGTCAAGATTTAAGACCGCTGTGTATTTATAGGACCAACATGTTTCTGCCTCAATGACCTATACAAGTGTCCGGGCATTCATCAGGGTCTGTGATAGCTACTGCAATCAATCAAAATGTGAAAAATAAGTGAAAACACTATAATTGATTAATACTGAACCAGAGAGTGATTTCTTTGTTCAGTACATCTCAGAACTCCCTATATTGGGGGACAAACAGAACAAGAACAGTACATACATTTTTAAAAAAGCAACAACAAATGTGATAACAATACCACTTTCCAACCAATACTCATTTTGCATGCAAGGAAAAGAAAACAGCTTGCTGTAATCTTTGCAAAATATCCAATGTGGAATCTAATATAACATTGTCTGCCCTAAGTTGCTAATAGTGACAAACAAAATAGAGGATGCGTAACTCACCCATCTGGGAGAACGTATTTACAACATCTGTCCAGGCTCACTTGGCCATATAGCACCGCACCATGACCTCTGGAAAATGGTACATGGCAAATAAAAAGAAGAAAAAGAAAGAGAAGGGAAAATGTATCAAGAATAACAATAACTGCGTGATATAAATCGTCCATGTCATGTGTGAAAATGTATTGTCATTTATTGATATTAATCAGCAAAGAAAAGACACATTCAAGGTGACGTCTGTACTCATGATCTCAAGAAAAACCCTGTTGGTAATATAGGCATATGCTCTGAGCACTAGCAAGAAAAACTCTGAGCACTAGCAAGAAAAACGGGGTGTACCAAGTATCTGAATAAAGGGAAATGCATATATGGCAAATTTATGCTTAAGTATGCATGCAACCCTAAAAGTTAGTGGACCGGACATGGTCACGTATACCATGCTTAGATTACAGAGAGGTGTTAAACAACCTACTCTACAAGACGTGCATATCTAGCTGTGTATCCCAAAATAATGAATTGGTCACGGTCACAGGTATATTATCAAAAAACGAATCCAAAAAATGAAAGGGTAAAAAACTAGTAATCAGCTAGCAACTCCCCATATATTGAGGTACCGGGCTAATCAGAAAACCCAGAGGGGATGACAACATAACAGCGAACCTTACCTCATGGAGATCTAACACTTTAGGTCGCGGTCCGGGGACAGGAAGAAGAGAGTCTACCGGACCGTCGAGTTTAAATACAAAAAGACACTAGCTAAACGGCTACACCTGAGGGTTTCAGCGCGTAGCCGGAAATCCGGCGGAAACGCGGGAAATCTGGGACTTGTAGTCCGGGGTGATGCAATACGGCAAAAAATACGGCAAAAAATACACCAAAGGGCTAAGAAAATGCAGAGAAGCAAGCAAACCAAGCGTAAAGGCATGGAAAGTCTTGCGACGTGCAATTACATAAGTATGTAGACATTATGTTTAGGAGCAGAAAAAACTTTTTTAAGCACAAGTATGTGTGCTCTATGGCAAGGAAATGAGATAAACCCCACGGTGGTATTGAGCACAATCCTAAGGATGTACTGTGTTTGTTGGTAAACACCAGACAAACCAGTAACTAACTGTTGGAAATTACCCCAATCGGTGGAACGAAACCTAACATAATGGTACAGAGGCACAGAGTATATATCCTCTGTGACGAGGTGATAAGGATATCACGTCCAGGGTGCTGAGGGCAGACCACAGAATATGTGGATTTGATGGTAAAAGTAGCCAAAACAATAACTTACTATTGTTGCCCCTGTTGGTGGGGGCAGAACCCAACAGTTAGGGGAGCAAAACACAGAGGATCATCAGTAATAATACTGTGTACTAACCACATAGGGAAAATATAGTGAAGATCCCAGAGTTAAGCCAACGCCAACCAAGGTATTTCATCGTTGAGTCCAGAGGCCACCGTGTCCAATCTGTACACCCATCTCTGCTCAAGCCTCAATAATTTTGTTGCTAAGCCAGGTGTAGTAGCTGTCACCTTAGGTTTGTCTAACACAGTCCAACTTAGTGTGTCAGCACTATGTTTCAAATCAAAAAAATGTTTGGTAAACTTGGTAACTTGCTTAGCGCATCTAATCATGCTCTTATGTTCTAAGATGCGCACTCGGACCTTCCTAGTGGTCATTCCCACATACCTCAACTCACAAGGACACGTTATCAAGTATATAACCCTTTCACTATTGCAATTTGTATGTTCTTGAAGTACCCATGGTCTCGTTGTGCCAATGTCTATTGATTTTGTAACTCTTGTTTGGTCGCAGACTGCACAATTACCACAGGGATAGTGCCCTTTGACAGCTGGTAAACTCCACAATGTATTAGTTCTCATTTTATCAGATGGTTGTGGTCTCGTGTGGATAAGGGTATCTTTAAGACTACGACCCCTTTTATGTGCAAATAGTGGTTTCTCAAGTGACAGTTTGCCCGTGTTCAGAATATCCCAATTATGTAGAACAGACTTCTTGACTACACTCGAGAGGGTACTAAATGTATTGACACAGACTAGTTTGGATGTGGTCTTCTCTGTGGTACGTGGTTCCAAGAGAGCTTCCCTGTGATTATTCAAAGCTCGTTTTGACGACTTCCTTATCAGAGCAGCTGGATAATGCCTGTCCATGAGGTTATGTCTCAATCTTGACGCATGGGTTTTGTACTTCTCAGTGGTGGAACAGTTACGTCGTATTCTTAAAAATTGTCCGTAGGGCAAGTTGTCTCGTAATGATTTAGGATGATAACTATCATATTGTAATAGCGCATTGCGAGACATGGGCTTCTGATAAAGTTCCCTTTCAAGTATTCCTTTTGCTGGATAAATCCATAGATCTAGAAAAGCTAGACCTGTCTTGCTATATTCACAGGTGAACCATAGAAAGTTGTTCTGTGTATTCAGCCAGGTATGGAAGGCAGTGATTGAATGTTCATCCCCACGCCAGATGACAAGAATGTCATCTATATATCTCTTCCAGATGATGACTTGTGATCTAAAAGGATTAGTCTCAGCTAGGGCAACACCTTCTTCAAACATGTGCATGTAAAGATTTGCCAAACTCGGCGCGAAGGTGCTGCCCATGGAAGTTCCCGTAACTTGTAAGTAAAGCTGATTCTCAAAGAGAAAAAAGTTTTCCTTCATTGCGACTGTTGCACAATCCATGATAAATTTAATTGGTGTAATGCTGTCTGGTGGCAATCGGGTTAGTAGGCGCTCCACGGTTTCCAAAGTCTGATCTTGAGGAATACAGGTGTAGAGAGATTCTACATCAAAGGAAACTAAATAATCAGTGGTGGGATCAAATTCTTTGTCCTGCAACAAACGTATGATATCAGTGGTGTCTTTCAAAAATGTTGGCATGTTGCGCACAAGGGGTCTCAGAAAAAAGTCTACAAACTGGGATAATGGTTCCAAAACCGATCCGATACCTGAAATTATCGGTCTACCGGGTGGTGGTCTCTGTGGTTTATGAATTTTAGGGAGTATGTAAAAGTACGAGGTCGTTGGAGATTTCGTGCACAGAAAATCAGCTTCTTTTCGTGTTATCCAGTTATTTTCTAGTGCTTCTACTGTCATTCTCTTGATAAGACTCATAAGCCGTACTGTGGGATCCTTGTCTAGATGTTGATAAGCAATACTATTAGAAAGCTGTCGCAGACACTCTGTTCGATATGTGTCAGTGTTAAGGATCACAGTGGCCCCACCTTTATCCGCACTCTTGATGGTAATCGTTCTGTCCGTGGATAATCTCTGGAGAGCATCTTTCTCATTCCGTGTGATGTTGTCATAACTTCTTTTAGGGGATGATAGGCCCAAGTCCAAGTCTTTGAGGACTGCTTTCTCAAAAGTGGCTACCTCACTTGGTAGAACCATTATTGGTGGATTGAAAGTAGATTTCAGATGCAAGTCAGTATTGCGGACATCTGTTTCATTGGTATTAGTTTCTTTATTTGCAAAGAAAAAATGTAACCTTACTTTTCTAAAAAATTGATGGACCTCCTGGTGAATTAGAAAAGGGTCTCCAAAATTAGTAGGGACAAAGCCCAAACCGCGGTTCAGGACTGCTGTCTCATCTTGAGACAAAGATCTCTTACTTAGATTGACAATCAGACTTGTCCCTCGCTCGTGCCCGCTTGTTGGAAGCTCTTTGTCATGCTCCTCGTACTGCGCTGGTCGATCGGGGAGCTCCAATGAACTTGCTGTTGCGTCCGTCGCCGCCCTCGTGAGCGGCCACGGCCCTGCTCTAAAAAAGGCTACCCGTAACCTGATGGTTGATGCGGTTGAAAATTCATCAAGGGAACTGGTGGACCTTGTCCAAACATTGGAGGGAAGGTGGGATAGTTCCATGGGTGCGGGGGCCACCATTGATTATATTGGTGCCCTCCTCGCGCACCTCGCCACTTACTCCTGTTGTTATGTAATGATTTACGGTTAATGTTGTCCGTACTAGTATCAGAGTCACTGGAGGTGTCTTCCCAATCAGAGGATGAATAATTGGAGCCATATCTACGGCCTGTTCTGTGATATTCAGGTTGTTTGTAAGAAGGGTCCGTATATGGATAGACTTTTTCCATACTGAATTTAGCCAGATCTTTCTTGAATTTGGTGATTTTGTTCGACAGGAGAGAGTCTTTGTAATCTTTGATTGTTTTATTGGTCTCCTCTAGGTTCTTCTTGAAGACCGAAGCCCCTATAATCACCTTAATCTCTGTTTCAAGTGTCTGTATCTGTACTAAAACCTTTTCAGCTTCCATCTTAGCTGTGCTTATAATCAAAATCAACCAATCCCTCGTGCATCTCCACGCAATGAGGGACCAGTCCTTTAGAAACAGGGGATTGTCAAGGAACAGTCTTGGAGCGTTTGTGACTATGAGACCCGTTGGTGCACAGTTACCCCGAAGATATTCGATCATATTTGAATTTGATATTCGATCATAATTGAATTGGTTCTAATATACAGCCGTTTTAGATTAGTTAGTTTTTGCCAATCATCTGCAGTGGCTAATGTTTGTGTTAATGGAGTGTCAAGTAGACTTGGTGTGGTAAGAATCTCGGCTAGAATGGTGTCATCAAATGCCAGTCCGGTGCGTTCAGCCATAATGGTAATGTGGGATCTACTAAAAAGAAAAGAAAAATAGAAAGAAAGATATATATACACACTAGCCCGCAGCTGAGCCACTGCGCTATCAATAATTCACACTGAGGGCTTGAGGAGTTTAAGGACCTGCAGGTACCGGCTCCCCTTAGGTTTAATGAATCTCACAAAAAGAGGCCCCGGGTCCAAAGATCAAACTATCGTTGGAAAGTGGCAACACACAAGCTGCAGGGGATATCCTTTTAAGGACGGTTCCCCTCACACACCAGAGGTGTCATGCTTCATCATAGGGGTACCTCCTCACGTGAGGAACCTAGTCCTCACGTGGGCTACAACCCCTCGCTGCGAGGGAGGAGCTCAGGGATGTTTTTGATAAGAGGTAGGGTATAATAAAACCCTATGTGAGCAAAGTGTTGTGGAGAAAGAAAGGTGCAGTGCTAAAGTACAAGTGATTTAAAACTGACTACAGGGTCAGCTAAATATTTTAATAGTGCTGCCCAGTGCCAGGATTAAAAAGCAATAAATGCTTGTGAACACAGAAGTCAAGATTTAAGACCGCTGTGTATTTATAGGACCAACATGTTTCTGCCTCAATGACCTATACAAGTGTCCGGGCATTCATCAGGGTCTGTGATAGCTACTGCAATCAATCAAAATGTGAAAAATAAGTGAAAACACTATAATTGATTAATACTGAACCAGAGAGTGATTTCTTTGTTCAGTACATCTCAGAACTCCCTATATTGGGGGACAAACAGAACAAGAACAGTACATACATTTTTAAAAAAGCAACAACAAATGTGATAACAATACCACTTTCCAACCAATACTCATTTTGCATGCAAGGAAAAGAAAACAGCTTGCTGTAATCTTTGCAAAATATCCAATGTGGAATCTAATATAACATTGTCTGCCCTAAGTTGCTAATAGTGACAAACAAAATAGAGGATGCGTAACTCACCCATCTGGGAGAACGTATTTACAACATCTGTCCAGGCTCACTTGGCCATATAGTACCGCACCATGACCTCTGGAAAATGGTACATGGCAAATAAAAAGAAGAAAAAGAAAGAGAAGGGAAAATGTATCAAGAATAACAATAACTGCGTGATATAAATCGTCCATGTCATGTGTGAAAATGTATTGTCATTTATTGATATTAATCAGCAAAGAAAAGACACATTCAAGGTGATGTCTGTACTCATGATCTCAAGAAAAACCCTGTTGGTAATATAGGCATATGCTCTGAGCACTAGCAAGAAAAAACTCTGAGCACTAGCAAGAAAAAACGGGGTGTACCAAGTATCTGAATAAAGGGAAATGCATATATGGCAAATTTATGCTTAAGTATGCATGCAACCCTAAAAGTTAGTGGACCGAACATGGTCACGTATACCATGCTTAGATTACAGAGAGGTGTTAAACAACCTACTCTACAAGACGTGCATATCTAGCTGTGTATCCCAAAATAATGAATTGGTCACGGTCACAGGTATATTATCAAAAAACGAATCCAAAAATGAAAGGGTAAAAAACTAGTAATCAGCTAGCAACTCCCCATATATTGAGGTACCGGGCTAATCAGAAAACCCAGAGGGGATGACAACATAACAGCGAACCTTACCTCATGGAGATCTAACACTTTAGGTCGCGGTCCGGGGACAGGAAGAAGAGAGTCTACCGGACCGTCGAGTTTAAATACAAAAAGACACTAGCTAAACGGCTACACCTGAGGGTTTCAGCGCGTAGCCGGAAATCCGGCGGAAACGCGGGAAATCTGGGACTTGTAGTCCGGGGTGATGCAATACGGCAAAAAATACGGCAAAAAATACACCAAAGGGCTAAGAAAATGCAGAGAAGCAAGCAAACCAAGCGTAAAGGCATGGAAAGTCTTGCGACGTGCAATTACATAAGTATGTAGACATTATGTTTAGGAGCAGAAAAACTTTTTTTAAGCACAAGTATGTGTGCTCTATGGCAAGGAAATGAGATAAACCCCACGGTGGTATTGAGCACAATCCTAAGGATGTACTGTGTTTGTTGGTAAACACCAGACAAACCAGTAACTAACTGTTGGAAATTACCCCAATCGGTGGAACGAAACCTAACATAATGGTACAGAGGCACAGAGTATATATCCTCTGTGACGAGGTGATAAGGATATCACGTCCAGGGTGCTGAGGGCAGACCACAGAATATGTGGATTTGATGGTAAAAGTAGCCAAAACAATAACTTACTATTGTTGCCCCTGTTGGTGGGGGCAGAACCCAACAGGTAGGGGAGCAAAACACAGAGGATCATCAGTAATAATACTGTGTACTAACCACATAGGGAAAATATAGTGAAGATCCCAGAGTTAAGCCAACGCCAACCAAGGTATTTCATCGTTGAGTCCAGAGGCCACCGTGTCCAATCTGTACACCCATCTCTGCTCAAGCCTCAATAATTTTGTTGCTAAGCCAGGTGTAGTAGCTGTCACCTTAGGTTTGTCTAACACAGTCCAACTTAGTGTGTCAGCACTATGTTTCAAATCAAAAAAATGTTTGGTAAACTTGGTAACTTGCTTAGCGCATCTAATCATGCTCTTATGTTCTAAGATGCGCACTCGGACCTTCCTAGTGGTCATTCCCACATACCTCAACTCACAAGGACACGTTATCAAGTATATAACCCTTTCACTATTGCAATTTGTATGTTCTTGAAGTACCCATGGTCTCGTTGTGCCAATGTCTATTGATTTTGTAACTCTTGTTTGGTCGCAGACTGCACAATTACCACAGGGATAGTGCCCTTTGACAGCTGGTAAACTCCACAATGTATTAGTTCTCATTTTATCAGATGGTTGTGGTCTCGTGTGGATAAGGGTATCTTTAAGACTACGACCCCTTTTATGTGCAAATAGTGGTTTCTCAAGTGACAGTTTGCCCGTGTTCAGAATATCCCAATTATGTAGAACAGACTTCTTGACTACACTCGAGAGGGTACTAAATGTATTGACACAGACTAGTTTGGATGTGGTCTTCTCTGTGGTACGTGGTTCCAAGAGAGCTTCCCTGTGATTATTCAAAGCTCGTTTTGACGACTTCCTTATCAGAGCAGCTGGATAATGCCTGTCCATGAGGTTATGTCTCAATCTTGACGCATGGGTTTTGTACTTCTCAGTGGTGGAACAGTTACGTCGTATTCTTAAAAATTGTCCGTAGGGCAAGTTGTCTCGTAATGATTTAGGATGATAACTATCATATTGTAATAGCGCATTGCGAGACATGGGCTTCTGATAAAGTTCCCTTTCAAGTATTCCTTTTGCTGGATAAATCCATAGATCTAGAAAAGCTAGACCTGTCTTGCTATATTCACAGGTGAACCATAGAAAGTTGTTCTGTGTATTCAGCCAGGTATGGAAGGCAGTGATTGAATGTTCATCCCCACGCCAGATGACAAGAATGTCATCTATATATCTCTTCCAGATGATGACTTGTGATCTAAAAGGATTAGTCTCAGCTAGGGCAACACCTTCTTCAAACATGTGCATGTAAAGATTTGCCAAACTCGGCGCGAAGGTGCTGCCCATGGAAGTTCCCGTAACTTGTAAGTAAAGCTGATTCTCAAAGAGAAAAAAGTTTTCCTTCATTGCGACTGTTGCACAATCCATGATAAATTTAATTGGTGTAATGCTGTCTGGTGGCAATCGGGTTAGTAGGCGCTCCACGGTTTCCAAAGTCTGATCTTGAGGAATACAGGTGTAGAGAGATTCTACATCAAAGGAAACTAAATAATCAGTGGTGGGATCAAATTCTTTGTCCTGCAACAAACGTATGATATCAGTGGTGTCTTTCAAAAATGTTGGCATGTTGCGCACAAGGGGTCTCAGAAAAAAGTCTACAAACTGGGATAATGGTTCCAAAACCGATCCGATACCTGAAATTATCGGTCTACCGGGTGGTGGTCTCTGTGGTTTATGAATTTTAGGGAGTATGTAAAAGTACGAGGTCGTTGGAGATTTCGTGCACAGAAAATCAGCTTCTTTTCGTGTTATCCAGTTATTTTCTAGTGCTTCTACTGTCATTCTCTTGATAAGACTCATAAGCCGTACTGTGGGATCCTTGTCTAGATGTTGATAAGCAATACTATTAGAAAGCTGTCGCAGACACTCTGTTCGATATGTGTCAGTGTCAAGGATCACAGTGGCCCCACCTTTATCCGCACTCTTGATGGTAATCGTTCTGTCCGTGGATAATCTCTGGAGAGCATCTTTCTCATTCCGTGTGATGTTGTCATAACTTCTTTTAGGGATGATAAGCCCAAGTCCAAGTCTTTGAGGACTGCTTTCTCAAAAGTGGCTACCTCACTTGGTAGAACCATTATTGGTGGATTGAAAGTAGATTTCAGATGCAAGTCAGTATTGCGGACATCTGTTTCATTGGTATTAGTTTCTTTATTTGCAAAGAAAAAATGTAACCTTACTTTTCTAAAAAATTGATGGACCTCCTGGTGAAGTAGAAAAGGGTCTCCAAAATTAGTAGGGACAAAGCCCAAACCGCGGTTCAGGACTGCTGTCTCATCTTGAGACAAAGTTCTCTTACTTAGATTGACAATCAGACTTGTCCCTCGCTCGTGCCCGCTTGTTGGAAGCTCTTTGTCATGCTCCTCGTACTGCGCTGGTCGATCGGGGAGCTCCAATGAACTTGCTGTTGCGTCCGTCGCCGCCCTCGTGAGCGGCCACGGCCCTCTGGTGTGTGAGGGGAACCGTCCTTAAAAAGGGATTGTCATTTACAATGCCAGTAGCGCAAACTCGCGTGAATGCGAGACCTATTGCATTGCAAATGCTTGTTACATATGGTAGCACTGCCTGGACAAAGATTTCACATTATTAGCACTAGTTTAACACCCAAATACAACAATATGCAACTGAAAGGTGAGCAGTCAACTTTTGCAAAGTGCCTTCTGCTGCATAGCAACACGCATTGCTACATTTTTAGTAACTTTTGATTTGTTTAAGCTAGAAACATTTTTTTTGTTATAATCAACAAATTATGCGGAAAAGCTCAGCGGCTGAAGAATTGCATAATTCCAGTGGCCCTGGCTATAGGTTATGAATCTTAGTAGGGCAATTAAGATTTCGTCCTTTTGAGGTTGATAACATGATTATAACCCATTTCCTGTTCAATATTCCTGTTGTTGTGGTATGCAATTATTTGTGTGTGCACTTCTTCAACTATTTACTTAGCAGAAATCATTGGAATGGGACCATTATCCGATAGAAAGATCTCTCTTTCTTTCTAGAAAACCTTCTAGACAACCAAGATATTTTCTATATTTTACTCCTATTCAATTTGTCAGTCGTTCTTTGCAGGAGCAGCCACCACACACACTATGGGGCAGATTTACAAGCCCCTTGCGTCACTTTTACGCTGCTGTTGCGTCACTTTTGTGACGCATTGGCAGCATAAAAAATGCGGCCTATTTACAACGTGACGCATCTAGGGAGATGCGTCACGTTGTAAAGCCCTGCGTCACATTATACCTGCGTCAGGTATAATGTATGCAGGGTGGGCGTTCCCACGCAGGAAGGCCTCGTAAAAGTGACGCCGTGAAATCTACAAGATTTCACTGCGCCACTTTTAGGACGCCACTGCGTCAAAACCTTACGCCTGCTTGAAGCAGGCGTAAGTAGTGACGCAGTGTAGTGGGAATAGGCCTCAACACGCATTGCTGGAGTTGCGTCGTGCTTGCGACACGACTCCAGCAATGCGTGACTTTTCCGCCAACAGATGCGTCAGAATCTCTGACGCATCTGTCAATCTTTGCGCCATAGTACGGCGTATTGTAAATACGGCGCATCTATGGTGGCGCAAGGGTTTCTGAGGGTGGCGCAGGGAAAGTGACGCATCTATACAGATGCGTCACTTTCTTGTAAATCTGCCCCTTAGTGTTTTTAGGTCTCGGCTAGTAGTCCACGCATTGTCCACTAGAGTGCATGTGTTTCCCAGATGTCTCCTAAGTGTGCCTCTCTTCCCCTCTCCGTGGTTCTTTCTCTCTATCGCCCAAGTGATTCTCCCTGCCCCCTCCATAATGCACTTGTTTGAGTGCTCACAAAACCCACATTAGTTTTTCGGCCATGTGCATCTTCCCACTTCTGCCTCCATGTTGCTCTCGCACCTGCTTGCTTTTCTCCTCTGCTCCATGTTCCTCTCCCTCTCATCCTTTCGCTCATCCCACACCCTCTGTGTTACTTCCCCCACCCGCATGCCCGGTAGGGCTTTTGCGCCCCCACCTGTATTTCTTCCCCCATCTGCTTTGCACCCATGCTGCTTCTGTGCCCCTGCCTGTGATGATTCCCACCGCCTGCTTTTCCACAAAAATATAAATGCTTCTGTGCATTTTTTTTAATTTTGCCGATCTGAGTTGAAGTAGCAAATAAAAAGAAAAAACCCAGCTGCATAATTTAGTATGCACACTTTTTTTTTCTAATTTAGCCACGCTGCACAGCATTGTGGATGCTGTACAGCATGGGTAACAGGTATTGGCAAGCCAATAGGTCCCAAAACCGAGACCTATTGGCTCTGCCAATGCTTGTTTCTTTTACCAATCGAAGATGGCAAACGCCATTTGGATTGGTCCATAAAAAAAGCAAAAATTTAATTTTAATAGTGCTGAAGTGTTTTTTGCAGTATGAAGTAGCCTGACAGCAAATAGTAGCTGCGTGTTCTCCCAAAAAAGTCTAAAAAAATATTAAGGGAGTGTGAGAATGGAGGTCCAGTGGAGGAGCGGGTGTGGGGCAGCTGGGTGAAGTAGCGGGGAATGGGTGGGGCAGGAGAGAGCAAACCGTGTTTTGGAATGCTTAGAGGACAGGCAGCAAATGGCAGCTACCGGGCCCTCCCAAAAAAAATTCAAGTAAAAACAAAATATTCCCATGACAGCGAGGGATTAGGAAGCAACGGAGGAGTGGGTAGGAGGTGGGTGAATAGGAATCCAAGGGGGGCAGATTTTAGGAGGTACAGTACACAAGAGACAGCAAGAAAAGGCATGACTGTCTTTTGGGTGCTTTATGAAAAAGAAAAAAGTAATTCCCTAAATGCGAGCAGTGGAAGGCTACAAATCAGCTGATAGGATCAAGAGGCTAGGCTTCAGGAGAAAGACAAACACAGGAAGAGCAAGGCAAGCCATTGAATAATGATAAAGAAGAGTGACAATAAAGCTAACCAATGATAAGCCATGGGCAGGCTCTGATGTTGTTGGTATGGTCCACAAGATGCTTTTGCTAACGGACAGCTAAAAGCTGTCTGATAACTGAGACCTAAGCAAGCAGTTGTTGTGGAACCAAAGTGCCTCTTACAGTTTATAAGGACAACGGTCTGAGGGGCTCAACTGCAGCTATCCCACCCTTTTGAAGCAGTGATTAATTTGTGGAGGTTGGATTTATTTTTCAATTTGGGATTTTGACCCAGAAGAAGAGAGAAAAGGCAGCCAAGGAGAAATAGAAAGATAGGAAATAGTCACAAGGAGAGAAAGCAGAGATGAAAAAACCTGCCAGAGTGTGATAAAGAGGCAAGTGTAGGGTGGGTGAAGAAAAAGGCATGAGGCAGCAGTTGTATTCAGTAGCCTCCGCATTTAGCATTGCTGGCAAAGGGCTCCAGGAAAATACTTGACACCTGCCCTTATTTTTTGCAAATTAAGTACTACCCTGAAGGTTCACAGAAACCACTTAGGTGCAACCTAAAAAAGGGCCCTCAGAAAGAGCTCTAAAATTTGTGTGGCTAAAGTGCACCACAAGCCCTCGTTCGTTCATCCAAAAGGCCCAAGCCTTTGTGTCTGGATTCGAGGTGACTTCTTGTTAGGCAGCAGGTTATTTAGTAACCGTGTAGCTTTTTTCACTGTACCACTGTGCACTTTTCATGTGCAAGAGAGAGTGTGTGTGTGCTGCATATGGCTCACACTCCTGTTAAAAGGAACTCTTACAGAAATGCTGTCACTCCCGAAAAGAGGGCCTGTCCTTTAGCCCTGCCAACGTCACGTGAATTTAAAAACAACGAATTGTGCAACAGAAATCTGGTTGGCCTGAGAGCTGGAATCTACATCCTGTTCTATCCTAATCCAGTTCCTCCAGCTTTTATAGAAGAAAACCTGTAAATCCCCTTCTCTCCTGGTTGTTTGTGCCAAGTCCTGTCTTGGTTAAAGCTGAAACCCTGTCCGCCTCCACCTGAACCTAAATAACTACTGCACCCTTGATTTAGTGCTTTGAAGAACTTCATTGAAACAGACCTTTGTGGACCGGTCTGCTTTTCCTGGAATTTTAAAGGTGTATGCAGCCTGTACTCCCACCCAGTTGGGACAGTTGAACCTGGACTGGCTACAAATACCGGCCTGCTAAAAATCTGGTCTGCGAACCAGAAGAATCTCCAGCAGGTGGAACCAGTGAGCAGACACAGGGCCGCTTGTCTACCTTTACACCGATGCCTGAGACTCCTAATAATCCACCTGTACCACAGTACAGGGCCTCTTCCTTCCTAGAGTCCAGTCCAGGCCCATGATCCACGCCAGTGTGCTCTGAGAGTGTCCACAGCCACTTACCTGTCCTGGAGCTGTCACTCGACAGCGCTTCAAAAATTCAGGCCTTCTGAAGCAATGTTGTGAGTGCGTACACCTCTGCATGGGATCTCGCCACGCCCAAGCACCTAATATTTGAGTCGAGTGTAATTAATGAGAATTCAGTTTCTTGTCAGCACAAAGTTAGGTTTGAGTCACGTAGCTCAGTACACTCCCTTGTTGATCATCCATACCCTACTTACTGTAGATTCAATCCCCTGGCAAAACCAAGTGCCAATAAATATTCTCTTTACCTCATAGTCACTTTGGTGTACTTAAACAATCCTCCTAGATACACACGTATACAGTCTTACTGCGGAAAACACAGAACAGTCACTATCTCCTGAAATTCCCCAAAACACACAAGACTATACAATTATGTGTGCCAAATAATGATTTTCATGGACTAACAAGTTACACTAAGAATGTTCTTCTGTCTGCTTTCATAAATTATCGCTTGGTATAGCAGGTTTGCTAACTATGCTGACACTTTTTGTGTGCTTCCTGCGGTAAATATTGCCAATGGGACCCATTAGACAATTTGAATGTGATGTGTGGCACAACTCATTTTTCACGAGTATCTGCAGAAAAAGAGCTGGACTTGGTTTTCTGGGCAGACTCACCATCAAAGGTCCACCTCCCCTTGATTTCCATATGATGGCAGACTTCACTCTGGTCCAAATAGAAATGGCTCACCTTTTGGAGAAGCTCACCCTAATAAGGGAGAACCTTTCTAGACTGAATATACCGATAAGTAGTTGGGTAATCCCACATAGCCTTTTAAAATGTCTTGGCTGTTTAATGTAGAAGGCTTGATCACCCTGACTCTAGCAAAAAACATTGTAAATATTGTTCTTGTGAATTGGAGGGAAGCACGTGGTGGTGGCTGGTTGTTGGACTTGGCCCTCTCTGAGGGGTCATCCACAAATGTTTTGCCTTCACAATCCTGTTGTCTGAACCCATTCTTTCGGCTTTTAGGGCTCTGTGCATTTTACCACTGCTATCTAGTAGAAAAGTGCTTGTGCTCACTCTGTTAAATGTGTGAAATTGGCTTACACCCAATTGGTAAGTTTCATTTACTTGTAAGGCCCTAGTAAAGTAGAACTACTTGTACCCAGGGCCTGTAAATTAAATGCTACTAGTGGGCCTGCAGCACTAATTGTGCCACCCACTTAATTACAACTTTTTAGTATGTCACAGGACTGCCATTGCAGCCTGTGTGTGCAGTTTTAAACTGCCACTTCAACCTGGCAAAATAAACCTTTTCCCAGGCCTAAAAATTTTTTTTTAATACATATGTCACCCCTAGGGCGGGCCCTACACAGCCCAGAAAGCAGAGTGCATTGTATTTAAAAGGTTGGACATGCACTTTTAAGTTTTACATGTCCTGGTACTGAAAAATTCTTAAATTTGCTTTTCATTACTGTGAGGCCTACCTCTCCCGTAGGATAACATTGGGTTACCTTATTACATTAAATGAGTTATCACTTTCAATTGGGAGCAAGTTGGGAGGTCGAATTTGGTGTCTAACGAATTGTAATTTAAAACCCTCTTTAATGGTAAAGTCGTATTTTAAGTCACAATTCTGAAAATGTCACTTTTAGAAAGTTGCCATTTTTTTGTCCTATCCATTTGGTGCCCATAGCCTGTATCATGGGTCACATGACTAGGTGTAGCTGGCAGTTGGTCTTTCTATATTGCTCGCAGACAGGGAGGCAAAGCGGGGAATAAGTGCTGACAGGATGGGCCACCTCAGTCTTGACGAGGGAGAGGAGATGTCACCACCCACACTTGCACATCACAAATAGTCTGCCCAGCATACTCACAAAGGGATTGACGCTAGTCTTTTGTATCCCCGGACAAGCTGGGGTCAGGGCAGGGAGGCAGGAAATTCCAAACACCTCTGGGGGTGGAAACCTCCAGAACCTCCTCCTACTTCAAAGCTGGAACCATGTATAAATATTGGACCCTCAGTCCCAACTCTTTAGTACACCTCTGGACCTGTGGAAGACTCAGAAGGACCGCTGTGCTGTTCTACAAGAAGGACTGCTACTCTGCTGCCCTGCTGCCAGGCCGCCTGAGTGAAAAGTGCTGGACCTGCATCTTGAACCCAGGACTACCAGAGTGATTCCAGGAGCTAGTGGACTGGCTTCCTGATCAGAGCCTCAGTGACAGAAAAAGCTTCAACTACTTTGAACCCAGCACCTGGACTCTGCCTGCTGTGAGCTGCTGTGAGTCTTTCCCCTCAAGTGATGCCACCCTAGTTCTGGACCCTTGGAAGTGGGCCTGAAAGTGCTCTGCCAATCCAGCTGTGGTCCTGTGAGCAGAATCGACGCAGAGCAATGCATCTCCTCGCAGTTACTTCGGAACTGCCACAGCGAGGTTCATCCCGATGCAGGTCTTCGCATCACAAGCCCTCATTGCCAGTATCCTCATTGACAACGCAGTACTGTGCATCGCAGCCCTGCAACTTCTATGGAACTGCTGCTGCCCGACGCATCTTTGGAGCTGGGCTTTGCGCCACAAGCCCCTCGCCAACGGCATCCTTGTCAATGAGGCCAGACTCTGCATCACAGCCCCTCAGCTCTTTGGAACTGCTGCTGCGCTATGCATCCTCGACACCGGATCTCACAATGCTCTACAAACCAGGATTTAAGGTACTTTGCTCAGCGGGCCTACCTTGGTCCCTGTATCCTGCCCACACTCCATCGTGGTCAGCCTGAACTTGTGATTTTATCCCGGTCCAGCGCAACTAGATAACCACAGTTGGTGCTTCTAGGCACTATTTTCACTTAAATATTGAAGATTGCATATCCCTACTGATTGGATTTTAGTCATTTTGGTCTCTAATAAATTATTAAATTTTACTATATTTTCCTAAATTCGGTTGGGATTTTTCAAGTGTTGTGTTTTCACTTTATTATTGTTTGAAGTGCTGCATAAATACTTTACACATTGCCTTTAAGTTAAGCCTGACTACTTTAGTGCCAAGCTACCAGAGGGTTGAGCACAAGTTAAATTGGGATTTGCTCAGGTTTCACCTTGACAAGAATTGCGGTTGCTGCTTGAGTAGGGTTTCACCCCCTTAACCCAATTTCCAACACTGTTGTTAACAGCGTCCATAGTTCTCATTATCTGGGAGCATATGTAGAGTAGAATATACACAACAGGATCACATAGGGACTGTGTGCTTATTGTGGTCAGACAAGAGGACAGCTCCACTTTTCTTCCTAGATCCTCATCTTCACGCTTACACTGAAAAGTTAGCATAAGTAAAAATATTTGAAATCATTGAATCTTGATCCGACTGTAGGGTGCCCATATTTTTCAACCGACGCTAACATCCAACTTCGCCAAAGATATAATTATTATGTATGTATTCACTTGGAAAGGATTTCCAACATTTAGCAAAAATTTGAAAAGACATTGAAACTAAAGACAGAAAAACGAATCATCAAGTTATGTGCTATTATGCCTAAAATGAATCAAAATTTAAAGAAGAATAAGGAAAAATGAAACAGAATATGCCAAGAGGAATATATGCAAATAGAAGAAAAAATATAAAGGTAAGCAAAAGAAAAATTAAAGTCCATATCGCAAGCACAGGGTTTCCTCACTCTTGGGGTGGGGCCTGAGAAGGGCACCTTAGTGGCAAATATTGGCACTGCCTTCTCTGAGGTGTCTACCGTTTGCTTATCTTCCCCGGGGACCAAGCTAGCATCATACCCATGTTTTGGGCAAGTTTTCATCATGTCTCTCACGTGACTAATATTGTGCCCTCTGACTCCTCTCTTCATAAGATGCTACTCTGGCATCCATCTTTGAATGTACCCATTGTGGTCATAAAATGGCCCAAAATAGGTAACTTCTATATACATAACAAATGTGCCAACCCACTGAAGGCAAAAACCCCAATTTCATAAAGACCAACAGACTTTATCTCGCCAAAACACTTGATCGAATCTAAAAAAGACAAAATCACTAAGGAAACGGCACAATGACAAAAGAAAGTAAACAAATGAAAACTCCATGATCAGCAAATGTTTGAACTACCAAAGCGATGATGCCCCTTATTCTCATATCAGTAGTTACTATGGCTCTTTCATGTGCATGGCAGTGTCCGCATCAGTGATTACCAGTCACTGGGGTATACCCTGTATATCGAGATATCAAAGCCACAATAGGACCAACAAAGGACACTGGTATAAGGTCCAACATCGCGTGCGAAACAGAGTAAAGAAAAGTGAAGTACACCAATACTGCTGATGGGAGTGATGTGTTAGGAGAGAAATATAAGAATTGTATATGTATATGATGTACATTAGAGCATTGCAATTTAGATTCCACTCATACATCACAGAAATGCAATTATATACTCTTAACTGATATTATACTCACTGTGTGCCTTAACTTTATTAATGTGTGTGAAGCATTTAAACGAATTAATGAGATGTAATCATTGTGTAGATTTGAGATTTATACATGTATGCACTAATGTTTAGTTTAAACATGTGAGCATGTATTCTTTATTCACGTTTTTACACTTATACTTCATTATATTTGCATATGTAATCATGTACTCCTTTACTCACATTTTACATTTATTCCTTAAGTTTCAAGTGTGCATGCATAAACATGCATCCGAAGTGGATATTAAATGTTTAACTAAAGTTAGCATGACTACAGGCCTCAATTGAAATGCATTTTGCTTTGCCAGCCTGTTCTGTCTTTCTTTGCAGGTGTTATCATGATTCTGGTTAGTTAGACAAAGATTATTGTTTGCATTAGACTGCTGACAGAGAGGCCTGGAGAGTAAACTTGACAGTGAACATGGACAATTAATGGTCATCATGTACCAGAATAGAAAGATGTTCAAGGTGGAGAACTGCAGTCCCAGTTCAATGGGATGGGATACTGAAGGGATGTTGCAGATGCACTTGAGTAATGATTTGATTGGCTCCTGGTGGTGTGAAAGGAGATATGGGTGTTTCTGAATCTTCTGTTACTTTTAAATTGGTGTTCACATAGTTGGAGGCAAGAGAGATTTCCTTTAGACTTAGAGTGGTACAGACCTCTCTGCTTAACTTATTCTTGCAAGTGTGAAGCTTTATGCTTAACGCTTGTTTCCTTTTCCAAGACTTCTACTGAAGTCTGATTGTGCTGACACCGTCTATGCTCCTGAAATAGAGACCTTTAGTAGATGGCCCTACATCTGACTCAGGCTTGAAAGAGACAATGGAAGTTTCTTCATGGAACACCTGTTTGCTCCAATCTATTTCTTTATTATTGTGGCTATCAAAATGCTGCATGATCTTACTGCGACTCAATCCATTGAGATATTTCAGCTTATCTGCTGTATTGCTGTGCTTATTGAACTTATTATTGGTTTGCATATATACTTGATTGATTGGTAGTCCAAAATAAAACCTTTAACCATTTTTGGCGATTCCTGGTCCTCATTGTGGAGTTACATTGGCTTCACAAGTTAGAAATGTATTGTTGATGTCTTCTCTCTTTCAATGCACGTCAACCAAAAAAGATGCATATGACCAAAGGGGAAAAATCTCTCATGACTTGCCTAAGAGATTGCGTTGTAATCCCAGCGTTCTTACAACAGCAAAGAGTGATTTGGGAAATGCGGTATTTCCTTGTTTTGAGCAAAAGATTATTATTAACAATTGCTGAACGGTGTTGATGTACAGAGATTTTATGTCATGGTGCGTATGGAAGTATTTATGAGGGGGATGGCTGTGTGTGATATTAGGAGGTGTTGATGAATTCATATTTCATGATTAAAATGTAATTTTGAATGAAATTAATATAGGTTACTAAAGAATGATGTGTAACAAAGATTTGTTCTTTATGAAATAATGATACTTTGTCTCAATAAATGAAATGTAATATGTTTTGATATACACAGTGGACTCCATGTGAATTGTATTTCTTGAGATGATGTTGAATGACTGTATAGCGATTTCCTACTAATAAGGGGTAAGCAACGTATTCCTTAGATGTCCCCCCACCCTGTTCCACTCCCCATATTTGTTTCTGGGGCCCTCTATCTTTATTCCAGCTGCCAATCATGCCTGAGGAAAGGAAGGTTTATGAGGATACAGCTGCCAAACGTCTCTTTCCTTGTTTGTCTGGTCTGCCTGTAGTGAAGACCCATGGAGAGCTGCCACTGATAGGACTGCAAGGCCTACTTAGGCCCTACCACAGGCCTCGACTTGGATAACCTCAGGGAGCCTCAAGAGGACAAACCTCTCAGGAAGGTGCAGTGTGTCGCCTGCTCCTCCGTGATAACAAAGCACAGCCCACTAGTTCCCCACCATATCACGTGCCATCTGCAAACACTAGTGTACATCATCTGAGTAGGCGCCTACTGCTGCCACTTGTCCCAGGAGACCTTCAGACTCTGCGTCAAGCTATTCCAATTGCTCTTCATTCCCTAAGACTGTGATTCTGCAGCACACAGTGGCTATTCCTGTGGAGTCTATGTCAAGCATGCTATCTGAAAAAAGCTCCCTCGTGACCTATATTGCTTTCACAAATTGAATATCAATTCAGCATGGGCTAACACACTATAGCATAACAATACCACCATTTAAAGAAAAAAGGAAAACAAATTTGTATTTGATTTCATCATTGTTTATTTCATTTTTTTAAATATATCAAAATCTTTTATACTTTTTTTCTTATTTGCTTGAATATAAAAGTGTAAATATAAACATATAAAAAAGATTTTTTGCAGTTGTTACATACAATATAAAATTCAAAACAATTCATTTATTAACCCCTGAGTAGACAAAGAAAAACCCTTTTTAATTTCTTCATTCATACAAACATTCAAACTCATACATACTCATACTCTATTCACAAATACATAGATCAAGGGAACGAGAGATAAGGAATAACACAGTCTCCACGACCATTAAAGGTGACTGCAACCAGCAGGATCTAAACAACATAGGTCGACGCGCGTTTCGGTGGTTTAAAGAATAGTAGTACCACCTTCCTCAGGACCTTAGCCGAATAACAACAAAACATATAAGAACCCAGGGGATACTTGTTGAAAAGTGTGGATAAATAATGAAAGCTAGTGCCGATATTGTCCAAAAACGGTCTAGCTGCCAGATGAACCGCCGACCGTTATTATCAAAGATGACAGTGAGTTGATTGATAATAACACATCCAATATCATGCGGTCCACCGGTAACTGATGCCGTAGCCAACCGTTTATATACTTGACAGACCACGTCCTAGAATATAAGTATACAAAACGCCCTAAACAACTCTGCGTGCATACTCTCTCTCATGGGATAAAATGCTCCTAGTGTCTCAGAAACACACACCAGTCAAATGGATATTTCTTCTAATAGTCATATTGTATTCAACGTCTTCAATGATGTTCCGCAGTTTGTGGTAGATATATCACAATCGGTCCCACATAGGCTCAGCACGGGTGGCCTCGCGTTCAATCATCTATCATGATGACGGCGTCCAAGTGGTGATTCGACGTAGTCTATGTCAAGCATGCCCTTTGCTCCCACACACAGACTGCAGGAAGATTATCATGAACCGTGAGCTATTCCTCAATTCTTCATTGATGCTTCCTTGGCCTGCAGTATCTGCCATCTCTGCCCCACCCCTAGACTGCTCCTCTTGTAGTCTTACTAGGGCTCAATCGCTGGTGGGGACCCTAAACTTCAGTTCTACTCCATTTTTCAGGGACACTATATTATGCCTTTCTGCATGTTGTGATTACGAAAATGCCCTGCTTCTGAGAAAAAGAGTACACTCGAGGGACAATGGGGCTGCCACTGCGGGCTTGAACAGGGCCGGACTGGGGAACCAAAAGCAGCCCTAACAGAAATGCTCAAACTTGCCCCAGCTCCCTTCGTCTCTTCATGCAATAGATCGCTCTCCTTCCATCCATTCTCATTCTCTCCTTTTCTCCTTTATCTTCGCCTTCTCTGACCGCTTT
Organism: Calotriton arnoldi; assembly: GCA_963921515.1. Classification (NCBI taxonomy): domain Eukaryota; kingdom Metazoa; phylum Chordata; class Amphibia; order Caudata; family Salamandridae; genus Calotriton; species Calotriton arnoldi. Next base: position 2,227,920 of record CAWUFW010002250.1, read on the forward strand.
CTCTCAACCTTGCCCCTCCAGCCCTCTGTTTCTCTCTCTTAAACCTCCCGGGGCAGATTTACAAGGACTGGCGCATCTCTGCATATTAGCAGGGATGCGCCAGTAAAGATGCGACACGCAAAAATACCCTTGCGCCACCACGGATGCGGCGCATTTACAATGCGGCGCACCGTGGCGCAAGGATAGACAGATGCATGTCGCATCTTTTGTCGTAAGGGCAGCGCATTGCTGGAGTCGTGTCGCAAGCGCGACGCAACTCCAGCAATGCTCAGGGGCGGACTATACTTATTGTGCTGCGTCACTCCTTATACCTGATTCAAGCAGGCGTAAGGTTTTGACGCAGCGGCGTCGTAAAAGTGACTCAGTGAAATCTTGTAGATTTCACTGCGTCACTTTTACGAAGCTTTCTTGCAACGGAACGCCCACCCTGCATACATTAGACCTGACGCAGGTATAATGTAGCGCAGGGCTTTACAACGTGACGCATCTCCCTAGATGCATCACGTTGTAAATATGTTGCAACATGGCGCATTGTTTATGATGCCGCTGCGTCACAGAAGTGACGCAATGGCGGCACAAATGTGTCGCAAGGGGCTTGTAAATCTGCCCCCGTCTCTGCTGAAATTAACTTGGTGGAGCTGTACAAGTGACGGAGGCACCAAGCATGGCCCTAGGTTTTCAAAACCGGTCTCAAGGGGCTCCAGCCACAGGGGGAAATGCCCGGTGGAATACAAGGTCGGTCCGGCCCTGGGCTTGACAGTATATTGCCCATTGTTGCACTTACCTTTGCTTCCAGGCATGTGGGTACAGTCAGTCCTGTTTCATTGTTCCCTGCATACCTTCTCCTCTTGGTTTGTCCTAAAAGTATTGCTTTCAGTTTGGATCCGCAGATGTGTACTGCGGCGGCTGTTGCCTTCCCTTCCAGGTGTCTGCTGATTCATTGACCCCTGCTCGATAAACTTTTTGTTGAAACATTGCATTAGTAGTGAGGCACATTCTCATCATATCGACGCCAGCACGTGCCAGATTTCCCTGGAAGAATTCCTATTTCTGCTCCTATGTGTGTTCTTCGCCACATGAACTCATAATGTCTGTGCCCCGCAGGGCTGTAGTGGCCTGGGTGGAAGGCACTAGGACCCTGCACTGGGCAAGAGAGCAGGGAGGCAACTGGACACCACTTCCGGTCAAGGGGTGGAAGGGCAGTCCAGTAGGAGCACGGAAGAAGAGCAGACGTGCATGTGGGCAGCGCACACACAATATGCAATAAAGAAGCTATAAAGCATACCTGGTCTCCTGCGTGGTCCTTGCAGAGAAGAACACGACATCTGGCGCCGAGAGTGGTGGGACGCCGAAGCGCCATCGAAACGACTGAACCGCGGTCCCTCGCAACCACCGAAGAACGGAAGACCGGAACCAGGAGCCCACCCTGGTCCGCCCGCTGCAGGAGAGTCGGGAGAAGAGAAGGATCAGCTGCGACATCCGGAGCCCACCCGGTCGCAGGACAACGGAGCCAGGAGCCCACCCTGGTCCGAGAGCCGGAAGAAAGAAACTCGCCCAGCGACGAGAAAGCGCGGTAAGAAGCGCTCAAGCGACTGCAGTGCAGCAGAAGCGCTCCAGAAAGCAAGGGCATCACGGTGCACCCGACCGCGTCCCTGCCGCCGCCGCACTGAGGAGAGCCCGGTTCGCGCGTAGATTTGAAGCCAAATCTCGCGCGAACGCGGCGGCCATCTTGGTGTCAGGCAGGACCACCAATCAGAGCGGAGGAAGGCCGGGAGGCCATCTTAAGGACAAGCACCGGAAATCTCGGTCTCGCGAGATCCGGCGGCCATTTTAAGGACAGGCACACAAGCCAAAGAGGAAAGCCGGGAGGCCATTTTTAAGTCAGGCAAATAGGAAAAAGAGCCGAAAGTGAAAAAAAAAAGGCCAGGAGGCCAATTCTAAGTAAACCAAGTGGACACAAACAGCACAAGGGTGCATGAAAGAAACAGGAAGAGACTTACAGATAGACACAGTAAGGAGAGACAGTGGATTAAATAAATAAAGTGCATGTAAAGTAAAAAAAAAAAAAAAAAAAAGACAGAGAATAAAGTACTGCGGTCGCCACAAGACAGGGAAAGGCTACAAGAAAGGCCTGCACAGGAGCTACGCCCCAGTAGAAAATGGTCGACACCGAAAGCGAGAAGAAGAATCCACAAGCAATATTCAGACGACCGCTACCATTCAGCTTGTCAGAACCACAAGCTGGCATCTGGTGGGAGAGATGGATTAGGCAGTTCGAACGCTACATGCGGGCCACCGATGTGGCAGACAGCAAACACCTAGACCTTTTTCTTAATCTCGCAGGGGATGAAGTGGAAGATTTGCTCATAACATTTCCCAGCGAGCAGACGGCGACATACAAAGGGGTGATACAGTGTCTCACAGAGAAATTTGACCCGCAACGGAACATCGACTTTGAAAGATACATTTTCAATACAGCGTGTCAGAGAACAGAGGAGTCCCTTGATGACTTCGCAACATGACTGAGGAAACTGGTCACGTACTGCGAGTTTGACAAGTTCGACAATGAGCAAGCAATACGACTGCGCATCATTGAAGGCTGTCAGTCTGTAGAGGCCCGTGCACGGGTCCTGAAAGAACCGACAACACTGGAAAAGATATTGACCATGGCTCGTGCGGAAGCAAGAGCAACAGCACACGCCAAAGAGATGCAGCTGGGAAAGGAGAAAAGAGTAGAACAGGCGAATCGTGTCACGGGAAATATCAAAAAGAAAGAGATACCCGGTGGCCTCGATTGCAAAGAAGAATGAACAAACCACATGCTACAGATGCGGACTTGACTTTCCGCATGTTGGTGCGTGCCCTGCAATAGGCCAGACATGCAGAAAATGCAACAGGGAAAATCATTTTCGCAAGCGCCTGCATGAGCAGGCAGTTCAGGAACGAGCGGGGCAGAGCAACGAGACCACGGACGACCGACAATCGATACGCCCGACACATGGAAACGGCAAACCGCAGTTCCTCTGATGAGTCGGAAGAAACAGCAGCACCTGTGAGTGTAGCACGACTGTATCTCATGGCTGACGCCCCCAAGCAGGACCAAGAACAAGAGCACATTCACCTCGTGGAAAAAGAGAAAATAAAGAAAACCGCAACAGTGGACATTGCAGTGGGACAGCACAGTGCTTGACAGCGGGGCCACGTGCAACATCATGTGCATGTCAGAATATGTGAAAATGAAAGTGAGGCCGCCGCTATCACCGTCCACGGTTGATGTGTTCACGTGGGGATCCAAGAAGCCGGTAGAGAACATGGGGAAGTTCACGAAGACACTAACGTAGGGATGTCATGGCAGAGACTCAGTTTTGTCTCAGAGAGGCCAGAAATCTTCAAACCGCAGCTACAAGCACCCGCCACAGACCTCCTTACACAAAGTTATTACATTTTCATCACCTTGCACAAGAGTCTTTGCTCTTGAATCTGAATCTGCATTTTTTTGTTGTTGCAGGAAATATAAAAACAAGTTTCTGGCACAAGCATTTAGAGCACAAAATGTTTCCCCGGCTGTCTTAGAAGTGCAAACAGGGGCGGCTTTAGCGCTGGTGGCGCCCTGTGCGGCAGGCTTTTTTGGCGCAGTCCCCCCCCACCATAATCTCACTCTACACAGATTCCCTCACTACCACCCTCCAACAGGGCCCCTCATCTCTCCATAGCTCCTGTCTCACATGCATTTCATTTGATTTTTTTGGGGGGGGGATTTTTTTTTATAACAAACATACCTTTGCCAATGTCTTTTTTTAAAAAAAAATTATTTATTTATTTTCATTTGATTTATAGTGCTAATCATACCAATGTAGAGAGTGTCAGCGCACTTTACATCAAACACACACATTCTACAGAAACAATGGGAATCAGCGTTATGGGAAATGTTACAAAAGACAATAGGGATTATGGGCCAGATGTATGACCATGAGAAATAGCAACTCGCAATTTGCGAGAATTAGCAACTCGCAATTCACAACTCTTTATTTGAGACACGCAAATTCAACACGCAGATTTTTGAGTCGGTAATCTGTTGCATTGCAAAATCTGATTTGCGAATGCCTGTCGTACATTGCGTATGGCCAATTTTGCATGCTCAAATCGTTTTGTAACCGTTTTGCGAGTCGCAAAACGGTCGTACATCCTGCCCTTTATTGTGTACAACTCGCATGACATCCGCAAAAGTACGCAGTATATTTTAAGTGTTTGGTCTGGAAAAGCACAAACGCACGATTTAAAATGTACCACAGTAGCTGGGGTGGGCTTTAGTAGTAAGAATACATTTCTACCCAAACGAACCATTTTTAGCTACATTAGTATAATGAAAGACTAGGGAAAAATTACATTCTAACCTATATCACGCAATCTACATGCATCTGAACTCTATGACGACAGATCATAAGTCTCTGTGCTATACTAGAATTGCAATTTATGAGCAGCAAGTAACTAAATAATATCTCTGACACATGCAGTGACCCACTGAGCTATCCAAATAAAATACAGTTCTGTGATCTGCAGGGTACCCGTTCTTTTCAGCAGGCACATTAACCCTCTGCGCTACTTTATGGTGAGCAAAAGCAAATGAAAAGTCTGCTGGCTCAAACTTTGTGTGACAATAGCATCTTACATTTATTAGTACTATCTGTGGTATCTGTCAATTTTGATGAGGGAAATTTGGTATTCTACTGTTTGAGGATAGTAAAAATAAACCTCAGGAAGCATATTTTATTGGTGCTGTGGGAGGCCACATTTTATTAAATATGTTCTAAAGCAAGAGAGGCCAAAACTTGATGTTACCCTTACACGTCATCCATCAAGACAAATACGTTAAACATTTTTGTACAGTTATATAATTGCAATCTGACTTTTTTGTAGCTTTAATGCACAGCTTGCATAACATCTGAAAACTGTGCCAACTAAAACGTAACTTTCAAGAAAGCTTTTTTGGAGCTTCCATTTGCGAATTATTGAAATGGAATTCAAAAAGAAGGTGTTGGATGTCACGTAAACACTCTGATGGGAGTAGGGACAATTCATGGGACCAAACTGACCTTTATTGCAGTGTCGAGAGCGGAGCTACTTTTGCGTGCTACTGCTAACATTATCATGGAAAGGGACACAGCTCCAACTAAGCACGTGCTCTGTGATCTTGTAAGGGCACAGCAATTGCGGCACATGGGCCGACACTTAGGCGACGTCATTCATGATGGCATGAACACTTGTGTCCTTCTTTTGTTTCCTCGAGGATCAACGTTGTTGAAATCAAAGAGCCGGGGTTTTGGTGCCCCCTCCCCTAGGCACCAGGTGCAGTGGCACCGGTGGCACCGCCCTAAAGCCAGCACTGAGATCAAACACCGGCAGAAAGGGTCAGCGGAGCCCTAAAACCACTCCCATCTGTGTGTTCTTCAGGTCATTTACATTTTTTGAAATGTTGGACATTAACTCATCAAATGCATTTCTCCTATTTTTTTCCATTTAAACTAAAGGTACAGCTATACACCAGATTTAAACAGAGAGGTCGCTGGCTTTACCTAGGGGCCTACCAGTGCACAAGTTCACACCTAAGAGGCTTCCCACTACACAAGTAGAAACCTAAAAGCTTTACCCATAAAAGCTTTACAATAGAAAAATATATACCCAGTCTATCAGTACACAAGCACACACCTAAGAGGCTTACCAATATACAAAGACAAACCCAAGCCTACCAGTGCAGAAGTACAAACCTAAGAAGCCTACCGGTAAGGAAGCACAAACCTTAGGGGTTACAGGTAAACAAGTATAAACCCAGTATACAAGTACAAACCTAAGAGGCCTACCGGTAAGCAAGCACAAACCTTAGGGGTTACAGGTAAACAAGTATAAACCCAGTATACAAGTACAAACCTAAGAGGCGTACCAGTATACAAGTACAAACCCAAGAGGCTTACCAGTATACAAGAACAAACCTAAGAGACTTGCCAGTATACAAGTACAAACCCAAGCCTGCTAGTACATAAGCTTATACCTAAGAGGCCTACAGATAAATAAGCACAAATCTAACAGGTTTACTCATAAACAAATACAAACCCTAGCCTACTGGTACACAAGTACAACCCTGAGAGGCCTACCGGTATACAAGCACAAACCCTAGCCTACCAGTACACACATACAAACCTAAGGGACTTAACAGTATACAAGTACAAACCCAAGCCTACCAATGCACAAGTACAAACCTAAGAGGCCTTCCAGTACACAAGTACAAACTTAAGAGGCTTGCCAGCACACAAGTACAAACCTAAGAGGCCTACTAATACACAAGTACAAACCTAAGAGGCATAGCAGTACACAAGTACAAACCTAAGTGGCCTACCAGTACACAAGTACAAACCTGGGAAGTTTATAAGCATACAAGTACAAACTCAAGCCTGCCAGTACACTGATACAAACCTAAGAAGCCCACCAGTACACAAGTACAAACCGTAAAGGCCTACCAGTACACAAATACACATCGAAGAGGCTTACCAGTTCACTAATACAAACCTAAACCAACCAGTACCAGGACATAAGTACAAACCTAAGAGGTTTACCAGTACACAAGTAAAAACCTAAAAGGACTACCAGTACATAAGTACAAACCTAAGAGGCTTACCAGTACACAAGTACAAACCAAAAACGCTTACCCATACACAAATACAAACCCTAGCATACCACTACAGAAGTACGAACCTAAGAGGTATACCGGTCCACAAGTACAAACCTCAGAGGCTTACCAGTTCACTAATAAAAACCCAAGCCTACCAGCACACAAGTATAAACCTTAGAGACTTACCAGTATACAAGTTCAAACCTGAAATGGCTACCAGTACACCAATATAAACCCAAGCCTACCAGGACACAATTACAAACCTAAGAGGCCTACTGGTGCAAAAATACAAAGCTAAGAGGCTTATTAGTACACTAATACAAACCCAAGCCTACCAGTACACATGTACAAATCTAAGAGGCCTACCAATATACAAGTACAAACCCAAGCATACCAAGTACACACCTAAGAGGCCTACCAGTACGCAGGTACAAACGTAAGCCTAACAGAATACCTATGCAAACCTAAGTCTACCAGCACACAAGTATAATCATAGGCCTATCTGTTGCCTAGGCATGATCAAGTATTTCTTTTCTGTAAGGGGCTAGATATTAGAACGGCCATTTGGAAAAAATAACGAGTTGTAAATATTGGGAGACAGAAATATCGGGGGGAAAATATCTTGATACAAAAATATCAGGGTGCAGAAATATCATTGTCAAGAATATCGTTTTTTCAGGTAAGAAATATTGTTGTTGATATCGTTTGCAATATTATAGCAGTAAAAATATAGTTTTTAATGTATCTTAATGTGTTTTAGTTCATATATTAATGTTATGTCTTTAATGTTTGTATAATTGTTAATAATACTTTTAAATATAGTTTGCAATTTTAAGTGGTATATAATTTTATTAGCTAATAGTAATTCATAGTGCGTAGCGCATTGCTAGGCAAATGGGCTTATACAGTGGGAAGTTAATTCAGAAATAATTATTTAAGAATTCATGATTAATTTATTATTAATAATGTAATTGATTATTAATTATGCAAATTGTATAATAATTATGTTTTTAGTTATATTTTATGCGTGGGCTGCTGGGTTTATAGGGGTATAGTGTTGGAAGTCAATTAAGTAATAACTAATTAACAATTATTTATTATTTATTATTAATTATTATATTGATTATTAACTACGTAAATCGTGTAATAACTTTATGTGCTAGTTATATTTTAGGTGTGAGCTGCTGAGTTTGTAAGAATATAGGGCCTGATTCACAGAACTAACTTACGTCAAAAACGTAAACGTAAACGTAAAGTTAGTACTTTTTAGGTATTCACAGAATACACTTACTCATTTTGGTATTCACAGAATGAACTTACTCATTTCGGTATTCACAGAAGTTAGTAGTCCTAAAGTTAGGACTACTAACTTCTGTGAATACCGAAATGAGGAACAGAAGATCCCCGCCAAAGAGCCCCGTACTGGGTGCCCGTCAGGTATTGCAGCGCCGACCAGACGAGGGGCAGGCTCATATGATGAAGCATGACACCTAGCTTGCTAGGTGTGTGAGAGCCCTAGTTCCGTTTAGGGGATTCCCCCTTCCTTTCTTTTCTTAGGGTGGTCATAGTTGACCTAACCCCTTCAGAGTATCTCCTCGCCTTTTCTTTTTATTATTAGAGGAACTTCTTACCCTTCTTGTACACAGTACCTACTGGGGCATGTACGTTGGACCTCTTTAAACTTGCCCCTCTGTCCCCCCTTGTTGGAATTATCCTCAGGGTAGAGCCACAGTTGTTTGGTACATTGGTCCAATAGACCCCCATGTCGCAGAAAACCAAGATGTGGGAGAGGATCGTCGACAGGGTGAACGCACAATCACCATGTTTGCGCACAAAGGAAGACATCCAGAACAGGTGGTATGATGTGCGCAGGAGGGTCAAGGACCTAGTAAAGAAGGATTACGTCTTGAGTCAGCGCACCGGCAGTGGCCCTCCTGCCAAACCACTATACCTCAGGCCCTGGGAGGAGAAGGTACGGGCCATCCTACCACCAGTGAGCGTATATGGACTATCAAACATCCCAGAGCCTGGTGAGTACACAACAAATATACACAATATTGTGTGACAATACACACACATCACTGTCAAGGGGATAGTCAAACCATGCACCCTTAGCAAATCCACAGCAACCAAAAGATAATCACCCCAAGATGTGTCTGTTAGTTAGATAAACACAATACATGCCATCTCATAGTGATATGTAACTGTGTCATGACATGTACAAACCTAACAACAAATAGAGCAAGGCAGTGGCACAAATATAACCAACAAACACTGTCAGATATGTTGCCACCACTAGAACACCACCTCACAGGGAAGCTCACTGAAAGGAAGGAATTCTGTGTATGCTGGTGAAGTCAGTGTAGCCAATAGCATGATGGGAGTTGTAGTCACAGATATTGGTCACCCTCACAATTGGCCCATCAACACCACTCTGAACCATGCTCACATCACAGGGAGTGGAAAACAACTGACAAGATGGCTGACACTGGGTACTGCGGTGGGGAGCACAAGGCCCTGCTGGGAACTGTGCAACAACCAACAGCAGGACACCACTGACTGACATCCTGAAAGCCAACTTGCACTCCCTGCAATGGAAGCACGTTCCATGGTGGGATATCTGGCTGGGTGGGAAGGAGGACTGACAGCTCTGACCATAGTCACCAGCAGCTTTTCTCACACACCCCCTTAACACAAACTCCACACAACTCACCTGTGAGAATGCAATGCCTCACACTCTAATTAAATATCCCACAAAGAACAACCACACTGGGTTATGCCGTGTGAAGCACAGGGACACTTTTGGGACTTGTAGCCAAACAAACGCCAGGACAACACTGTCAGCCATCCTGTCAGCACAGGCACATTACCCCACAGGGAAGCAGAGTCAAAAGGAAGGAAGTATGGGCATGTTGGGAAGGGGGTGTAGGCAATAGCATGATGGGAGTGGTAGTCACAGCTCAACATCCCCCACCCGCATGGCCCAGCAAGCTCACACTGAAGCATGCACACCTCACAGGGAGTGAAAAGCCACTTCAAAGATGTCTGACACTGGCCACAGCTGTGGGGAGCACAAGGCCCTGCTGGGAACTGGGCACCAACAAACAACAGGACCACACTGTCAGCCATCTTGCCATTGCTGTCACACTCACACACAGTGAAGTCCACTCAAAAGGAAGGAAGTATGGGCATGCTGGGAAGGGGGGTGTAGGCAATAGCATGATGGGAGTGGTAGTCACAGCTCAACATTCCCCACCCACATGACCCAGCAAGCTCACACTGAAGCATGCACAACTCACAGGGAGTGAAAAGCCACTTCTAAGATGTCTGACAATGGTCCTCTGTTGTGGGGAGTACCAGGCCCTGCTGGGAACTGGGCACCAACCAACAGCAGGACACCACTGTCAGCCATCTTGCCATTGCTGTCACACTCACACACAGTGAAGTCGACTCAAAAGGAAGGAAGTATGGGCATGCTGGGAAGGGGTGTGTAGGCAATAGCATGATGGGAGTGGTAGTCACAGATATTGGTCACCCTCACAATTGGCCCATCAACACCACTCTGAACCATGCTCACATCACAGGGAGTGGAAAAGAACTGACAAGATGGCTGAAACTGGGTACTGCTGTGTGGAGCACAAGGCCCTGCTGGGAACTGTGCACCAACAAACAACAGGACCACACTGTCAGCCATCTTGCCAATGCTGTCACACTCACACACAGTGAAGTCCACTCAAAAGGAAGGACGTATGGGCATGCTGGGAAGGGGGGTGTAGGCAATAGCATGATGGGAGTTGTAGTCACAGATATTGGTCACCCTCACAATTGGCCCATCAACACCACTCTGAACCATGCTCACATCACAGGGAGTGGAAAAGAACTGACAAGATGGCTGACACTGGGTACTGCTGTGGGGAGCACAAGCCCCTGCTGGGAACTGTGCACCAACCAACAGCAGGACACCACTGGCTGACATCCTGAAAGCCAACTTGCACTCCCTGCAATGGAAGCACGTTCCATGGTGGGATATCTGGCTGGGTGGGAAGGAGGACTGACAGCTCTGACCATAGTTACAAGCAGCTTTTCTCACACACACCCTTAACACAAACTCCACATAACCCACCTGGGAGAATGCAATGCCTCACACTCTAATTAAATATCCCACAAAGAACCACCACCCTGGGTTATGCTGTGTGAAGCACAGGGACACTCTTGGGACTTGTAGCCAAACAAACACCAGGACAACACTGTCAGCCATCCTGTCAGCACAGGCACACTACCCCACAGGGAAGCAGAGTCAAAAGGAAGGAAGTATGGGCATGCTGGGAAGGGGGTGGAGGCAATAGCATGATGGGAGTGGTAGTCACAGCTCAACATCCCCCACCCACATGGCCCAGCAAGCTCACACTGAAGCATGCACACCTCACAGGGAGTGAAAAGCCACTTCTAAGATGTCTGACAATGGTCCTCTGTTGTGGGGAGTACCAGGCCCTGCTGGGAACTGGGCACCAACCAACAGCAGGACACCACTGTCAGCCATCTTGCCATTGCTGTCACACTCACACACAGTGAAGTCGACTCAAAAGGAAGGAAGTATGGGCATGCTGGGAAGGGGGGGTGTATGCAATAGCATGATGGGAGTGGTTGTCACAGATATTGGTCACCCTCACAATTGGCCCATCAACACCACTCTGAACCATGCTCACATCACAGGGAGTGGAAAAGAACTGACCAGATGGCTGACACTGGGTATTGCTGTGGGGAGCACAAGCCCCTGCTGGGAACTGTGCACCAACCAACAGCAGGACACCACTGACTGACATCCTGAAAGCCAACTTGCACTTCCTGCAATGGAAGCACGTTCCATGGTGGGATATCTGGCTGGGTGTGAAGGAGGACTGACAGCTCTGACCATAGTTACAAGCAGCTTTTCTCACACACCCCCTTAACACAAACTCCACATAACTCACCTGGGAGATTGCAATGCCTCACACTCAAATTAAATATCCCACAAAGAACCACCACCCTGGGTTATGCTGTGTGAAGCACAGGGACACCCTTGGGACTTGTAGCCAAACAAACGCCAGGACAACCCTGTCAGCCATCCTGTCAGCACAGGCACACTACCCCACAGGGAAGCAGAGTCAAAAGGAAGGAAGTATGGGCATGCTGGGAAGGGGGGTGTAGGCAATAGCATGATGGGAGTTGTAGTCACAGATATTGGTCACCCTCACAATTGGCCCATCAACACCACTCTGAACCATGCTCACATCACAGGGAGTGGAAAAGAACTGACAAGATGGCTGACACTGGGTACTGCTGTGGAGCACAAGCCCCTGCTGGGAACTGGGCACCAACCAACAGCAGGACACCACTGACTGACATCCTGAGAGTCAACCTGCACACACTGCAAGGTTGGCATGCTTCATGGTGGGATAACTGGGCTGGGGGGAGAAGGAGGGCCGGATGTCCACCAAATACCACCAATGCTGGCCATGCACACACCTCAACATTCACATTGAAAAGCTTCAGGTTGGCAGGACAATGTGCTACACCAATATCAACCTCTGACTGTGACAACTTAGGACAATGCAATGTACAGGCCCGCATCCCGAGGTACAGTCACAACTGTCAGGTGTGTGAACCATTGATGCCTGTAGAAACATAACATACATTGTGTGTCTCTTCCAAAAACAGGTGATGATGGGGACACAGCAGCAGACGATGAGGAGTCCCTGTCCCAGGCTTCGGGGGACACTGAGCTCACTGGTGTGGAACAGCCTCTGCCCTCCTCGGATGGCGAAGACCTACCTGGTCCCTCCAGTGTGAGTCATCATGCAGCACCAGCAGGACCAAGATCTGCACCCCCTGCACCCACTCCTCCAACAACTGCCAACACACAGACCACCCCCGCCGACACGGACAGACCAAGGACCACCAATGACAACAGCACAGGGACCCCGGCCCACCGTGGAGCAACGGACAACAATCCCAGTAACAACCCCCAAGGGGGCCTAGGGTCACCTGTGCGTGCCACCAAAGGTCCCGCACGTGTCGCCAGGGGTGGTGGGAGGGGTGGTAGACATAGGTCGCTGTTTGCAGAGGGGTCTGGACTGCATGATGACCCACAACTGGTACGCATTGCTGATGCGTACCAGAATAGCACCGGAGAGGTCAGCCAGGTAGTGGGGATCCTCAAGGACATTCAACAGCAGCAGGCTGCCCATCATGCCCGCTTGGACTCACACATGTCCCCGTGTGGAGACACACATGTCTCGCATGGAGTCCAAGTGGGACACATTGCAAGAACTGACAGCGGTGCATAGGGACATATTGACATGCCTCCGCCAGATTAGCACCAACATGGCCACACCTCCCTGTGTGCCCACAACATCTGGTGCTGCAACAACTGCAACTGCCACAGGGAGGGAGGATGACTCTGGCGGAGAGTCCTCTGAACCGCAGCAGCCTGCACGTGAGGGTCCCCCCCGAAAGAAGAGGGGTCGTCCGAGGAAGGAAAACTGAGAGGCCGATGCCCATGTACATCCCCCAGGAACCCAACACCTGTTCTGGAAATTCTCCTTTGTGTGCAAACTGTTCAACCTGTCGAATGCAACCCAACTCTCCCACATGACATGGGGAGTTTAAGTTGGCCCAATGTATCAGATGACTGTGGACTTTACTCAGGACATTTCTGCTACCAAGACTTCCAACTCATCTGGGAACTTTGGATTCCAATCCCAATGTACAGCACCCACCATCCTGTGCGCTATCCTCACACATGTATGTAAATAAACTCACTAATACACCATACTTGCCTCTGTTGTGATTCCAACGTGGTTTCTGTCATGGAGATGATGATCTGCTAAATGACACTGTGCATGCTAACTGCTACAGCAAGTTCAACACCGTCATGTGAGTCATGGCGACGTGACACATATGAGGGAGACACACCACTAGGGCTACACAACACATACACACCAGGGCCATCTGACTCATCGCCTACACTGATGTTGCCAGGAAATACAGTGGAATGCACAGACACCACACCTATTCAGAGTCTGTGTTAACTAGCCCACAGGTGCAGTAAGCACATGTCAGTCAGATGTGTGACCACAGACAACGCACATCCCAAAGTGAAGCACAGGTTTATTACACATTTGCAACATGTTGTTTCCACTACAGATGCAAGGTAATCCTACGTGGCAGTGGCCACACAGTCAACAAGTGTAGAAGAAATAAAGTCCAGGGGTGTGTGGCACATCACCTGTAGGGAAACGACTGCTTCCACCCTGGAAGTTGAATCATGGTGTCGGGGTATCACAGTTGACCAAACAACTCTGAAAGTACCCTGTGAAGGACAGACATGACACAGTCAAAAGCACTGAAGAACAGGACAGAACTGCAATACTCATGCCCAATACATGTCACAAGATACTTACAGAAAACCAAGTTAGCATGTCAACACTGTTGGGGAGTACAGACTACCTGTAAGGACACATCGCTGCACGCTTCCAGTCAAGTAGCACATGGCCACACTCAAACAGCACCAGAGCACCACCAACACATATCACGCAAACTCACATCATTGACATGACATCTCTGGATACTCACATTCAGCTGAAGAAGTTGGTGATGAGCTGTGTGCGGAAATCACCCTCAACATCATCATCATCACTGGCATCGTGGCCCAGGCCAGGATCCTCCACAGGTGGCGGATGTTGGTCATCGTCATCCAGGAAGAGAGGCAACTCCTTCCGCACTGCCAGGTTGTGTAGCATGCAGCAGACGATGACAATCTTGCACACTTTTGCTGGGGCATATGGGAGGGCCCCTCCTGTCTTGTCTAGGCAGCGAAAGCGGCTCTTCAGGAGACCAAATGTCCGCTCGATCACTCTACTGGTCCGACCATGTGCCTCATTGTAGCGCATCTGGGCTGGTGTCACAGGGTTCCTGAGGGGTGTCAGCAACCACAGCATGTTGGGGTATCCCGAGTCACCTACATACAGACAATTGCACATTAGCTGAGTTGGAAAAGAGGGTGGAATACAACATTGCAGAACACACACAATGGTACAAAGTCAGTACACACCGACAAGCCAGGCACGCTGGTTCTGCATCTGTGACATCATCCTCGGGATGCGACTACTCCTCATCACGTAGGCATCGTGTGCAGAACCGGGGAAACGGGCACACACGTGTGAGATGCTCATATCTGCAAGACATACCACCAGAGCATTGACCGAATGGTAATGTTTCCTGTTCCTGTATGCCTGCTCATGTGCCTGTGGTGGTACCAAAGCCACATGTGTCCCATCAATGGAGCCAATGACATGCGGCATCCTCCCCAGTGCATAGAAGTCACTCTTGACGTCAGTGAGTTGTTGACGTTTAGGGAAATAGATGTACTGGTTCAGGTATCTCAACATTGCCTCCAAAACATCGAGTAGCACACGGCTGAACATGGTCTGTGACATCCCACCAGCAGACGCCACAGTGTGTTGAAAGGTACTGGTGGCAACGAAGTGTAGGGCTGCCATCACCTTCACCTTGGGGGTCAGCGCTGTAGGGTATGGCCGGCCAGGTTCCACATGTGGGGCCAACCGCACCACCAATTCCTCAATCAGCGGCCTGTTGAAGCGGTACCGTCGGATGCAGTCACGTTCAACCATCGTTGCAAGGTCAGGGAATGGTCTATGGACAGCTGGTGCCCTGCAGTGCATAGGTGAAGAAAGAAAGATTGTCAGTCACCCCACATATGTGGCATAGACCATACTCAATATCACATGATACATCATTACGAGACACAAGTACCTGATGTGTGTGCCGTTCTGTAAGGACATGTATGGCACCTACATGACCAACATCTAACATCACAGTTCAACATGTGTTGACAACAAGTTCCATGTTGTGCTATGGGATATCATTAGGCTGTGTCACAGTACCCATGTACTGCTGTCACGTTCCAAACACACCCCACAGTGACATGTGAGGACAGATGTGCCCCAGGCATCACAACTCATTGACAGGCAGAGTCCCAGGGACCCTGTATTGCCACATGGACACTGGCATGACATGGCGTATCATGAATACACCACAGCAAAACAACCATGACCCCCACAGGTAGTGGTCCCTGTTGCCTCTGCAGGACAGACATGGACGTCTGTGACACACACACGCACAACATCAAAGTCCATGCACAAACAACGTGGATGTGGAGACTGTCTCCCATTGTGCACATAGAATCAGAGACATTGTAAACACAACATGCACACAGACTGTGGAAGGCCATCACTATTGTGGCAATGGGTCACCCTGTGACGTACATACCTTCCCACATGGGACTCAGGGGGTATGTGACATGACATACACATACACAACCTGGAAATGTGACCATGCCACATGCTCTGAAATGAACAGTTGCACATCACAGTGGTCATGTGCACAACACACAAAGGATTCTGTCCCCATGAACATGTGCACAGCCTGGGAGTGGCTGCCCCCAAGTGCCACCCAAAAAACCATATGTTGACCCCCAAACACAGAAAAGGTAATGCAGCCTTACATGCCTTAGGATACAGTGTGGACAGGCTGTGGTGTTGTAGGTGTGCCCCTGAGTCCCTGGCAAGTAAATGTGGCTGGCATACGTTCACCAGTGACAAGCATGGTGACATATGCGAGTGACTTGTACAGGGACGCGTCGTACAGCAATGGACCGATCCGGGTGCACGCATTGGCCATTGCATATGATGTGAGCGGGTATGCGTTGTACAGCAATGGACCGATCCGTGTGCACGCATTGGCCATTGCATATGATGTGAGCGGGTACGCGATGTACAGCAATGGACCGATCCGTGTGCACGCATTGGCCATTGCATATGTTGTGAGCGGGTACGCGTTGTACAGCAATGGACCGATCGGTGCGCACGCATTGGCCATTGCATATGATGTGAGCGGGTACGCGTTGTACAGCAATGGACCGATCGGTGCGCACGCATTGGCCATTGCATATGATGTGAGCGGGTACGCTTTGTACAGCAATGGACCGATCCGTGCGCACGCATTGGCCATTGCATATGATGTGAGCGGGTACGCGTTGTACAGCAATGGACCGATCCGTGCGCACGCATTGGCCATTGCATATGATGTGAGCGGGTACGCGTTGTACAGCAATGGACCGATCCGTGCGCACGCATTGGCCATTGCATATGATGTGAGCGGGTACGCGTTGTACAGCAATGGACCGATCCGTGCGCACGCATTGGCCATTGCATAAGATGTGAGCGGGTACGCGTTGTACAGCAATGGACCGATCGGTGCGCACGCATTGGCTAGGGCCTGGCATGGCAACGGACGCGTTTCGAGCTTTAACGAGTCTGATGCAGTGAATTCAGTTGGCCAGCCACAACAATGTTGCAAATTCATGGGTGTCATGAAGTTTAACTTTTGAAGGATGCTGTGGGCGTGTATAAGTGGTGCAATTCCATGGATTGGCCAGATTCAGAAGATGCAAACGACTTGGACCTATCACTTTGGACACATGGGACAGTATCTGCCTCTGCAGCACACATATAATGCTGGCTGTTCCCCTGAGAGCTCACTTGCCTGCACTACATGCTCCAGGATGACATCTGCCACCAACACTGCTGCTGTCTCTGCATCCTCTGGCTACTGCAATGGCACGTACTGTGGAGAGAGCCCCAGCCTTCAGCACTGAGGAGAACCAGGCCCTGCTGGACAGCCTCCTTCCACAGTACAGCAAGCTGTATGGGAAACCAGGGGAGCAGGTGAGTGTGCTGTCCACTGCCTTACTAAATGTGCATGTTGTCTGACTAGCAAGACTTACAGTGTGCACACCACTGGCTAGCATGCTCACTGAGTAGTTCTCACCCCCCAAAGTGTGTAGTTACATGCACTGAACAGGTATAGTGCAGTAACAGTGCATTCCAACAAGGTTTTACTTCCCAGGCAATGATACCATTTGGTAACTGCTGGCAAACTGTTCATGGCCATAGTTGCACTGCCTGTGTACATCATATGCCCCTGTGATTGAGACATGTATATCCAACTGTGTGATGCACGGATATGTTGCATGTGTAGTAATGGCCTTTTCACTTTGTCATCCGCACAGGTCGATGCCCACCAGAAGCAGGAAATCTGGCTGACCATCGCCCGAGCAGTAAGATCCGTGGGGGACTACAAGCGCCGGATCCGCAACTGCCAGAAGAGGTGGCAGGACCTTCGGGGCTGGACCCGGAGGATCGCAAGGGTCCAGCTGAAGCTGTCGCCTCCTCGCAGGAGGGGCGGACACCGGACCCTGACCCCCCACATGCTCAGGATCCTGGCAATGGTCTTCCCTGACCTGGATGGGCAGCTGAAGGCCAGACAGCAGCAAGGAGGGGGTGAGTCCATGACTGCACTGTGAACTTTGTCTGACATGCTATGTGCCCTCCTCTGGCCTGGTTAAACTTCCACAGAACATCAGTCAGGAAATTGTGTCACTTGGGTACTGTGTCCTTGCATTTTGCTTAGCTCAAGGTGGGGGACAGCATTTGTTCCCGTAACTTTGTGGTGGGCTTCATGGGTGGGTCATTTGCTTACACAATGCCCGAGTTCTGACATGTAATCTGCGTGTAACTTTGATATGTGGTCCAATTGCTGATCTGACTCACCACATGTGCCTGGGGTATTTGGCACACCTCCATGCTGCGGGTGGGAACAATGTTTGGGCCTCAGGAGTATGTATATCAAGTGTGTCACACATGCTTAGCCACCTGCCTACTGTCCAGGGCTCATCCCTCTTTCACGTGGAGCAGGACAGTCATGCCTACTCCAGGGCATACAATACACTCTGTACTCCCACTCCCGTGTATCAGCTGACACGTTGTGCTCAGTGAAATGTTCCCTCAGGTGTCTGCCTCTGTGTCATTGTGCTGTGGCTTCGTTGTCAGGACTACTGGGGTGTTTATCGGTTAGGGCTCAGCATGCCATCTGAGATGTGACCATGAGAGACGATACTTGTGTGACATATAGGTGTTTGATCACTTGACTGTGCAGACTGGTGTATGCGACTGTGAAGTTCAGGCAGCTGTTTTTCATTCACAGCAGACTGTGAGGTGCTCAGGTTCAGAGAGTTGTGTTTCATGTCTCCCATATGTCCAATTGGTATGACGTGGACAAGTAAGAGTTCAGATGATGTGGTTTGTGGGGGATGGACATGTGCACTTGTCAGCTACAGAACTTGCATTCCCCATGACCTAGGATTGTGACACAGTGCAGACTGTTGTTGGCTGGCTGCCCTGCCCATGTGACTGGAGACAGTGATGTATGACTTTGCAGGCATACCTGTGCCATGGCATTAAACTTCCTAAGAGTGATCCTGCAGGGGAGTGACATGTGCAACATGCACCCCATTGTGCATTGACTATCAGGACATGTGTGCATCATGGTGTCTGGTGCTGGTATGCATCACATGCATTTCAAATTAGACTCTGGCCATCCCTTTATCCGGACACCTGTACTGACTCAGTGGCAAGAGATGTGATCTGTGCATGTTCACATACTTCACCGTGTTCTCTGCAATGTCCAACAACTGTGTAGGTGGTGCATGTGTCCACACTGGGGTATTACCATCCGACAGGCACCAGACAGATGGGTGCAAGGCCAGGAGGGGTGTGAGTGCCATGGTTGACCATCAGACTGACAATTGGCTTCTCCTAATCTGTGTGAGCATTTTTGGCAATGTTCAACTAAGGATGCCAGGGCTTGCTCTGTAATGTGCTGTACTTACTGTGGTGTGTGCGGTCAGTGCAGGTGACTGATGTTTGTCTGTTTCCCTAATTGTTTGCAGATACATCCACGGCCACAGGAGGGGACAGCTCCACGGACCAGGAGGAGCTGCAGAGCCAGACTGGGTCAGCAGCCGATGAGTGGTCAGAGGGACCCAGTGGCACGGAGGGCGAGGGGAGCCACACCGAGGAGTCCTCAGCACCATCCACCTCAGCTGAGGACCACAGCAGCTTGGAGGATGACTCCCTTGTGGAGGCGGGTGTCAGCAGCCACCCCAGCTAGTATGGCTGGCCCCGCCACCACCACTACCACCGCCCTCCCATTGGCTCCCATTCCAGAGGTCCGTGGAGGCTCCCGTGTTCGGGAGCGTGTCTCCTTCGTGCCAGGCACCACACCCCCTGCCCCTGTGTCCCCTGCTGCCCTGAGTGAGGAGTCTGTGTACTTACTTCGCCAGCTCCATGTAGGGCAGACAGCAATGCTGAGTGTCCTCCATGCACACACCACTCTGTTGACACAGCTAGTGTCGTTCATAAAGGGCATCTCATCGGGCATGTCTGCCCTACAGAGGAGCAATAAGTCCATGGACTCCTCCCTGACGGCAGCAGTGTCCCTCCTCCAACAGTCCCTCACCCCTCCTACCTCTGCCCCATCCACACTTCCTGGCACCCTACCTGTCCCAAGCACATGCACACCTGCACAATCACCCAAACACACAGACACGAGCAGCACAGAAACATCCAAAACAAAGTCAAAACGTGCACGCAAGCATCCTCAGGGGACTGATACCACACCCACAGGGGATGGGGAACAGACACACACACAGGCATCCACAGTCACTCCGCAGTCCTCCAAATCCTCTCCCTCCAAGACCCCTTCCCTTGCCTCACCTGCAACCCCACCTAAAAAGCAGCTCTTCCTCTGTGACCTCGGCCTCTTCCCCTCCGATCCAGCATACAGGGGGAAGAGGAAGTCCACCCACACAGAGGGGGAGTGCCCCTCACCCCCGGACACCCTCCCCCAGGCACAGACAAACTGAGGCCCCCACCCGCAAGTCCCCCCGGTCCCGGAAGAGCAAGACCCCGACACCACCCTGCAGCTCAACCACACAGTCTCCTTCCTCCATCCCTCAGGCCCCCACAACACAGGTTCCTCCACCACACCCTGCCCCAGGCTCCCCCACCCACAGATACACCATCCCCAAAATGATCCGGCCTTCTCCCCCTATCACTTGCTCTTCCAGCCCCACACCCCCCGCTGCACATGTTTGTGCCACTGGTGTGGAGACCGTGTCCTCCCCCTCTGTCCTGCCCACCTTACCTGAACCCCATTCTACTCCCCTGGAGATAGGCACTGCAGTGGAGTCCATTACCACCCCGTCTGACTTGGGCACTGCAGTGGGGAACCTGTCCACTCCATCTGGCCAGCCCACTGCAGTCGTGCCGGCACCCACACCATCTGACTCATGCCCCCCAGTTGTGCCGGCACACACCATGTCAGACACCTCCACTGCAGTTGTCAGTGACTCTCCAGCACCAGCCACCCCTTCCCTGCCTCCTTCTGGTGAGCCCTGATCCTGTCCCTGCGGTGCCTGGCCTGCCCCCCCGTATGCCCCTCCGAGGGGAATGTCCCTGGTCCGTAGCAGTGCAGGCAAGCAAAGGGTGACATCTGCCACTGTCACCCTGTTCGGACTTTACTGATGGACTGGCCATTGGCCTTTGTCTTTTTTCAGGACTTTCTATTTTACACACACATATGCTGAATAAAGCTACTTTCTGTTCTCTAGTGGTTTTGCTTCAGATGTACATGATGTTGATGATGCTAACCATGCCCTTGCTGCAGTGATGGTGATTTTTGATATCAGGAAAATTAAGTGTTACTGTGCAGGACCCCATGTGGTCCAGGGGGAATGTGTCCTATCCTGGTGTGTAGTCATGTCATCCTTTGCAGCAATATGAGGGTGTCATGTTTTCAATATTTGCCAATGGGATTTCCTACATTTATTTGCAATATCACATCTGTGGCTTACACCCCTGCACATCAGTTGTGCTTGCCATTGTTCAATTTGTCTATTTCCCTGACCGTGTGACCATCTCCACTGGACATGCAAGTTTGGGCATCAATGGGGAAGGACTCATCTGTGTTATCAGTGCAACTTGCTATACATGTGTGTTGGATCTGTGCAGATGATTTCGGTGACACTCCCATGACCAGGCTGATGTGACGAGAGCCTTCATTTTGTGCTAATTGTTGACTGAGTGACTAAGTGTTCTGCTGACATGATAGAGCCCTGCAGAGACAACGTATGGCACAGCTCTCCTTACACAGGAGTGGAGTCCCCTCATGGCAGTGTGTAATTCCGTGACATTGCCTGAGCCCAAGGTGTGTGCTGTGTGAGCATGTCTGTGTGTGTTCACTTCCATTTTGCTACGCAGGCTGGGATCCCTAGTGATGTTCCTGTTTGTGATGCTTGCTGAGTTGACCTATGTTCCCCCCAAATCTTCGCCCTGGGTTCTCTGGGATGTGGGTGCATGGCACATTACTGGTCATCAGGGTGTCATCCATAGGTGTGTTTGCTGTCAGGGCTGAGTTTGTGGGCAAACGCAGATGAGACACAGTCAGGATTCCCCTTGGCACTTGTTGGTTACACAAGTCATGTAATTTACAGTTTGTGTTAGCTTTCAGTGATTGTGACACGTTGTGTGTGTGACTGCTGCCACTCCTCAGGGTCAGAGCTGCAATGTTGGAAGTTGTCTATGTGTGTTCTTTGTGGGTGAGCTTGGCTTCTTCATTGGTGTGTGACTGTGGCCGGGATCCCATTGGTTGGTGTGGATTTGACGTCATGCCCATGTACAGCGTACTGTGCAGTGTGTCAGACATTCACGAGTCTTGTTGACTGGCCATGTGTGATGGGTTTCTGCACCTTAGTTCCCACCACCACCCCTGGGATTGTCATGGGTGCATGTGCAATGTCATCAGTCCATGTGAGCTTCACTGCTGTACATTGGTGGAGATCAAGGTGTGTGGTGTTGAGTGTGTGCAAATGAGAGTTGTTGCACGGCTAGACCCCTACCTCCATGTTGGCCTTGGCTGACAGGCCGTGCTGATTGATTTGTGCTTGTGTAGGTGTGATGGTAGTTTGTTGCTCAGGACACATGACTGTGGTTCACAGTGTGAACGACATCTAGCTTTGTCATCACAGTGGGATTATCATGCAGGCCAGGGTCACCACAATGTGGGGTCCCTGGGGGTAGTGCTGTGGTGGGTCTGTCTCTTGCTGTGTTAGTTGCTGTTCCTACAAGCTTGTGTGACATGTGTAATTTGGGCTCCCTCTCATCTAACAATGCCTGATTGCCCACATAGGGGAATCCGATCCATGAGTTACTTTTGTGTGGCACTGTATACACATCTGTGTAATTGGGATTCAGGCCTCCTCATGTGTTGTGTGGTTGCCTGGGGATACTGGCACACCCCCTCCCCCCATCACCTGTTGTGTTTGATATGCAGTGTGAGGCTGCCTGTTTGTGTTTGTGCATCTGCACCACTGCATTGGCATATCTTTAGTGTGCCATTGGCTGTATGTTGTTTGGTGGGTTTCCCCTGCTGTCCCTGGGACTCCTAGGTCATCAGTCAGCACAATGATCATGGTTTGTATGTCCCATTGCTGCCATGGTATGGTATTTGTTCACCTCACATATACAGTCTCCACAGGATATCTACATTTGTGTGTCCATTGGTGCAGATATGTGGGGCTGCATTATGATGGTCATTTCTGTCATTGTGTTATTGATGAATGTTGACAATGTCAGCCCCCATGGGTGATGTTTGTCTGCACATGGCCAAAGGTATGTCTTATTTGCACTGCACTGTTTGCCTCACCCAATCTATGTTGCTATGGGACACAAGCACTACTATGCCACATATGTGTTTGTTGTTCTGTGACCAGGAATCATCCATGCTGTTTGGCATTTGCAGCTTTTCCCATGACAACACTTACATTTTGCTCACTGTGATGATGGGGGTTTAGACCACATTGCCACAATGTTCAAAATGTGCTTCAGCTGTGGACCACACACTTACCTTTTGGTCACTGTGATGATGGGGTTTTAGACCCCATTGCCATAATGTTCAAAATGTGCTTCAGGTATGGACCCCACACTTACATTTTGGTCACTGTGGTGATGGGGTTTTAGACCCCATTGCCACAATGTTCAAAATGTGCTTCAGGTATGGACCCCACACTTACATTTTGGTCACTGTGATGATGGGGTTTTAGACCCCATTGCCACAATGTTCAAAATGTGCTTCAGGTATGGACCCCACACTTACATTTTGGTCACTGTGGTGATGGGGGTTTAGACCCCATTGCCACAATGTTCAAAATGTGCTTCAGGTATGGACCCCACACTTACATTTTGGTCACTGTGATGATGGGGGTTTAGACCCCACACTTACATTTTGGTCACTGTGATGATGGGGGTTTAGACCCCATTGCCACAATGTTCAAAATGTGCTTCAGCTATGGACCCCACATTTACATTTTGGTCACTGTGGTGATGGGGTTTTAGACCCCATTGCCACAATGTTCAAAATGTGCTTCAGGTATGGACCCCACACTTACATTTTGGTCACTGTGGTGATGGGGGTTTAGACCCCATTGCCACAATGTTCAAAATGTGCTTCAGCTATGGACCCCACACTTACATTTTGGTCACTGTGGTGATGGGGTTTTAGACCCCATTGCCACAATGTTCAAAATGTGCTTCAGGTATGGACCCCACACTTCATTTTGGTCACTGTGGTGATGGGGGTTTAGACCCCATTGCCACAATGTTCATAATGTGCTTCAGGTATGGACCCCACACTTACATTTTGGTCACTGTGATGATGGGGTGTTAGACCCCATTGCCACAGTGGTCATGGTCTGCTTGCATTGTGGAGGCCACACACATTTATGTGTGACACATGTGATAGGGGGTCACATTGTATGTTCAATGTCATGTTCAGTGTTGTAGGCATTTGACACAGACTACACACGCTTGTCATGGTGTTGGGGGGATGTATTTTTCAGACATTCCTTATGTTGGAGTATGCTGGTTGTGTCATGCATTACCCGTCCTATGAGTAGGGGTGGTGTGTGTGGTAGGCATCCAGCACCCATGAGTAGGGGTGGTGGTAGTGGTGGGCCTCCATCCCCCTATGAGTGGGGATGGTAGTAGTGACAGGCATCCAGGCCCCCATGAGTAGGGGTGGTGGTAGTGGCAGGCATCCAGCCCCCATGAGTAGGGGTGGTGGTAGTGGTGGGCATCCATCCCCCTATGAGTATGGGTGGTGTTAGTGGTAGGCATCCATCCCCCTATGAGTGGGGATGGTAGTAGTGGCAGGCATCCATCCCCCTATGAGTGGGGATGGTAGTAGTGACAGGCATCCAGGCCCCCATGAGTAGGGGTGGTGGTAGTGGTAGGCATCCATCCCCCTATGAGTGGGGATGGTAGTAGTGGCAGGCATCCAGCCCCCCATGAGTAGGGGTGGTGGTAGTGGTGGGCATCCATCCCCCTATGAGTGGTGATGGTAATGGTGACCGGCATCCAGGCCCCCATGAGTAGGGGTGGTGGTAGTGGCAGGCATCCAGGCCCCCATGTGTAGGGGTGGTGTTAGTGGGAGGCATCCATCCCCCTATGAGTGGGGATGGTAGTAGTGGCAGGCATCCATCCCCCTATGAGTGGGGATGGTAGTAGTGACAGGCATCCAGGCCCCCATGAGTAGGGGTGGTGGTAGTGGTAGGCATCCATCCCCCTATGAGTGGGGATGGTAGTAGTGACAGGCATCCAGGCCCCCATGAGTAGGGGTGGTGGTAGTGGTAGGCATCCATCCCCCTATGAGTGGGGATGGTAGTAGTGACAGGCATCCATGCCCCCATGAGTAGGGGTGGTGGTAGTGGTAGGCATCCATCCCCCTATGAGTGGGGATGGTAGTAGTGGCAGGCATCCAGCCCCCCATGAGTAGGGGTGATGGTAGTGGTGGGCATCCATCCCCCTATGAGTGGGGATGGTAGTGGTGACAGGCATCCAGGCCCCCATGAGTAGGGGTGGTGGTAGGCATCCAGGCCCCCATGAGTAGGGGTGGTGTTAGTGGTAGGCATCCATCCCCCTATGAGTGGGGATGGTAGTAGTGGCAGGCATCCATCCCCCTATGAGTGGGGATGGTAGTAGTGACAGGCATCCAGGCCCCCATGAGTAGGGGTGGTGGTAGTGGTAGGTATCCATCCCCCTATGAGTGGGGATGGTAGTAGTGGCAGGCATCCAGCCCCCCATGAGTAGGGGTGGTGGTAGTGGTGGGCATCCATCACCCTATGAGTGGGGATGGTAGTGGTGACAGGCATCCAGGCCCCCATGAGTAGGGGTGGTGGTAGTGGCAGGCATCCAGGCCCCCATGAGTAGGGGTGGTGTTAGTGGTAGGCATCCATCCCCCTATGAGTGGGGATGGTAGTAGTGGCAGGCATCCATCCCCCTATGAGTGGGGATGGTAGTAGTGACAGGCATCCAGGCCCCCATGAGTAGGGGTGGTGGTAGTGGTAGGCATCCATCCCCCTATGAGTGGGGATGGTAGTAGTGGCAGGCATCCAGCCCCCCATGAGTAGGGGTGGTGGTAGTGGTAGGCATCCATCCCCCTATGAGTGGGGATGGTAGTAGTGACAGGCATCCAGGCCCCCCTGAGTAGGGGTGGTGGTAGTGGTAGGCATCCAGGCCCCCATGAGTAGGGGTGGTGTTAGTGGTAGGCATCCATCCCCCTATGGGTGTGTATGGCATTGGTGATAGCCATCCCGCCCCTATGGTTCTGCTGTTGCTAGTGTACGTCATTTCTGCATCCCTATGTGTGTGTGATATATTTCGGGTACGTGTCGTTTGTTTGTGTTGTGGGAGTTTGATTTACCGTCTGCGCCGTACGCGTCCTGTCCGGTCCCGGTAATAGATGTAGAGTATTGGTAGGACCTGCGCGATGGGATTCATGGTTGGTTCGTCTCGTTCGGGTTTCTCGTGGCTTCGACACGTACTCGTCGCTGGCTTGTTCGTCTCGTCGCCGTGGATCGTCTTGTGACGCGAATCAGAGCTTATGTACAGCTCTCCCGGATGCTCTGACGTGCCGGACGTAGCGACGGGTTCGGCGCGTACGGAAGGCGCATCGTACTAGTCCGGCCGGAAGGTGCTGTGTATTTGGTTCCGTGCGACTCGATTCGGTGTTTACGGATCCGGCTCGGGCGGGGAACAGGAGCTGAAATGGGTAAGTACGGCTCGCTCGGAATCTGTGCTGTTATGCGCATCGTACTTGCTCGTTCGGACGACTGTTCGAATCGGTCGGGAAACACGCGTTCGGCTTGGTTTTTTTCCGGACGAATACTGTTAGGTGCGCTTCCGGCCGAGATCGGAATCGACCCCTTTGTGTTTTTAGTCACTCTGTCTGTCCCTCTTTGCTATGATATATTGCCCCTCATTGTGTGACATATGGTCCCGATGCAGCAGTCTAATCGGTTAGAGGTCAAAAACCGTGGTTCCGGTGGCAGCGCTAATGTAAGGGTCACTGACTCTATTTAAAGATCATATCATGCCACAGGACATTATTTCGGATTAGTGCTGTCTCCTCAAAAATGATATATCTGTCAAAATGCAACCTGTTTATTTCTGTTAGCACTTCTTGAAGTGGTTGTGCGCTTAACATTGTTTTTTAATTTATTATATTGTGAATATCACTTGTCCTTATCAGAATTGGGTGGAATATTTGCATGTTTACTATTTCAAGTGGGATATGTCATATCTGATGCATTTTACATGGAAAAAAGTTTACAATATGCGCAAATGCGTGCTCATGTGGACCCATGACTACATTTCCCAATAGCAATTGTGTATGGTTTTACATGTGTTCCATGAATTTCTTTTATGTCTATGATGGGGGAAGTGTTATATAAATATTTGAACTAGACTGGCGCAGACCAGATTGATAAAGGCTGCAGGCGCAGCCGAAACGCGTCTCTTCAGGCGTTGGGTCGAAGAAGGGCCCTTTTAAATAAAGAAGCCTTAAACCTGCAGTCTTCGAGTGTGTGCCTTCTTCTTGTCAAGGAGTTAGGATTGTTTTGGATATATATACACATACATATATATGCTTTTATAGTATTACATTTACAAAAATAACCCAAAAAGGTAACAGAATGTGAAACATATATATTTTTATAATAGTGTTACATGATATATGTATATATAAACATACATACGAACACATTTTTATGTCTGTGTGCTTATATAAGTATACATTTATATATAGTATTAAATATCAATATTAGTGTGAAACAAATTTTTTTCTCCAATATGTTTGTACTTTCCATAATAAGTACAGGGACTCAATATGTTTGTAAACAATATTTATGACACAATATTTTTGTTTCACGATATTTTTGCTTTCAATATTGCATCAGTGATCCGTTAGAACGTTTTGGGAGATTTTCACAAGGGATTTATGAGACAGAGGGGAAGAATATGTGCAGGAATATTGGCGAAAGAGAGGGCCAATAGTGTGGAAGAAATCGAAAAGCGAGCAATAGGCAAATTATTTTTGCAACTTTGTCTTCGAAAAAGGACATGCACACAAGCAAAAACGAATTTATGCTATATGTGTAAATGCCAGGATACAGAAGCTACACACTGCTATGCTGTGGCAGATATGTGCATATATAAACACTGTGGCAATGTAAATACTCTGCTTCTGCC
This sequence comes from Calotriton arnoldi, assembly GCA_963921515.1. Taxonomy (NCBI): domain Eukaryota; kingdom Metazoa; phylum Chordata; class Amphibia; order Caudata; family Salamandridae; genus Calotriton; species Calotriton arnoldi. The sequence continues at coordinate 2,256,129 of CAWUFW010002250.1, forward strand.
CCATGATGCCCAAAAAAGTCCAGTGATGTGAGTCGGTGGTGGACAGGGAGAGCCCGGGGCTCCAGCTTCTGGTCGACCAGCAAAGGTGACAGGTCATACTTATGCCCTCCCAACGCAGGTGCTCGTAAATAGCTTGTAAGTTTATATGCCAATCTTTTATTGTTCTTTGGTTTTTGCTATTTTGGACTGCTGCAGTGTTGCAGATAATGCTGTGGGTGGTGGTTGCTCCCTGCAATGGCAAGTTAATGTTCCTTGTGGTGTTAAGGTCTGATCTCTTAGGACTGAGATGTGAAGATCTGCATTTAAAAGAAGGCGCCCTTTGCCCTCGCCACTGCTTTGCTGTCAGATTTTGCAAAAAGCTAACAACATCGGAAACAAACATTTTTCTGCATTCAAGAACTTACAAAGAAATCTAGCTGATTCCCGCCACGGTGAGTGCTTGTTCGGCATGAATTAAAATCCTTCTTTACATTTCCTGGATAGCTCAGCTGACTATTGTCATTGCAACTCCTTGAGGCAGTCCCAGCTTTTCTATCAGCTGCGCTTCCTAGACTCTGTCATTTTGCTCCATACACAGAAAATGAAACTCATAACAGCAGCTCTAAGGATAAAAGCTGCAGTTGTCTAGAAAGCTAACGTTGTCGCCTGTGAGGGCAGGTAGGTTTGTGCAGCTGCATAATTCTATTCCCATCGTGCATAAAAACAAAGTTCACGTCAGAATCAAACATAGTGGCAGGTGGCATTTACACATGCAGAGTGAATAGGTGTGCACACGGATGCAAAGATGGAGGGCATGATAGAAAACGGCATGGGCATCATGGCAAGGGAATCTGATGAAGATGGAAACTGGCCCAGGGATGAAGAGAGTTGGGCAGTGAGAAAGTCTGTGTAACCAGGAGACGGTGGCATAGCGACAAGACAGCCAGAGAAGAAAGTGGGCCAAGAAAAGAGACAGTAACTTTCATATGTGATGGTGCGCTAATTGTTCGGTGTACCTGTGCCAAGCGATTGGCGGGAGTCGTGGCATACATCCTTTCGAAAGGGACGGTCTATATCCAGTGGCAGCTGGTGACATTTAAAAGTGGTGGGCGTAAAAGTTATGGGGCAAGTGTTACATCTCGAGCAAACCTGATTGACATAAATAGGTCTTAGGGGGTGGGAGGGTTCTCCCCAAAGAGAAAATGTTGAAAAAAAGCAAATGGAGCATTTTATTGTTCCACGGCCACTGCAGAGTCCATGGGAGCCCAGATTAATAGACCCGATGCTGTTAGTTACCATCAGCATCCTCAGGCCCAAAATGAAATTTGCAGATGAAGGAAGAAGGCAGGGCTGGAAGAAGGGCAGGTATAAATGAACTTCTGACACCCAGCAGATAGGCTACCATTGGCAGGGGCATTGCATATAGTTTTACAGTTTAAAATGCACGAATCATTTCAATATTCTGTTTTCATATATATATATATATATATATATATATATATATATATATATATATATATATATATATATATATATATATATATATATATATATAGAGAAAAAGGAAACAATTATTGTCAAGTGAAAGAAACATCTCCGCAAAACTAGAATTTATCACTCCCCTTCCAAGCTATTCTGCCTGTATGCAGATGAAACAGTGTTGAGTGGTGCTGCTCTGTTGATTCGTGGTTGGTGTACTGTAGTCAGACTGTCACCCACCTCAGGGCCAAGCAAGAAGAGATCACTGCAAACAATACCCACTATAGACCTGCATGTAAAACCACAAGAAGCAGAATGCAAAGGGTGCACATGGACATGGATGCGCTGGCATGGAAGGACTTGAAATCACTGAAACTTTATGGCCACTTAATGAACCAAACATAAGCCACCCCAGCTCCCTCCCCGTGCAGGCCGCAGCTGTGGGTAGCATTTGCCAAAGTCAGACAGAGCTTTTGAACAGACACTGTGTTGCTGCAAATACAGGATTGAGTGCGACACCCTTAGGACTAAGAGCGATTTGAAAACGCTCCATGAAGAACAATCCTTTTTCACCTGTTTCACAGTGAAAATGCTTTTCAAAAGCACCACACACAGAGGACCATTTTCGACTAGTATCACTCCAGTGGAACTCGCACACGCTTAGGCCCTTCCCTCGCAATCACACTGTGCCTGTGATGTCAGACCTAGCCAAAGAGTGTGGTAAATATGACCAGGAGCGGCCACAAAAGCTGCAGATTGGTCAATAATGAATCAGCCTCAGGGGCAGACAAGCCTGATTTGTGGGCAATTTGTGTGTGTACGTTTCCAAGTGTGTGTGTGTGCACACGTGCGCATGCGCATGCCAAGCAGTGAATGAGTGTGTGAAGCCTCCTGCAGTCATATGTGTAGGCAGTTAAGTACACCGACAACTTTAAGTGTGCAGGTCCTATTAGCACCCAGACTTGCCAGTAACTAAACTGTCTGTGAAACGGGTCCCCACTGGGCCCTATAAAACTGTCCTTAACTTCACAGAAAAAAACACTTGTCAATTTCTTAACAATGACTATAAAAACCCATAACGTTATATAATCCATGTAGATGATGCAGTCCTATTTACGTTTCTCATTTTTTTTTTATTCAACTTGTTTTTGCTTTTTCCAAGTGTTGCCACCACACCAGGACTGGAGGCGCTTCATTAACAAGCATTGGCATAGCCAATAGGTCTCGCCTTTGTGACCTTATAAGTGTTTAGCCAGAGCTATTGGCTTTGCTAATGTCTTTAAGCTATGTTGTAGATCAGTGTGTCTGCTTTGTAGTATGTTGAAAAGTTACAATAACATTTTTTCTAAGCTTTTTGTTTTGGAAGCCAAAATCAAAAGTAAAGAAATAGAAAAAACATCAATTTCTTTACTTTTGCTATAATCGCGGCACCCGCGCTTACTTTTAACATTAAAAGTGAAACGCGGGTGCCGCGATTATAGCAAAAGTAAACAAATAGATGTTTTTATCTATTTCTTTACTTTTGCTATAATCGCGGCACCCGCGCTTTACTTTTAACATTAAAAGTGAAGCGCGGGTGCCGCGATTATAACAAAAGTAAAGAAATAGAAAACAAAACAAAGCCAGCTGATTGAAAGTACTAAAAAACAAGCATTGGCCGCGCGCGAAAGTGAAAGGAGCGCGACGCGGCGGGGGAGCGGAGGAGCGTGAAAGCAATCAAGTGAGAGGAAAGACAGATGGCGCCTGATCGGGCGCTGAAAGCTGGCGGTTGCGCGCGTGCACGCTATCGTGAACGCAAGCTGGTCGCCAGCAAAAGCCACTGCTGTTTGCACTTCCAAAACCCGCTTACTAAAACTCTCGCCGAGAGCAGCGCTAAGCGCTGGCTCAGGCGAGACCTAAAAACTGCTCGACCCTCACGCTGCAGCTTCACTAGAGGACCCAGCCTGCTTCGGGGGCACCCTGCCCATTGTAGCCACTGTGCCAGGAGGCGCTTGATTAATATAGTTTCCATAGTTTTTTCATGTAACATTAAGAGCCATGTATAACTATACTTTCAACTCAGCCGCCTTTATGTGTGGCTTCTGCCGCCTTTGTGTTGTATCTCCCATAAGGCAAGCATGTGTACCGTACGTGGCAGGAATTAAGTGGCTTAATGCAAATATGTGCATGTCGACTGGATCAAATGTGGCACAAACCCAGTCCCAGTGCATGCTGCGCGCAAGTGCATAAAAATAAGCAAATAAATAAAGACTAAAGAGGTTTCTTGCCCCATCTTAATGGAACCTGCATCTTCCACGCAGGTCACTGGTCACCTGCTAATTTATTTGTTTATTTATTTAAATGTATTTACCAGTAATAAGTGGAAAGTTCAGGTTTCGCAATCGCTGAACTCAGCAGGATTTTACCACCAACCAACCAATGCCTGTCGTGTGGACACAAAAAGTCCAGAGGGAGAAAGAGACAGCCTCTCCAGTCCTTCCACCACCGCGCTGCCTCAGGTCACGTGCACATTGCAGAGGTATCTGGTAGGAACACTGCCAGGTCTCTGTAAGTCAATCCTGACGCTGCTCCTGCTGTTGTGCAGTGCCAGGATTGGCTGGGGCAGGGAACATCGCCGCTCGTTACTGAGACCGGGGGCTGCGGCTTTGAGTCACCCCTATAATTGAGTCATGCTCAGTAATGTGCACTGCTGGCGAGGCTCTAAGGGAAGCCCAGTGCGCATGTCGGGCTGGCCGGAGAAAGGCAGCCATCCAACCCGACATGCGCACTTAGGTGCGCTCTGTGCTGGCTTCTATAAGGGCGGGTGCATGTGATGCCAACATTGTTTCACTTTCAAGCCCCCCCACCACCACCCCCAGGAACGCACTGGCAGCGTGCTCATGTGCTCATGCTGGATGTCACTAAACTGCCTGATACCAGCTCACTCGGCTGCCGCTGAACTGAAGCACTTAAATATAATGACGGCTGCCTACATTATTATATTTAATTTGGGGGGCAGTAGGCTGAAATATTAGTGGGGCAATGCCCCAACGCCCTCATGGAGGCACCACCCCTGTCTGTATCTTCAGTTTGCCCTGGTGGCCACTTTAGAAAACAAATAATAAATCATCTTGAGCTTTTTCATTATATTTCTGCTGTGCACCATTTACAGGAAGCACATTATTTTTTTTTTTTAAAACCTGTTAATGCACCTGATGCATGATGTTAGCATCTTTTTGGTTTCTTTGTGTAACATTTTTTGCATCTGTGTGTTTTAAAGCATATTTCAGCATTGTGGCGCTATGCAAAGTGCCTTGAATAAGTGACAGAGGGGATTGCATTGTATTGCAGCATTTATATAGCGCTTACTATGTCTATGTGGGAGATAATCCCAATTAACCTTCCGGAACCTGGGGTAACTAATCTGTGTACGAAAAAAGTGTTTCCTCCCAGGATCGATTCAGCCTCCTGGCACTTTAGCTCTATAAAGCTTTCATCATTACGGGCTAGGCTTTGACTGTTCCTTTATGTCTTTGATTTACAGCATTTTTCACAACTTTTATTTGTACACACACTACCCCTAAGGAAGGCACTGAAGCACTTGCCTATGTGGGCAGCAACCTGTGCCGTGTGGGATGTCTGGTTAGAAGGGTGATGTCCTACATGGGAAGTGTTTCAATGTCATGCGTGATGACCACCAAGGTGTGGTTACTGTGGTATGGGATGCAGCACTTAGCACTGTGTTAAATGAAGATTGGTGAGAGAGAGAGAGGCGCAGTTTATGGTTTTCAGTAAGCGGGCAGCTTTGGGCAGCTCCGCAGGTCCCTTTCTGGTATTTCTTGTAATCACGGACTATAATCATAGCCTCTTTAGCAGGATCCTGCACTGGGTTGTCCAACCTAATAGTTTTTTAAGCTTTTTTGGTCCTGAGCAGGCAATGTTGTAAAGAAAAGTTGTGAGATGTGCGGGATAGGCTATGTTACTATCATCCCACATCAGAATGTCATTGTAAGATGTAAAGAAGTGGTCATAATATGTATCTATTTGGGTCCTGCAGTAGTGGACTCTCTTAGAGTCCTGCAGGCAGTCAGAAGTGTGTCAGAACTCTTTCTTTATTTATTTATTTATTGCCTGTTCAGTTTGTGATGGCTGGTTCATTGGCTGGTACAGTACTGGTTGATGGACAAGCACATAGCATATATGTAGTTTAGTTTCTTTGCAATGTTCTAAAACTTTATGAACAGCCTCTCGTCCCCGCCCCTTCTCAAAAAGTAGCACGTGACTTAAGGTAACTTTGAGGTGTGTTGCTCAACCAGCCACAACACACATGGCTCATTTCAGGCCCCATTGTTTCGCTCGGACCGCCTGCAGCAAGTGCCAGTCTAGTGGCGAAATCAGTGGGCACCATAAATCTCTCCCACACACACCCTTCTCTTTAATCATTAGAAACACATTTACTTTTTACCTATTGCTCATCGTGACTCGTGGGTTCCTTCACTGATCGGTGATTGGCTGCAGAAAGAATGCGCACTTTGTGGCAGTGAGGGCCCGGATGCTCTCTTACATAAGCACAAGAGGCGGTGGGCGACCTTCCGCTGTGCTCCCCGACAGCTGGCTGGTGAGAGACCTCTGACGCCCTCGCTGGATGCAACAGTCAGAGCCCACAGATTCTTGCAGGAGGGGAAATGAATGATTGGACAGAGTCCAGGTCCCCGGCTCCTTCCAGACGTTGTTGCTAACAGCATTCCTTCCCTTAAACTCCTCCCCTGTCTCCGCGCCGCCAGCAGATCTCTGCTGCCTCATTGTTCTGGGCTGCTCTTAGCTGGTCTCGCGCCAGGCCGAGTCACGGGCCTATGAGTCAGCCATTTGCATGCCTTCTACAGCGCGAACATTTTGGTAATGTCCCACTTTTGAAAAACAAATGGCACAATGAAAATGCAATATTGATTTTTACCCAGGAGTGCTGTAGAACGCTGTGTGTAACCTTGTCTTTTACTTCAGATACGAAGTTTTATTTTAAAACAATGATTTATTTGCAGTCAAACCCCAATTGGGGGCTCATAGTGTCTCATCTGTATAAAATTGCCCTCTTGCGCAAATATCATGTCCTGTCCGTTTGCACCATTACTTGTAAGTTCCACCTGCGTCTGCAGGGTGCTGGCTGCTTCTAGGCTCACACCATGAATTTCCCCACTGTAAATACCCTCTTTCGCTGCTCGAATGTCCTCTCACTGAAAAGTCACGCTCTCCTCCACCACAAAGAAACAACCAAGCTTCAAGGCCTTCAAAAAGTCTGCATTGGTTCTGATAACATTCAAATCGCCCCAGAGTCCCTCTGGCTATGGCCTTGCTATATGAATTCCTATGGGCAATGGGTAAATCCGCTCGACACTTAACATTAAGGAATAATACTGCACACGAAGCAGCCAGTCACTCACTCTCCGGTACAACACACAAATCCATCCATCTTAGTCCATCTTAGATGCAAATCCAGCATTATTTTTTTGTCCTGACCACAGCCTCAAAGGTTGGCTACAAGTCACTCGACAAAAGAAGAGACACAAACTATTTCAACTCATCAATACACCCTGAATACACTCACAGAGTATCACAGAAAGAGGGACAGAATACATGCTAGGGCCTGGAAAATAGGCACCCGTGACCCACATCAATTCTTCTGAAATCCAAAGACATACCTTTGGGTGCTTCACAGCACACCGAACCCAACAACAGATCAGGCTGGCACACTACTAGATTTGCATGGAAAAATATCAATATATACAGAAATATTGCAGCTTTAATAATGTCTACAAATAATATTGTGAAGGAAAGTACGTACAGCTAAGTACCGGTTTGATATACTTGACTCCACATATATGCATCTTGACGATACATATTTTCAAGGAATGTGGATTTGGAATTAAAATAGTAAATTTATATGTACTGATATATACTTCCGCTCAAGATATTTTGGTACTCAGCCTACAAAACTTTTATATATCAATATTTTTGCCCATGAACCAGCTACCATACATACCAATAGCATACGTGCCCTATAAAAGAACCATATAAAACAACAGAAATTCATAGTACATCTCAATACATAACATCACCATAGGCATGGCTTTTGTAGAATATTGACCCAATTTGCATATGTGGAAGTGATAAAAAAAAAGCAGATGTTTTATGCATGTATATTTAATGAACACACCAACATGTATTTGAAGTAGGTAATTTAACCGTGAAAACTGGTGAACAGTTAGAATACAATATGTAACCATTTGTTTTATTGAGGTATAAAGCTGACCCCCATAAGAGGGGATCTTGGGGTACCATGAGGCGTGTCTTACATATAGCATCTATGCACGGTATCTGTCCCTGAGAACCAGACTGTCATTATGCACCTCAGGTCAGGCAGGCCGGTGAGACTATGGCTGTTGCCCCCAGTCTGGAAATAAATTCCTCCTCCAATCCAAGGTGGGGTTGAGATGGTTGGGTTAGTCTATCCGCCATACTGCAGAAGGGACTGTGCACTCAAAAACCACAGAGACCAGAGCATGCTCAATTGAAGTACAGCTCACAGGAAGGGATACAGCTCTAGGAAAAGCTCTGGCTTCATGGGGTGGGGGCAGGGCCGGACTGGGAACCAAAACCGGCCCTGGCAAAGTGCTCGACGGCCCCCCTGGGGTTTGGGGGTGCAGCCGAGCTGTTTACCAGGGCCGGTTTCGGCCGATTTTGTTACAGAGGGCGATATTGCAGCTACGCTGCAAAAATGGCCCTGTAACAAAAACGGCCCCCCAGGGTCCCAAAAACGGCCCCCATCCTGGCGGCCCACCAGGGAAACGCCTGGTGCCCGCTATGGCCAGTTCGGACCTGGGGGGGGGTCAACTGGAAGGAGGGCGTCAACCTCGAGCTGTGGATGGTCAAAGAAGGAGGACTGCTGCTTTCTTTGGATGGGACTCTGGAGCCAATTGGCCTAGTAACCTCGTGGCATGTTTCCTTACAAATGGACGAAGACTGTCCCACCTGGGGTTAGGTGGTCTGATGACTTCACTGTGATCCTCTGGAAAGAAGGTGGACAGTGGCGGCTCGTCCGCTAAGACGGAGGAGCGTCACCCCACTGCTTCAGCTGCAAGCTGAATGCAAAAACGAAAATGATAATAAAGTTCGTTATTATCATTTTGTTTTTTGCATTGAGCTTTCAGCTGAAACTGGGGGGGTAGCGGGGGCTGGGCTCCCCGTGCATCACAGAGGAAGGAGTGCTGTCTGACACCTAAAGTGCGCATGACGCTTTGACAGGCCTTCTATGGCCGGCCAAAGCGCCATGCCCACTTTGCATGTTCTCCACCCAGGCTACATAACAGTCTGTGTGGAGAACATGCAAAGCCTGACAGTCCCTGTCTGAGCGCCAAACCACGGCACTCAGACCAATCACAACGCTGCTCAGGCAGTGTTGTGATTGGTCAGGGGATTCTGGCTGGCTGGGTGCTTCCTGCCGAGTGGACAGGAGGACGGAGAATGAAGAGGCCGCGATAGGTGGAAAAAAAGTAAGTGCATTTTTTTAAATTATAATTTCCCTCCCCTCCCTACGTCCCCCGCCTCACCACCCCTGGTCGGTAGCAGCCGCTACTGGAGGTGGAAGTGGAGGGGTGCTGCTCAGACTTCAGTGGACAATAAAGCCAGTCTTTTCAAGGATTCTTTGTTCCTACTAGCAATTATCTGTGGGGATATAAGGTATATGAAGGGTGCCAACGGTTTCTCTCTACTTCTGGTATATCTATAGTTGAATATTCGAGGAGAGATTCTGTTGTGTGTCTGTAAATCCTGGCTAGCCCTTCTCCCCCACCCCCACCTGTAGCAGCCCAAATAACCGGAAGGGTAACCAACAGGAGGACAGCCATTGATCAGGATGATGTTTTTCTCCTTGATACTACACCACTCAGTGCTAGGAACCCCAAGACACACCCACTCACCCTGCACCATCATTTTAGCTGAGCTCACCTAGTTTTATGGGACGAGGCCTCCTGCAAACCCTTTCTCAAACAATGCCTTAAAGAGCAGAAGTCACAACAATTACAACTGAATTACATTTACAGAGGAGCATACCTGGTTGAGATATTCTGTGTGCCGCCTAGAACATTTGGTGTACAATAGCATAAGCCAACAGGCATTAGCAAAGCCAATAGGTTTTGCCTATGTGAGATCTATTGGCTTTGTCAATGTTTATTTAGACATGTTGCACAGCAGTGTGGGCAGCTGTGAAATATGGCTTAAAGTAGAGTAAAACAAAGCACCATGACGCAGCCAGAGTTATAGCGCTTTATTTTTCATTAAGCCATGTTGCACAGCAGTTTGCATGCTGTGCATCATGTCTAAATAAACATTGGCAAAGCCAAAATGCTCTTGTGTTATGTGTGAGCTATTTGGCTTTGTTGATGCTTTTTTGTGACGGATGCGAGTGGTGGGGGCTGCAACACAATGCTAGAGCTGGCGACACCTGAGGAAGTAAATTAACTTAGCCTACACAAGGGGAGCCCTTGGCTCCCCTTGTGACCTATCTCCTATAGATTACAGTCTCCCAGGACAGGAGTGGAGAGGAAACAAACTTCTCAACATGTGTGGGCACTTAACCCTTTGTTGTAAGTGAAGACTCCAGTGAAACATCTCTCTCGTCACTGTAACATTCAAGCGTCACCTTTAGGCAGATGATATCTGTGCAGTGTGTCTGGAAGCATCAAAGTCAGACACTACCTATTTAATTGCTTTGATGTTTAGCAATACAGAGCAGATACAGAGGGCAGAGAGGATGTGGCTTAAGGGCTAGAGCGACTGACCTTAAGGCTGGGGAACCAGGTTCGAGTCTCGGTGGGAGGCTCAACACCCTGTGAATCTGGCCAATCACTTAATCTCTCTGTGCCTGGGAATGTGTCCATTTGTAATGAAACTGGTGCTCTTGTACAGCACAATCTAAAATTGCAAAACAAAGAAGGAAAAAAAGAACGAACAGCGGGAGAGGGTGTGGTAAACAAGGACAAACGAGTGTGGTAAACAACAGCGGAAGGGGGAGGTGATAGGGAGCACAAACAATGGGCAGTGGAAAAAGTTAAGTAGAGTGGGATAGACTGAGTGGAGAAGAGTGGGGTAGATTGGATTGGGGTGGGGTAGATTGGAGTGTGGTGCAGTAGATTGTAGTGGAGTGGGGCAGATTGGAGTGGAATGAGGTGGGTAGATTGCAGTGGAGTGGGTTAGATTTGGGTAGATTGGGGTAGATAGGAGTAGATTCGAGTGTATTGCGATAGATAGTACGGCAGATTGGGGTAATTTAGGGTAGAGTGAAGTGAGGTATATTGTGGTAGATTGGAATGGGGTAGATTGGGGAAGAGTGGAGTGGGGTGGATTGGGGAAGATTGGAATGTATTGTGGTGGATTGGAGTGGAGCGGGCTACTTGGAGTGGGGTAGACTGGGTGGATTAGAGTAGGGTAGCACTGAATACAGTCGGGTAGATTGGGGTAGTGTGGAGTGGGGCAGACTGGGATAGATTGGAGTGGCGTAGTTTGAAGTGGAGTAGATTGGAGTGGAGCAGGATAGGTTTGAGTGGAGATGGGTGGAGTGGAGTGGAATGGATTGAGGTGAGGTGGAGTGGAGTAGATTGAAGTGAAGTAGATTGTAGTTGAGTATATTAGGCTAGACTGGAGTTGGGTAGATTGTGGTAGAGTGGGTAAGATTGGAGTGGAGTATGGTAGATTGGAGTTTGATAGATTGGAGTGAAGTGGAGTGGGGTAGATTGGGGTAGAGTGGAGCGTGGTAGATTGCGGTGGAGTGGGCTAGATTGGAGTCGAATAGTTTGGGGTTCATTGGGTGGTTTGGAGTAGAGTAGAGTAGAGGGGTAGATTATGCTAGATTGGATGGATTGGAGTAGGGTAGAGTGGAGTAAGGAATATTGGGGTAGAGTGGAGTAAGGTTGATGGGAGTGGAGTAGAGTGGGGTAGACTGGGTGGATTAGAGTAGGGTAGAATGAAATGGAATGGGGTAGACTGGAGTAGATTGGAGTGGGTTAGAATGGAGTGGAGTAGGGTAGGTTGGAGTGGAGTGTGGTGGAGTGGAGTGGCATGTAATGGAATGGAGTGGGGTAATGTGGAATGGAGTAGATTGAACTAGAGCAGATTGTAGGGGAGTAGATTGGGGTGGAGTGGGTAAGATTGGAGTGAAGTGGGGTAGATTGGAGTGGTGGAGTAGATTGGGTGGATTAGAGAATGGTAGATCGGAATGGTAGATTGGAGTGGATTAGGGTATATTGTAGTGAAGAGGGGTATATTGGAGTGGGGTAGATTGGGCTGGGGTAGATTGGAGTTGAGTGGGGTAGAATGGTGTGGTGTAGAATGGAGTGGAGGGGCGTAGAGAGGAGGGGTGTGGTGTGGAGTGGCGAGCCATGTCGTACAATGTCTTACAGTGAAGTGTCGTGGAGTGGCATGGCATAGAATGGAAGGGCACATAGAGTGGAGCAGAGTGTTGTAGAGTGAAGTGGTGTAGAGTATTGTAGAGAGGAGCAGTGTAAAGTGTAGTGGTGTAGTGTGGAGTATGCATGGTGTGATAGCCCACTGCCAATACAGACAACACATTTCCAATTGAAAATGGCCATTACATTTGCACAGACATACAGTTTTACTGTGCACAAATGATAATGAGTGGAAATGTCATCACCAAGTGTATTGATTGTTGTGATCATATTAAAATATTTATTTCCACCACACTTTCAGAATTACAAAATAAAATGGGATTCATTTCTACTGTTCTCATTCTGATGTATTCTGAAATATCAGCACAGTTGATTTTTGTTGTGTGCTAGAAAAGATAACATCCTACAGCCTGTCTTCTCACATGGGTAACCAGTAGGATTTTTACATAAGTCTCTCACTTTGTAGTCAGCGAAAGAAAAGTAAACACCAACCTCCCTCAGAATACAAAGCACGACATTTGACCTCTGTCTTTGAAGGCACAGCAAACGAGACGAACAAGATTTAATGTGCTGGTTAGAGAAACAGAGAGTACTCACAAGAAGGATGAAGTCAAGCTGGACAGCCTAAAAAGACAAGCAAAGGACAGAGCCAGCTAGGAAAAATGCACTCTGTAGAGTGGCTCAACAAAAAGAAAAAATAGATCCCAAAAGTGTAAGCTGTGTAAGGATACAAGTACTTGGGCCATGCTCTAGGGGAAGGTCACATGCAAGAAGAGGGAATTGCCAACTGCAGACTTGAGCAGCAGGACGCAAGCAATTGAGAATGTTTGAAGCCCTCCAATGGTAGGTATTAGGAGGGCTCCAAACCCACTAACAGTAAACAAAATAAACAAGTAACAGTAAACAAAATGTCTCAAAAAGATGACGCATGCACTGTATACGCAAGACTTAAAAACTGCGATCCTGTGCCGGAAGATAACTGAACACAAGCACTCAATTGGAGGGCGGGGATTACATTTTTTTTTTTTAAAGTACCTCAGAAGCGCGTGGCCAGTGGAAGGATACTTACCGCCAACCACTGACCGCCAACCGGAAACGGTACTTGGTCCAAGCTCGAGGGAACAGCAGAGGAAAAAGAAAGAGAGGAAGTGCAACCTGATGGCCTGAGAAGTTGCTGCTGACCAGTGAGAAGCAAGAAAACGAGAGCGACAGGCGAAGCCTATGCATGGTAAATAATGGGGGCTATAATCCCCTGTTATTATTTATTTTTAATTACAAAAGATTTTGCAAACACGCCAGTGCTATGGATGCAAATCTAAAAAGGACGAATTTTTCTGGGTCAACAAGATCTTGCCATTTCAATCACAAGGCCTATTTAAAGGCTGTGTGATTTGCAGATATGATTGTGAATCAATGACACACTTTCTAATCCTGTAAACAGATTAGAAGCAGAACAATCTGGCCGAACATCAAGGAATCAGGCAGTAAGTGGTGCATTTATCCCCATGATAAAATATCTTTTTGATTTCGAGGAAGGTCAGATTCAAGAGTTGCCAGGTTCCTTAAAGAAGCCTGATTGCTACCAACAAAAACAGAAAATGCTAACAGTATCCAATTGTCTCAAGCCAAAGTAGAAGCTTTCCAACCAGGAGAAAACACTTTGTCAGACACATCAAAGCACATCAAAATCAGAACTCTACAAGTGGCGCAAACGGCACTTTTCCATTTCTTTTCCTTCTTTCTTTGTGTTACTCCCGTCTTGTACTTCCTTTATTTTCTCCCTTTCCCCCATGCTGCTTGCAATCATGTGCCAGTTTGAGTTTTTAAAGTAATGCTCTTTGTATACATGGCTTGGAACACAAATTGCTGCAAAGCTGAAAGTGTGTAATAGAAATTGGGGATAAAAGTGGAGTTGGTAACTTGAGTTAGTTTCAGTAGAGCTGGTAACAGAAGGTTGTGGTAAAAGAAGAGATTTTTGAGGTGCCTGTGATACAGCTAGTAACAAGAGGTGCTTGTTGTAACAGCTAGCAGCAATACCTCAAGATGGCTCTATTGGTGCTGTCAACAAGGGGTGGTTGCAAAAGAGTCACTAACATCAGCAGGCTGTAACTGAGCTAACTGCAAAGATAATTATAAAAGAGCTTGTAGCACAAGATAGTTGTTACAGAGCGGTAGCATAAAGGGCCATCTAGAAAGCGTGCTGATGCAACAGTATTACTTCCTCAGCTTCGGAGTTAGCGATATGGTGGTTCCACTGACTCTGAGATGCGGTCTTCAAAGGAATTTTGGGTTTAACCCTGAGAATCTTAGAGTTGCCATTGGAATCTGTCATTCCTTATTCTCTCAGACAGACAACACAAGAAGGTTGCTACAGAATCTGTAGCATGGGATTCTAGTAGGAAAGCTGGCAACACAAGATGTTTGAAACGGAGTTGGTTGTTAAAGAGACAGTAACACTACACGGCGGTAATAGCTGGTAGCATGAAAAGGGAGTAACCAAGCCAGCAGTGTTTAATTTGCACCAGTAGTTGCCAGTGGGCATACCCAGTACTTATTTCAGGGGACACTTTACCACCTCATTGATTTTCCCAGTCCCAGCCTGTAGCTGCTTTGATGATAGGACTGCAGAGAAGGCAGATTCCTCCTTCTATCGCCGCAAAATGCCATATAATCAGAAGGACACCAAATGCATTAATCCTTCACCATTTGGTGTACTGGCAGACCTCTATTTCCACAAGCAACAATGGAAATAAAAGAAGGAGTTTTGTCGCCTCCTGGACAGTATGGGCACCGGCCATCAAACACGATCCTCTAGGCAGTGATCTGGTGCCATGTATCCTGAGGCCCTACAAAGCCCCCAAATGGCCCTCATGCTCCTGTCCTACATGAAGGTTAAGAAGACGGGTCTAAAGACATTCTAAATTAAGTCCGAGTTGTCTAGCGCCCTGCTGGGTGGAAGCATTTTGATATGCTCTTGTGTTGTCAAGAAAAGTCTCCTCTTAGGGTGCTAGTAGGCTCCTCTGGGAGATTCTACGAGCCAGCCATTTCCAAATTTCGTGCACGTGGAGCGATTCCCATGCATGGACAGGTTCGCGTGTGACCCTCATGTGCTGCAGACACTCTGACCCATGTTCACCAATGATAGAACCCTTCACAATCTCTGGGTAACATAATGAGCAAAAAGAGCAAAATGGAGGATTCCATATGCCTTATAATCCTATTTTCGTATAATGAGCACATCTTTAAAATTCCAGACATGAAAACGTGTTTAAAAGGAAGACCAAGGTCCAAATGTATTTCACAGGTTTTGTAGAGTTTTCCAAAGATCTGAACCTTCAAATCAAAATACAAATCGATACCATTGTAATTTTCTTGAGTGAGGGTGAAATAAGTGGAGCAATACTGGATGGTTACTATAAGTTACTGCAGTTCTCATGATAAATGAGCACAAAAAGTACTTCTCGCTGTGTGAATGTGAACAGTGACAATGACTTGCCCTTGTTACAGGAAATACAATGCGTCACAAGGTGTATAAAAAACATAACCCTGCGGAACCCAATTCTGTTTTCAATGATCGAATTGAAAAAGATAATTATAAACTACACTTTTATATATTTCACAGAAAAACACAGTCAGTCAGAGAGTGCAGTGTATGTAAAGCAACTAGAGATGTTTGTGTAGTCAATACTCAAACGCTCCAATGGCATTTGGAATAAGACAGTCATGAACAAGCAACAAAATGCATAAATAAATAAAAATAAATAAATAGTATAATTGGACAACCCCCCTAGCACAACTCACTCTGTCAACCATTGGCTTGATACTTTGTCAAGCACATTTTGGCTCATTCCAGTGGAGTGTTCATCTTTCACTCAAACTATTGGCTGTTTGAATGCATCATTCCTCCCAATGCTTAATTTGTAAAAGAGTAAGTGCTGGGGCCAGATATTTTTCTCTGAAATCCACGGCCCACATTATTGTGTTGGAGGCGCCGAACACCAAGACGGTCTAGACTTGATTCCACATCATGCCTCTTTAATCCACCACCAGACACTCCCTGACACTTTATCTCACTTTCTCCTCCTCCAGCGTTTCCCCTTTTGCGCTTTTCTCACTCTTGCTCTGGCTCAAAGTCTGATGAGATAAAATAGGCACCCAAAAATGAGTGCCAGTGGGCCCCACCTGCAACAACTGGCTCAAATTAAGCAGTGATTCCAGCTCCGGCCCAGTGCTTGCATTGAATTGAATGATGGACTACTTTCTAACTACAGCCTTCTCTGTCCTCTCCTGCTCGATCCCGCCCATGTGTCTCATCGTAATGCAGTGCCACTGAAATTATGCAAGTGAGCGGCTGCTGTGTTTTTCGTATAATTATACATTTGTCACATTTAAAAAAAAAAATCTAGCTTAAACTGTTCAAAAGTTACTAAAAATGCAGCAACATATGTTGCCGCGCAGTGGAAGCCCTTTGTAAATCTTGACTGGTCACCTTTCTTTTGCTTATTGCTATATTTGGGTGTTAAACTGGTGCTAATGAGGTGCAGCCAGTGTCCAGTGTAAAAATGCCAAAATATTGAAGTAATACTATCACAAAATGTGCAGCATTACGCCTCATAAGTAACCTTTTCTTGCTGTATATTTTACTTAACCCTGCTACATAACTTCGTTGTAATGTCATTGAACCCAGACCATAATTGGCTTTGGCAATGCTTGTTTCATTTGCAGCTGTAGAACAGTAAGCAGGTCTGCTTCGAACAGACCTACACATCCTGATCTTTTCACCGCAGTGCACATCCTGCCTGCGCCCTCTCGTCTCCGGTGATTCTGCAGCCCAGAATAGCTCCGGCGCGCAGGGGGGAGGGAGGGAAATTCCCGGACTGAAGGCTGCTCCAGGATTTGGGAAAACCCCATTATCACGTGCAATGAGCTAATGGGGTACGGAGGAGAGCAGAGCGCGGGTGCCAGGGCATGTACGGGGAGCAGGGCGGGGTGCTGGGAATGCCCATGTCAACCCGTGACTGAGTAACGTTATGAGGTAAAGTCCTGGGAATGTGTGTGGGTGGAGCAGATATGCACCTGCCGTACAGTCCACACGGCTAGTCAAGGCATAATAAATATGGGATCGTGAAATACAAAAATGGGGTGACTTTGGCATCCAAACTAAAAGAATTGCCCGATGTTCCTTCGTACTCCACGTCTGTTTTGGTGACCAGCAGACAGACAAACAGACATTGGAGACGCAGGTATATTTTACACAGACTGATTTTGCTAGGACGTGCAAAGGGCAGCGGTAGATTTCACACGCACACATTGTCTGCCAAAGACTCCAGTCACATGCATTACACTCACACACATACATTGCATTGACATGCAGTGCACCTAAATACACAGACTGAGCATTGCCTTCATCAGCATAGCAATTCCGCACATTGTACTGATGCACACTGCACTGACATACATGATCATTTTAAACATTGCAGGAGCGTGCAGTGCAGAGACGGGTGTAACGCCGCACAGTGTATTTCTTCCCACAGACATAGGCACATGAAGGTTTTGTAAAGAGTATTTTGCTGACCTCTTTCATAGGCCCACAAGAAGGGGCGCAGGGGTTCTACAGCGCCCTCAAAATAGCCCTGCTGCAGTTCAGAAAATGAATGAGAAATAAAGATGCCTTTTACTTTGGTTTTCCTCTCGTCAAAGTTCAAAGATAGAGGTCAAATGTCAGGCCATGTCTTCTGACAAATTGCTGTTTATTCTTTTAACATGGAGACTGGTGTTTATTCTTTTAACATGGAGACTGGTGTTTATTCTTTTAACATGGAGACTGGTGCTTATTCTTTTAACATGGAGACTGGTGCTTATTCTTTTAACATGGAGACTGGTGTTTATTCTATTAACATGGAGACTGGTGCTTATTCTTTTAACATGGAGACTGGTGCTTATTCTTTTAACATGGAGACTGGTGTTTATTCTTTTAACATGGAGACTGGTGCTTATTCTTTTAACATGGAGACTGGTGCTTATTCTTTTAACATGGAGACTGGTGTTTATTCTATTAATATGGAGACTGCTGTTTATTCTTTTAACATGGAGACTGGTGTTTATTCTTTTAACATGGAGACTGGTGCTTATTCTTTTAACATGGAGACTGGTGTTTATTCTATTAACATGGAGACTGGTGTTTATTCTTTTAACATGGAGACTGGTGTTTATTCTATTAACATGGAGACTGGTGTTTATTCTTTTAACATGGAGACTGGTGCTTATTCTTTTAACATGGAGA
This sequence comes from Calotriton arnoldi, assembly GCA_963921515.1. NCBI lineage: Eukaryota > Metazoa > Chordata > Amphibia > Caudata > Salamandridae > Calotriton > Calotriton arnoldi. Next base: position 2,274,306 of record CAWUFW010002250.1, read on the forward strand.
CTGGTGTTTATTCTATTAACATGGAGACTGGTGTTTATTCTTTTAACATGGAGACGGGTGCTTATTCTTTTAACATGGAGACTGGTGTTTATTCTATTAACATGGAGACTGGTGTTTATTCTTTTAACATGGAGACTGGTGCTTATTCTTTTAACATGGAGACTGGTGTTTATTCTATTAACATGGAGACTGGTGCTTATTCTTTTAACATGGAGACTGGTGTTTATTCTATTAACATGGAGACTGGTGCTTATTCTTTTAACATGGAGACTGGTGCTTATTCTTTTAACATGGAGACTGGTGCTTATTCTTTTAACATGGAGACTGCTGTTTATTCTTTTAACATGGAGACTGGTGTTTATTCTATTAACATGGAGACTGGTGTTTATTCTATTAACATGGAGACTGGTGTTTATTCTTTTAACATGGAGACTGGTGCTTATTCTTTTAACATGGAGACTGGTGTTTATTCTATTAATATGGAGACTGCTGTTTATTCTTTTAACATGGAGACTGGTGTTTATTCTTTTAACATGGAGACTGGTGCTTATTCTTTTAACATGGAGACTGGTGTTTATTCTATTAACATGGAGACTGGTGTTTATTCTTTTAACATGGAGACGGGTGCTTATTCTTTTAACATGGAGACTGGTGTTTATTCTATTAACATGGAGACTGGTGTTTATTCTTTTAACATGGAGACTGGTGCTTATTCTTTTAACATGGAGACTGGTGTTTATTCTATTAACATGGAGACTGGTGCTTATTCTTTTAACATGGAGACTGGTGTTTATTCTATTAACATGGAGACTGGCGCTTATTCTTTTAACATGGAGACTGGTGCTTATTCTTTTAACATGGAGACTGGCGCTTATTCTTTTAACATGGAGACTGCTGTTTATTCTTTTAACATGGAGACGGGTGTTTATTCTTTTAACATGGAGACTGCTGTTTATTCTTTTAACATGGAGACTGGTGTTTATTCTATTAACATGGAGACTGGTGCTTATTCTTTTAACATGGAGACGGGTGCTTATTCTTTTAACATGGAGACTGGTGTTTATTCTTTTAACATGGAGACTGCTGTTTATTCTTTTAACATGGAGACTTCTGTTTATTCTTTTAACATGGAGACTGGTGTTTATTCTTTTAACATGGAGACTGGTGTTTATTCTATTAACATGGAGACTGGTGCTTATTCTTTTAACATGGAGACTGGTGTTTATTCTTTTAACATGGAGACTGGTGTTTATTCTTTTAACATGGAGACTGGTGCTTATTCTTTTAACATGGAGACTGGTGTTTATTCTATTAACATGGAGACTGGTGCTTATTCTTTTAACATGGAGACGGGTGCTTATTCTTTTAACATGGAGACTGGTGTTTATTCTTTTAACATGGAGACTGGTGCTTATTCTTTTAACATGGAGACTGGTGTTTATTCTATTAACATGGAGACTGGTGTTTATTCTTTTAACATGGAGACTGGTGCTTATTCTTTTAACATGGAGACTGGTGTTTATTCTATTAACATGGAGACTGCTGTTTATTCTTTTAACATGGAGACTGGTGTTTATTCTTTTAACATGGAGACTGGTGCTTATTCTTTTAACATGGAGACTGGTGTTTATTCTATTAACATGGAGACTGGTGTTTATTCTTTTAACATGGAGACGGGTGCTTATTCTTTTAACATGGAGACTGGTGTTTATTCTATTAACATGGAGACTGGTGTTTATTCTTTTAACATGGAGACTGGTGCTTATTCTTTTAACATGGAGACTGGTGTTTATTCTATTAACATGGAGACTGGTGCTTATTCTTTTAACATGGAGACTGGTGTTTATTCTATTAACATGGAGACTGGCGCTTATTCTTTTAACATGGAGACTGGTGCTTATTCTTTTAACATGGAGACTGGTGCTTATTCTTTTAACATGGAGACTGCTGTTTATTCTTTTAACATGGAGACGGGTGTTTATTCTTTTAACATGGAGACTGCTGTTTATTCTTTTAACATGGAGACTGGTGTTTATTCTATTAACATGGAGACTGGTGCTTATTCTTTTAACATGGAGACGGGTGCTTATTCTTTTAACATGGAGACTGGTGTTTATTCTTTTAACATGGAGACTGCTGTTTATTCTTTTAACATGGAGACTGCTGTTTATTCTTTTAACATGGAGACTTCTGTTTATTCTTTTAACATGGAGACTGGTGTTTATTCTTTTAACATGGAGACTGGTGTTTATTCTATTAACATGGAGACTGGTGCTTATTCTTTTAACATGGAGACTGGTGTTTATTCTTTTAACATGGAGACTGGTGTTTATTCTTTTAACATGGAGACTGGTGTTTATTCTTTTAACATGGAGACTGGTGCTTATTCTTTTAACATGGAGACTGGTGTTTATTCTATTAACATGGAGACTGGTGCTTATTCTTTTAACATGGAGACTGGTGTTTATTCTATTAACATGGAGACTGGTGCTTATTCTTTTAACATGGAGACTGCTGTTTATTCTTTTAACATGGAGACGGGTGTTTATTCTTTTAACATGGAGACTGCTGTTTATTCTTTTAACATGGAGACTGGTGTTTATTCTATTAACATGGAGACTGGTGCTTATTCTTTTAACATGGAGACGGGTGCTTATTCTTTTAACATGGAGACGGGTGTTTATTCTTTTAACATGGAGACTGCTGTTTATTCTTTTAACATGGAGACTTCTGTTTATTCTTTTAACATGGAGACTGGTGTTTATTCTTTTAACATGGAGACTGGTGTTTATTCTATTAACATGGAGACTGGTGCTTATTCTTTTAACATGGAGACTGGTGTTTATTCTTTTAACATGGAGACGGGTGCTTATTCTTTTAACATGGAGACTGGTGTTTATTCTTTTAACATGGAGACTGGTGTTTATTCTTTTAACATGGAGACTGGTGTTTATTCTATTAACATGGAGACTGGTGTTTATTCTTTTAACATGGAGACTGGTGTTTATTCTTTTAACATGGAGACTGGTGTTTATTCTTTTAACATGGAGACTGGTGTTTATTCTATTAACATGGAGACTGGTGTTTATTCTTTTAACATGGAGACTGGTGTTTATTCTTTTAACATGGAGACTGGTGTTTATTCTTTTAACATGGAGACTGGTGTTTATTCTTTTAACATGGAGACTGGTGTTTATTCTTTTAACATGGAGACTGGTGTTTATTCTTTTAACATGGAGACGGGTGTTTATTCTATTAACATGGAGACTGGTACTTATTCTTTTAACATGGAGACTGGTGCTTATTTCTTTTGCTCTTGTTGCGAAGTGAGAGGATTTTGTGAAGTGGACTATCTGACACTCTTGTCAAGGTACAGGCGTGTGAAAGAATGGCTGTAGGTTGTTCGTTTTCTCTAGCACACAGCAACATGTAAATGCCTGTACATTAACTGTTTAAAAATATACCAGTAGCTAAGAAAGCACAAATGAAGCACACTTGTTTTGTAATTCTGAAGTGCGACGGAAACAAAGATTTTCATAGGGTGAAAGCAAATCAAGACACTTGGTGATGTTCAAATGATGAATATTTGCTGGACTCTGATTTCCACTAGTTTTTGGTGCTCTATAGCTTTATCAGTAAAACTGCATGTCAGCGCAAATCTTTTGGCCATTTCAATGGGAAATGAGTTGTCTGTAACTGATGGTGCGCTACCACACCAAGCTTTAGCAATCTATTTGCAACAGAGTGCTCCAAAATGCACCACTGACCACATACCGCACCCGTATCATCCTCCCGCTGAATGGGCGCGGCTCATTTGCTGCACTTGTTCTTTGTATCATACTTGGATGTTTCACAATCCCTATAATTTCAGTGATGTAACATTGATGAAACTCCCCTTCTCCTTGAATATTGTTCCAGCACCGCTGACCTCTCTGCTGCTCCAAAGGGAGCTCCTGTTTCACTCACTCTTCCTTTTGCCTCACGAAATATGCGGAGCAAGTTTCCCAAATGCCTTTGTGAGACAATTGTGAGAAAGTGTCTCTCAGACGCTCCTTCTCCCTGATCACACTTGTGCAAGGTTCCCTCTGGCTCTCGCTCTACGAGTTTCTGATGTGATTTGTGGCTCCAAATTTCTATCTCCAGTCTGTTGTTGCTGAGTCAGCACTGTGATGATGCATATTCTCTTGTATCTTATTTCTGTATTTATTTGTTTGAGATTCATGAGGAGAGCTAACGTCTCTCGTGACCACTTCAAAGCGCTAGATCTTCTGTTCTGACACACCAATTAGGATCGGTATATCACGCTGCATCATAGGGTGGTGAGCCAGAAACATTCAAGGGAAAGCCGAGCCAGAGCTGAGGCGGGGTCTAGTTCAGCTCTAAGAGCCAAAGGTGAGCTGAGCCATCAAAACAATGATCGGGTAAACCGTGCAGCTGTGGACATTTATAATTGGGATAACTCTTTACAATTCAAAACGGATATTTTTAGAATTGGGGTTTCATTTATCTAAATTGCATTATTTTACTTCCCTTGGTGACATTTACTAAAGTAAGATTACGCAGGTCAGTTAAATAGGTAGCCAGGATGTTCAGCCTCCACTGCAGACAAATGGCATTATCATCTTTTGCGACCAGTTTTACACCCAAGAACATTGCATTATGCATTTTGGTCTTTCAAAAAATAAATGAGCACAGGTATTGCTGACTAGCATCATATACAAATCACATGATTAGTCAGGCCTAGATCTTCCTTTAATGAAGTTAGGCACATCTAGTAGGGTTTAACCTCAAAAGGAGAACTAGCGTGAAAGAGATTTCATTTTAGTATAGATGAGTTACCAAGCCGCATGTATTAAAAGTGCATGCACTTTCCCTGTAGCACAAAGTGTGTGCAGGCAAGAGATGCAGGCCACAGAGGCCCACGGAGTCTGTTCTCATGGTACAGACTACAGACAGATGTACACGTCTCTCAATTTACTTCTCATGCGGAGATATTTCCTCAGTGTCACGCACTTTTTAGATCTGGTTTCTTCCTTCAGCGGATTCACAGCTGGCTTCGTTATCGAACTTCGGAGAATTATTGGGGGGGGGAGAAAAGAGCTCCCGAGGACAGGGATGCCGGAACGGCTGGATTTGGCTCATCAGTCAGTCCCTTGGGACCACGGGCTGAGTCAGAGCAGACCTCAGGCACGGCCAGGCTCACGCCTTCATTGGCTGGCCCCAGAGTCTGCGTGCTTCATGGTCAAGGCTTAGGCTGGCCGAATCATCCTGGTTTTCAAGGAGGAAGTTGGGGCTTATCGGTCGCGGGGGGGGAGGGGAGACTGGGCGGCGGTCCCGATCGTTGCTGAACCTCTGCCTGTACCATGGCTTCTCGTGTCAAAGGAATGTTGTCATTGCGAAAACAAACGTTTTTGGAGAGACGGCGCGTGCTTGTAATCTCTTTATCAGCATGTTTGATTGGCGGCAAATGGCAGAGAGCGCACAGGACTAGGCCTCAGGACGCAGATCCCTACCACAGGGTCTACAGGCCACACGGTGACGGCAGCCTTACCTTTAGGCAATACTAGTCATCCCTAAGGCATCACTGGCGAGGGGAGGGGCAGAGTGCCTGACGGAGCATCACCGAAGACCCATTGCCCAGGAGGGTGGCGTAATGTCACAACCCAGCTTAAGGGGATATGTGGATACCTGCGGTTTAACCCTGCTCTGAAGCATGCATTTAACCAGTTTGCCCAAAAAAAACTGTATCGGCCCTGAGACATGCTTTAAAGAGGAACCGCAAAGCTATCCCCAGGAGACACGGTAGTTACAAGGCTATCTACCCAGGTTACAGGCGTTAGCTTCAGGCTACACACATCTACAGGTTTTACCTTCAGACAGCAGGTATTCTTGACATTACACAGGCGTTAGAAGAGTTAACCTTTGCACAGAGACATCTCTCGGGTTGCACACATGTTAGAAGTGTGCACTTGCGCTATGCGTAGGCTACCCTAGATAGAACCACGCTCCCACCACTATGCTCCTTTGGTTCATCTGTACATTTTGTATAGCAGAGCTCTCTCTCAGATTGCACAGACATCTCATCCTAAGGCCTATCCCCCAAGCTACACTGCTACTATATAATGACTGATTAAACATAAGTCAATCAAGTGAGCAGGCCAGGATCACAATGCGAGTCAACAATGAGCTAGGGATTTTTCCTTTTAAGCTCAGCCTCATCCCTTGTTAATTCTGCTCTGGGCCCCTCCTTTCCAGTTTTCTGATGGACGCTGCATCTGGGAATATGAACTCACGTAGGCTGCTGTGATTACTTGAATTAGTTTCACTTATACAGAAAATCTGCTTCTTGTATTAGTGTTACGTCTTTATATACCCACTCGCCCTGTCTTTTCAAATATTTCGCATATCTTTGCTTTCTCTTAATCCAAACACCGGGCTCTAAAGGAGGCGTCTTTGCCTCGGGACCCCTCCCCACCCCTAAACACGACCCTTCCCCAGATTCGCTGACAGATGGTCTCTCTTCGGTGATGTTGATTTATTTAGGGGCACTCTCCTGACCCAGGCCGAGCGGGTTGCAGGCGGTTCTCCGTGCCTGTGTTTTCTCTCTCTCTCGTGCCTTAACACGTGGACTTTTCCGCTGAGTTTTCCTGGCGCCGCTGACATCTGGCTGCACCTCCCCCATGCGTACTTTCATTCTCTCTTTCACTTTCCATTTCTCCCCAAGCCTGCACGCCGCCCCTCCCCACTCACTCACTCAGTTATCACTTTTGTTTTTAATTAGGAAATATTCTTGGCAGTTGGTGTTGCTGACGTGCCTCTGGCTTAGTTCTCATCAGCTTTTGTAAAGTGACTCGACTATTCTGCCTCCTCTCTTTCTTATCTTCGCACTTAGTCTTGTTATATCTTCTTCTTCGTGTCTTCTCCTTCCTCTGCTGCTTTCTCATCCCAGTTTCTAAAATCTCCCTCTTCTATTCTTTCTGCCTCCGCTCTTACTTTCTCCTTTTCTCTTCTCCCTCCACTTTTCATATGTAATTTTCTCTACTTTTCATCTCCCTCAGCCCATGCTCTTCTCCCTTCCTCTCAAATGCCTCTCTACCTTCACCCTTCATCTCACACTTTCACTCTCGCCTACTCTTGTTCTCATCCTTTCTTTTCTCCCTCTCTTCGTTTGATTTTTTTTGTCTTCCTCCATCCACACTTCGGCTCTTACTTTTTTCACTCCTCTTCTGTAATTTTCTTCCTCTTATTTAACTCTCACTCTTTCTCACTCTTTCTCTTCATTTTTGTTTTTCCTCAACACTTCGCCCCTTTATTGTTTGCCATTTTTAGTTGGAAGCCTACCAGACACAACACAACATCTTGGGGACATTCAGAAAGCTTCCCCGGGAATGCATTCCGCACATTGCTTACCATTGACTTTGTGGTTTGTAACTCACATTTGCTTGTTTCTATTTGCTGGATTTATTTGTTTTAGGCTGTCCAGCTTTAGTGGCGGCTGCCTCGAACGCTACGCCACTCTACTCTGCATCACTCCACTCTATGGCACTCTAATTTATTGTGCACCACTGCACTCCATGCCACTGCACTCTGCACCACTCTACTCTATGCCTCTGCACTCTATGCCACTCTACTCTACACCTCTGTACTCTACCCTGCTCCACTTCACTCTCCCCTGCACCACTCTACTCCATGCCTCATAACTCTACTCTGAAACAATCTACTCTACACTACTGCACTCTACGCCACTCTACTCCACTCTGCACCAATCCACTCTACGCAAATGCACTCTACGCCACAGTAATCTACTCTTCACCACTCTACTCTATGTTACTGCACTCTACGCCAATGGAATTTACACCACTTTACTCAGAACCAGTGCACTGTAAGCCAATCTATTCTGCACCACTGTACTTTACACCAATTCACTCTCGTCCACTCTACGTCACTGCATTCCATGATACTCCAGTCTATTACGCTCTACTCCAATAAACTACTACACTCTGACACTCTACTCCACTCTACAACACTCTATTCCACTCTATGCCACTCTACGACACTACTCCCTCTACATCACGCCATGCCACTCCACTCTACAACACACTACTCCACTCCACGCCTCTCCATTCTATGCCACGTCACTCTGATAATCTATGCCACTCGACTCTACAACACTCTACTCCACTATACGCCATTCCACTCTCCTACGCTCTGTGACAATCTACTCCACTTTCAGGGGCGGCCCGTCTGTTTGTGCAGAGGAGCGTCGCCCCACTGGGTAAAATGCCCCCCATGACACAGAATTGAAAAATAAAATGATAATAAAGCGTCAGGCGGGACGTGGCCACAACTCTGTGGCAGCAGCAGGGAGGAGTGGTGGGCTGGCTGGGTCAGTTTAAAATGTGCATGTCTGTTTGGCTGTTCTTCTTGCGACTGCCAGCCAGATATGCACATTTTAAACCACTCAACCGAGCCGTCTTAGACAGCAGGGTTGAGAGCAAGCAAAGGCCTCCAGTGCTCTTAGGAGCGCTGAGAGAGCCCACTCTATCCAATCCTGGTGCTTTTCTCATGCTGGTCTATAGCATGAGAGCAGCACCAGGATTGGATAGGGGAGTTGATTGGGGCTCGCTTGTAGTAGAAAAGGACACCAGAGCGAGGACATGCCAGAGAACGGAAGAAAAGCAAGGGAAGTTAATTTTCTTCTTTAAATGGGCATTTTATTTTTAATGTTCATTAAATCGCCATGGTGGAATTTGTCTGTTGGGTACTTACCACTGAATTACATTAGAAGTAGTAATTTGTGTTTTTATAGGACATTCTAGACAACCTGCTGTTACTTTTGGCATTGTTTTTCTGAACGTTAATGGCATATCCGAGTGATTGGGCTGCTATCATTGTTTCCCTTTTTATCAATAGGAAAGAATTCACTGTGTTTCCTTCCACTGGGAATCTTCCAGTAAGATGTAGACTCCTCAATACTCTATCAAAGTTTGTGATGTGATCATTCAATTGACGTCTAATAGGGGTTAGAAATGATATCTCTTTCACTTTCCTTCCACCGTAAATCTTCTAGTATTTCGTGAGATGTAAACTCCACAATCTTCTATCAAAGTTTGGGATCTGACCATTCAATTGGCAACCAATAGGGCTTAGAAATTATATCCCTTTCTAGAGAAATGTTTACACGTCTTATCTCACAGAAACTTTATTTCTTATATTTAATGACAATACCAAAATGTGGCCCTCACAAAATTAACGAAGTTTACCTTTCAGATGGATTGAAATTCAGTTATCATTTCACTAATCACTGAATTAAAAAACAAAGTCAAGAGGCCTCTGTTGGCTCACCTATGCACGTGGCATCTGCAGCCTCATAGTGTTGGTCCCAAAACCAGAAACAACCAGGTTGACAGTGGAGACACTGTTCTTTCCCCAATTTTCTGAAACTCTACTAGATGTTGTCACGTGCAGAGAAAACAAGGTGGCCTAGCAGTCCGGGTCAGGCAGCTCCTGTAGGGGTGATTCTAACCTGAATAATGTGGTCTCACTTCCATCAAAGCAGAAGCGAGTTCCTAAAGAAAATAAGGGTAGTGCTTCCTCCAGGTGTTCCAGAGGTTAGAAATCAAGAGAACGAACATTTCTAAGAGCTTTTTGTTCGCTGTAAATTTACTCTCTAGTTGGACTTCGTGCCCAGAGTTGGTGCCTGATAACTCCTGGACTCTGATGTTTTGACTGAGGGCAGGGAACATTACACTCTTTGTAATACCAGGTCCCTGCGGTGAAAAACATATAACATACACTACGGTGCAGAAAAAACCGTCCTTGAGCACTCACAGTCACCTCACTTGCTCCCTGCTGTCTCTCAGGCAGGCAGGCGTGGCCCCTCTCGTGCACAGTCACATTTTCTCCTCATTTTCTGCTGCAGGCAACATACCGCACTCTCTTGTATGATTTTTTTTTATCTTGAAGATAAGTGAGGCCAAGTAATCCTCTTTTGACGAGGTAAGTCGACCAAGTATTTTCCCAGTAAAACTATACCCAGCGGTATTCCATGTTCACCAGATAAAGTTTCAATTTAGAAACTCCATCCAACTTGTGTGAGCACAGGTGCAGACTTTCTCAGCATGAAAACATAACCATTGACTTTTGTGTTCTTACCTTGAGGCTGGGCGAATTGAATTTCCACATTTTGGTGGCAAGGTGTCTCTTGGGTTTTCTGGGCAAGGTAACTGTTTGGTTAATTTGGAGGCAGGATTTAGCTTCTGTTTAGGTCTCGCTTACACAGAGATGTGTACTCGGTTGTCAAAAGTCCTATTGTGGACAATAGGAATATTAAAAGTGGGCTTGAGGTCAGCCCTTTGCATTTCATTGGTTGGTTTTCTTGAATTTCATTTGGTTGCTTCTTATTCAATGGTTTTCCTTCCTCCTCTTGTGTAAAGGGAACAACGTTTTCACCAACCTTTTAACTGGTAACTTGCATTCTTCCCCTGCTTACATTGAGGGAACTACTTCTTTTTCTTTTGCTTTTAGCACTCCATGGGAGTGCAAGTTCGCTTGCTCTTTCCCCTTCCTCCTTTGTATTTCCCTCACGGTCGTATCTTTGCCGCCACACTCTTCATGTTGCTTTCCCATCCCCAGTTTGTCTGTTGCTTCCCCACCCCTCTCTATCCTGCTTTTTTTTCAATCCTCCCTCCTTTGTTCCCCTGCCCCTCCCACCTCACTTCTGCTGCTCGCCAACACCGTTTAGTTGCTCACCCCTTCTGTACCTTCACCACCCCTCACCACTGTGCCTTATGACATTGTATGATGCAACATGGCAGCCATCTTGAGAATATAGAAAGTAAAGAACGTTTTCTTTACTTTCCAGACGGCTGCCTCAGTGCTTGGTAATATTGTGTCACATAATGTGGCAGACATCTATAAAGTATAGAAGATTTTTTAGGTCGAGCCTATCGCAGCGCATATGCGCTTCTCTGCGAGGCTTCTTGTAATTACTCTGTGTGGGTCTAACTCCTCCTACGCATTGGGTTGGCTTTTGCGTGCGTCTTTTTGGAATCAAAGCCTGCAAATGGCTAAAGGTGGGTGCATGTCCCACCTCTTCTAAAAGGTTCCCTCCCATGACCTTTTGCCTGCGGGAGCGAGCAGCGCGCAGGGCGGCAGCTGCAGTGCCTCATTGTCTCACCTGCACCGCTCCCCCTTGTCTCCCTGTGCCCGCCCCCACCACTCCTCTTGATCAAACTGTGAAATCCAGGATGACTAAGCCATTAGTCGAAGCGCAGGCCGATAGCAGGCTTGTAGGGTTTGCTGGTCGAGTGCCACTCCTCCCCCTCCGTCCTTCCAGAAGCAGCAGCTCGCCGCTCAGCTGCTCCAGGGTTATAGAGGGGAGGGCTAATGCTCAGAGGAATGTGACATCAGGAAAGCAGATCGCAGCCCTAGATAATGATTCTTTCTGATGTACGTGTCTGCACCTCTGTCTTAGTTGTACGTGGCGAACATGTTCGAGCTCTGAGAGCTATATCTATGTTCCCGTGTGTTCAGCCACTCATTTACAGGTGTTAGTGTGTGCACTGGTGGCTAATGATTTACGTATTGGTGTGTAACAAGGCACTGGTTGCTCGGTGTGGCCACTTGCATGTATGCTGACCCCTCTCTCCATTACTTTCCAACCTCTGTGAGTTATACCACTATGTCACTCCTCCAGGCTGTACCACTTGCCCCTGTCCTTCCACTACAGAACATCCCAGTGGATCTCACCCCACCACCCCTCCCCGAACCATTGCCTCATAAAACCAAGCTGAGCACCCTCCAGAATACCCTCCTTTAACCTCCAGCATTTGTGATCCCTTGGGCCAGACAGGGTGTCTCATTGCTTTAACCCCGCGCTTAAAACATCGGGTTTGGTGCTTTAAGGCCTTACTTAACCGGGTCCAGAGCTGCCAATGTTCAAGGGGGTAAAGCACCGGAGAAATAAAGGCCCAGGTTTTGGATGTTTTTAATGTCTGGGGCAGTGGAAAATTTCATCCAGAAATCCGTGTAAACTTTCCCCCCCCCCAACATTTATGGGCACTCAGTGAGAATAATTTTGGCTTTCAGATCTGAGCCGTCCTAGAAGTTCAGAACACTTAAGAAGATTTTTCCAGTTTAATTTCGTTACATAAATAAGTTTAAAACTACCAGACTTCTCCATATTTCGAAGTTGCTTCACTGACTTTTACAAAAAATGTCTGTCGCACTTTTTCGTTTGCTGCAATCCTGTGAAAGGCAGATGTTAAAAGAGACTAATATAAAATATATATAAAGCCAATTTTTAAAGCACATACTACAAACTGAATCGTGCTTTTGTATTAAATATTAACCATAATTATTCATTAGCGCCGTAGTACTCAAAGGCAACATCAGCCCTGCTGGGACTTGATCTCCTGACTTCTTGTTTGCATAAAGATCTTGTGAGGCAGCACTCTTCTCACTGAACAAGTTTAACTTTTTAATTTAGAGATACAGTGTGTGATTTCTTCTACTCACCCTGTTGTCTAGGTAAGGAGTCTCTAGAATCCTCTTTTGCCATCTCCTCCTGACTGCACCCAGGGAATTTGTAGATTCCCCTTTAAAACAGGTTTTGGTTTAAACGTGAACATCTTCCGGCTGTCCATCACTTGATTTAATTTGTAGTGTACATTTTCCCTTGTCTCATATTGCTTATACATCAGGTGTCATTTACTATCCGACTCAATGGTATTCATTTGAGTTTGGAAGGATGATATGCTTATTTAGGCCCATGTGGTCGAGAATCTGTAACCTGCTGGTGATGCACAGCTTCCTCCATGAGAACTCGGCCCTCCAAACTACCTCAGAATCTTCGAGACACTTTGTAGGAAGGAAGCTCTTATACTGTTATTGACCCAAGATCATCATGGCACTGAGCGCCCAAAATAGTGTCTTTCAAAAACACTGATTAATCAGCATGTAGTATGCATATCTCTCAGTTAACGTCAACATTGGTGCTGCACTATGAAATCTCACAAGGAACCTTCCCAGGTATAGCAGGCACAAAGTGTTTTCTTCTGAAATATTGGGTTTTAAATATCGTCCTGCCAGACTATCGTATCCAAAATATCGGCTATTGCAATATCGTGATGGTAATAATATATAGGTTAGCCTGTAGTATTCTTAACTCCACACCTGAATACCTACAAGACATATATCGCCATCATTGAGGAAAGCATAGTAAATCTACATTGTCCTTCAATATTGCGACATATATATGGCCCAAAGGTTAGTCATGTAAGGTTCTTTTGAATTGCAAATGGGATCTGTCCTTTAACTCATTATAGGCTACAAAAACCCTTCAATGTACAGTCCAAAATAACATAACGCCACAAACCCATGCCTTTTGAAGATGGGGTGGACTAAGTTACATGGAAATGGGTTTATTGTCTACAGTCCAGTGTCTTCTCAAACCTGGCCGCCCCTACAATTTTACAGGGTTTGGTGCTTTAAGCCACCCAGCCCTTACTCTGTCATGGAATACATCACAGCTTCCCACATAGTTGCCTCCTCGTCACTGTTGCATGCAGTCGCCTCCATTCATTACTGTTTGCGACCCCTTGTGCACCCTGTTGATTCTTTTTGTTTCATTTGCATGACGCACGTTATCATAGCGCTTTATTCTGGTGTCTGCGGCACCGTGAAGGCACTAATCTTTCCCCGAGTTAAAGTTTACTTCAACACTCTCTGCTTTCACATGCAGTAGACATGGGGATTGATGCTATTGTTTCAATTTTCATGCCATATAACAAAATCATAGCGCATAGTCCTTGTGTCATCAATCTCTGGTTTGTGTTCTCCTCCGATCTCTATCTTTGCTGTCTCTTGTTTCCTCCGCTTTCACCTCTTTTCACTCACTCCTCAGTTGCTCTCATCCCTGTAATCCTAATTATTATTTTTTTATTTACTTCTAAACCAAAAAAATGCTTTTGCGCTACGTTACTAGTCTATTTCGGATCGTGAATAGGAAAAGGGCACCCACTTCATTGAAATGCATGCACGCAAATGATGCCTTTTTATTGTTATTCGGTATGCTGTACAGAATGAACTAAAGGCGCTGGCAGAGGCAATAGGCCACAAAGGTGAGTGCTATTGACTTTGCCAATGCATGATGTCCAACTCTGCAGAGGAAGCAGACTTCACTCAGTCGAAGCTCTCTGCACAAGTGGTTGGTCTGAGCTGGTTCACTATCAGCTGCAGCTGAGTCCTTTTTGTACTCAGATAATTGGTTCAGCTATGTGGAAACACGGGGGACAATTTATATTATTTTTGTTCTGTGCTTCCTTAGGCGAGACCTATTGGCTTTGCCAATGCTTGTTTTTAAATGCTTGTAGCTTGTTTCTGCTATTAGGTCTGACAACACCAGTACATTATATAAGCAACCGACAATGGCAAAGTCAATAGTGGTGGCTACAATAGTATTGGTAAAATGTGACTCATGTGACCTTTGCTGATGGTAATTTTGGATTTTCAGCAAAAAGTCGTTGTACATTATTATTAGTGGTCAGTTGCTCTCTTAATATTGTGTCTGCCTGTATCTGTCAGTTGTGGCTATTGTAATAGCTTTTAGAAAATGTGGAAATGTGCAAAATTCTGTGAAAATTATTTTTGAATAATAATGATTTTAATAATGTATAGAGTCGTAATTGTTGAACAAATGAGCTTGCACTTGAAATACATTTTCTAAACCACCTGAAAGTGGAAGTAAGATCGTAAGGAAATTATGCCAAATTTTCCTGTGAGACATTATTTTTCTTAAAAATTAATGTTGTTCTGATGTTTTTTGCTCATCTTGTTTCTGCTTTTGGACACTTCCGAATCACAGTCCCACAGCAAGTAATTTCTCCCATTGCTTCTGCTGAACACCAAGTGAATTACATCAAGGGTGTGAGATTAAACTGTTGTATTAGGAAGTGTGTATAGTGAATTAAGCTCAATGACTGAGACAAAAGGGCCCCCTGTAATTACTAGACGCTCCTAGGACAGGGAAATAATTCATAAGAAAATAACATTCCTAGGCAACAATGGACTAAGTAGATATCAAGTCCTAAACATGACACATTGTTAATCAAATAGACTCAGTGTACTAACAAAAATTAAAATATTGATAATTTTATTCATATAAGTTAAAAATTTGGATATACAAATCCATACCTACATATAACAAACACCACATACAAATATCATATAAACATAAATTCTAAAGTCGAGGACAAACCAAAATACACAAAACAGATAACCTAAATAACATGATGTGCAACGACATTCAAAGTGGCTTAGAATTTTTTTTTTTTTTTTTATATATAATTTTTTTGTAGACAGATGGTAATTTTCTACGCGCGTTTCGGCGTACTGGACGCCTTCTTCAGGAAATGCCACATAAATTCCTATACAACAAAGAAAAAGACAATAAAATATATATATATCTCAACACACAATAATAATACACGTACACTGAGGCTATACATGATAATAGGCTGTCACAAACACCAAACCTACAACATACAACATAGATAATAAAATTGGCTCTCTTTAGATGAAAACTAAATGAAATAAACCATAACAAACCACCGTGCTTACAAAAAAACAGATGTGAAAAGGTAATATCCCAATTATACCCATTTTACAATCCTGCCAAAATTTCTCAAAAAGGACCACTAAATGATATATATATATATCCCTCCTCAAACTTGATATGTTCTCCATTTAAATTTTGTAGCTATATTTGACACGATCGCAGTTTCTTGATCAGACCTCAAGCTTTGAATTATCATCTCTGCCAGCCAATTTTCAGGTAAATGGCGTCATTTATGAGATCAGATTTGAATTCCAATTAAATGAACCCTCGAGCTACATTTTCTAAAAATAATTTTGATATATTTCTTTAGGGCGATCTCTCTCAAGGGTCCTTTCCTTCATATCAGCCTACGTTCTCAATAGCTGGAGTTTGCATCCTATTAACTCCCAAGTAGGTTTCCCTCATTTGTCTGTATAACCATATCATTTAGTGGTCCTTTTTGAGAAATTTTGGCAGGATTGTAAAATGGGTATAATTGGGATATTACCTTTTCACATCTGTTTTTTTGTAAGCACGGTGGTTTGTTATGGTTTATTTCATTTAGTTTTCATCTAAAGAGAGCCAATTTTATTATCTATGTTGTATGTTGTAGGTTTGGTGTTTGTGACAGCCTATTATCATGTATAGCCTCAGTGTACGTGTATTATTATTGTGTGTTGAGATATATATATATTTTATTGTCTTTTTCTTTGTTGTATAGGAATTTATGTGGCATTTCCTGAAGAAGGCGTCCAGTACGCCGAAACGCGCGTAGAAAATTACCATCTGTCTACAAAAAAATTATATATATAAAAAAAAAAAAAAAAAAATTCTAAGCCACTTTGAATGTCGTTGCACATCATGTTATTTAGGTTATCTGTTTTGTGTATTTTGGTTTGTCCTCGACTTTAGAATTTATGTTTATATGATATTTGTATGTGGTGTTTGTTATATGTAGGTATGGATTTGTATATCCAAATTTTTAACTTATATGAATAAAATGATCAATATTTTAATTTTTTGTTAGTACACTGAGTCTATTTGATTAACAATGTGTCATGTTTAGGACTTGATATCTACTTAGTCCATTGTTGCCTAGGAATGTTATTTTCTAGTGAATTAAGCTTCCATCATATACCCAATAACATGTCCAAGGTCTTCCGCTGGAAGTTCCACTGTAAATGTACTAATTTTATGAACCATTATTGGAAAAAGGTTTAATTTGGTGTAGTACATATCCAGAGTGCAGTTGCTGAGGAGAGGATGGAACATTTCTTTTACCGTAAGAATTGGGATAGTGTTATGGATTTAAAATAATACAGTGTCGTTTCTTGATTTACCATTGCAACCCGAACCATAATCATACCATACTGAATTTGCAAAATCCAATAATAGCTTAT
The DNA here is from genome assembly GCA_963921515.1 of Calotriton arnoldi. Taxonomy (NCBI): domain Eukaryota; kingdom Metazoa; phylum Chordata; class Amphibia; order Caudata; family Salamandridae; genus Calotriton; species Calotriton arnoldi. The sequence goes on from CAWUFW010002250.1 coordinate 2,291,304, forward strand.
GCGAATTTTGTATAAAAGTGCCTGAGTATTGGGAAACTGTTGAACTTTCTTGTTTTTGATTTTTGGCATTTGGCTTTGGGTTATTCTCTGTCCATTTGTTCTTAAATTTCCTTTTGGGATGCTGTCAGCACTCTGTATGAGTTTGACTCTTGGGGTTTTACAATAATTCTGTTTAACTAGGAGATTTACTGAATTTATGACTTTGCATTTCTATATTTGAGCCCTTAAGCGATTCTTAAATTTTTTTCTGTGGACTGCAAATTTAATGATTCTGTAACAAATCAATTTTTTCCTTATTCCTGAGCTAGAACTCAGTTTTCAATGCTTCTGAAATTATATTGCATTTAACCCTGCTAAACTACGAGATTATTGGAGTGAGGGGTGTAGTCTCTTACTATAAGATCAACTGTAGATTTGGAGCCGAAAATGAATAGGTAACATTTTGGGATGTTCATCTATTGGGGTTCAGATGATTATTGGGGTTCAGCTCCCACACTTTCATGAGTCACCCTTTACTCCACAATATTATTCACAAGATCACTTGTATTCTCTGCATGATTCTCTTAGTGGGAGGAGGTAAAGGTTTTGGCTGGTGGGGATTTAATGGTGTGAAAGGATCCTTACATTAGGCTCTAGAGGGGTAGCTATAGGTTAGAGCAATTTCATCTAAAGTGTCATATAACAATAATTACAACTCACCGTACAGTCATGAGTTGTCAGCTTTTTAAAGAAGGCAGCCATAGAAAACTGGAGACACTGCCTGTAAAGATCATGAGGTTTGCGAGGTGTAGTTTTGGGAGTTTTATTCTTTTCTCTTAGTATTTGTTTTCTGCATATTTCTTTATTCAGCTCCAGAGGGCTGAGCAACAGAAAGGCCTGGAAAAAGGTTATGTGAAATGCACCAGAAAAGAAGATTAAAAGCTCATAAATTCAAATATGAGTTAACAGAACATGAAAGCTGAATATAAATACTGTCCATTTATCTTACTTAGTTGGCATTTGTGCTTTCGGCAGATTTTCCATCTTGATCTCTGCTGCATCCCCTTTGGGTCACAGAAAACAGGAAGCCACGTCACAGAGATGCATGTGACTGCTGGGCCCGGGGTCAGGGCCATGGAGGAGCAGTCACGCACAGCAAAACAGGAAGTTGGAAAGTGGTGAAAGTGAACATCTCAGCTGCCACATAATAAAGGGCGCAAACCACTTATTATTTGGCAGCCCCTACACGCTACCCCAGTAAGAAAATACTTGAATATGGCAAAGATGTTGCATGGCACGAATTCTAGCTGACTGTGTCTTCGGGAGCTGACTGTCGGTCAAATTCTAGGAGGTCCTAGTAGTTATAGGTATCTGTAACCAGAGCATGCTGGGAAGATGGCTCCAAGAATTAAGGGCTCGCTAGTGCTGGCCTATATGTGCGTATGTGATCTTCAGGTCACAAGATTCAGTGTCGTTAGATACAAATTAGCCTTTCATTCTTCCAAGGCTGATCAATTGATTAGGAGGCACATCTGTTATTTACACTGCAAGGAAGTACCAAAACCCCCCTAGGTAACTCATTTTTCGGCCTACTGCAGAATCAGGAGCGATAGCTCCCTCACTTTCAAACCCAAATCTGGAATTCTTTTTTTGGCGTTTTATGTAGCACAAACTCCACCCAAGGGTTTTAGAGTGGTTTATATGAGCACCAGTTACATTACACAAGGTAACATTCATTTTTTAGACAAAGAGAGATTAGGTGTGTGCTCGGAATCACAGGATGTTGTGAGACACGAACCTCGTTCACCAGTTCGAAAGTGGGCAACTCTAGCCATAACGCCACATCCAAGAATCATTTGGCAATGCGGGCCACCGTCCTATGAAATTTAATTGGTTCATATCTGGCACTTGTTACAGGTTTGTTATGCATTGTATCTCTGTGGGTGAACCCATTGATAAAAGATATATATCGCCCTTCACAGCTTCCAATTGTTTACATTAGAAAAGTGCAAAACTGCAGTGTGGTTGGTTTCACGGTCATATTGGTTTGCTGAACAGTACCAAAAGATGGATTCATCTGCTTCGTGAGGAATGAAGATCAGAGTATGGATGTAAGACACGTGCATATAGCTCAGGCGTTCTCCAAACGCTATAGGATCTGTGTTGCTTGTTTAAGATTTAGCATATTTTTCTACATGACCTTTCAGAATTAGTTCAGAGATAAACACTTGGTCTTGTACTTCAATCAAGTTCTTTTGTTCTGTTTAAAAGTAAAGTTTGGCATTTTTTCAAATGAGGTCGTTCCTCTTCACTTTCGAACCAAAAATCTAGAATCATTTGCTGCTACCTGTCGTGACCTGGGTAAAGGGGCACTAGGACCCTGTACCCAACTGGTGGGGAGGGGACAGGAACCGGACACCACTTCCGGTCAAGGGAGTGGGGAGGTCATTCTGGACAAGGAGGGCAAGAGGAAGAGGGCACATGTGGGCAGCGCAGCAACATCCAGAGCAAAGAGAATAATAAAGAATACCAAGAACCTGACCTGACTCGTGCGTGTTTCCTGAATCGAATAACACGACAACTGGCGACGAGGATGGGATTTTCAAGGACAGACGCGTGTGCCCAGGTCCGTCGTGACCGAAGAAGCGGAGCCAGGAGCCCACCCTGGTCCGAGTGCGGAGGAAGAGAAAAACGAAGAAGGGACGCGGGAGCCCACCCCGGCCGCAGTGGAAAAGCAGTAAGAGGCCCCCCGACCGCCTGACATCAAGCGGTGCACCCATCTGTGCGCATGAGCATCGCGCGCACAAGTTAAAGAGGTGCACCCGACTGCATTTGTCATGAGACCAGACCACAGCAAGGTAGAGACGCTAGAAAAAGCGAGTCCTCCAGCGGACGTCGCAGAAGTGAGGTCATTTCTTGGGCTTGCCAGCTACTGTGCACGATACATAAAAGACTTTGCCACAGTGAGCACACCGCTTCGAGAACTAACGAAGCAGGGTCAGAAATTAATCTGGACACAAGAATGCAAGAAGGCGTTTGAGGCCATCAGACATGCTGTAATAGCAGTGGACCATCTTGCCTATTTCGATGCACTGCTATGCACGGAACTGACGGTGGACGCCAGCCCGGTAGGATTAGGAGCAATCTTAGTACAACACATGCCGGGCAGGGACTCTCCACGAAAGATTGTGGCATATGCAAGCAAAAGTCTGTCTGACATTGAGAGGGCAAACTCGCAGCCAGAAAAAGAAAGCCTAGCAGTAGTATGGGCATGTGAACACTACCACATGTTCATCTACGGGAAACCATTCACCATCGTAACAGACCATCAGGCCCTGGTAGCAATATATGGCAATCCAAATGCAAAGATACCGCCTCGCATCGAGCGATGGGGCATAAGACTGATGGACTATGACTTTAAGATCGTTCACAAACCGGGCAAAAAGAACATAACCCGGCTGATTACATGTCAAGGCATCCCTTACCGCAGACACCTGAGAACACCTCAATAGCAGAGGAATATCTAAACTTCGTGCTAAAACAGAACACTCCGGCATCAATAACGATAGCGGAACTTGAGCAAGAAACAGGGAAGGATGCCACGATGCAAGCGGTGAAAGTGGTGACAAGACAGCAGAGATGAAGACACGTTAACAACAACAGCATCATGAAAGAAGGAGTCAACAAGGAGGAGATGCTAGCATTCAAAAAGATTCATGAAGAACTATCAGAGAATGTGAACGGAATAGTAATGAGAGGAACAAGAATAGTTATGCCAAGTGCACTACGCAGACAAACCATAAACTTGGCCCACGAATCACACAGAGGCATGGTCGCGACAAAGAAACTACTACGGGAGAAAGTATGGTTCCCTGGCCTAGATAATATGGTGGAGGACACTATCATAAATTGCCACATCTGCCAAACGACAGGGCAGCCAGCAAAGCCTGAACCACTACAAATGTCGGAACTCCCAAGGGCAGTGTGGACAGCACTGGCAGCGGATTTCTATGGACCTCTAGACACGGGCAACTACTTGCTCGTGATCATTGACGAATACTCAAGATTTCCTATCGTGTGACAAGTCTCATCGACATCAGCAAGTGCAACACTGCCAATACTGGACGACATATTCACAGCCTGGGGCTCCCCACAAACACTAAAAACAGACAATGGTCCGCCATTCTCAGGGGAGGAGTTTCAAAAATTCATGGATTACCTAGGCATTCATCACAGGAAGATAACACCTCTGTGGCCACAAGCAAATGGCATGGTGGAGAGGTTCATGGGGAACATAAAAAGGCTGTCCAAAGAGCAAAACTGGCGCAGATATCAATAGGACAGGCACTCTGTCAAGTACTAAGAGATTATCGAAACACCCCTCACAGCTCCACGGGACGATGCCCCGCGGAATTGGTGCTGGGCAGAACAAGCAGGACGAGGCTACCACAACTAGACGCAACGGCGCCACCAGAGCACAGCAGCATTGCTGTCAGAGACCACAAGGCCAAAGAGAAAATGAAGACATATGCCGACGCCAGGCGGCATGCCACTCCGTCACACCTCAAGCAAGGGGACTCAGTGGTGGTGCGTCAGCGGCAACTGAGAAAATCAGACAGTCCGTTCTCAAAAGAACCGTTAACAGTGACACATGTCAAGGGGCCTATGATAACGCCGGCAGCAGGCCCCTACCGAATAACAAGAAACAGCTCTCACTTCAAGGGACTAAAGACCATGGATGAAGACGGAGAGGACACAGCAGCAGTAAGCACAGACACAGAGGAGAGACAAGATGAGGAATTGCAGAAAGACAGGGAAGGACCTTGTCCAAGAAGAGAGAGCAAAAGACCAAAAAGACTGATTGAAGAAATGTAATGATGGGGACAACGAAACGTCTCTCTCTCTCTCTCTCTCTCTCTCTTTCTCTCTTTCCATACCTCTATCTCTCTCACAAATTTATTCGTCATTTTCTTGCAACAAAAGGGGAGATGTCGTGACCTGGGTAAAGGGGCACTAGGACCCTGTACCCAACTGGTGGGGAGGGGACAGGAACCGGACACCACTTCCGGTCAGGGGAGTGGGGCGGTCATTCTGGACAAGGAGGGCAAGAGGAAGAGGGCACATGTGGGCAGCGCAGTAACATCCAAGGCAAAGAGAATAATAAAGAATACCAAGAACCTGACCTGACTCCTGCGTGTTTCCTGAATCGAAGAACACGACACTACCCAAGGATCTTTTGCACTATGGGCCGTTGTGTTGTCCTATAAGGTTTAATCAGTGGCGGCTGGCAGGGAATGGGGGTGGCTGGATGTTTTAAAAAAATATATATATATATTTTTTTTAAAACACTTATTTCCTTACGGCCATTGTCTCTCCTCCGTCGTTGCTTCTCTTCCTGACGAGTCCTGGAAGCAGGAAGCACACAAGCTCCCCTAAGCCAATCACAACACTGATGTCAACAATGTTGTGATTGGTCTGAGCACCGTGGTTCAGCGTCAGAGAGGGACTGGGAGCTTGTGCATGTTCTCCACCCAGGCTGTGTATTACAGCTTGGTGGAGAACATGCAAAGTATGCATGACTGTTTGACCGGCCCAAGACGGCCTGCCAAACCGCCATGCGCGCTTATTGTGCACAAACCACTCCTCCTCCCTGTGACACCAACCCCACCCTGCCCTAACTCAGCCCCGTAGCTTTGAAAAATGAAATGATAATAAAGATGTTATTATCATTTTATTTTTCCTGCTCTGCGAGCAGAGGGGCGATGCTTCTCCTCCTTAGTGGAGGAGCCGCCCCTGGGTTTAATTGGTTCCTATCTGGCACTTATTAAAGTTCTGTTATCTATTGAACCTCTGTGGGTGAAAGATCTGCACCCACTGAAAATAGGTATATACTGCCCTTCACAGCTAGTGGTGCCATGTGTAAAAAAGTGTAGGAATAGTGCACATCATAGCTTGCGCCATATTGAATGAGTAGATTGGAAAATGACCAATCTTTGTGATTCCTCTTTATTTTTTTAAGGTTTCATATACTGCAGACCGGGCCCATAGGGTGTCAGTGTGCTCTGCAATAAGTAAAGGGGTACAATTGACGCACAAAGTGTCCACCTGTTACATCACAGAATTACATACGTCATGACATATATAAATAATAGCAAACTATTCACAGCTACTTAAATAAGAATTAGGGATGCAGAAGGGAAGATAATTTACAGCAACAAAAGCAACATTCATACAAGTGACAAGGAATGTAATATTTGCAACTGATATGTATAATACTGCACAGTATATGTGTTTGCTACAGCATTCTAGAGATCCACCAGACCAGGTTATCAATAGTTTGGAGTTGATTGGGAGTACTGAGAAAAAGAGGTTGAGAGCTTATGATTGGCTGAAGATCATAGCTTAAGTGTAAATATCCTTGTAAGAGAAGCCGCGTACGTGTTTTTTCAATAGCAGGAAATTGTATGGATAGCAAGAGGGAGAGAATTCTTGATTTTAGGTACCTGAAAAGGAGTGAGTAATAGTATGTTTTTGTTTGAATATTAGAGGTTCAAGGACAATAGTTTCCAACTTCTAGGAGAGCATAGACCCTCTGAAATAGTTACTCTAAATACAATGTAGGGTATGTTTTCCCAGTAAGTGTTCAGTATTTGACATTACCATTTAATATTAACTTGAATTTCTTCCTGAGAAGTACATATAGAAGAACACTTGCGATATGCTGCAGCACAACTTTACCGACTGCCTGTTGACATTCGATAGGCGGATATTCTATGCTTAAAATGAACCTGGCCAAGACAGTAGTCCTTGTGGTCAGAGGCACATACATTTCAGACTGCACAACTGGCCAACTGAACTATGTGTATGCCTCTTAACAAAGCCAATAGTGACAAATCTTGGAAAGTAAACTTGCCTGACATCCAAATGTTCTCGACTTTGAGTTTCTATTGCCCCGGTTAGTATACTGGATTGAGTACCCTACTAGCATCTACCTGGGACTCACACATTTTTTAACAAATCAGATGCAGTTCTAGTAAATTGGGGTGCATGGTTGCAAGTGCTTGATCCATGCAGCAATCACATATCCTGAGCATTCAGGCAGGGCCGGACTGGGGACCCAAAGCAGCCCTGGCAATTTTGTTGGACCAGCCCCCGGGGTGGACACAGTGGGGGGGTTGCAAGTGTGAAGCACTGCTGCTTATGTTACTGAGGGCCGATAATGCAGCACCACTGCAAAACTGGCCCCCATCGCTGCAAAACCTGTCCCCACCCTTCCAGCCTCCTGGGGAAACACCTGCATCGGCCAGTTCAGTCCTGCGTTAGGGCATAGTAGTGAAATTATGCAATTAATTTAGGCACTCCCTACAGCAATGCAGTGAACCCGCCTTTCTGAAAAGTATAAACTAAAATTAGAGGCAGCAACTTTTTAGGGAGAAGGTATGGTTAATTAATAATTAAAAATCAAAATCATTATAATATAAAATGTAATAAAAGAGACCATGCTTTAAAATAATCAAGCAGTTGATTTTGCATCTATTACAATAAAACCTCCACTGTTTAAGGAACAAAAGTGTAAGTGCATTGTGCAGAACAGTTTATGTATCTAGCTTCTTACTAAGGGACTCATTACGATGGCGGTCGGATGAACGTCCGACCACTATTGCAGCGGGAATGGGACCGCCCGAGAAGCAGTTGGAGTTCCCACTCACCAGAATAGGATGCGACCGCCGTGAAAGTGGTTGGAAACAAACCCTCTTTTTATATTGCGGCTTGTGCTGCAGCCCAAAAAAAGGGCCGCAGTACAAGCCACAATAGTGGCATCATGTGGTGCCTGGCACGCGGTGCATGGATGTTTGGAAGGCACCACATGTGCCCCCTCAGCACATAGCGGAGGCCCACGGGTGCCGAGGACCCTGCTTGGGGCCCCCAAAGTAACTTTCCAAAACCTTTTCATGGAGGTGGGACCGCCATGAAAAGGCTGTGGGAAACTGACATTCTAATCCCGACAGCGGTGCGTTCATGGGCACCGCCTCCATAGTAGGGATTAGGCTCCGACTGCCGCCTGACGAGCTCCCTGAGCCTGTCGGAGGTGGCAGTCTCTCCCCCACCCGCTGCGCTCCAAACGCCGGCATCATAATCCGGGGCTCAGACAGTTGCCCTAGACATCGGGCAGATCGTCACCAGCGGCCTGTCGGTGGTGGTCCACCCGACATCGTAATCGGGCCCTTAGAGTGCTTAGGTGATAGCCCCTGGTGCAGTGAATCGCCAACCTTTTTATTCACCAGGCAAAAACATTTCGTTTCCTGGTGTACCATGGGAGTTAGGTCTCCACTAAGCCAACAAATTACGGCTTACCTGCAGGTGCGCACATGCAATTGCAAAAAGAGTGATCCGAGTAGCTTCCCTCTTTGTTCTAAGAGCTCTGGGCTCCTTCATAAGATGTGGATTACTGTCTCTTTTTGTACCCAGATAGGCGGCAGCTTAAGTTTGTCGGCTGGCTCTTCCAAGATGGAATGAGGTCTTTTGTTTCCAACTGCCGAAAGCGAAACAACATGAACTGATGTTTTAATACATTTGACAAATGGGTTGTCTATTGACGAAAACAGGTATGCTCCCCAAGATTTGTTTAGTTTTTTATTAATCTGAGACTGTATTTCCTGCCAACACAAATTGTTCAGGGAACTCTTTCAGAGGCCGGAAAGGTCAAGCATATCTTTACAAAAGCATTCCTTCTTTGCAGCTCTTGATTCATTAGGCCAAATTCCATACGTACTTGAACTTGAGAGGTCGACCTAGGCAACGGAAGACGGATTTATAAGCATTTGTTTGTAACAAGTTTCGCAGGGCCACCTCTTTTCCATGGATAATTTCAAAGCCATATGCTACCGTCTGTAGAAGCTGTGCGACCATAACTGAAAGCTTGTGCTGGTGTGATGGGCAGCTAAGCTTCTTTTGCAGCTGATTAAGTGTGAAAGTTAGTGAATGTGCTTTCATCTATTTCATGGCAAAATGTTGTTTAAAAGTCAGCTGGTGTTCAATGAGGATTCCAAGATACTTATAAGAAGTGACAACTTCTATACGATTACCCTTAACAAACCAGTTGGAGACTTTATCGTTGAATCGACCAGGCGAACCACCTTTGCTTTGCTTAAGTTCAGCTCAAGACCTTGCTGCTCAATGTATCCATCCCCTGCATTTATTGATCTTTGTAGCCCAACAGGTGTCTGACTTAAGATGACTATGTCATCAGCGTATTGCAGGTGACCAATTTTACCTGATGCCAATTTTTGGAGGAAGGCCTCGACTTGTGGCATATGTTGATCAAGGTCATCCAAGTAAAGATTGAATAGGCAGGGGGCTAAGACCCCTGCTTCAGGCCTTTTTTAGTTTGAATCTTAGACATAACTCTCCTGCCATTGCCGATTTTGCCCTAGGCCCAAGTGTCACTGTACAGGGCAATGATTGCATTTAACATTTTGCCGGGAAGGCCCCAATCTGCCACAGTGGCGTAGCAAGGGGGTCGGTGCGAGTTTCGGGGGCGACAGCCTCCCCCACTCTTACCTGACGTCTTGGGGCGGCAATTCTCCCCCCCTCCGCTCTTCAATCGGCCGCCGCGAGGTGGCAAAAACAGTTACCACCACGGGCGGGGAAAGGGCTAGGTACACCACTGATCTGCCAGTTTTGTCCAGAGTCAGGCATGGGGAACTCTGTCTAAGCATATTTGAGCTCGACAAAGCATGTAAATAGCCAGGATGGTAAATGCTGACAGGTTTGTTATTGTCCCCATACCTGACCTGAATCTTGTTTGCATTTTTGGAATGAGGTGTTTCTCATTTTCCCACTCTTGCAGGTCTTGAAGTATGCAGGAGGCATATAGTTTGGCTTCGACATCTGTTAAGGCTATTAGCCTATAATTCAGAGGGGATGTTTGACTGCCACTCTTATAGATTGGGTAAAATATGCTCTCTCCCTGAGGGCGGAATGGTATTGGAGCTGTATTTTCTATTGAAAAGTGGTGTTAAATATTTGTCCCAGAAGAGGACATTTTGCTTTAAGAGTGTGTTTGGAAGACCATTGGTGCCCGGAGCTCTCTCGGACTTCAGTTTCTTTAGTATACACTTCAGGCGCTTGACAACTGTTAGTGGTGCTGAGGTTTTGTAGAATAGATAGAATTCTCTGGGAGGAATCGGTGTTTGAGTCTTCTGTGTGTAGACAGTTATTGCTGGGGTCTACTCAGTGATTCTGCTGACCCCTGACAATGTCAGGCTCTAGCATTCCTGTTTTTATTTTATTCGGGCTATTCCAGCTAGAAATTGCACTGGCTAGAAATGAATACATGGCACGAATGTGGGACACCCAGGCATCCTCGGGGATTCCTGCGTTATGATGACGAGCTAGACCCAAGACCAGCCTGTTTATCTCACCCCGAAATTGTTTGCTGTTGTATTGCTTACTAGACTGCAAGAGCCTGTTCCATATACCTTCCTGGTGGATTTTCTTTGTTTGCCAGCATTCTTTGTTATAGGTTTTGCCCAGCTGCCGGGGTGGTGTTCTATCAAGCATTTTGCTTCAGAATTTTGCGTTCTGAGAGCCTTCTTGCTTCTTTATCGATAAGTTTTTTTTATTTCGCACAGCTCCTTCATTTACCTATACTGTGTTTGGGGGCCTATATTTCTTGCTGGTTGTAATTGACAATTGGACGGGTTGGAAATGCAATGAGTAGGTGCCTTATTAGGTGCTCCCATATGTGGTATCTGTAATGTTGTAGCCGACTTAAGGCAAAGGGCGCTAGGACCAGCATAATGAAAGTAAGGAGGCAGGAGCAGAAATAGGATGGAGGAAGGGGCAGTAAGTACCAAGGCAGTTTAAGGCTGGGTATGAAGGGAGAAGGAGCGGTTTAATAAAGCTCCCTGCTATCAATTAATACAGAGTCCATGTCGTCTGTACTGCACACGAAGACACGACAACTGGCGACAAAGGTGGTCACTAGATCCTGTGTACTGCTCGCCGCTTTTGTTACGACGGCGGCGGAGAAGAGTCGGGAGCCCACCCCGCGTGTGTCCATTTCGGGATGTGACACATACCTCAGACGCGACCTCAGGAACTCACCCCGGTCACGCACAGCTACTGGTGCGGTGCGTGGTGCTGTGACGCGCAGTCAGGAGCTCACCCTGGGCGCGTGTCTCCTCAGTTTCCCTGGTGCCTGTGAGCCTGGAAGCTGCGCCGTCAGGAGCCCACCCTGGGCGCTTGTCTCCACTGTCTGCCTTGTGTGCCCGTGAGCTTAGAAGCTGGCTCCGGTCGCAGGCTCTTTCGTCAGCAGCCTGCTCCTGCCGACTGGTGAGTGCGGCCGCGCGCGCACCAACATACTGCCCTTACTGCACTGTGTGCCTTGAGCGTCTGCACCAGGGCCCAACAAACCTGCGTGAGGTCAGTCCTGCTCGGCAGCCATTTTGAAGTCAGGCGGGCACTCCAATCAGCTGCCAGAAATCAAGGGCGGCCATCTTGAAATCAGGCACCTGTAATATCACCAAAAGGGGTGCAAACAAAGCCAAAAAATACATCAGTACACAAAGGAAACACCAACAATACTCTTTCTACAAGCAATACACAAGATACTTACTGCATCTGTTGCATCTTTGGACGCCTCGTCATTCTCTTCACCAGTGTGGGTCACATGCTCTAATGCTCTAAAAAATAAAAATAAAATACCTCCAATTTCAACATCAACCTCTCCCAGCCACAGTTACAGCATATCACTACAAAAGTGCATTGCCGGTACCAGGTGATTTGTTTGCGGACCCCTCCCGCCACAGCACTACTTACGTCGTGGCCAGCTATTAGTGGCATCCTTCGCTTGCGCACACGGAATCAAACATGTCCACTTCTCCAACTACCGGACGACGACGCAATTCGCAGAACAGGGGAGCCGAGTCACAACCTCCTACGTCGTTGTCGCAGGTGGTAGGGCACTGACTTGCCATGCTGGGGGTTCCTTTTCTGCGCCCGCCGGAACCTTTAGGTCTCGTACCTGGTGGAGGTCTGGGTCTTCGCTGGCAGGAATGGCTCGAAGACTTTGAAGACTTCATGAAAGGTTCCCAAGTCTCTGACCCTGATCAACAACTCATTGCACTACGCAATCTCGTCGGGAAGAATGCTGGCCAAATCATCAAGGAACTTCCAGCTAATGTCATGTCTTCATATCCGGATTTGCGCGAAGCACTCAACAGAAAATTTCTTCACAAACGGAACATTGATATGAACGCTACACCTTTAATCTGGCCTCCCAAGAAAAAGATGAATCCATGGGAGCGCGGTACTGTGCTTTTGACTCCTTCACGACTGAAGATGCTCTTCGCCTGCGAATTATCGAAGGATGTCAATCGGAGTCCCTACACAGACGTCTTCTAAAGAAAAGCTATTCCTTGGATGAAATCAAAGAAATGACGAGAGTCAATGATCAAGCAGAAGAGCATGCAAAGAGGATGGAAGCTGGAAAAGGTGAAAAACGGGAACAAGCCTTCCGACTTCAATCTCAACACACGGACAGCCACTCCTCTGCAGGCCGACAACCGTCCGGATCCAAGGAGTACCCTCAACGACCAAGTTGTCGTCGCAGTCCTAACTAGACTGATAAGATTCTGGAACAACCAGCTCAAATGCTATCGCTGTGGACAAGACTTCCCAACCAACAAAACCGTGTCCCGCACTAGGCCAGAAATGTTGTCGATGTGGGAAATAAAACCATTTCGAGAAAGTATATAGAGCAACGCACAAAGACACTCACAGACAATCGAGGCAATCCAGTTCTCGACATCATGCCAAGGCAGTAAGGGACCGCAGAGACACCTCTTCCAGCTCGTCACGTTCAAGCTTCTATTCTCATGGCACCTACAAGTCGCGATGGTCAGAATCTCAAGAATCAAGGTCTCTCACGCCCATATCGCAAGACAGTGAGGAATATGTCTGCATGGTTGCAGAACCTGACAGGCTAAAGAAATACCCACGACTACATCTCCAAATGGGTCGGAAGGCAGAGTCCGTCTTTGTGTTGACATGAGAGCGCCCACTACTGCCATTGAAAGGGAAAGACATCCTGGACCCTACATCAGTGACATGATCACATCACTGAATGGAGCACAAATATTTTCCAAACTGGATCTTAACAAGGGTTATCACCAGCTTGAACTTCACGAAAGGTCGAGGTATATCACCACCTTCTCAACTCATCAAGGCCTATTCAGATACAAAAGACTCAGCTTCGGAGTATCTTTTGCTGCTGAGATCTTTCAAGAGGCGATCAGAAGGATCATTCATCATATTCCTAACACCCTTAATTACAGTGACGACATTCTCGTATTTGGAGCAACTGTACAGGAACACAACAAAGCACTGGACTGAGTATGTCACACACTACTTGAAGCAAATTTAACACTCAACAAAGACAAATGTGAATTTCATAATTCAACATTGAAGTTCTATGGACACATCTTCTCAGGCACAGGAATGAGACCAGACCCTGAAAAAATCGCAGCGCCGAATTACACCCCCCTACCTCGAGATGCTGGAGACGTGCGATCCCTTCTAGGAATGGCCAGCTACTGCGCACGTTCTATTAAGGATTATGCCACCATCAGCTATCCACTGAGGAAATTAACCAAACAAGGTCATGTATTCAACTGGACAACCAGATGTGATCAAGCATTTTACTCGATCAAAGCATCCGTTGAGTCAGCCAAAAATCTGGCTTACTTTAACCCTCGTCGCAAGACTGAAATAACCGTAGATGCCAGCCCGGTGGGACTTGGAGCCATATTGGCTCAATACAACAAGGAAAGTGATCAATGGCACATAGTAGCCTATGCCAGTCGCAGCCTGACTGACACTGAGAGGACATACTCTCAGCCGCAGAAGGAAAGTCTTGCTGTGGTCTGGGCCTGTGAGCACTTTCACATTTTTGTCTACAGGAAGCATTGTACACTCATCACGGACCACCGGGCTCTCATATTTGGAAATCCCCGGGCCAAAATGCCACCCAGAATAGAGCGATGGGGAATTCGCCTTCAAGAATACACTTATATCATCATCCACAAGCCCGGAAAAGCAGCAAATCCAGCTGATTACATGTCGCAACACCCCAGAGATCTTCAAGCTCAAACCCGTCGTTAGCGGAGGAGTACATACACTTTGTTGTGGCTCAAGCAAAACCACCTGCAGTTCCTCTTGAAGCTATTATTGAAGCCACGGATGTCACCTTGCAGGATGTAAAACACCGCATTCTGACAAATAGTTGGAGACATCTAGAAGAACCCGGACACAATAGACAAGTTGACAGCCATGAACTAAACTCTTTCCGGCATGAAAAAGATGAATTGTCCATTGTCAAAGATGGCCTCCTGATAAGAGATAAAAGGATTGTCATTCCAAAGCAACTACGTCAAGGCTTCATCAACTTGGCACATGAAGGGCACAGAGGTATCGTAGCCACGAAGAGAGCGCTGCGTGAACGGGTCTAGTTCCCGTCTCTTGATCAGATGGTCGAAGTCACATTGAAAGACTGTCCCCAGTGTCAACTAGTTAGTCGAGAAGAGCCACCTTCACCCCTACAAATGTCAGAACTGCCGGATGGCATTTGGCAACATGTTGCAGTAGACTACTTTCGTCCATTACAATCCAGCAAATACACTCTTGTCATAATGGATGAATACTCTCGCTTCTCAATTGCGCACCTGATATCATCAACCAGAGCAGCCACCACCATACCAGTGTTGGATGAAGTTTTCGCAGCCTGGGGAATACCTAAAGTAGTCAAGACAGACAATGGCCCTCCATTTAATGGACAAGAGTTTGCCACATTTGCTAATCATCTCAATTTTCGACATCGGAAGATCACTCCCATGTGGCCACAAGCCAATGGGATAGTAGAGAGGTTTATGGCCACTCTGAAGAAGACTAACAAATGTAATACGTAACGGTCGCACACCATCAAGTGTTAAAAGTTTGTCAATATTTGCTCTTTTCTTCGATAAGTTTTGGGTGCTAGAGGGTATCACCTTCTGATCATAAGGTGTAGGTAAGTCAATTTTTGTAAAGCGTTCTCCTTCAAGGAAGGAACGAACCCACCCAGCACTCCTTAATAAAATGAGTTGAAGGTAGTCTTGTTCAATGAAATAATTTCAAATCGATTTATTCATCTTTTTGTTAATTTTCTTTTTAGAACTTCATCTGTAGCATGTTGTAGTCACATGATTTTTCAATTGTATTCATATCTGAAGCAATTATACATTCTTGCTCACAGGTACCCCAATGCATTTCGGGATCATGCCCTTCATCAGGGGGTGTTTCCTAAAAGGAAGAAATACCTCTAATCAATCCAAAAGCTAGAAGGCCTCCTATATGTAAATCATCTGTATCCACAGTGACTAAAAAGTGCAGAGAACAAGAAAAAGTCATGACCACCATTAAACAAAACGTGCAAAGGAATGAAGAGATAAACTCCATGTCTTTGATTTCAAAAAGTGTCTCACTAGAAAATACGTGCAGTTAAATGCTCAATCAAAGTTCGTTAAATAAAAAAATAACGCCGTATTCAAAGAAAAAGCAACCCGTCACCCGAAACCAGTGTCAGAGATGCAAACAGTGAAACGCAAGCGTAAAAGTAAACAGAAAGTTTAAGCAATTCCCGTCGTCCGTGATCAGTGTCAAAGGCGCAAAGAGTAAAACACAAGTGCTCGTGTAAACATGAACAAAAAGTTAAGTTGTGCCCCTGTCTGCCCCTCCTTGTCTCCTTCCAATACCTGCATACCTATGAGACCTTTGGTCCATTACAATCCAGCAAATACACTCTTGTCATAATGGATGAATACTCTCGCTTCTCAATTGCGCACCTGATATCATCAACCAGAGCAGCCACCACCATACCAGTGTTGGATGAAGTTTTCGCAGCCTGGGGAATACCTAAAGTAGTCAAGACAGACAATGGCCCTCCATTTAATGGACAAGAGTTTGCCACATTTGCTAATCATCTCAATTTTCGACATCGGACGATCACTCCCATGTGGCCAAAAGCCAGTGGGATGGTAGAGAGGTTTATGGCCACTCTGAAGAAGGCCATACAACAAGCGTAACTGTCCAAGCGAGATGTTCAAACAGCACTAAACGAGGTGCTATGAGCATATCGAACCACACCACACAGTACTACGGACAGATGTCCGGCAACCTTGATGCTGGGCCGCACGGTGCGCACAAGAATACCGGCGTGGGAAGACTCAGCTGGCTGTACTCGTCAAGACTCAGAACACGAAGAGTTAGCAGCAATGGATGGATCCCGAAAGGCCAAGATGAAAGAGTATGCAGACAGTCGTCGGAGAGCCAAACCATCATCCATCAAAGAAGGGGATTGGGTGCTTGTCCGGCAAGAGCAACAAAGGAAATCCGATAGTAGATATCATGCTCACCTACTGTTAGTAACCAAACAAAAGGGAACTATGATCACGGCTGCCTCCAATGACAAGAGAATAACAAGGAATGTTGCACATTTTCACAGATGCACACCAACCACAAGAGAGACACTGAATGCGCCAGGTAGTGCAATGAAGGAAGACACTCACGCGAAGGGAAGTGAGCACACGTCTCCTTTTCCCTCTGCTGAAAAAGAAAGAGTTGATCAAGACACTGCTCACCGACCACAGCGTACTCATCGGAGGCCTACACGTCACATTGAAGAACTGTAACTATGTTCTTTTTTTGTTGTTGTTCTTCACTGTTTATTGAGAACTCAGTCCAAGTTGTGTAAGAAGAGGGGAGATGTAATGCTGTAGCCGACTTAAGGCAAAGGGCGCTAGGACCAGCGTAATGAAAGTAAGGAGGCGGGAGCGGAAATAGGACGGAGGAACGGGCAGTACCAAGGCAGTTTAAGGCTGGGTATGAAGGGAGAAGGAGCAGTTTAATTAACCTCCCTGCTATCAATTAATACAGAGTCTGTGTCTTCTGTACTGCACACAAAGACACAACAGTATCCTGCTTCTTGTTGTTCGTCCGAGGAGTTATCTACGAGGGTAGGAACCAGAGCCAGGTAGGATAAGCATTACATTTTTCAACTTTGAGCTTCCTTTAAATTGATCATTATATAATCAGAGAAGGAAAAGAGCGGGATGGACATGAGCTGTTATCACAATCAAGTATTTTATTAACCTCTGGGTTATGTTTTCAGCTCTTCATAAAAAAGAACCAAAGGGCTTCCTATGTGCTACTCTTGAGAAATTATTAAATATTAGGGAATGAATAACCACTCAGTGACCAACAGCTAACTGGTTCAAACCCCCTATAAACAGCACCTGTTTCCCAAAAACGATTGAAAATTGTTTATTAGACTAGTCAGGTTAAATAAACAATTGTGATAATTGTTTAGAAACTAGTGCCTAGTGCATTCATATTAACTTAATTCACTTCAGAAAGGTTGCGCTCAGGAACCCTCTAGTTTCCCATTTAATAATTCCACGTTCCTCAGGGGGGTAAAAGGTTAACCATTTCTAGTGGGTATATGACTGGTTCACTTCTGGGCATACCTTATTTAATTATTTCGACGTGAATCCCACCAAAGCTGAGGATGTATCATTACAAGGTTGTGAGACCCTCCTTATCAGCTACAACCCATGCCAACATTTTCATGTTACTTTTTTCTTCTCTACAGATCACCAGCTAGTAGTGTAACATTCCCAGGCACATTGCTAGACACAATTGATAAAACTTTTACAATATACTCAAACCTATGCATCCTTGACGACCTCACTATATGGTTTTATAAACCTAATATGCCGCACCCAAGGCGAATCCCCATTGGCTTAGACACAGAACCCACAGCAAGTCATTTCTAACCCCACACACTTCGCTGGACAGACATTAGATATAATTTTTGCCAACCTAAACCCAAAGAATTACCCCTGTCATGTGGTCAGACCACTTCCTCATTGCCTTCCAACAGAAGACACCACAATCCACCACAACTAAAACCATCCTACCCTCAACCACATGCCGACCATGGAACAAGATGAATTTGGAGGAACTAGAATGTCTGCTTACCTTCAACACAGATCTGATCACCATCAATTCTGTACAAACACTCTACGGATGGCTCCAGATAGCTTTTGATCTCCAAATTCCTCTAAATACATCTAAGCATAACAAAAGGAAGCATGCCCCTTGGATGAATACAGAATAAAAAAAGATCAAACAACAAAATGCTAAACAACCCTCAAGGCAAGACATGACTACACAAGCACAACATAATCCACAAGTCAACAATTGAAAAAGCAAACAAAACGATACCATTCTAACCGAATCCACAATGCAAAATGTGCCAGTAAATCATTCTATGAAATTCTGACTGAAATCCTTAAGCCAAAATGCACAGGAGGTACCAATCCCATTTCGCAAGATTTTTGTGACATGATGGCTAACCATTAAAAATCTAAAGCAAATTTGTTGCATACCTACTTAAACAACAAAGCATCTTTCAGCTCTTTTCCAACAATACCCACAAGCCAAAGGCAAACAAAACAACTACACTCCTTCAAAGAATTATCACCAACTGAATTTCTGGATCCTTTCAAAGCAAGTAAGACAGCCAGCTACCCCTCTGACCCTTGTCCACCTGAAATCTTCAGAAACATCCCACTAGCAACTTTGGCAGCCATCCCAGTAAGAATACTCATCAACAACTCTTTAATGGAACTAGTTTTCCCAGAAGACCTAAACAAGACATACATACGTCCCTTTTTGAAAAACCTAACCTGGACAAACATGACTCTGACAACTACAGACCTGTAGCAAGCAAAGTATTCCTGGGCAAACTTATAGAGAGAGCAGCTTTCTCACAGATATCACAATTCATTGAAGACAATTCAAAACTTTCCAAATTCCAAACCAGTTTTCCTCCAGTAAAATGCACTGAATCAGCCCTAATCTCCATCTGGGATTATCTTAAAAACACAGTGGACTACACCGGAGCAGCTACCTTTATTCTCTTAGACCTTTTAGCTGCCTTTGACAGAGTGGATCATCTTACACTCATCCAAAAAATGTGAGGAAGCTGGAATAGAGGACACAGCTCTCACTTGGATCCCATCCTACCAATCCAACAGTACAAATACTATACACACACCACTATTCTCTTCTAAATCATACACGATTAAAGCAGGAGTCCCTCAAGGCCCAATCATCTCACCCATGCTTTTCAACTTCTACATGAAATCACTACCAGATCTGATCAATGGTTTTGACATCACCTGCATAATTACAGAAAAGATACATAGCTATTTCTGAAACTGGAAAGCCCAAAGGACATTAAAACATCAAAACTCTTCAATTACCTCCGGGCCACCGACCAATGGATGGCATGGAGTCACCTCAAATTGAATGCTTTCAAAACCAAGATACTCACATGATGCGACTGGAAAACCTACGACCTTCTCAGCACCTGGCCTGACGATCTAGGACCACCTAAAAAAATCTAAGACGGTAAAAAGCCTTAGTATTACATGGCTGCTAAACTGTCAATGAATCCATAAGTGGATGTGGTAGCCAGATTAGGCTTTTTCACAATGAAAACACTGCGATGCACCATTCTGTACCTAGCATTCCCATACAAGGATGAAGCTACCATCTCTCTTGTCCTATCAAAATTGGACTACGCTAATGGTCTGTGTCACAGCTCAACTTTGTCGACTATGAGAGGACTACAAAGAATTCAGAACACTGCCGCTCAGCGGCGGCCGGCACAGGTAAGTGTGGTAGGGTGGTTGGGCGGGGCCAGGGTGGGGCAGGGCGGGGTGGGAGTGGGGGGAAGTCGACAGACGACAGAGTAGGTATAATTAAATAAATAAATAATACCTTTTCCATCGTCTGTCGACTACTCCCCTGGCCGCGCTCTCCCCACCGCCCCACCGCGCTTACCTGTGCCGGCTTCGGCTGCTGCAACTAGACTCCTCCAACATGTAAAGCCACAAGCACACATATCTCCTGCCTTCAGGGTGCTACACTGGCTACAAGTTGCCAAAGATCCTCCTTCAAGCTGCTTGGTACCACACACAAAGCAATACATGGCAAAGGATCCCTCTTTATCAAGAAGAAAATCAACAAATACATTCAACAATGGAATACCCTGACCCCTTAGCTCCGGCTCTAGGGGGCTTGGAAGGACCCGCCAGGACAAAAAAGCATTTTAAAAAAAATGTTTTGCTGAAAATCATGGCGGCTCTGCGACTCACACGTGGCTTCCCGTGCTTGTTTTTTTATTTTTTAAAAATCTTTTTATTGATAACAGCAGTGCAACACTCATATCACAACAATCAAAGTGGTAAGTTCTTGCAGAAGCTTGTATGTATATACGATATTCAACAATATGCCCCGATTCTTGACAATTACGTTATGTTATTCATATCGTAGGGGAGGCAGAAGGGGAGGGAACAGTGGGTGGAAAACAGATGTTGCCTCGATACTCGTTCCACTTGCCCCATATTTGTCACCATTTTTTTGGGCAGCCCCTAGCTATATACACAGTATTTTCCCTCATCATGCACCAGTCCATATCCAGTTTCCAGGCCTCCACCGACGGTGCAGCATTCCCGCCCCACATTTCATTTAGCTACCATTAGTCACAGTGTCGCCCATGTTTTTTCCTTGCTGTTCAAATCTGTGGGCTCCCAGATATTCAACAAACATCGTTTGACCTCAAGATCCATTTGTACCCCAAGAGTTTCCTGCAGACTACGGTGAATTCCTTTCCAGTATTTCTCAATGTGTGTGCATTCCCACATTATATGTATGAATGTATCTTCTTGGCCACATTGCCTCCTGCACCCTGAATCTGCTCTATTGCCCATCCTATCTAATATGGGTCCTGTAGCACATATTCCATGAAGAATTTTCACTTGGACCAATCTAAGTCTAGCTGAGATTGCTACCTCTCTGGGGGAGGCCATCGCTTCCTGCCATTTGTCCTCGTCCAGTTCTGAAATGTCTCTCTCCCAGCACCCACATAGCCCTCATAGGGGACCTGCTGCATTATTGATAAGTTTTTTATATGTTAAGGAAACCGCCTTTGTGTGCCTATCACCATCAAGTAGTCTATCCTCCAGGGGCGAGGCCTCCGGGGGGGTTCCCCCTTCGGTATCTGTGAGACCAAAGCGTGACTCACCTGCAGATATCGGAAAAATTCTGTTTCCGCCATCTCATACTCCCGTTGCAGGGTGGCAAATGGTATAACCCCTCCCCCTTTCCATAAATCACCGACCCTTGAGATCCCAATTATATCCCATTTGTCAAATCCTTTCATTTTTCTCAAGGTACCCAGTAGCTCTGAATCCCACAGGGGAGTGGCCTGAGTTACTTGTTGCCCCCAGCCCATACTTCCAGCGGCAGTGTGCCATATATGCACTGAGTGCCCGGTGGTCCCCGTCAGAGGAAATTTTTGGGGTTTGGAGTAGAGTGCTATATTGTAGTTTCCCCCTGGTAAAAGCCATTTATCCATTCTGTAGCCAGGGTCGTCCCAGTGCCGATACGTGCATTGGTTTATGGCGGACAGATGGGCCGCCCAGTAATATTTTTTAATGTCTTGGAGTCCAATTCCCTCGTCGTACCACCCCCTCACCAATTTTGGAAGTGATATGCCGGGATGACCATCCCACAGCAGGTCTCTCTGTATACTCTCAACTTCTTTAAAATATCTCGCAGGAATGGGATTTGGGAAGTTTTATAGAGCATAGAGAAAACGCGGTAACAACATCATTTTAAATAGAGCAGCTCTTCCCAATAATGATAGTGGAAGATTTTTCCAATTACCCACATCTCGCTTTATCTGCTGCAATGGGGGCAGCAAATTACGCTCGTAGCTAGCTCGGGGATCTGATGTTATGTACATACCCAGGTATTGGAGCCCTTCTTTAGCTTCCTGCGCCAAGCAATTTTTGGGCAGGGGAGGAAGCCCTCCACTAAGGACATGAATCAAGGATTTACTCCAATTGATTGTATATACCGAACACCCTCTAAAGACAGTGAATATGTCAAGGACTCTATGCAGTGATGCCTTAGGTGATGCCAAGTATAAAAGTATATCGTCCGCATATAGGGATATGCGATCCTCCCAGTTTTCCGTTCACTTTAGGCCACGAATAATGGGGTCTCTACGGATCCAGGCCGCCAGGGGCTCCAAAGTTAGAGCGAAGAGTAGCGGAGACAGCGGGCAACCCTGTCTAGTCCCTGTACCTAGGGAAAAAACAGCCAATTTTTTGTTGTTGACAACTACTTGTGCCTGGGGTTCCGAATACAATAGTCTTACCCAATTGATAAAGTTTGGTCCAAATCCCAGCTTGCCCAATACCGCGAAGAGGTATGGCCATTCTATAGTGTCAAAGGCCATAGTGGCGTCCAGGGACACCACTACCGCATCTTCTCTTATGGTGTCCTTACGTTCCCATCACCCTGTTTAGTCGTCTCAGGTTAAGTGCCGTGTTTCTATTAGGCATAAAGCCCGACTGGTCCGGGTGCACCAGATTACCGATCACCCGAACCAGACGAGCGTTCAATAGCTTGGCCAGAATTTTGGGCTCAGCATTCAGTAACGAGATTGGTCTATACGAGGCACATCTATTCCTAGGCTTACCTACTGTGTGTATTGTTACCAATGTGGCCACTCTCTGGTCCTGTGGGAGCTTGCCTAGGTTGCGACTTTCCTCAAACATACCTCTCAGATATGGTGCAATTTTGTTTGGTTTTATCTTGTAGAATTTGATAGGCAGACCATTATGGCCCATTGCTTTTCCGGATTGAAGACTTCCTAAGGCCTGGGCAACCTCGTCATCAGTTAAATCACTGTCCAATAACTCCCTGTTTTTGGACGATAGTGTAGGTAGTGTTATGTCCGCGAGTAGGGCTTTAGAGTCTTCTTCCTGGAGGGAGGAGTGTGTTTGATAAACGATGCAGTAGTAATTAGCTAATTCGTTAGCTATCTCCTGTGGATCTACTACCGCCTCCCCGGTCTCCGTCAGTAGTTCGGTAACTAGCCGGTCAGCGAACTCTTTTTTATCCAGCCAAGCCAATAGCTTCCCCGCTTTGTCACCCAATTCATACAGGCTACCTGCCTTGTCTCTACTCATTTTGGCCATATCAGTGGCTATAGTTTTGTATTCTTCCCTCTTGAGTCTTAATGTATGGAGTTTATCCTCCTCCCCCAATTCTCCATCCTCCTCCTCTATTCAAAGAATTTCATCTTCTAGTCTGACAAGCTCTTTATTCTTTTATTTAGGCACCCCGGATACTAAGGAAATTGCCTGCCCCCTTACAACTGTTTGAAGGCCTCCCAGAGTGTTTGCTTCAACTTTACTGAGTCTTCATTCCCCCGAAAATAATGCTCAATACCTGCTGAGAGTTCCTTCTTAACTATCGGATTACGGAGGTACCATGGATTAATCGGTGCTATTCTGCCCTCTCT
This sequence comes from Calotriton arnoldi, assembly GCA_963921515.1. Lineage (NCBI taxonomy): Eukaryota > Metazoa > Chordata > Amphibia > Caudata > Salamandridae > Calotriton > Calotriton arnoldi. The sequence continues at coordinate 2,314,768 of CAWUFW010002250.1, forward strand.
CTTTTCACCTAGTGCTAACTCGGCCCACAACGGAGAATGGTCGGAGATGCGCTGGGCTAGGTGTCGGATATCCTGTATGTTCCCTATCTGAGCCACCGGAGTAAGAAGATAATCTATCTGAGACAGGCTATTATGCGCTCCGGAATGGAAGGAGTGTTGAATGTCCCCAGGGTGGTACATCCGTCATGCATACACCAGTCCCATTGCTTCCAGAAAATCGGGTAGCCATCTTTGGGCAGGGCCAATGCTGCGGGGGGGATATCGGTGGAGAGCACCGGACACAACAGAGTTAAAATCTCCACCCGCCACCAGGCATCCCTCCGGAAATGACAACAGTATGTTACCCAGATCCCTAAAAGTCTGTCCCTGCAACCCTGGGGGAACATATACCACTGCGATCGTAAGTGGTGTGCCCTCCCACTGCCCTGACACCACAGCGTATCGACCCATCACATCTATCCACGTGTGGGCTATCGACATTGGAAAGGAGCTTCTCACCATGATACCTACCCCCCTGGAACCTGTAGTAAAGCCTGAGTGAACAACCAGACGATAACCCCACCTATTCAAAGCCTTACATGTGTTACCAATGAGGTACATTTCCTGGAGCAGCACCACATCCGGGGCATGTCTCTAATATATTGAAGGACGATGCTACGCTTTAGTTTATCCCTCAGGCCATTGACATTCCAAGACAGAAGCTTGAAGCCTTTATCCCACAGCGGTCTCATCTTTGTAATATTGTCTAACTGGATCCCTCCCACTTTCTGCCTCAATCAGTGTCGCACGAATGAAAGAAACCCAAACCGAAACAACTCCGACCCAACTGCCCCCCTCCCTGCTCCCCTGCACTCAGGGCATCGAACTGCCCATGTCCCCAACCATGCAGAGTGCCTGTCGCCCTAAACTGTAGACTAAAAGTAGAATATACTGAGGGGGGATTCTCCACCACCCCGACATCCACCCAATATACATACATTACAGGAGGATCAGCATAATAGATTCAGATATGGTGAACAAGACACTTAGCATGATCGTTGACTGTTCTGTTCGACAACAAGCGATACCTCCCCTCGGGTCTTGAGGAGGGGGTATGTAGATCAGTCCGACTGCAACACTCACCCCGTTTCTCGTCCCTTTCTAGAATTATGTTCTTTAGCAGGCCTCCATCCCTCCAGCCAATCGGTTGCTGCTTCTGGGGTCTCGAAAAACCATGCCCTACCTTTGGCCTCGACACGAAGTTTGGCAGGGAACAGCATTGCGTATTTAACGCCTCTTTCTCTGAGCTGCTTCTTGACATCAAGAAAGGATCTTCGTTGTCTCTGCACCTTTAATGTAAGATCTGGAAAGAAGGATATCTCACAGTTTTCATACTTAAGTGGAGGGGTCACTCGGGCGGTGTGCAGTATATTGTCCCTATCTCTGAAGTTATGGAGCTTAGCCAGCATTGGACACGGGGGCGCTCCAGGTTTCGGTCGTCCACCAGGAACTCTATGCGCCCTTTCGACGATGAAAAAATTTGAAAGTCCCTTAGGCTGCAGGTGCTTGACTATGAGATCTTCTACGAATAGATCTGGTGTCGGGCCTTCCGCTCTTTCAGGTATTCCAATGATATGTATATTGTTCCTCCGAGTTCTTCATTCATAGTCGTCCAGCTTGTCCTCTGCCATTATCCGAAAAGCCTGCAACTCCTTGATATCTTGTTGTATTTGTTTGGAGTCCCCCATCAGGTCCGTGGTGATCGCCTCCATACTTTTAACTTTCTCTCCCATTTTCTGCAGGTCCGCTCTGATCAGCGTGACCTCCATCATGATTGAGTCCATTCTTTGCTCTAGTGAGGTGCGCATGCCCGATATGGCATCCATAATCTCCTTCAGGGTTGGGTCCTTGTCTTCGCAGTCTGGTACCATTGGCACATGACCCTTGGTGGTATGGTCAGGGTCTACTGGTCTTGGCAGAGCAAACTTATCTAACTTGGTCTGTTGCGAGCCCTTAGGGCCCCTGGCACACGACATTTCGACCCTCACCTGAAACTGCGCCCAGCTCCGGCCTCTTGTTGTTGTACTTTGTCTGCTGCTTACTGATGTCTAGCTCGTCACTTCAATCAACCCACCAGCCAGGTACAGATGAGGACGCCTCTCTCATGGAGCTCTGCATTCCGGGAGCACTAGCTGTATGTCCGTGTCTTCCCTAATGTCATGTACTTGGTCTCAATATATCTCTGGGGTACTGGGTTAGTAGGCGATGTTGCGCCCCTGGGGCACCCCCGGGCTGACCAGGCTGCAATGATTTCAAACAATTGGGTCGTTATCTCGCCCAGCACCACGAGACCCCGAGCTGCCACAAGCAAACCGGGCTCTGCAGATCTCTACCAGCATTCACCAGGTGAGCAAGAAATTCACCCGTTGTGGCTCCTGCTTCTGTTTGTCTGCCTCTTGGGGGCCCCTCACCGCAAACACTTCTCACAGTTCTGCAAGCTATGATGATGCTTTAGGCCTTACACACTGCACCAATCCTCTCACGGTGCCACTCATTCTCGCCGACCAGAGGTGCCCTGTTCATGTCTCTCTCAGTTCCGTGCCGACACCGGTGACGGGTGCTCCCAGCCGAGCTCTGCGCAACGGCCCGTACGTCTCCGGGCGCACAAAACGGTGCACGGACAGTCCAGACTTTGCCCCGCACCCCTCCGGCTCACCTCGTAGTCCGCTGAATTTTGCAGAGGTCTGGATCTTTTTATTGTCCTTTTCCCCTCCGACCTACGCCAGATCCTTTAACGCAGGTTGCCGGTCCCGCTTCCACGCTGCAATCATTCAGGACTCGCTGGGTTTCATACTAGTGAGCCACAGCCCCCGGTCTCACAATTTCAGGGAATTGATCCCGCGACGCCACTCCTCTGGACCTTTTGACTACGCGAGTCCCTGGCTTCCGTTCTGCGGCAGGCCGCATCACGCAGCACAATATTTCTTCTCAGCCACAGGTTATTTCAGTGCCGTTTTCGGCTCACCGGCGCGATAATTACTCTGATGATCCTGCTTCATTTGGAGATGGATCTGTGCAACGGATTATGCGGTGGGGTCGGGGTGTTCCGGAGTCGATCTAACTCGCGTCCCTTCCTTTCGGTGCTGAAACCACGCCCCCTCCCGTGCTTGTTTTTAAAAGAGCCCATGAGAGGGCCAGGTCCCAGGGACATTTTACCTGTGGTTTATTCCTTAAGCACATCACATCGTGAAAATAAAATTACACAAGTCTAATAGAATTCCTTTGGAGTGTTACTGAAAAGTGGTCTAATTTTTCATGCATAAAATATGTATCGCGTTAAGAAGAAACATTAAACGTATCAACACAGAAACTGTTTAGCCACGTTTAATGGAAAAAAATTACACTCAAAGGTCAGTTTTGTTTGACGCACTTCTTAAATATTTGTGACTAGGGGGCAGTGTTGCACTACACGCGAGGGGAACAGTTATTTTTCTGTTTCCAAGCTACCCACGCATATTAGATTAGCGAATTTGTATTTTGTCCTTGAGTTCTGGGCCTCCGCCACTGACAGCAATTTATACCTAGCTAAGGATTTTACAGTAGTAAAAGTCACAGATACTGTAAACTTCAAGATGGATAGAATCCCTTTGCTTCAACACACCCTGTAAACAGCGGTGATTACAAAGTAGCACTTGAAAAGCCTTGCTTTTCCTGTAATGTCTTTATCTGCTGCATGAAAGTGGATGTACTCGGCGTAATCAGCCACGAGGGATACTTGATTAAACAGTAGTATTTACGTGCTATGTATCTTGCTTTAGAAAGGCGCACGACGTGCTCTCGAGCCATGGTGTTTATTTGTACAGCCGGGGAGCTGTATATACCATGAGCTGCCCCGCATACTTGCCAAGCAAGTAGACCCGGGCGATATTACCTCTTTTCCAGTGACAGATAAATAGATATAATGTTGAAGCTTTCCTTATATATTTGTACATCTATGTCTAATGATGCCAAAGTTGTTAGTAGATGAAAAAAAAATCCTATGAAAGTCTTAATCTATATGCACTATCGTTATTGACTTATATATATATATATTCACTGAAAAAAACAAAGGTTACAAGGACCTTATAGTTAGGAATTAGTATTTAAAAAACATTAGAAATTCACTGAAACAGCCAAAGGTTACAGGGACGTTATAGTTAGGTTCTGAATTTACACGTACAAAACCATAAAAGTCTTAATCTATAAGCACTATCGTTATTGACTTGTGTGGGGACAGATGTTAAAACCATCTCAAGGCTTCACCTCTCCTGAGTCATGGTCCTTCTTGCCACTCAACAAGAGTAATAAAATTATATTCACTGAACCTTAGAAATTCACTGAAACAGCCAAAGGTTACAGGGACGTTATAGTTAGGTTCTGAATTTACACATACAAAACCATAGAAGTTCAGCTGCTAAAGTTAGAGTTATTTCAAGTAACTATAACTTGTGCCCTAAGGTAACTATAACTTGCGCCCACTCCATGCTCAACTAATTACCCCACATATTACACCATTGATCTTCTATAGCATCATTGATAGTATCACTGCAACATTTACAATAAATTATTGATGAGGAAAATATGCACGGAGGGGGTGCGACTTATAGTTACCATAGAGTCTTAGTTACCTATAACAGCTGAATTTATATGATTTTGTGCATGTAAATTCTGAACCTAACTATAACGTCCCTGTAACCTTTGTTTTTTTTGGTGAATAAATATATAGATAGATAAAGATAAATAGATAGATAGATAGATAGATAGATATCGATAGACAGATAGAAAGACAGACAGACAGACAGATAGATAGATAGATAGATAGATAAAAGATAGATAGATAGACAGACAGACAGATAGATATATAGATAGATAGATTGATAGATAGATTATTTACATTTTGATACTATAAAAGAAAATTCCCTTCGCCCCTGACTCATCCCAATCCTCTGACTACTATGAACTCTCAAGCATTCTTCTCAATCTTTCACCCCTCCTTTTAAACCTGGCCACCCAACTAACAAGCACACACACGACCATTATTTTCAAAACAACTCACTACTTCCCCTTTTCTCATCCACTCCTTTCATTTTATCCCTACCCAATCTCTACTAAACACACAAGGAATTGAGAGCACAATCTTATCACAACTAATGCACAAGAAAAAACTAAACAAATTTGTACTAACCTACTAACTACCAATCTTAGGTTCTGGACTAGTGTACTCAAGAAGCACCTCAATGTCTCGACAGGGGTCGTACGCACTATATAAATACATTTATAATTACAATTATACTTTGCCACATGCTGCCCCTCCACCCCCATTTGCTTACTACAAGGCTTGAAAACTCTGTTAAAAAAACAGACATACCGGCCAACCGAGTCAGAGTATGTCTCTTGTTTGCAGAGCTGGTGCTCTGGAGGTTCCAGTCTGGCCAGGGTGTGTATGCAGTTGCTCTAGGACTTTGCTCTTGTGCAAGCGGTTCGCCGATTGATGTGGCTCACTCACTTTGGCACTAGTTTTGTTTGGAAAGTTTAAAGGTGAAAGGCCTGTTCGAGGGCAGACCAGATGGTGCACAAAAGCTTTTCTTTGATTGCTTTTACAGCCAGTTAAAAACTCCCAGATGACTGTTGTGAGAACTCTACCTGGTAATCAGGAACACCCAGTATCTTTTCTATCTTTCTTCTGTCGGACCAGTCATACACTTCTGACACTTGACATTCAGGGTAGCGAAGGCGAGCAGTCAATGGCTTCTCAGGGACATAGTGTGGGGGACAATATCTTAGAATTTAATAGTCAACCAACAGAGACAATAATGCATTGTCCAGGCCATTACTTATCTTTTAGTTAAAAGAAACTATACAGCTTAATAAGGTTCTCAATCAATCAATCAATAAATACTTTCTTTCTGTCAACGACCATAAAGCAACATAAGATGAAAGTCACATTGAATTAATAGACAAGAAGTTCAATATATAAATTCAAGCTAACATTTTCCAAAAGGGCAAAACCATGGTAAAAGTATTTCATTTTTAGGTGTAAATAAAATCTGAATAAAGACTTTCACACTTTAAAATATAAGTTTGAGGGTGATGCTATGAAAAATCAAATTTTGTAAAAAGGAAAATATATTCTTGAATTATTATGTTTGGTGGTTCATCGGATAATGGTGTGCAGCTGTGGCTAAAAAGTCATTGTAAAAAGAACAATTGATGGACAGAATGCAGAACAATGTCATACATTCCCCCCAGTAAAGAGATCTGGGCCTAAATCCATCGTTTTTTGCTCACCATACCATTCCAGTTTGGACCCAGCCATATGCAAATCAGTCTTGACCCTGCGCCCAATGGGAACAGTCCAGCCCAAACTGCCAGGCCAGGTCCTCCCTGGACTGGAAACAAGCATCCTAGAACCGGTTTCGGGGTTTCACCCCTCATCAGCCAGGATAGCTTGACTCCAGTGGCATGGAGAGCACGGGACCCACGTCTGGGCATACCCGTCCCACACGGGGTGACAAATGATGAAAGAACAATTGATGGACAGAATGAAGACCAATGTAATACATTCCCCCCAGTACAGAGATCTGGGCCTAAATCCATTGTTTTTTTGCTCACCATGCCATTCCAGTTTGGACCCAGCCATATGCAAATCAGTCTTGATCCTGCGCCCAATGGGAACAGTCCAGCCCGAACTGCCAGGCCAGGTCCTCCCTGGACTAGAAACAAGCATCCTAGGACCGGTTTTGGGGTTTCACCCCTCATCAGTGAAGGAAGTGACCCGATTAGGGCCACCCGGGTCACTCACGACCACCTCTCAGCCTTCCATACAAATGAAGAGTCGGTCAGACAGTAGAGAATACAAACCAAGTATATTTATTCAGATACACTCGAACGGAGTCCAGTCTGACCAGCCTCCTGGGATTGCTGCAGAGCGATTAACTTCAGCAAGCATGGTGATACATTATGTACTATTCAGAACCAATAAAAACACGCCCTGGCTGGAAATTTCCAGTTGTTAGCAGTTGAACAAAGGAGATACAGAAGGATGAGTTTCGATCCTGAGATCGGGCACATGCTATCTCGATGCCAAGGTCACTCTGCCTGTGCCCGCCGCTCTAAGGGTGGGAGAAGGCCTATCTAGTGGGAAAAGTATGCGCTAATAAGAACAGTGTATTAATTAGTACAGCAAGGCTCAAACTTGGAGAAATAAAAACTATCGCAGCTGCTTTCAGCAGAGGCAGAAAAGAATATCAGTTTCAATCATAACTCAAAATGGCAGCCAAACATAAAATGGTGCCGCGAATGCTAACTTAAGGCACACAATACATAATCAGTACAGCTAGAACATTTTTAGTCCAACAGACCCTCCTTTTAGCATTCGCTAACCATTGCATATTACTATCTAGAAATGAATAACATGTTGCGAAGATAAGAAACAGCACCATATGCACATACTTACATAGTCAGTATTCAAAAATACCTTCGTCGATCTGCATCATTTCATTAACCCCTTCGCTGCTAGGCCTTTTCCCCTCCTGTGCTAAGCCTTTTTTTGGCTATTTGGGGTAGTGCGCGCTTAGGCCCCTGTAACTTTTTGACCACATAAGGTATCCATGCCAAATTTGCGTCCTTTTTTCTAACATCATGGGGATTGTAAAGGTACCCAGGGTTTGTGGATTCCCCTGGAGGGGACCCAGAAATTAGTCAAAATACAGCTAAATTTTGGTTTTTTTGGAAAAAGGCAAAAAAGGGCTACAGATGATAAGCGTCTTGATTTTTCCTGCAAATGGCATCAAAAAGGGGTTGTGGGGATGAAATCACCATCTTCCCAGCTTTCAGGGACAAGCAGACTTTTGTCAGAAAACCAACTTTTTTACACAGTTTTGGCATTTTTCTGGGACATAGCCTATTTTTGCTATTTTTTGTGCTTTCAACCTCCTTCCAGTTAATGGTAGAAATGGGTATGAAACCAATAATGGATCCTGGAAAGCCATACATTTATGAAAAGTAGACAAAATTCTGAATTCAGCAAGGGGTCATTTGTGTAGATCCTTAAAGTTTTCCTTATAGAAACTAACAGTTAAATAAAGGAAAAATTGAAAATTAGTTGAAAAAAACAGCCATTTGTGTCAACGTTTTCACCTGTAACTTCTTCTAATTATGACAGCTATTTGAAGGCAATATACCGTTATATCCGCTGGACCTTTCTGGTTGTGGGGATATATAGGACTTGTAGGTTCACCAAGAACCCGACGAACCCAGAGCCAATAATTGAGCAACATCTTGCAATGATTTTTTTTAAGTACCGGGTATATAGCAATTATTTTGGGAAAATGTATACATGGAAAAATTGTTATGAAAGACACCTATGTATTTCTGAAATGGGAACAAAATGTAGATTTTAGAAACAGTAGATATTTGCACATTTCCGAAATTGGGAGTACCCATACTAGCATGAGAATTATAGGTCATTTTTCAAAATGACTTATTTTTACACATTGTCTTTCATTTGGAAGGCAGAAATGCATCGAAAGTCAATAGGTAATAACAGTTGCTCTACAATTCTGTGTTACCCTAAGTCTCCCGATAAAAATGGTACCTCACTTGTGTGGGTAGCCCTTGTGCCCACAACAGGAAATGGCTCAAAATGCAACGTGGACGTACCACATTTTCACAATGAAAAATTACCCTTTTTTGCAAAGTGCCTAGGTGTAGTTTTGAACCCTAGCTCTGCCGGCACCTAGGGAAACCTAGCAAACCTATACATTTTTGAAAACTAGACACCCAGGGGAATCCAGGATGGGGTGACTTGACTGCCTCCCACCAGGTTCTGTTACCCAGAATCCCTTGCAAACATAAAAAATTGTCAAACAAATCACATTTTCCCCACATTTCTGTGGTGGAAAGTTCTGGAATCTGCGTGGATCCACAAATTTCCACCCACCCGCGTTCCCCAAAGTCTAACGAGAAAAATGGTACCTCACTTGTGTGGGTCGGCCTAGTGCCTGCGACAGGAAACGGCGCAAAACGCAACGTGGTCACACCTCAATTTCGCAGTGAAAAATGACCCTTTTTGGCAAAGTGCCTAGCTGTAGTTTTTGAACCCTAGCTCTGCCGGCACCTAGGGAAACCTAGCAAACCTATACATTTTTGAAAACTAGACACCCAGGGAATCCAGGATGGGGTGACTTGACTGCCTCCCACCAGGTTCTGTTACCCAGAATCCCTTGCAAACATAAAAAATTGTCAAAAAAACCACATTTTCCCCACATTTCTGTGGTGGAAAGTTCTGGAATCTGCGTGGATCCACAAATTTCCACCCACCCGCGTTCCCCAAAGTCTTACGAGAAAAATGGTACCTCACTTGTGTGGGTCGGCCTAGTGCCTGCGACAGGAAACGGCGCAAACGCAACGTGGTCACACCTCAATTTCGCAGTGAAAAATGACCCTTTTCTGGCAAAGTGCCTAGCTGTAGTTTTTGAACCCTACCTCTGCCGGCACCTAGGGAAACCTAGCAAACCTATACATTTTTGAAAACTAGACACCCAGGGAATCCAGGATGGGGTGACTTGACTGCCTCCCACCAGGTTCTGTTACCCAGAATCCCTTGCAAACATAAAAAATTGTCAAAAAAACACATTTTCCCCACATTTCTGTGGTGGAAAGTTCTGGAATCTGCGTGGATCCACAAATTTCCACCCACCCCGCGTTCCCCAAAGTCTTACGAGAAAAATGGTACCTCACTTGTGTGGGTCGGCCTAGTGCCTGCGACAGGAAACGGCGCAAAACGCAACGCGGTCACACCTCAATTTCGCAGTGAAAAATGACCCTTTTTGGCAAAGTGCCTAGCTGTAGTTTTTGAACCCTACCTCTGCCGGCACCTAGGAAACCTAGCAAACCTATACATTTTTGAAAACTAGACACCCAGGGGAATCCAGGATGGGGTGACTTGACTGCCTCCCACCAGGTTCTGTTACCCAGAATCCCTTGCAAACATAAAAAATTGTCAAAAAAACACATTTTCCCACATTTCTGTGGTGGAAAGTTCTGGAATCTGCGTGGATCCACAAATTTCCACCCACCCGCGTTCCCCAAAGTCTTACGAGAAAAATGGTACCTCACTTGTGTGGGTCGGCCTAGTGCCTGCGACAGGAAACGGCGCAAAACGCAACGTGGTCACACCTCAATTTCGCAGTGAAAAATGACCCTTTTTTGGCAAAGTGCCTAGCTGTAGTTTTTGAACCCTACCTCTGCCGGCACCTAGGGAAACCTAGCAAACCTATACATTTTTGAAAACTAGACACCCAGGGGAATCCAGGATGGGGTGACTTGACTGCCTCCCACCAGGTTCTGTTACCCAGAATCCCTTGCAAACATAAAAAATTGTCAAAAAAACACATTTTCCCCACATTTCTGTGGTGGAAAGTTCTGGAATCTGCGTGGATCCACAAATTTCCACCCACCCCGCGTCCCCCAAAGTCTTACGAGAAAAATGGTACCTCACTTGTGTGGGTCGGCCTAGTGCCTGCGACAGGAAACGGCGCAAAACGCAACGTGGTCACACCTCAATTTCGCAGTGAAAAATGACCCTTTTTTGGCAAAGTGCCTAGCTGTAGTTTTGAACCCTACCTCTGCCGGCACCTAGGAAACCTAGCAAACCTATACATTTTTGAAAACTAGACACCCAGGGGAATCCAGGATGGGGTGACTTGACTGCCTCCCACCAGGTTCTGTTACCCAGAATCCCTTGCAAACATAAAAAATTGTCAAAAAAACCACATTTTCCCCACATTTCTGTGGTGGAAAGTTCTGGAATCTGCGTGGATCCACAAATTTCCACCCACCCCGCGTTCCCCAAAGTCTTACGAGAAAAATGGTACCTCACTTGTGTGGGTCGGCCTAGTGCCTGCGACAGGAAACGGCGCAAAGCGCAACGTGGTCACACCTCAATTTCGCAGTGAAAAATGACCCTTTTGGCAAAGTGCCTAGCTGTAGTTTTTGAACCCTACCTCTGCCGGCACCTAGGGAAACCTAGCAAACCTATACATTTTTGAAAACTAGACACCCAGGGGAATCCAGGATGGGGTGACTTGACTGCCTCCCACCAGGTTCTGTTACCCAGAATCCCTTGCAAACATAAAAATTGTCCAAAAAACACATTTTCCCCACATTTCTGTGGTGGAAAGTTCTGGAATCTGCGTGGATCCACAAATTTCCACCCACCCCGCGTTCCCCAAAGTCTTACGAGAAAAATGGTACCTCACTTGTGTGGGTCGGCCTAGTGCCTGCGACAGGAAACGGCGCAAAACGCAACGTGGTCACACCTCAATTTCGCAGTGAAAAATGACCCTTTTTGGCAAAGTGCCTAGCTGTAGTTTTTGAACCCTACCTCTGCCGGCACCTAGGGAAACCTAGCAAACCTATACATTTTTGAAAACTAGACACCCAGGGGAATCCAGGATGGGGTGACTTGACTGCCTCCCACCAGGTTCTGTTACCCAGAATCCCTTGCAAACATAAAAAATTGTCCAAAAAACACATTTTCCCCACATTTCTGTGGTGGAAAGTTCTGGAATCTGCGTGGATCCACAAATTTCCACCCACCCCGCGTTCCCCAAAGTCTTACGAGAAAAATGGTACCTCACTTGTGTGGGTCGGCCTAGTGCCTGCGACAGGAAACGGCGCAAAACGCAACGTGGTCACACCTCAATTTCGCAGTGAAAAATGACCCTTTTTTGGCAAAGTGCCTAGCTGTAGTTTTTGAACCCTACCTCTGCCGGCACCTAGGGAAACCTAGCAAACCTATACATTTTTGAAAACTAGACACCCAGGGGAATCCAGGATGGGGTGACTTGACTGCCTCCCACCAGGTTCTGTTACCCAGAATCCCTTGCAAACATAAACAATTGTCAAAAAACCACATTTTCCCCACATTTCTGTGGTGGAAAGTTCTGGAATCTGCGTGGATCCACAAATTTCCACCCACCCCGCGTTCCCCAAAGTCTTACGAGAAAAATGGTACCTCACTTGTGTGGGTCGGCCTAGTGCCTGCGACAGGAAACGGCGCAAAACGCAACGTGGTCACACCTCAATTTCGCAGTGAAAAATGACCCTTTTTTGGCAAAGTGCCTAGCTGTAGTTTTTGAACCCTACCTCTGCCGGCACCTAGGGAAACCTAGCAAACCTATACATTTTTGAAAACTAGACACCCAGGGGAATCCAGGATGGGGTGACTTGACTGCCTCCCACCAGGTTCTGTTACCCAGAATCCCTTGCAAACATAAAAAATTGTCCAAAAAAACACATTTTCCCACATTTCTGTGGTGGAAAGTTCTGGAATCTGCGTGGATCCACAAATTTCCACCCACCCGCGTTCCCCAAAGTCTTACGAGAAAAATGGTACCTCACTTGTGTGGGTCGGCCTAGTGCCTGCGACAGGAAACGGCGCAAAGCGCAACGTGGTCACACCTCAATTTCGCAGTGAAAAATGACCCTTTTTGGCAAAGTGCCTAGCTGTAGTTTGTGAACCCTAGCTCTGCCGGCACCTAGGGAAACCTAGCAAACCTACACATTTCTGAAAAGTAGACACCCAGGGGATTCCAGGATGGGGTGACTTGACTGCCTCCCACCAGGTTCTCTTACCCAGAATCCCTTGCAAACCTCAATAATTAGCTCGAAAAAATCACTTTTTCACACATTTCTGTGGTGGGAAAGTGCTGGCATCTACGTGGCCTCACACAAATTTCCACCACCCAGCGTTCCCCAGGTCTCCCGATAAAAATGGTGCCTCACTTGTGTGGGAGGCCCAAGTACCTGCGACAGGCAAGGGCCCACAACGTATTGAGGCGACCTCAAAATGGCCTTTCACAAAACCACCTGGTTTTGGCAGAAGTCACCTGGGTTTTTGGCCCCGTGCTCGGCGGCCATCTAGGAAACCTACCAAACCCACACATTTCTGAAAAGTAGACACCCGGGGGCTTCCAGGGAGGTATGGCTGCGTGGATCCCCCAACGTTTCCTTACCCAGAATCCCTGCAAACCTCACTTTTAGCTGAAAAAAATCACTTTTTCACACATTTGTGTGTGGGAAAGTGTGGCATCACTGGCCTCACACAAATTTCCTACCACCCAGCGTTCCCCCAGGTCTCCCGATAAAAATGGTGCCTCACTTGTGTGGGAGGCCCAAGTACCCGCGACAGGCAAGGGCCCACAACGTAGTGAGCGACCACAAAATTGCCTATCTCAAAACCACCTGGTTTTGCAAGGAAGTCACCTGGGTTTTGGCCCCGTGCTCGGCGGCCATCTAGAAACCTACCAAACCCACACATTTCTGAAAAGTAGACACCCGGGGGCTTCCAGGGAGGTATGGCTTGCGTGGATCCCCCAACGTTTCCTTACCCAGAATCCCTGCAAACCTCACTTTTAGCTGAAAAAATCACTTTTTCACACATTTTGTGTGGGAAAGTGTGGCATCACTGGCCTCACACAAATTTCCTACCACCCAGCGTTCCCCAGGTCTCCCGATAAAAATGGTGCCTCACTTGTGTGGGAGGCCCAAGTACCCGCGACAGGCAAGGGCCCACAACGTAGTGAGGCGACCTCAAAATTGCCTATCTCAAAACCACCTGGTTTTGCAAGGGAAGTCACCTGGGTTTTTGGCCCCGTGCTCGGCGGCCATCTAGGGAAACCTACCAAACCCACACATTTCTGAAAAGTAGACACCCGGGGCTTCCAGGGAGGTATGGCTTGCGTGGATCCCCCAACGTTTCCTTACCCAGAATCCCCTGCAAACCTCACTTTTAGCTGAAAAAATCACTTTTTTCACACATTTTAGTGTGGGAAAGTGTGGCATCACTGGCCTCACACAAATTTCCCTACCACCCAGCGTTCCCCCAGGTCTCCCGATAAAAATGGTGCCTCACTTGTGTGGGAGGCCCAAGTACCCGCGACAGGCAAGGACACAAAACGTTTTGAGGCAACATCAACATTGCCTATCAAAAATGTTTTGGGCCCTTGCCTGTCGCTGAGTACTGGGCCTCCCACACAAGTGAGCACCATTTTATCGGGAGACCTGGGAACGCTGCAGTGTAGGAAATTTGTGTGAGGCCAGTGATCCACACTTTCCCACACAAAAATGTGTGAAAAAAGTGATTTTTTCAGCTAAAAGTGAGGTTTGCAGGGGATTCTGGGCAAGGGAAACGTTGGGGGATCCACGCAAGCCATACCTCCCTGGAAGCCCCGGGTGTCTACTTTTCAGAAATGTGTGGGTTTGGTAGGTTCTCCCTAGATGGCCGCCGAGCACGGGGCCAAAAACCCAGGTGACCCCCTTGCAAAACCAGGTGGTTTTGTGAAAGGCCATTTTGAGGTCGCTCAATATGTTGTGGGCCCTTGCCTGTCGCGGGTACTCTGGGCCTCCCACACAAGTGAGGCACCATTTTTATCGGGAGACCTGGGGGAACGCTGGGTGGTAGGGAAATTTGTGTGAGGCCAGTGATGCCACACTTCTCCCACACAAAATGTGTGAAAAAAGTGATTTTTTCAGCTAAAAGTGAGGTTTGCAGGGGATTCTGGGTAAGGAAACGTTGGGGGATCCACGCAAGCCATACCTCCCTGAAGCCCCCGGGTGTCTACTTTTCAGAAATGTGTGGGTTTGGTAGGTTTCTCAGATGGCCGCCGAGCACGGGGCCAAACCCAGGTGACTTCTTGCAAAACCAGGTGGTTTTGTGAAAGGCCATTTTGAGGTCGC